>CM031244.1:389633841-390833841 GCA_018340775.1 Taxus wallichiana var. yunnanensis
CGTAAAATACAAAAATTTGGCATCAATCCTAGCATAATCAATGTTGATTCTATAGATCAAAATCAACAAGAAAAACAAGAGCATTAAACTCTAGAAAATCTTGTGAGACATTCTACTAAGGTAAGTAGACCACATGCGAGATTATCTTTGTATTAGCTTTACTCTTTTTATTAAAGGATGGTGGAGAACCGAGAAGTTTTGAGGAAGCAATGTAGATAGAAACACGGAATTTTTTTGAGGAAGCAATAGAGATAACTCGATAGATATGAAAAGTTCCTTCTGATGACATAAAACACTTTGACACACTCTTAGACACCTATGACCAAGGTAATATAGAATTGACAATCCTCTTAACTCCATGAAAATTCTTATACACGAATGATGCTTATACACATAATTTTCAGAACTAAAAAATACACAGAATTTTCATAATTTTAAAAATTTAGAACAAAGCCACTATACAGTTTCTCATAAACTTCTTGGATCCCTTCTTTTCCTCTTGAATTCGAATATGGAAACAAAAAAGTTACAAAAAATATTATATGGAGAGCAAGTTGCCTCTGGATCGACATTCACTTACATACATCATACATACTTGATGTTATGGAAAGATTTACAAGAAGGTTGGAACTTGCTAGAAATATTTACAATATCCAACTACTATCTAACCTATAATGACACTCAAATACATCTTATGAATCATGTTAAAATTCATTATTTATATATCTAACCTATAATGACACAATTAAGATGCATTATCTCCATAATTTCTATCTTTGTCATGTTTGAATGCCCTATTTAGATCGTCATCCCACATTTGTCATTTTTTATTCTTAGGGGATTTGGAAAAAAGGATTTTTCTTGTGACATGGTACGTTGTCTTCTTCGATTCATCAATTCTATGAAGTCCTTTTCTCTACAAAGGGTGTTTCCATGGCCATCTTACACTTGTTGGAAAGGTTGAGCTGTTAGGTGTTGTAAACCCAAGTGTATTTGATAATTCCCTACTCTTGACCTTGTTGTAAACATCTTCCATACACTTCTCCAAGAAATATAGTGTCCCGCTGCTATTTGTTTCGTGAGAAAATTCTCAAATACTTCACGAGCTCTCCTTCTACACACTTCTAGTTCATCCTCTATCCCATCAACCATGATCTATTAATACAAGACAAACATCATGTTACAAATACCCTCACAAGTAAAATGGAAAATGATTACTAGTGGAATGATGATCCAAGAAAAAATTCATCATTGACATTCCCAATACTTGAACACTATTTTGCATTTAAAATATCCAATACTTGATGGAATAAAAACCAAAATTTTGATTATTGAAGTTTAAAAATTGTTTATTTATAAACCATATGTGAATGGGGTCAACATCTCACTATTATTTAGTACACAATAAATATTAATTGGTACTTTCATTTTCTACAATAAAAGACTCATTTGTTCAAAGTATAAGTACAACATATCAATTGACAAACCCATCATATCTATTTAATGGGTTGAGTATTTCACTTTCCAATGCATCCCTTTCCATATTCCAAGAATGTATGTTCAATCACCAGATCTTTCATATCCAGACTTTAATACATACCGCAAAAAAAAAGCACACCTTCTTCTCAAGATTCAAATTCATCCATTAAAAACACCAATAAAATTGTACACTTGAAGGTAAAAAGTAAATATGAATATCAAATCAAATAATTTCAGCCACAAGATCATCTCAAAATCAATTTCAACCTTTGATTAAAAAGACCCTCCACCTTGATCCATGTCTTACATTTTGATTGGATACTCTCTCCCCTATGTTGGTAATATATATTCACTTTCCTAGTCTTGTTTATTGCTGATTTACTTCTGTAGGGTGCATGATTACAGTGATTTTATAACAAGAGATTACTTCTATCAAGTTTTGAAAGGAAAGGTCCAGCAAATCAAAAATTGCAGGTTAGTTTTCATACCTACTGCTTATAATTTCAAATTTCCTGCATATTCTCATACAACAATTGGCTGCATATTCTCCTTAAATGTAACATTTGTAGTCTACATATTCTCATTGTTATCTTTTAAAGCTCAGATTGATTACAGTTAGTTTTTAAAGATGAATTCAATTCATATTGAAACCTGAAAATCATGAATTATGTGTATTTTATAAAGATTAAATGCTTCCATGGTGTGCTGTTTTTTTATGAATTACTGTCCAGCAAATGAAATATTGCTTATTTTTCTCAGCCTTCCTAACTTTCTTCTCAAGTCCAGTAAATGAATTATTTGATCCTCATTGTCATCCTGCACAATGGTGCTTCTCTGCAAAAGCTGCCATGAAATACATGCATCATATTCCTCCCTCACTTCCTCAATGGAAAATTGCTTATCATTCTTACCAGACCCAATAGTATACCATGAAAACCAGTTCACCATGAATATCAAAACAAATTTGAACAATCCCAGAAACAAAGTCATGTGAACACTTCCCAATACTTAAAACTATTTTTTGCAATGGAAATATCCATTAATTGATCAAATAAAATCCATAATTTTGCATACAGATAAGACTCCACAAAACTGTGTGAAAAGTTATTGGTGTGTTGCTGTGTGAGCAATAATTGGGTTCTTAGGGAGAAATAATGAAATCCATTGGACCATTTTAGGTTTTTTTTGGCCATTATAGCTATAAATAGTCATATTTTAATGCATTATATGATCGATCAAAATAAATATCTCCAATAAAACCCATTTATCAGATGCTTCACAATTTCAAGTTGAACATTAAAAACCAAATAAAGGAGGGAAATGAAATCTGTCATTGTAGGTTTTGATGACCAAAATAGTTAATACATGCATTAATGCTTCACAACAACTATTCGGATGCTTCAAAAAGCTACCAAAATCACACAACTGCAAAAAAATCACAATCGAAAAATCTTCAAAAAAATGCAGAAATGCAAAATAGTGTTCAAGCATTGGGAAATGTTCACATACTAGCCCAATTCCCCTAGCTATTAATGCTCAACTAGCATCATGTTACATGAACCACTTTGGATCTCCACGAGTAGGGGAGAAGGGCCAGTATGCAAACATCCCAAGTTCACGGGTCCGTTGGACCAAATCCTTGCCACATATGATTTCTAATTTTACAGAATTTTTTTTTTATATCTCTAATTTGGAATCATATTTTAATATTATTTGCTTCCATCTCTACGTGTAATTTGTGATAAATAAACATTTTTTTATTTTATATCTCTAATTTGGAATCATATTAATGGAAGCAAAGACCCCAATTAATGCTCACACACCAACACACCAGATTAGATGGAAGCAAATAATATTAAAATGAGTTTCCAAACTAAAGAGATAAGATAAAGAAATGTTTATTTATAGGTAGCTGTAAAATTGACAACCCTACATGACAAGGAATTGGCCAATGGACCCGTGAACTTAGGGTGTTCACATAATGGCACTACTCCCAGAAATTCTATTTTCAAATTGCTATGATTACAACTTTGAGGCACTGAAATTCTTGCCCTCTAACCCACTTTGTAGAGGCATTCAACAAACATAAAAAAATTGGCCTGAATGAAAGATTTATTCTTCTCCCTACTTAAAATCAAGCACAAAGTAGCTGCCAAGAATGCAATATATCATGTCATCTCGTGATTGTCATATATCACTTTACAACACTATTTTGCATTTAAAATATCCAATACTTGATGGATGTCATAAACACCAAATTTTGATTATTGAAGTTTAAAAAACATTGTTTATTTATCAATTGATCAATATCAATTACAATGTCCAAAGGGGTGATTGCATGTTCGAGTGAAACATTGTAATTGATATTGATCAATTACAAACAAGCTGATGAATGTAGTGTTATTTGATAACACCTCATCTTTAGAAGTGTTTATATATGTAATCAACAACCCAACTTATAAATTTTGTCTTTATCAAATAATATGAAATTAATAAAACATGTATTAATCATCGTTAATGGTGCCCAAAGGGGTAATCACAAGTTTACCTACAAGTTTATAATTCATACTGTCATGTATCATAAGCTTGCTAAAATTTTCCCATTGTAGATGATCTTATTGATATATTAATACATATATTACTAATTTTATATTGTTTAATACTGCAACATTTCGAGAAGATGAAGAGAAAGAGGATTTTGAAGCGAGGACAACGTATGCCCAAAAATGAGGTGTACAATTTGAAATTGAAACATCTAACCATGAAACAGATCAACAAGATGCTACAATAATAAGTGAAGAGGATGGTGCAACAACAAATCAAGGAGATACAAACACAACTGATGATCATCAGCCAGAACCTGCTGGATGTCAAGTAAATAGGCATGAAATAGAGGAAACTGTGGTTGTTAGAGGCAACACTTCAACCAAGAAGGTTAGAATTTTGTCTAGTTGGTCAAAAGAAGATATGTTAAAGGCCATAGATGATATTGAATTCAACAATTATTCAATTAGAGCTGCTGCACTGAAATATAATTTACCTCCTACATCTGTTCATTATTGGTTGAATGGTCTGACCCATACAAAAAGGAAGGGCCCTGCACCTGTTTTGAGTGAAGGAGAGGAGAAAGAGATAGTTGAATGGTGTAAGCAAATGGCAGATTTAGGGCATGGAGTGGGATTTATGCAACTGAGGGCATGTGTTGCACAAATTTGTGAAACTAGAGAGACTCCATTTCGAGAAGGATTACCTGGAAAATCTTGGTGTGAAGGATTTAGAAAAAGACACCCAGACATAGTCCTACTGATTGCTGAGGTCTAGAAAGAGATCGTGCAATAGGTTTACGTCCAGAGGTGGTTAGCAAGTTTTATGAAAAACTAGCTAACATTTATATCAATTCCTATGGTGCAGGAAAAATATGGAATTGTGATGAGACAGGAATCCAAGCAGGGAGAAATTGTGGCATGAGGGTGCTTGCCACCAAGGGTTGCAGGAATGTTCCCAAAATCATTCCTCGTAGCAGAGAATGGATGACAATTCTATGTTGTGTAAATGCTGCAGGGAAATGTATCCCTAACTTTTACTTATTTAAAGGTCAGAAAGTTTCACAAAATTACATCAAGGGATGTGAACCAGGTGCTTGCATGGCTGCTCATCCAAGTGCTTGGATGACTAGAGAGCTCTTTATAAGCTGGTTGTATCATTTCAGTAAGTCTGTACCTGGAGGAGTGTGCCCTGAAAATAGGCATTTACTTATATTTGATGGTCATGGAAGCCATGTGGCATTGTCAACTATAGAAGAGGCCAGGCGATTGGGGATTGATTTATTGACATTGCCAGCACATACTACACATAGGTTGCAACCACTGGATGTTAGTGTCTTTGGTCCTTTTAAAGCATATTTCAGATCTGAGAGGATGCAGTGGATGTGTAATAATAAGTACCAAGAAGTCAAACGTTCAGACTTGGCAGAAATAGGTAGTAGAGCTCTAGCCAAGGCCATGACACCTGCAAATATTCGTGCTGGTTTTAGACGCACAGGTATATGGCCACTTGATCCAAATGCATTACAGAATGACATGGAATGTAGTAAACTATATATCATTGAAGAAGATGCAATGAAAATGATGCTGAAAATGTCACAGATGATGATACTACTGAAAACATTATGAATGTTGATTGTACTGAAAACATAATAGATGTTGATGTTGTTGAAAACATCCTAAGTTTGTCAAGAGATGTAGCTCCACCACTTGGCGACAATATAGGAGAAGATTACTTCATGGAATCAGTTGAGAATCTGACAACAACAAAAAAATTCAATCCAACCATAGAAACAATGGTTGTTGCTAATACAGAGGTGGAGGAACCAAGTGTACAGGGAGAAAGACAAAGTATAATGCAGACCAAAGATTATGAAGTGAACCACATTGTGAATACTCATGACAATGGCACATCCAACTGCAACACTGAGGCCCAGGGAATAGGAGAGGATGATCTCTCATTGCCAAGTGCACCACAACAACCTACTTGGCTGCAAGAGCATATTGCAGAGTTGGGACTTGATCAGATTGGAAACACTGAGGATGAAAGTATATCTTTACCTTCGATGCCAACCAACCTGAGCCAACAGACTTTGAACCAACAAACTTTACTCATTATTATGTTGACATAGAGGAAATTGAGGTCATTGATAAGGATAAAAATGAGGAAGAGACAACTCAACATGATGTTGAAAGTGTTATATCAAATGATGGTGTTGCTGCAAATGAGAAGAAATTGGGTAAATTTTTAAGGTTACCGACACAATTTGTATGGGATCCTTCCAAAGGTAAGAGTGATGCTGCACTTCGGATAAGTCATGCTTCACAATTGCTAACATCTGATGCTTATGTTCAGATGTTAAAAGATACACAACAAAAAAACAAGAAATATTTGAAGGAAACAACGTAAAAAGGAGCATATTGAGGCAAAAAAGCAAGAAAGGTTGGCAAAAAAGGAGAAAAAAAAAAGAGAGATTGCAATGCATTAAAGAGAGGCAAGAAAGGGATCTACAAAAGTTTGTTGAAAGACAGGAGTGTGAGAAACAAAGGGAAGTAGCTCGCCAAAAAAGGAATTGGAATTACAACAGAAGGAAGCCACTCACCATCAAAGGGAGAAAGAGAAACAAGAAAGAGATAACAAGTTCAACAATCCGCAGGTTTTGTTTCCCATGCATCATTCCATGCCCATACAGAACTCCATGTTACAAGATATGTTGAAAGTTCCTATCCCAGATTACCACCCTTACTTCCTTGACACCAACAGAATGCAAATAACTTCAACTCCAACTACACACCCCATTATCCCACAACCTCCTACTTCACATACAACCTTTCATACCATATCTGGTTTTCCTATTCCACCATGGGTTCATCCAGTGAACCTCTTAATGACTCCAACAACATCTGTCAATGATACAATTGTTCCTGATAGTCCAAACTCAGGGCCTTTTTGAAGGTGTGACATGGAAATTGACTAACAAACTGATCCCAAAATTATGGCAGCATTCGAGGAGTATTTTTTTTTGTGTTGCAGAAAAATATGTATCGAAATCAATTGAGAATGCATTATTGCATTCACGATTATAGTTTATAGTTGGTATATTTTGCTCCGAATGTAATGAATATGGACACATACAGTATAAGTTTATATGTTTTGCTCCAAATGTAAGAAATATAAAGACATGCAATACATGTTAATACATTTTGCTCCAAATGTAATCATTGTTTCAGATGTGGAAACCAAATCAGCTCAGAATTTGTTAAAAAAATACGTTAAATTGTTACAGCTTAAAATGAATACCATTAAATAAAAACTGAAAGACAAGGATTTATTTGAATCTTGGTGAGGTAAAAACCTCACCTCTAGATGGCTTAAAAACATAGAATTGTAGGTAACATTTTCCTTGAGTATTAGTAGTGTGAATACACACTGTTTGCACCCAACTTCAAATGACCTCGACGCATACAACTGCCATTCCAAAGTTTTCCAGAAACCTGCACATGCATGTTTTTTCATTTATTAAAAAACTGAATCAAAAATCATAAAGCTACATTTACAAATCAAATAGCATGTATACGGTTACAAATCAAAAAACAGATCAAAAACTGAATCCATCGTTGTATGAATAGAAAATAATTACAAAGGAGGATGAATTTGTTTGAAGACTGAGAATGTTCATAGCATAAGGATCAAAGAAGAGTTACAAATGCATAGTAAACCTTGTAACCAAATCTGTCAAAGTATAACTAGATCCTTTTTAATAAAATCCCATCTCAATCGTGCATTTCAATCCATGTGTACTCACTAGAAAAGCATCAAAACATATACAACATTTATGTAGAAGTTGTATAGAATCATATAGCTCATTCGATGGTAGTTCCAGTGGCCGTGAACCAGCAACAAGCGTTCCAAAAATCTGAACTGCCCCATAGCAAAATCCGATGCCATGACAGCTTGACGACCTTCTTGGCCACTTATTCCTACTCCAACATCTGCCATCTGAATCATAGAAACATCATTTGCTCCTGCAAATAGAACAATGAAATGCCCCTTATAAGCAAAGAAACAATTTAACAAACTATACCATTTTCTAGTAATATCTTCATGCAAAGGATGAGATGATTCATAAACTGAGTGCTTCAGTGGACAAAATGGATAATTTGTAAAATGTAGAAATTGGTAGTCTGGGTCCAAATATTTCATTTAGTTGCCAAGAAAAGGAAAAGCAATCAAATCTACAACATAAACAAGAAGTGATTATACCACATTCTACTCCATCCAGCCATGAAAGTCTTGTGGGTTCCGTCACTGCAGATGTGATGATACAGGACTAACTGTAGGTATCAATTGGATAGAAAATGCGGAGGTTCGAGTGAAAATGCCAAGCCAGGACTGAGAAAATGCCAATGTTCGAGTGAAAATGTGGAGGTTCGAGTGAAATTGCCAAGCCAAGACTGAGAAAATGCCAATGTTTGAGTGAAAATGCCAAGCTAGGACTGAGAAAATGCGGGTATGGACGCTGGACAGTTGTTGGTATGGAATGCGTCCAAAGGAAGCCTTCGGAACAAGTGTTGAGGCATTGGTGGGTGAGCATTAATCACTGTCTTATCTGTTAGGCACATCAAAATCCACGAGGACAGATTGCATTTCCCTCTTTTATTTAGAATTTAATGCTCAACTACTATCGTGTTGCGTGAACCACTTCGGGTCTCCACCAGTAAATGAGTTTTTTTGAGATATTTTTTTCGATCGATCATATGGAAGCAAATAATATTAAAATATGATTCGAAATTAAAGATATAGGATAAAAAATGTTTATTTATACCTAGCTGGCATACTTGGCAATCCTACGTGGCAAGGATTTGGTTCACTGGACCTGCGAACTTAGGGTGTTCGCATACTGCCCTTCTCCCCTAAACATGCATGTATTTCATTTGTTGGCGTACATTGGAAAAATCCATGAAAATAATCGACTCCATAGAGTTGGCGGGAGAGGAGCGTGGAAACAACAGGGTCGTGTCCATCTTGGGAAAAACAAAACCACCGCTCAAATATTTTAACCCATCTCATTCCATGCACAAGAAACTAAGAAGAAAAAAATTACAGGGTTAACAACGGAAAAGGCTTTGACAAAATGATGCAAAAAAATCTTGAGTAAACACCATTCAAATGAAAAAACTACTAACATGTTTCCTACGACCACGCTCACTACAAAACTCCTCTGCGCTGCAAACTATGAACCCTTCAAGCGGAGGCAATTTTTTTAGGCATATGCACGATCGACAGCTTGTGTTAATGGTGCATGGCCACCCGAAGCCGATACCTATGTTTAAGATGGATGTCCACCCCATGCCCTTCAATAGTGGCAACCCAGAAATCGAAGATAGGGTGAACAATAAACTTCAACTTGAAAATTCAGCCATTGTTTTGGGAATAGTGAAAAATTGATTGACGGATGCAATTTTTGCAACGGTCTTTCCTACGTATGGAGTTTGTTTTCCACTATTGATGAAAATAGTTTGAGTACAAATCCAATCTGTAAAGAATGCCTATCGGCGTAAATATCTTGCATTTCTTAAAGTTGTTACATGAGTTTTCATGGAAAATACATTTTGGTGAGACCCTTGATGCAGAGAATGAACTTTAACTAGCAATTGTACATGAGTCATGAGTTACAAGTTATGTTGGATGAGATGTAACTCAAATTCTCTTATTCAATAATATTGTTTAGTTTTATTATGTTTCGCATGTCATTATGGTGTCAAGGATCATTGCATTTTCCTCCTTGTTTGTATAACGCATTACATGTTTTCAATCACTCATTCCACCATTAGCCTATCAACTTCACCAATGAACTAAGGACCATGTGATAGTATTTTAAATTGTTGAAAAAAACTAAGCCTATGATTTATAATTTCCAACTAGTTCGCTCACTTCCATTTCTTCCCCGCTCATTCCACTAGAGTCAAGTCAAATGAATGCAACAGCGAAGCCAAAATCAAGTGAACCATCTTATCAGCTAGACGAAACCCAAACATATTCTTCTTCCTACTCCAAATGGTATAAACTCAAAATCATGTCCCTCAAACTCCATCTTACTCATCTCACCCTCCACAAATCTCTGCGACATTAATTCTAAGGGCTCTTTCCAGATTGCAGGGTCCCTTCCAATTGCCCAAACATTGACCCACACCTGGGTGTGTTTGGGGATCCCAAATCTGGCGACTTCACACGAACTGTCGGCTCTGTGAGGGATCATCAGAGGACCAGCTGGATGCAATCGCAACACTTCTTTCACCACCGCATGGAGGTATGGCAGACGGTCTATGTCAGATTCTTCCACCCTTCTGTTCCGACCCACAACCTGGTCCAGTTCTGCTTGCACCAGTTTCATTATGTGAGGGCGGTGGATGAGTTCTGCCATCGCCCATTCCACTGTCGCACCAGTGGTGTCACTGCCCGCCATCAACAGCTCCTGCAAGATCACAAATTACGCCCAATTATACTTTTATCGTGACAGAATATGAACTCTTTTTTATCTGGGTCTAATTTCTCTCTGCAAAAATAGCTATATGAAATCTCAGAATGCGTAATTTTGAATAAAAATCAAAACTTAATTAAAATTAGGGCTATGATATTTATAAAAGTGAGATTTTCCCCTCTCAACTCGACATGATGTCTAGAAAATAATTCTCTACTTCTCTATCACAACCACCCTCTCTGTTTCTCATCTCCAACCGATTGTAGATAAAATCATCTAGAAATGTATGAGCTCGTTTTAAATAAGTGGTCAATTCACGGCTCACTACATTTGGTCAAACAATATCAAATGGCTCAAAATCATAGTGCTTCCTAGAATTCTACAAATAGTTATGTTCTCTCTGTGGTTAGATTGTTTTACCAAATTCTACAATAACATAAAATACGAAGAATATTTAGTAAACGAGGTGAAATTTACTCACATTGTAGTGGAATGTGTCCTATCTCACACACATCTTTCTTAGCCTAAAATGGTTTATTTATAAATACGGCCTCTCTTTCTGATGCAAGGCGGTTGAGGGAGGTTGCTGAAAGCAGATATTACTTTTGCATTCATGTTTCACCAAATGAATTAATTGCTAACATTGTTCATTACAAAAATTGCATCAAAAAATAGATATTCAACACAACTTACATGATTTCACTTAAATATATAAAATCGACAACCCGTAAAGTTAAGACATCAATGGAGATGTTAGAATTTGACACTTTTCAGCAAGGGCATCTTCAAAGGTGGATGCCTACCGGTGATTTACACTTTATTGATTGTGCCTTGGTAAAGTAAATAATCATTATTTCGCATAATGAAACCTCGTGTAATTAAAATTAAATAAAATTATTGTGATATCTTTTATCATCCTACCAAGGCGGTATATAACCTTCAAGAATAAGAATATTCAATTTTGATCAAGCCAATCTAAAACTACCATTTGGGTTTTGATGTAAATTTTCCTTAAAGTTTGATAATGAATTTAAAAATAAATAAATTAAAAATATATATTTTTCTTTAATTTGATTGACAATAGTTTATTCTTAGTGGGGGCACGATAAATTTGAGAAATTTAAATCTGATTAAATAATTTTAGATTGAAACAATAGTTTTTAGCCTTATAAAGTTTTTTGTTTGTTTTTTTCTTTTTTTTAAGAAATATATGACAAGTTGCAGCCACCGACTTAGATTTAGATAGTTTCTATTTAATTTAAACTGTTCTTCAGGGAGCTCACGATGATTCGTCATTGATTTGGATTTAGATAGTGTCTATTTACTTTGAGATCTTCTACCTCGTGGGCATGCCCAATCCGCATTCAATTCAACAAATTTGTGAAAAGATATGGCTCGAAGGAAACTCAAATTTCTGGTATGTTATATATTTCTCTTACTTTTTCTTTCTTTTTGATGTTGTGTCGCCAACATATTTTTCCTCAAAATATTTTACAGCGAAGTGGTTGGCAAATTTACCTTATTTCAGTCAAATCTGGCGACTAAGATCATTAAAATCATTCTTGCAAGACTAAGATATCGCTTAGGTTTTTAGTTCCAGGGAAGATTAATTTATCACACATTTAAAGTTTGAGTGATGAAGTCAATGGCGAATCTACAATTAAAAAATATATTTGTTAGATATGTGCCAACAAAGTTAAAATTTGGATCCTTTTGTGGCGCGGTTTGTACCTTCCTTATTAAAGGGGGTGTGGGGGGACTTCCCCCCGCCACTCTTGTTGTAGAGCGAGGGGTCCAAGGGGCAACGACATGTTATGGAGACCCCCTTGGAGGAGTTTAGGGGCAGAGCCCTTGAAGCAAAAATTAAGGAATCAATCCCTTTTTCTAGAAAGACGAATTCAACCAAATTCTATTTTTAGAAAGTAAAATCCTAATGGTATTTTTCCACTCTATTTTTAGGAGAAGGAATCCTAGCTATAATTTTGCAATTAGGTACATATATTTTTGTGGAGATCTAAAGTTTCTCATAATGAGTTTGCATGTAATCTTTTCATCTTGATTTAATAAAGCTTGATATCTTACACCATGGATGTTTCCCTAAGCACCCAAATTGGGGTTTTACCACACAAATCAGGTTCATCTCTTGCATGTTTGCTATTTTTAATAGTTTATTTTGCTCTATCTTTCCAAACTATTAATTTTTTATTCTACTTTCCACATATTCATTGCTTTGAATATAGTCCGTGATTTCCTAACAAAGATAAAAGATAAATTATATTACAAATATTATAATAATATATAAATATATAATATTATATATATATATATATATATATATATATATATATATATATATATATATATATATATATATATATATATATATATATAATATATATATATATATATATATATGAAATACTATTTTTACCATTTACAAGGTGGCAAAGTGAAGACTATGCATCAAATCTAAACACCGTAATAATGTCTCTATTTTTTCCATGTTGGATCTGTCGTATTTTTCCAAACTACACTTGTTTAATATGAAGGTGGCCAAGGATATAAAGATCTGGTAGACACTCAATAGATAAAATTCATTAGAGAAGCATAAAATTCATCAAAAAGTACTGGGCTTGAATGATGAGTAAAAATGTTGAAGGTGTGGAGCCCGATTGTAAGTTAAAGTGGTAGTTTAGTTTAGTTTTTTCTATTTTTTGGGAGGAAATCATGGTCATGGATAAAAAATAGTATTGTCTTATTAATAGACTAGAAATGTTACTTTTATAAGAACATGATATTTAGGTTGCTTGTGGTTGAAGAAAATTTTTACAAAGAGGTGCACAAGTTATGTGTGTGTGTGTGTGTGTGTGTGTGTGTGTGTGTGTGTGTGTGTGTGTGTGTGTGTGTGTGTGTGTGTGCAAAGTGTGCGTGCATGCGATTTTACTCTTTGTAGTATGAGAAAGAGAGAATTGTATTGTATTCCTCAGACTTGAATAAAGAGAATTTTTTTGGCTTGTTCTTAGTGGATGTAGCCCAAATTAGGTGAACCACGTTAAATCTTGGGTTTATTTTGTGATTGCATGCTTCTCTTTATTTATGTTTTAATTCCATTTTTATTACTCATCTCATTACGTTCCAAACAACTAGTATCGAATAAGATTTTGTTTTGGAAAAAAATATCACAGAGGGTTTTTATATGAGTGGGAACAATGACAAAGAGAGAGAAAGTTCAAGGTTAAGAAGCTTAATGGCTAAAAATTTCAACTATGGAAGATACAAGTGGAGGACTACCTATATCAAAAGGATCTTTATCTACCATTAAAATGGAAAGCTTTGAAACCATCAGCTATGAAAGATGAAGAATGGGGTGTTCTTGATCGAAGGCATTAGGAACCATTTGGTTGTGTGTCTGAAGCTACGACAACTTTCAATATTTCTAACGAAATGATAACGGTAGATCTAATGACAACATTGGGTAAATTATATGAAAAATCCTCATTCTCTAACAAGGTATTTCTCATGAAACGTTTGTTTAATATGAATATGTCAGAAGGTGATTCAGTAAATGATCATTTAAATGAATTCAACATGTTACTAGTCAATTAAGCTTGTGTAGGAGTAATTTTTGATGATGAAGTTAGGGTTTTTAATTTTGTGCTCATTTCCTGAAAGTTGGAATACTTTGGTTATGGTGTGACTAATTCTATTTCTGGTTCAAGTACTTTAAAGTTTGATGATGTTATTGGTGTGATTCTTAGTGAAGAGATGAGAAGAAAAGTATAGGTGAGTCATCCGTAATGATTTGAGTGTAGAGAACATGGGTAGATAGAAAGGAAAAAAAAAAAGAGTCTTAGACACCATGAAAGGTCTAAGAAGGGAAGATCTAAATCTAGAAGCCAACTCTGGTATGTTGGAATTGTGGAAAAGTAGGACATGCAAAGAAAGATTATTGGTATTTAAAATCACGAAAAGATCAACAAGAAGGAAAAAAAGAAGCAAACGTAGTAGGTGATGTGTTACAAGATGATCTTATTCTTTGTTTGGATAGTAAATTAGAATATTGCATTTTAGATTCTGGTGCTTTATTTCATGCAACTCCTCATAGACAATATTTTCAAGATTATGTTCAAGAGAATTTTGGGCATGTATATCTTTGTGATGATGAGCCATGTAACATTGTTGGAAAAGGAAGTGTTCAAGTTAAATTGCAGAATGGTAACACTTGGGTGTTGAAGAATGTCAGGCATGTTCCTAGCCTAGAGGAGGAATCTAATTTATGCAAGGTAATTAGGAGATGAGGGTTGTATGGTTACACTTACAGTAGATTCTTGGAAAGTTACCAAGGGTGCTCTTGTGGTTGCAAGAGGTAAGAAAGTAGGTACTTTGTATTTATCCACTATTTGTACTTGATCCCTCTTGTATTTTAGCTACTACAGTATAAACACAACTCTATGGAATCACAAACTTGGCCATATGAGTGATAAGGGGATGAATATTTTACATTCATAGGGAAAGTTGTTGGATTTAAAAAACATAGACCTGGAATTTTGTGAGCATTGTGTGTATGGGAAATAAAAGCATGTGAGATTTCTCAGGGTTAGATCAACCAAGAAGGAGAACAAGTTAGAGCTTGTTCATATGGATGTGTGGGGGCCCGCTCAGGTATTTTCTCTTGGTGGTTCAAATTATTATGTTACTTATATTGATAATGCTACTAGGAAGGTTTGGGTTTACTGTATAAATAAGAAATACGATGTATTTGATACTTTCAAGAAGTGGAAAGCTCTAGTTGAGAATGAAATAGGTTTGAAGTTGAAGTGTCTCAGATTAGATAATGGTGGAGAGTACTACAAAAATGAATTTAATAACTATTGTTCACAGAATGGAATCTATAGGGTGAAGATAGTTCCTAGAACACCACATAATAATGGTGTGTCAGAAAGGATGAACATGACTATCATGGAGCATGCAAGGAGCATGAGATTGCATGCTAGATTTCCCTTATAGTTTTGGGTAGATGTTGTAGATATTGTTGTTTACTTGATAAACAAAGGACCTTCAAGTGCTTTGGAAGGTGGAGTACCAGAGGAGGCTTGGACCGGTAAGAAGGTAAACTATTCTTTTCTGAAAGTTTTTGGTTGTGAAGCTTTTTCTCACATTGATAAAGAGAATAGGACCAAGCTAGAAGATAAGTCAAATAAATGTACTTTCATTGGGTATGACACTAATGATTTTGGATTTCAGTTCTGGAGTTTGGATGAGAAGAAATTCATTAGGAGTATAGGTGCTATTTTAAATGAAAGTGTTATGTACATGGAACAACTACAAGAAAAGAAGATGGAAAATTTTGAGTATGTAGCACTTGATGAGATAAAAGATAGAGAAGTGCTCAAAGGGATGGAAAATAAACAAGTACAAAAATACAAAAAGTTGGCATCAATCCTAGCATATTCAATTTTGATTCTATAGATCAAAATCAACAAGAACAACAAGAGCATTAAACTCCAGAAAATCTTGTGAGACGTTCTACTAAGGTAAGTAGACTGCTATGCAAGATTATCTTTGTATCAACTTTACTATTTTTTATTGATGGATGGTGGAGAACCAGAAATTTTTGAGGAAGCAATGTAGATAGAAACACGGAAAAAGTGGGAGCATAACATAGATGAGGAGATGGAATCCTTGGAACACAACCAAACTTGAGATTTGGTTCAGTTGCCTTTAGGAAAGAGAGCGTTGTAGAAAAAGTGGGTTTATAGGATGAAGGAAGAAGGTGGTGTTAAAAAGAGGTACAAGGAAAGACTTGTTGTGAAGGGATTTACACGGGAAAAAGGTATAGAATTTGATAAAATTTCTCTCTATTGTTAAAATGACTTCCATTCGAACTATTTTAAGTTTGGTAGATGTGGAAGATTTACATCTTGAATAATTAGATGTAAAAAATACTTTTCTTCATGGTGATTTGGAGTAAAAAACATATATGGAGTAGCCACAAGGATATGAAGTAAGGGGGAATGAGAAATTGGTGTGCATATTAAAGAAGATATTATATGGCCTTAAGCAAGCTCCAAGCCAATGGTATTTGAGATTTGACAGTTCATAATTTAAAACAAGGTTACTCTAGATGTCATTCGATCACCGTGTTTATTTTAAGAGACTAGATAATGACGACACCTATATTATCTTGTTGTTGTATGTGGATGAAATCTTGTGGTAGGGTCAAACATGTAGGATATAAATGAGCTAAAGAGACAATTAGCCAATACATTTTCCATGAAGGATTTAGGTGCAACAAAGAAAATTCTTGGCATGAGAATCAATAGAGACAAAAAGAGTAGAATATTGAATTTTTCTCAAGAAGAGTATGTGAACAAGGTGTTGGACATGTTTAGGATGCGGGATGCAAAACCAATGAGTAAACCATTCATATGGAACTTCAATTTGAGTAAAGAAAAATGTCTTAAAACACACGAAGAGATTGAAAATATGTCCATAGTTCCATACGATTCACTAGTTGGAAGGTTTATGTATGTTATGCTATGCCTAAGACCAAACATTTCCCATGCAAAGGAGTCCTTAATAGATACATGAGTAATCCAGAATGAAGCACTGGAATACAATCCGTGGATTCTCAAATACTTGAGAGGAACCAATAACATATAGTAGTTGTGTTACGGAGGGTCGAGGTTTCCTTACACGAGATATGTTGATGTAGACATTGCTTTGGAGATTTGGATGGTAGGAGGAGCACCACAAGTTATGTATTCACTATTGGTGAAAAGGTAGTTAGTTGGGTTTCTAAACTCGAGAAAATTGTTGCCTTGTTTACTACGAGAGGCAAAGTATGTTGTTCTTATGGAAGCAAACAAGGAGATGATATGGATGCAGCGGTTCATGGAAGAGTTCGGGAAGAATGAGGAGGATTCCAGGTTATTCAATGATAGCCAAAGTGTAATTCATCTTGCAAATAACTCAACATTCCATTCAAAAACCAAACATATACAACTCAGGTATCACTTTATTAGATCGGTTTTGGAGGATGGATAACTGAAGTTGGACAAGATCCATACAAGTCAGAATCCTGCTGATATGTTGAAAAAGGTGGTGACAAAAGAGAGGATGGAAGGTTTTGGGCTTCGGTAGGTCTTCAAGATTGATCTTGAAAAAGAGAAACAAGTTAAAGAAGAGTCCAAGGATGAGTTGTAATAATGGGTTGTAGCATTCAGTCTCAAAGTGGGAGATTGTTGAAGTTGTGGATCCTAATTGCAAGTTAAAGTGGAAGTTTGGTTTTCTTTTTCTATATTTTGGGAGGAAATCATGGTCATGTATAAAAATAACATTATCTTAAATTAATAGACTAGAGTTGTTATTAATAGTTTGGATTTGTTATTTTTATAAGCATGTGATATTTAGGTTGCTTGTGGTTGAAGAAAACTTTTAGAAAGAGGTGCACAAGTTATATATATGTGCATGGATTTACTCTTTGTAATATGAAAAGAGAGAATTGTATTGTATTCCTTAGACTGAATAAAGGAGAAGTCTGACTTATTTCTGGTGGATGTAGCCCAAATTGGGTGAACCACATTAAATCTTGGGTTTATCTTGTGATTGCATGCTTCTTTTATTTATGTTTTAATTCCATTTTAATTACTCATCAGATATTATGTTCCTAACAAAAAAGAAGTACCATCAAAGAAGGATCTCTTTGCTGAATCAGAGAAGCATAAAATTCATATGCATTTAGTTGCCTCACGCCTCGAAATTGTCATAATTGAAGGCCTACTACAAAACTTGATCATAGACATAGCATACAATTACTTTTCTATAAAAATATAACTAAAGATTTAATATTCATCTCGCAGATCAGAGGTGAAATGAAATTTTATGGATACATTGCCTAGGAAAGATTAATGCCGACGTTTCCATTCAGTACTGGAACCATCATCTACAATTTAATAACATTTACAATTTACAATTTAATAACATATATTATTATATTTTGAATTTGGCTTTTGTAACAATGAGTAATAATTTTCTAGATTCAACTCTAGCAAATTCTTACTTTGATACATAAGACAAATATGAATCGAGAAAATTAAAATTTCATACTATTAAATTTGAGAATTCCAGGACGTATTTTCATAAACCCATCACCAAATAACTATGCTATAATAATGTTTTATAGTAACTAAGGTTTATAGGAAAACATTTACTAATTTTTTCAAATCATGTCTCTTAAAAGCAAGAAATAAAATCCATCCATCATAATCCTAAACAGTCAAATAAGGAATTATAGTGAGACACCCAACAATAACCATTTTAATAAATATATAAAAATAAATTGTTTTTTAATCAAGCAAGACGTCTCAAAGGATTTGCATTTCGTAAATTATTTTTTAATCAAGCACAATGTCCTAAAGGATCTATTAAACGAGACCTATGAAGGTGTTGTTGGAGGAGGGAGGAAGGAGCACCCAATATTGATTTACAAGAATCAAGAATAAATAAAAATAGCAGAACTTTAAGACCCACCAATAAAATAGAAAATAAAACTAGAGCATAAAACATAGCAGCAGTTGTAAACAAAAGAGGACAACTATAAATATGAAATTTCTTCCTTCTATTATCAACAAAAATGAATTACACAAACTATAGATATTTATGTATATATTTTTGTATTTCTCCTCTATATATTATATCTTTGTATTTATCCTCTATATATTTCTTCTATTTGTGCCTTCAGCTGCTGCTTAGATATCCACTCGTAAAATACACAACTAATGTTGTTGTATTTTCTTTTCTTCTAATAACAAATCAACAATTTATAGAGATAGAGCAAAATTAAATATACAAAATAACCAACATGCAAGAGACAAACACAAAATTTACGTTGTAAAACCTCAACCGAGTGTTTAGGGAAACATCCACGGTGCAAGATATCAAGTTCTATTAATTCAAGATGAACAGCTTACATGCAAAGTCGTTATGCTAAACTTTAGATCTCCACAAAAATATATACACCTAATTGGCAAAGTACAGTTAGGATTCCTCCTAAAAATAGAGTGGAAAAATGCCATTAGGATTTTCCTTTCTAAAAATAGAATTTGGTTGAATTCGTCTTTCTAGAAACAAGGATTGATTCCTTAATTTTTCTTCGAGGACTCGCCCCGAACTTCCACCAGGGGGGCTCCATAACATGTCGCCACCCCATAGACCCCCTTACGACAAGAGTGGGAGGAAAATCCCCCAACAACCCCTTTAATAAGTGAGGTACAAACCGCACCGCAAAGGGATCCAACATTTAACTTTGTTGACACATATCTAACAATCTTCTTGTAAATATAAAAAAAAATCTTATTTTCTTATACTAAATGATTATTTTAATTTGTTAATTTCTTATAAACGATAACAAAATTATTTTTCTCTATGGGTGCGAGTAATTATTTTTTATTTTCAATAACTTTTAACATTCATTTTGTTAGTTTTCAATTTTGAAAAAGAATTTTAAAATTCTTTAAATCAACTTAAAATTTTGTAATTCGATTAAATGCACACATATTAATATATTTCGTATTTATAAAATTTTGGACCAGTTTTTATTTAGAACTAGATTTAAAGAATATTTGAGAATTTGAAAGTATATATATTTCAATGGATGTTTATAAACAAAGCCCATATATCTCACATAAATTAATTACTCTATTCTATTATAATATTTTTACGATCTAACTACCGATAAAAAAATAGAGTTCGAGATAGATTGATCAATTTGAGATTAGTTTAGTTTATGAACTTCATAGAAATATATTTAATTAAGAATAAAATTTAAAGAAATTCTTTATAAATATTTTTATAGGGTCAATTTATATTGTAAGAAAAATAAAAGATATGAAGTATTCATAAGTATTTGAACATTGAGATATATTTTCTCTACTTTACACCTAGTGAAATAATATTTTCATTTGTCATAACAATTTTTATAATTAGAGCAACTCTTTTCATTTCGGCTTCATTGTCAATATAACACCGATTCTACTTTTTGGTAAATTTGATTTTATAGAACATGTAGAACTCGTTTATTAACCTATGAGTACTAGATTTCTTCTTTATCTCAATAATGGAAAATTCTTTGCACAACTTTCCTAGAAGCTCTTCATGCTCTATTGATATAAAGTGAAAATATTGGAATATTTGAACTAATTATCCAATAAGATGTTATATGATTTATTATTGATAGGTTTTTAGGTTGTTAAAGACTGAGTTTTTTAATCTGATTTGACATGTGTTTAATAGTTAATTATGTTTCAGATCATCTCATTTCAAAATGTTGTAACTATTGTTGTGAGCATTGTTTCTCACTAATCCATTGCATGTTTATATATCCGTATATGTTTTAAATTTTGATTAAATAATGAAGTTCATGCTTGGCATATCAGTATCTTATGTTATACATTTACAATCTGATAAGGTTTTTTTTATGGACATTCCAATGGAGCTTAAGGGGTCTGGTCCAGTCGAGAACTAATTGGATGTAATCGTATCAATAATGTATAGGATTTTTAATTTTTGTGACTATCAATTGATATAAAGGTAAAGGAAATGTAACATTGCCTTTATGACCATCAAGGTGTTTTCCTAGCTTGTTTCTTGCTTTTATGTGTTATTGATTTTTAGTTTTTCATTCACCCTCAAAATGCATTAACTTTTTGTAGGATTTTCCATATCATGACCTTGTTTATTTAGACAATACTTTTGTGTGATTGACCTTGGAGTGGATAATAATAGGAAACATCTAACATATGGAGAAATAGTCTTTATCAATAAACAAAAAATAATGTAGATTTTCACATAAAGCTATGTGAAATGAAAGCTAATACTTAAAAAGAAAACAAATAAAATAAATTACATAGGGAGCATTGAAAACATGAGGATCTATTTTTGATCCTACAACTATATTGTGAGTGAGATGAAATCTCCACTTCATGATGTCCTCATAAGGGTGCATTCAAAACTATCCTTTATTTTACATATTTGTTAGTCTTGAGAAGAATATGTCTTTAATGGTTATCTAAAATAATAAATATGATGTTTGTCCCCTTAAGGTAAGTACTTAAAATATTTAATTGGTATTTGGAGCCTACATGCTCAAATACCTTTCTTCTAATATACTAAAAGAGATTTTTTCTATATACACATATGCTTTTCTCTTATTGGGAAATGCGGGATGCTTCCCAAAGGAAAAATTACAAAGGCCTCCATTTTCAAGGCTCTAAATGAGTGTTAGCTGAACCAATTCAAACTAAGGTGCAAATAATGCATTTCTATGGCTTAAATGGTCCTATGAATTCTTTAATTAAATCATATCACATAGAATAAAATACATATTCTAATTTTAATCTTAGATAATACTTTAATTCAATAGATGATTACTTGAATTAGTGCCTTTAATATATTTGATCACACACACACACACACACACACACACACACACACACACACACACACACACACACACACACACACACGCACACGCACACACACACACACACACACACACACACACACACACACACACACACACACACACACACACACACACACACACACACGTAACAAATTTAATAAAATTTCAAAATTTCCCTCTAAAATGTTGCATATTGTGATTTAAGGGTTGATAGAATTCATGGCGATCTAAACATTTTAAAAATCTTGGCCCATCGATTTAAAGGTGTTTCGATAAAAACTTATTGATATTAAGATTCATTCGGTTATGTGAGATGAAAATAATAACATTTGTGATTTTTTTAGAAAATCTTTGGCATCCATATGGTGTCTAAATAGCCAAATGGGACCTTCAAAATCTCCAAAAATAGCCAAATTATAAATATTAGCCACTAAAAATTTCTCCACTTCAAAAATTATTATTAGTTCAAAATATTATTTTAAATTTGAAAACCCATCTATTAATAATAAAAGAATACACAAGCCAAAACCTTAAACAAAAGCCAATAAAACTTTTAAAAAAGACAGTTCAAGAAAAATACACTTTTTAAAACATTTGAAATAATAATGATATACTTCAAAAAAATTAAAACTAAAAATCACACGTGAGCGGTGCAATGTGAATTCTAAAAGCGATGTGGGGAAGAAAGGTATACGAAAAGGGAAGGAAAATAAAAATCTAGTTTTTTTGGTTGAGGTATTTGATATGTCAGTTATAGGAAGGAAGAGAGTGGAATATAATTTAGTATTTGTATGATGTATGAGATATGGAAAACAACCAAAATATCTTTACAAAAGGGAAGTAAGGAGGAAAAATAGTAGTAGATGAGGGAGGGTCTATATAGTATGCCTCCTTGTAGATCTGTAGGCGTTCACTCATACTTGGGTAAAGGGGTATGGGAAACGATTGTGAAACAATAGTTTCCTACAACCACATGACATATTTATGATTCTTTTAAAGGGGTAAGGGGCAGTAACACATTTAGTAAGGAAATGTATTGTGGAAATATGCAAAAATTAAGAGTGGTTGATAAAAAAATGTTGAATTTAATAGTTGTTTGTAATATCATGCCTTTTGTTTTATGGGTAGTCAGAACAAACATATATGTAAGGGTAATTTGCATGCGTGTCTCATGGGAAATAAATGAAAAATTAGAAATAAGGTAGTAATTAAATACCAACATTTCCCACACCTATTCCATGGCTGAAATTGTTCTTACCAAAATAATATTTGTTCTTTGTGCTTCACATTATTGTTTTCATCTCACTTGAGTTAGAACACATTTCAACTTAAGGGGAATTATCTTCTTTGTGTCCTGATACAATCTAGAGATAGGGATATGTGGAATGGAGTCATCATCCCAAGATAACTCATTACGTTTTTGAATTCCATAACCACAAAACATAGGGCCGATCATGTGATTTTGTGTCATCTTTATAGACCATTAGCTTATGACATTTTCCATGCTTTCCTTGGAAATAATAGGTATCATTTGTAGACTTTTTCCTCAACATTTCAGGTTCTTAAAACATGATAAATTTGAAGTATTGTCATATGTATCTATACATGAAAGGTTTCTCCGCCACTACTCTTGCATTAAATTAACCACTGCTAGAATTTTATCACCAAGGTTTGAACACATGACCTAATACTACTCTTATAACGATTACCTTGAGTTCTTGTTCGATAAATATTAAGAAACAATAATCATTCTTTGAGAGGAAGTAATTGGTGTATTACATTGAGAGGTGGGATGGTTGGTCACATTGTAAAGTTTCCATCGTCATCACTTGTAGATAGGGAACTTTAATATGTTTGACTTCCAAACTCTACATGTGTTAGATATAGGAACTATATGTTAAGGGTTCCTTCTACCATTGATTTCATGCACATTTTTAGTTGGGTTTTTATTTAGCAATTAAGGTAGAAACTATGGTTTCTCATTCAATTGATTGGTTTGAAAATTATATTTTACATAAGAAAGGTAAACCTCCTACCTTTCCATAGTAGAGATTATTCCAAGAGTAAATCTCCAAGCTCCTCAAAACCAAGCAAGCATCCGCAATCTCTAACAATCTACAAGCACTTCCAACAATCCTCCAACTCTCCAAAAATGCAGGAGAGCACAAAATAATGAAGTAACCCCCAAACAAGCTAAAGAAATTGAATAAATAGAAAAGGGAGAGAGGAGGGTGAGGTGGCTCCATGTAGGATGCCACATCAATCGTCCTTAACTCCACCTCAGAAGTCAAACCTCAACCCCAATGCACCATAAATTGGTGGGTGAGAGGAATGACAAGTTACTTACACACACAATCTAAGCCCACACCCCCTAAGGAAAAACTTAATTAATTGAAAGAAAATGCAATAAACATAGGTAGGGTTGGTATAGTAATTTAAGAGGTGTGGGACAAGTTTAACTTGTCCCACAAGCCTTCAAAATTGGCCCTTAAGGTCAAATTCGAGTTTCCCATGGAGGGTAGAGTGTACAACACTCAAGATCTCAAGCATTCAACACACAACAAAAATCCAAAAGCAAATCAATCTTAATAAATGAATTCCTTTGGTCACATCTTTAATTAGTTTAGGAAAAGATTTATTAACTTTAATAAGACACTTAGACCCACTAAGATAAAGGGGAAAACATACATAAAAATCTAATTAATTAAAACAAGTAAATTACATCACTCAAAAGAAACACATACTAACATTAATAAAAAGGAAAACTAAAACAAAAGACAACACATGACCCCTTGGTCACAATTTTCCCCTAACCAAATAATTCTAACACACACACAATTACATGTTGCCATGGTGACCCTTGTTGAATTCATCTAGAATTCCAATGTGGTTGGTCTCCAATCCCCCGCTATTTTTGTGAATAAATTTACCTATAAAACACATAAACGCCTCCTTCAGTCTCGTGGCCGCATTAAAAAAATCTATAACAAAATGTACAATATAAATCCATGATCATCTATATACAAATAAAATATCATATAGACAAATACGATATCATTTACAATTTCTAGCAACATTTCTATTAAACATTTCATCTATGTCAAAATGATCACAACATTAGTTCAATTATAAAAGCCTACTCAATGTGACAAAAGTACATCGCATGTCGAATTATATATATATATATATATATATATATATATATATATATAACATAAATAACATGTAATAGCATATCAACATCAATATAAAATGTCTCTAATAATCCACATGCATCATATATGAGTTGAAATCAACAACAGTCTAGTATCTCTAACATCTAGTATCATGCTAAATCAAAAGCTACAATATATCCATAAGTGTAATTGACGATATCAAAATCAATAATAAAAAAGGTGTCGAAGGGAAGTGGGCACTACATCCCCCTCCCCTTAGACTTGACTTCCTCCTAGAATTCACTAGAACAAGTGTGGAAACTGAACTCGTAGCAATGTAGCATCCTCCCATGTAGTAGTAGTCTCGTCATAACTATCCCACTAGACCCGAACCTAGTCAATCTCTCTGCCACAAAGGCACAGGGTCCTACACTCTATAATGCGGATGGGATCCACCATTGCACTGCCCCTAATCCTGCACCTGTAATGAAATCCAATCTAGCATGTGAGAAGGATCATAAATATATCTCCTAAGCACAAAAATGTGAAACACATCATGGACGTGAGACAAGATAGGTGGCAATGCTAGACGATAGGCCAAGGGACCAATGTGCTCCAAGATCTCAAAGGGACTAACAAACCTAGGAGCAAGCTTAGAACCTTTTCTGTAATGGATAGGGCTCTTATGATGTCTGACACAAAGGAACACCTTTGTGCCCACCTCATAACTATGATTTTTCCTATGCTGGTTCGCATACTTCTTCTTCTTGTCCTGTGCCTCCAACAACCTCTTCCCGATGAAAATAACCTATTGCTCCATATCCTACAATAATGCTGGCCTAAGAGAAACCCTCTCCTCTAACATGTCCCAATTAAGAGGTGTCTTACACTCTCTGCCATACAATGCCTGAAAAGGAGCCATGCCTATCGAACTCTGAAACTATTATTGTAGGCAAACTCCACAAAGTACAAATACTCCTCCCATCTCGACTAGTGATCCATAACGTACATCCTAAGCATGTCCTCCAGGATCTAATTCACTTGATTAGTCTTTCCATCTGTCTCAGGGTGATGTGTTGTGCTGAAATTGATCCTCGTCTCGAGATATTGCTTTGTAAGGTGGTCCGAAATAGGAAGAGTACAAAGGATCGTGGTCACAAATGATCTTCTATGGAATCCTATGTAATTTAATGATCTGATCAAGATATACCTATTCCACTGCACTAGCTATATAGGTGGTCTTTACCAGAGAAAAATGAGCCACTTTCATCAATTTATCCATCGTGACCATGATGGCGTCGTGGTGGTATCTCGACATCGGTAACCCAAAAATGAAGTCCATGGAAATGGTGTCCCATTTCCACTCCGGTATAACATGAGGAAAGAGAAGGCCAACTAGATTTTGATGCACTACCTTCACCCTTTGAAACTCTAAATAGTGTGATAAAAATGAGCCACATCTCTCCGAAGTCCTATCTAATGGTATAATTGTCTCAAAGTTGCATGCATCTTCTTCACCCCGGATGGGCTGAATAAGGTGCACGATGAGCCTCTATCAAAATTTCTTGTCTCAATCCTCCATCTCTAGGAACATATATCCAACCTCTATGTCTGAGAAGACCATCTGCCTCTAATGAAAATCCATCAAATCTCCCCTCAAGGGGCCTCTGAGACTCAATCTCTACTCTAGCTGCAAGGTAGAAGCTATCATGAGGAAGCTACTACAAAATCCTACTCCACAAATCTGTACCTCTTCGAAGTAGCCATGGCCAAGTGTCTCTATCTGCTCAAGGTGTCTGTAACCACATTCTCCTTCCCCTTCATGTGCTCTATTTCCATATCGTACTCATAAAGCAACTCCATCCAACGCCGCTGAAGAGCGTTGAGATTGGGCTGCGTGAAGAGGTGGCGGAGACTCAATTGATCGGTCCCGAGTGTAAATCTCTAACCAAGAAGAAAATGTCTCCACTGCACTAAGGCGTGCACAACTACTGCAAGCTCAAGATCATGAGTTGGATAATTGATCTCATAATCCTTAATTTTGTGAGACTTAAAAGCAAATAATATTCCTTTCGCATCAACACACCTCCAAGTCTTGCCAAAGAAGTATCTATGCAAACTCAAACTTGCCTTAAGGATCTGGCACTACTATAATAGGCATTATCGTGAGGCATTCCTTCAGTTTCCTAAAGGCCTGCTCATATCTATCTTACCATACAAACTTCTTCCCTTTCCGCTGAAGGGAAGTGATGGGGTGAGCAATCCGAGAAAATTCCTAAACAAATCTCCTATAATATCCTGCCAAACCCATGAAGTTACGCACCTCAGTCACACTAGTGGGTGCTGGCCAATCCATGATAGCTCGACTCTTGGAAGGGTCAAATGCGACACCTTCCCCAAAAATGATGTGGCCCAAATACTACACCTCTGTCTAAAAGAACACACACTTCTCCAAGTTCCCATAAAGATGCTTCTCATAAAGACACTGAAGACCCGGCGAAGGTGCTCCTCGTGCTCCTCATGTGTATGTGAGTAAATCATAATGTTGTTAAGGAAGATGAGCACAAAGCGATCCAAGAATGTTTTGAATACCCCATTCATCAAGCTCATGAACACTATGGGGGCATTCGTCAAACTAAAAGGCACCACTTTGTGAACTCGTAGTGGCCATATCTCATACGAAAGGTGGTCTTATGAATATATTCCTCCGTGATCCTCTCGCTATGATATCGACTTAAGATCTATCTTGGATAAAACTGTGTCCCCATTCATCTAATCAAATAAATAATCAATGTGCGAAAGGTAGTAAAGATTCTTGATTGTTACTTTGTTCATCTGGCGGTAATCAATACACAACCATAGAGATCCATCCTTCTTCTTCACGAAGATCATTGGTACACCCCAAGGGGATACACTAGGATGGATTAGGTCTTTCTCAAGAAGGCCCTCAAGCTACAACTTGAGCTCATAGAGCTCAAGAGTAGTCATCCAATACGAGCTCGTGAGATAGGCTCTGTGTCCTAGAACTAGATCTATGTGAAAATCTATCTCACGTGGGGGAGGTAACCCCGGTAGCTCCCCTACAAAAACATCAGAAAACTCTCTCAAAATGTGATGGTCATCAAGGGATGGTCTACTAGACTCATCCTAATATCTATCACTAACCGTAATAACATACATCTAACAAGCCCATCGCACACACTAGTTAAGCTGCATAGCGGAGATGGTGCAAATAGAAAATGGGCCTCCTAACTCCTGATATGATTGACTCCACTCCTAGATCATTTGTACAAGCAATAGTCTTATGGTAATAGTCCACTCTAGCTCTATGTGTAGACAACTAGTCCATGCCCAAGATGACTCCATATGAACCCAAAGGAAGGATTCGAAGATCTAAGGTAGTGGTGAAGGGTCCCAAATCCACTACACACTCCTTAACTAAGGAGTCTATAGAAATTTTGGCTCCAGAATCCATCTCAATGTCCCAACTACAACCTTGCCTAACTACCACCAACCTGCAATGCTCTACTAAGGATGGTGCAATAAAAGAATCAGATGAACCGGAATCAAATAATATAGAGGCGGAAATACCACCAATACTACCTGTCATCTCTATCATGGTACTCTGGTGCTCAACTGGCGGTTCTTGACCGCTGTGTAGATCCGATGGCTCCATGTCCATATCTCCAATAGTAGGCTCTGAGATTTGTATCTTACCCTTATTACTAGGGTTTTGTGGGCACTCTCTCCAATGATGTCTAGCAACACCACAACCGTAAAAGCTACCTGGTCCTCTCCAATGGGATGCAGCTCCACAACCGGTGCTCTAGAGGTTTGAGTTGTGGATCTTGACGATTCGGCTATGGACTGCTGAGATCTCTGCAAATGAAATTCTATTGATTGAGCCCTCGATGTACCCTATGTATTGATGGGACCTCTAGGAGGAGGCCCCATACTCCGCCCCCTCTATGCGTCGAATCTCTGAGAAGGTTCGTAAGGTGGGTGGGTCTCTACTTGCTGCTACTTGAGGTGGTTCTTTGTGTAAACGAAGCCTATCTCGAACTCTATCCACCACGTGGAGGAAAAACGGACCCCCTTGATTTTCCATCCTGCATTTGTTGGATGCGGCTTCAAATTTTGTCTCTAGCATGTTGTGTATTCCCCTGTGTCTCCTTTACAATATAGGCCTTCTCCATGGCCTCTGCTAATGTCTATGGGCAGTGAATGTGCACCGCACCACCCAAATCTAAATTTAGGCCCCAGGTTAAACTGTGAATCTGTACTTTCTCATGCTACATGTAGTCGACATACTGGAGTAGGTCCAAAAATTAAATCTCATACTCACCTACGGTCATAGATTCCTTGAAGGTCGAAACTCGTCTATCCATTATTGAATAAACCTCATGGGAAAATACCTACTCCTGAAATGCTCCTCAAATAGTTCCCAGGTAACTGTCTCTGAGTCAATATGGAGCTTCTACTCCTCGGTCCTCCACCAGACTCCTGCTCCATCCCTTAGAAGATGGATCGCAACACGAGATTTCATGTTTCTAGTATAAGGGTAGAGCTTGAAGCATCCTCTCAAGCTCACCAACCAAGCCTTTGCTTGAAAACCACCTATATCTCCCGAATAGCGAGACGGTCATAGCTTTAGGATCTCCCTGATATGGTCTGAAGCTAGATGACCCCTAGGTCTCTCTGCATGCTCCTCCCTCTATCTAGGGCTCCGAGATCTGTCCTTATGTCCTAAAATCTTGTCTCCATGCCCTCTCTGTGGTGAATCTTCCTAGCCGACTCTGCGCGAAAGTTCTCTACCCTATACTCCTCACTGTGTCGAGGGGATGCATGGGCTTCCACTGATGACTCCATGTCATGTCTAGCAAGTTATCCTCCCAAGGACCCTCTCGCGTATAATGGCATTGACGTCCTGAAGCGTTTGTAAAATATGAGGTAGAATGACTGCTACAGCCTACTCTGGAGGTGGTATATCTAAGTCTATGTGAAAATACTCCTCATCTAATTCGCGCCTCCTGCATAGATCAAGGTGAGAGTTAGTTCATTTTTTTAGGTATTGTTTCAGTTTTCTAAGTTTTCTAATTTATACAATTATCAGACATAGTGGTTTTCTAGATTAAAAGAAACCAATTTTGCACTAGGTTAATAGTTCATGTCTCATGTTTTCTAGGTGTGCCCAAGGGTCCAAGCTTTGAACCCACGACTCTGATACCAAGTGTAACGCCCACAAAAATGACGTTATAGAAACATGCTACAAGGTAACACTTAACCCAAAATTGCGACTAATTTTTTTTTGTTTAAGTTAAAAGAAGGTTACAAGGATGTTTAACCCTTAGGGTTCGTTAAATTAACTTACACCACTAAACTCAACTTTAAGATTGATAGGCCAGTCTAGATAAAAGATTAAATATTGAAATTACTTTACCTCTAAGGTCGATTAATTAAAAGCCAACTAGGAAGGTGCCATAGTTTAATTTACTTGGTTAATTGTTTTCTCTTCTTAATTAATGTTCAATCCAAATATGGCTAACTTCATGTTTAATTAATTTAGTTTCATTATCCTAATAGCTTAAAGTCCTTTTATTAATTTCCTAAAACATACTAAGGACTAATAAAGACTTTACACTCCAAGGCAATTAAATGGCCCCATTCACCCATCTACACATACCCTTAAGGATTTAATTTAAACATTTAAAATACATTTCTACCAAACAAAAGTAGGGTGAAACCTCCACCCTTAGATCAAATCAATCTTGGCCACTAGATCCTAGGGTTCCAAACTTAGCCCTAAAATCCTTATGAATTTTTATTAAAGCCTTTCCTTTGTTCATTTCCCCTCATTTGGTCTATTTGTTTTGTTAAAATTTGTAGGTTGGAGAGGAGGAAGCCATGGGAGAAAAAGAGGAAGAACTATGGAGGATTCTACAAGGAGATCTAGTTTAGATTAGTTTAGTTGTAGTTTTATCAATGTAATCTATTTCATTCAAGGATTGGGAGGGATTTCCTTTACCAATATGATTTTATTTCAAGCCATTTGTATTTGGGTTTTTTAATTTGGGGAAAACCCTACCCCCATTGTTATAAATGAAAAGAATGTTTTCAATCCACCATTTGTAGGTTTAAAAGCTATATTCAACATGATTTGAGCATTATTTGTTTCTGGTAGTTTCCTAGATAATTTTACAACTTAAAATTTAGTATAAACCAGTTAAAGACTTACCATAGGTGAGGATCTAAGGAGTTCTTTTGTAAGTGACAGAACTGCTGCCCTGCGGAGTGGTGGTTGTGAGACCGCTGCCTTGCTCGAGCGGTGGTTACGACCGCTACTCTCTGCATAGGGTGCGCAATCCCATTTCTTAGAAACATAACCTTAAATTTGAGATTTTTATAAAAAAAAAAAGTCACTATAATGTTCCAAATTATATTCTGAACTTGTTTTTATGCACCTAAAATTTCCAATGGGATTTCATTTCATTTGATCATTTCTTAGTTAAAATTACTCATTTTAAGTATTATCAATTTCAATAAAAGAACAACTACTTAAAAGACCATTTCTATTTTATTCAACTGATATCTTTTGAATTCCAAGAGTAAAAATAAAGGATTTATATCTACTTCTACATTGTTATTTTTCTAATACAAAATGCAACAATTCCCTATTTCAAATTTGTTGTCTTTTTCATTTTCACTACAACTCAAATATCCAAAGTAACTACAACAACTTTCTTTTTCATTCAAGTTTACTATGTATACAATTTCAACTTCTTACAACTTCTATATTTCCTTCTTTCTCATTTACAATAAACAACTTCATAATGAAAGTAAACTTTCTTTTTCCATTGAAAATAGCTCATATCTTTTAACACAAAGAACTAATTTTCTCACAATACAACCAAGATTCCAAATAAAGAGAATTACTTTCTTTTCTATTTCTCAAAACTAACTCTACAATACAAATCTTTCTTCTTTCTTTTAATTTGTTTCTTTCCATATACAATACAACTTTCATAGGTAACAATGAAATGCAATTTTCCTTCACAAGATCAATACAATTTCCTCCACTTGAAGTGGGAAATCATACAAAAATGTAAATAAAAGAATGAAATACAATATTACAAGTTCCTCCACTCTAAGTGGGAATAACACAAAGGAAGTTTTATTACAAGAAGGATCTTCTTAGGGACTCCACCAAAAGCTCCAAACTTCACAACTCCAATAAGATATCTCCTTCATGATATGCTTAATTCACAAAAAAATGGGGGGAGAGGAAAAACTCTCTACCCAACAAAGATATCCAATGAAGAGGAGAATTCGTCCTCTCAATTGGCCCCCAAGCCCCAACCACATTACAATGGAAGATAATTCCAAAACATGGAAAAAACAAGCTTCCACAACACAAAAAATATTTCACAACCATTTCAACCACATTCAAATCAACAACAACACAAGAAAGAAGAACAAAAACAACAAAAACAAGGCTTAAAATGAAAGCCAAAGGAGAAAGACCTATGGGAGGCCACTTATGCCTCCCAATGGGAATGGGTGCCCACCTTAAAGCCTCTAATGCATATCTCAAGTCCCCTACATACTCTTATGCCTCCCTCAAGTACCCCTTATACTCTTATGCCTCCCTCAAGTACCCCTTATACCTCCCACATACTCTTATGCCTCCCTCAATCTCTTATGCCTCCTCATAAAAGAAATAAGAAAGAAATGCAAGCATTCCTTGTACAAGGTGGGGCACCCAACCCAAACTCCCTCCAAAAAAAAAAAGTAAACTCTTATGCCTCCCTACATGAAATATCCCCATGGTCTCCTTCTACTCCAAACTTAGGAAATCTACCCATACCCAACAAGAATTCCAAAGAAAACAATACTCAACACAAGCACATAAACACAAAATAAAGCATAACATAAGCAAGGTAAAGCTCCTACCTTTCCATAGTAGAGCTTGTTCCAAGAGTAAATATCCAAGCTCCTCAAAACCAAGAAAGCATCCACAAGCTCCAACAATCCACAAGCACTTCCAACAATCCTCCAACTCTCCAAAAATGCAAGAGCACAAAATAATGAAGTAACCCCCAAACAAGAAAAAGAACTTCAATAAATAGAAAAGGGAGAGAGGAGGATGAGGTGGCTCCATGTAGGATGCCACATCACTCATCCTCAACTCCACCTAAGAATTCAAACCTCAACCCCAATGCACCATAAATTGGTGGGTGAGAGGAATGACAAGTTACTTACACACACAATCTAAGCCCACACCCCCTAAGGACAAACTTAATTAATTGAAAGAAAGTGCAATAAAAATTTCACCTTTTTATCTTCTCAAAACACCTAATGGGGTTTAATCTTGACCCCCTGACCCATAGGTAGGTTTGGTATAGCAATTTAAGTGGTGTGGGACAAGTTTAACTTGTCCCACAAGCCTTCAAAATTGGCCCTTAAGGCAAAATTCGAGTTTCCCATGGAGGGTATAGTGTACAACACTCAAGATCTCAAGCATTCAACACACAACAAAAATCCAAAAGCAATCAAGCCTAATAAATGAATTCCTTTAGTCACATATTTAATTAGTTTAGGACAAAATTTATTAACTTTAATAAGACACTTAGACCCACTAAGATAAAGGGGAAAAACATACATAAACTTATAATTAATTAAAGCAAGTAAATTACATCAATCAAAAGAAACACATACTAACATTAATAAAAGGGAAAACTAAAACAAAAGACAACACATGACCCTTGGTCACAATTTTCCCCTAACCAAATAATTCTAACACACACACAATTACATGTTGCCATGGTGACCCTTGTTGAATTCATCTAGAATTCCAATGTGGTTGGTCTCCAATCCCCGTTATTTGTTGTGAATAAATTTACTTGCAAAACACATAAATACCTCCTTTGGCCTCGTGGCCGCATTAAAAACATCTATAACAAAATGTACAATATAAATCCATGATCATCTATATATGAATCAAATATCATCTAGGCAAATACAATATCATTTACAATTTCTAGCAACATTTCTATTCAACGTTTCATCCATGTCAAAATGATCACAACATTAGTTCAATTATCAAAGCCTACTCAATGTGATGAAAGTACATTGCATGTCAGAATTATATATATAAATAACCATGTCAATAACATATCAACATCAATATAAAATGTCTCTAATAATCCACATGCATCATATATGAGTCAAATCAATAACAATACAAGATCTCTAACGTCTAGTATCATGCTAAATCAAAAGCTACAATATATTCATAAGTGTAGTCGATAGTATCGAAATCAATAATAAAAAGGTGTTGAAGGCAAGTGGGCACTACAGGTTGACAACTTCTTTGGGAATTTTTTTACTATCTCTTGAAATTTATTGGCCTTACACATCTTACATCTTTACCAAACTTGACTGATTAATCTTTTATGGCCTCAAACACCAAAGCACTAGTGAGGACAGAAGTTCCCATGCACTCTTGTCCCTCTACGCTTCTCTTGACCCTCTCTTTCTCCTATACTATTTTGGGTCTCTTTTACCTCTTGGTCACCTTTTAGTACTTTGGGTCATCCTTTCACTTTTCAATTATGAAATTCAAAAAAGGGAATCATATGTATACTTAGTAAATTATTTTAAATCAAGGTCCAAACACTATAAGCATTATCTATCACCACCTAAGATTACACAAAGGCACAAGAGAATTTCAAAGGCATACATCTAGCACATTCATACAAGGGATAAGGATTGAATTGATTTACATACAAAATTTAGGAGGGTAATTTAATTCTATTCCATCACACACATACCGCATACTTTGAGTAATCTAGATCTAGCTCGCTATCATAGTGGAGCTTGCACAAAGGCAACCTAGGGCATCATTACACACACATAAACACATAAATACATGAAGTTTGAGATATAGTGTAGTTATCAGTCATAATTTCACTCTTCGGGTGACCTCCCGGGTTAGTCTAAATCCACATTCTACATATTTTTTATTAGATTTGATGTGGTTTGTGGGCATGTATAATTATGGGATCCCAGTACAGAGCTGAATCCGAAAATGATGTTTTTGTTACAAACTGAAACCACTTTGTCCAGTTACTAAAAATAACATATTCCATATACAATCACATGCTAAAATTAGTAAACCTATAAAAATTCCAAGCTCCACTTACTCAAAGCACATCCAAAAACAATGCAAAACAACAAACAAGGCAAAATAGACAATTTTCCTAAAATAGCAAGTTCTTAAAAAACAACGTAGTACAAATACAAACTTACTAAAAATGGTAAAACATCATAAATTTATGTGAATTGAGTGTTCCAGGAGATTCAAAAGACTAAATTTGATAAAAAAGGGTAAAATTTCCAAAAATAGTAGCTCTAGTCCCACCTTGCCAAAAATAGAAAGTTTCAATTTTCAGTGCAAAAAGTTACTGTAGGCTTAATTTTCACCCATCTCACTATTTTATATATCCTCACAAGGTTGTAATGTGGTTTAATAGCTGAAACAAGGAAATAGACCCTCCATAAGGATCCTAGAGTACCATTTTGATCACAATTGTGTCAATGAACGAGACAAAGCATATAAAGGTGCAACAAGTGAAAGTCAAGAACATTGTAAGGATAGAAAAGAGGTTGAAGAGGATAAAAAGATTCATTAAAATTAAATTCATCAAGAGGATTGTCATCATAATCATGATGAGAAGGATTCTCCATGAGTAAGGAAATAGGTCATCTTAGGCAATGCATACCTCATGAAGTGTTTCTAAACACTTGATCCATGCTCGATAAGGAGATCACATCTTACAAGTTAGTAGCGTGGGAGCTTTCGGTGTGTAGGAAAAGAACATGGGAATCACTCTCATTCATTCCTTATATTTTCATCTGGGATTAGTCTTGCTATCAAGAAAAGGTCACCTACTTCTATGAGAAACATGTGCATAAGAGGTGTATGAGTTGATCTCATTCAAGGAGTGCTCTAGAGTCAAAAAGGAAAAATGTATGATCTTCATTCAATGAGAAATCAGCTCTATTCCATTATCTTCCATCCACTTGGTAGTGTTCCTAAACACTCACCTCAAACCTTGTGGTGTGGTCATTTCCATCTCCTCATATCATTCCAACCGGTGGCCACTTCTCAAGAATTCCATTCAGGGGCCATCCCTTTCACTTGCATATGAAGGCCTATTTTAGTAAGTGAGGGATAGACATCAAGAGGTTCAGGGTATCATAAAGTTGATTTTTGATCACAAGCAAGGGTAATTGTGAAATTCTAAGGAACAAGAAAGTAATCCTCACTCTCATTGTGAGATCAAGGAAGAACCATCATTAGTTATGCCCATAGTCATCTCGGACTCACACCGAGAGGTATCACAACATTTTCCCCAAACAATCATTCGACAGCTTTGAAGTTTATGTGCATCTTGCAGAAGGAGGAGATTGTGATTACCATGCCTCAAATCAACAAGTTCTTCATTAACAAAATATTATTTAACCTATTCTCTCTCTCTCTCTCTCTCTCTCTCTCTCTCTCTCTCTCTCTCTTCGTATTCTAATTTCCAATTGAGAATGAAATTTTTTTCTATTTCGTCCTATTCACTTAAGTGACCTTGTGATAAACATTGTAAGATTCCTTTTTCAAATAATAAGAAAAAGACTCACTTCCTAGGAATTGGAAAGGTCACAAGTGATGAGGATAGGTGAAGAGTCATGTGTGGGGTAGATGATTGGACAATTTGTAGGCTACAAATTGTAATGGATTCTCCTTTCTAAGGGGTTGGAAATAATTTAATTAAATGTATGTTGTTGAGATTTTCACTTCTTCATCAAGCAATAAATCTGCAATTCTTCTATTTCTTTGTCAATGGTCCTCTACTCTCTCTTTCCAACTTTACATATATGATAATCTTATAAAACCAAGAAATGTGTTTGCACTTTTGATGAATGAATCCATGGAAGTATGTGTATATGATTTGTTGTGTCTTATCATGGTTTTCATTGTTGTGTTCTTCTAATTGAATGTGGACTTACTTTGGTTATTATATGTGAACTCTACTAGTGCCTACTCACAACAGTAACCCTCTCTCTCCTAATTTCCCCAACTCCCCTTTACCTCTCTTCGCTGCATTTTTCCTCCATCAGTACTTCATAAAAGTAATTTTTCACAAGTTCAGTGGATTTTTATTGTGTGATCCCTACCCATTGACAACCCCAAAGAATTAGATTAGTTTAGATTCAATTATGTGAGCCTCCCATTGCAATAGAAGGAGGGGATTTTACCCATACTATTGGTGAAGACTGAATAATTTGCAACATGAAAAATTATTTCACCAACATGTGAGTACGCGGTCCGGTCATGGATGCAACCCAGGTGAGATAAGGAGGCCAAATAGAGTTGTCTTGAGTGGAGGAATAAATTTGTAGGGGATGATCTACAAAGGTTCGTGGAGGAGGGGTGGGGTGAGGGATGAGCTAAGAAGTTTACAAGGGTGACCGGATGAAGGTAGTGTTATGTTTTTATTATTTGGAATGTGTGTGAATTAACAAGGGGTAGGTGTAAAATGGTTAAATGGATGTACATGTGACCGAAGGATGGTGTGATGTGGATTGTATAGTCGATGAGGTGGAGATTTCAAAATAATTGCATGAAGGTTACAAGGTGGTTGTAGTGTGGTTGCAGAGTGGTCACGATTGTGACCAAGGTGAAGGGAGGAGATTAAAAAGGATGGGACTAAGATACATTGTGATTTGAGATGAAGTGTTTTACTAAATATGATGAGGTTTTTTTGAATGTTTGTCTTTAAGGTAAATATGGGTCAATTTTTTTTTTGAATTCCTATAAAAGCTTTGCTCTCTAAATAACAAGGACTATCTGAATGTGCGTGGTACACTAGAACATTTATAGTCACCGGATTTACTTTACCCCTTGATTAACCAAGATGGGTTTGACTCCACTCAATCATTCAAACCGAGGTTTTCATTAAGGATAATCTTGGCTATAACCTCATGGGTGTACTAGTAAATTAGGTTAGGGTACCCATTTTGTTGGCCCGTTCCCTCAATGTGCCAATTATTTTGGGGTTCCTTTGGTACTCCTCATAATGAGTTTATGGGTTTATACCCGCACACTTCCCACTGTTATATGTAGATGGGTGTTTACCATTATCTCGCACTTAATAAACTATGTGGTTCATTACCGATTCATTCCTTTAAGAAAAACAAATGTGTTTTTATGTTGTAGAAACACATTTACCACATAGTCATAGTTTTGAATGACCTCGCAACCAAATTTTAAGATTTTTATGTGTCAAAAATCACAACCCAATCCATGATTATGATCGACCTATAACCCGATTTTTTAATATTTTGTGCGAGATATGCAAGATAAGGTGTTAGATATGCAACATAAATGTTAGGAAAACAAATGAAAAAGAGTACAAAACCCGAAGAAGAAATGCTATGAGATTTAGAAAATGAAAACAATTTATCCACAACCAAAATAGTCCATTCGTTTGTATCATTTTCTTCAAATCTAACTATTATTTTTTCTATATCTCCTCTATTTTTATCTTCATTTGATTCCCTAACTATAATTTCCTTTGTTTTATTAACTTCTTCTTCTCCACATTTTTCTCGTTATAATTAATGTATCTTTCGATTTATAATTTTCCCATTATTTCATTCCTAAAATACTCTTGGTGTGTGGTGCTATTTTGTTCACTATTTCTTGTATTTCTTCTTTCTTTATCCAAGCTTGTTGACTAGATAATGCATATTGTAGTTTATTGTTTATTAGGAACTACTCTACGGTGATATTTATCCATAGTATAAGAAATTTTTATTAGTCTACGTATTATGCAGAATTATAGAAAGACATTGCGCATTTGCCTCCATTTCTAGGGTAGCCATATGTTGTCCTCCACTTAAAGTAGGTTTATTATTATTCTCCATTTTCTGATTTTTAATTAATTTTTATTTCCTCTCATTTAATTTCTTCATCCTTGCTTCTCTCTCTATTATATGGTTTTCTACCCTCTTTTTAATTCTTTCTTTTATGTGTCTAACATGGGTTTTTCTTCATATCTCTTCATCATTCTTGTATTCTAATTTAATTGAATTATTAATCCTCTTAATATCCTGTTATTGACTACATACATTTGGTTTTGTGATTAATTTTTCTTTTCTTTATGCTCCCCTATTTCTTCTACCCTAACCATCACCCTAGAAAGTTTTTAACAGCTTAGTTACATCTCTTGGATCTCCCCTCTTTTCTCATGTCACCCCACAATTCCATTCCCCTCAAGGATTTTTTGTGTGCTTTTAATCATACCTTTTTATACTAGAAGTATGTGAATTTGGAATACAATCCTTTCAAGGAACCTTCCCTAGATCCTTTATATAATTCTTACATTTTATGATCAAATTTTTTCCAACCTTGTATTACCCAAGTGATAATAAAAGAGCTTACTATTGTCTCAAACTAGTAATCAAGTACGCGTGTTCATAGTTCATCTAATTATTCAAGTTTTTCTAATCATTCTTTGCTCCAATTTGTAGGCTTATTTAATTAGAGATGACTCCATGTAGTTATCTTAGCGACTCCTAATATCCATGGCCATTGTGGAAACTCCGACCAAAATTTCTCTCTAGAATTTTCAAAGAATTCACTTTTAGTCACTTGATAAGATTATTCTAACCTTTGTGCCTCTTTCTAAATACATGTGGTAAATTGGTATTCCAAATGTATGCCTAGATTTGGATCACCTACAAGATGGATTAGAAAAATAAAAACAACCAAATCAATGCTGCCAAAATAGAATGGGCATATGCTGCAATTGATAAGAGGGAGAAAATTGTAGTTTATTTTTTTGAATAAATTTTTAAAACTCTTTCGGATCTATATCTAAATCTGAACACAAGAACACTTGAAAAATGTTAGTTGTTTTGGATGATTAGGGACTTGTCTCATCCATATCTCTAACCCTTTTAAGGAGATAAAAGACATTTTATTGATGTAAAATGACAAAATAGTAAATTAAATGAAAAGTATATATGAATTAGATCACATGAAAATCGTAGTTATGTTTCACCAAGAATCACATGAAGATTGCAAGCCAATTACAAGCTTACGATTCTGCATGTTTTGAGATTTCACTAGAACAAAGTTGAAGATATATATATATATATATATATATAATAACCTATATATATATATATAAATCAATTAATTTATATATATGAAAGAACCTTGCATATAATAAATCAATTAATTTGCAGAAGATAATAAAACACAAGAGATATGGGGGCCAAGATGCCCTAATATCAATATATGTAGAATAATACCCTTAAGGTAGGGCAACACCATACAATGCTCCTTAAGGAAGGAGTAACTCCACAATCTCCCAAGATGGGAATCCACTTCGAGGGGGACACCTCAAATTACCCATACATACATTACCCCCTCATAATGATACTCACATCCTTTAAATAGGATGGGTAACACCTAATCCCAATGTAGGCCAACCCATTACCCAATATAATTAATTCCTATGTGAGCCCATATAACTAACTAAGGGGATGTGTGCCACATGTCGGCATCTCCATCAACCCATATACATTATATTATCATATCCCATGTGAACCCATACATATAACTAAGGGGATGTGTGCCACATGTCGGCATCTCCATCAACCCATATATATTATATTATCATATCCCAAGGTACATAGCATTGCCTCCCTCTTTGACATGTTTCGTCCCCGAAACATAAGAAGAAGCCATATAATGAGTGTGCTTTAAATTATTGCACACTTGTCACCATGCTCGATCATCTAACCACCCATATGAAATCCTAGTGGGTGATGTTACTCCAAACATGATTCCATATTCCATTGTGCTCATCTGATTCCATCTTGGTCCATATGTGTTCCTCCTTGGCATCCATGCATATCCATAATTATTATTCATGTGATTCCATGACATATAATTATTGTTCCATTGATTCCATGTATAGCCAAAATTATTACTCCTCCAATTCCCTATATATCCATATAGATTGCTGCCCTTGTGTGTCCTAGCATGTCTCCATGATTTTTTCCTCTCATGATGATGTGGGTGTCTATATGGTGCAACCTTAGTATGCTCAACCTTATCAATCTTTTCCTCCACTTTCTTTTCCTCTTCCAACTTGTTTGCTATTTCTTTTTAATTTTTCATCATGTTCTTCATCCTATCCTTCTAATTCATCCTTATTCCCTTCTTCACCATCTTCAAATTCATCTTCATGATCTAATTTTACATTACTTTTTTCCTTGCTAAGTGTGATATCTTACAATGTAATTTTCTTTCTCTTGTACCATAATTTCATGAATTTCTTTTGCACATTAATATTAATTGTTCCCAATGTCTCTAACCAAGGATATCTGAGAACAATATCCATACCATTCATATCTAAAGCATAAAAATCTGAATGTAAAATATATTTATCCATAGAAAGTGTAAATCTTCAAAACTTGAATATATGCTTACCATCCATTTGAGATTCCTTGATATGCTTTGTTTACACATGTAGATTTTGAGCTACATCCATTTTGATGAAGTTATATTTGCTGTTAGGGTTTATGGAAACAATTACCTTTTTTCTTTGAATGCACCCTTCAAACTGAAATATTGAAGCTTCCTTCCTTGGAGATGCACTATCCTATGTAGCAGCTTCATCATCAACATTTTCTTCTTTTGCACCATCTTCTTCTTCTTCTTCTTATTCCTCTTCTTTTAACAAAATTGTGTTTCTTTTTTGTTTCCCATCTAGCTAAGAAAATATCCTCCATTTCCTCCCAATCCCAATCCAATAGATCTATATCCAAATAAGAATACCAATGTTGCGCCTTTTTACCACCAAGATGAAGATAAAAACTAACCCATACTAACAATTATTCAAAATACATTTGTTTAAATTGTATCCACCATTTTTGCATCAATTTCCCTATTACCATAAAATTGGTATATCCATGATGCATAAAAATTAGGGTTTCTAAACTTACTCCTTTGACTAATATTTTACCTGATGATTTCATCAATCATTCAGCCTCAAATTTGAAACCACAAAGAAGTAATCCCTACTAAAATTTTGAGAGATTTCTAAAAATGTAAGAAATTTAGGAAAATTCCTCAAATTGCGGCCTGTGGAGCAAAATAGTGAAAAACAATAAAACTGAAATAACTTTGTCAAAATAGATCCAAAAATTCTGAAATTTTAGTGGTATCACCATTTAATATATTACCAACAACCCAAAAAAAAAATTCCTAATTCTTCATTATTCAGAAGATATAGATGAAACCTTACAATTAGGGTTTCAACCTTAAAATGAACACATATTTTGCAAAACAACTCCAAAAAATCTGAAATTCGGAGGGAAGATCACTTGAACTATGTATCCACTCCCCAAAAAAAATATCTGAAAAATTCCAAGTCTATCTCAAGATATAGACGAATCACCAACATTAGGGTTTCATCCCACAAATTGCCTGGATCACTGCTCTGATACCACTTGATATGAACCTTGCATATAATAAATCAATAGATAACACAACACAAGATATAATGGGGGCCAAGATGCCCTAATATCAATATATGTAGAATAATACCCTTAAGGTAGGGCAACACCATACAATGCTCCTTAAGGAAGGAGTAACTCCACAATCTCCCAAGATGGGAATCCACTTCGAGGGGGACACCTCCAATATACCTCTACCAAGTAGAAGACTCAACTCATACATACATTACCCCCTCATAATGATACTCACATCCTTTAAATAGGATGGGTAACACCTAATCCCAATGTAGGCCGACCCATTACCCAATATAATTAATTCCTATGTGAGCCCATATAACTAAGGGGATGTGTGCCACATGTCGGCATCTCCATCAACCCATATATATTATATTATCATATCCCAAGGTACATAGCAATATATATATATATATATATATATATATATATATATATATATATATATATATATATATATATATATATATATATATATCCTTTATATATATATATATATATATATATATCCTTTATCCTATCCTTCTTCAAGACTTGTAAAATCAAGATATGCGAGCAATAGAGCAAGAGAACTTAAATATAGTCTTTGTGCCCTAAGATCCTAGGATTGGAATGATAGTGATGAGGGCGATTTTACTAGGTTTGGAGTGCATAGTGGAGTGGGACACACATGGGTAGGTGTGATGAGACATAATTAAATATGAGTGATTGAGGGTTAGTAAATGGGCGGTGAGTTATATTTTAGCTCTATCTTGTGGGGTTTTATGATATTTTTTTCTTTTTGTGTTTTATAATGTTTTTGTGTTTCCGAATAAGGGACCTTATGTGCAAAGTACATTTTGTAGTGTCTACATCAACTGCTCTTTTATTTCCATTAATGCAGGTTTCCATTATTTAGGTGGTGCTATATCACCGACATTCAATTGAAAACATACCGGGATGAGACACTAAATGTTGACCTTAAACCTTGAAGGTATGTGAGGGTTAAGTAGCTAGTTCTTTTTTCGTGGATATACTTGGGCATAAAAATGTAAATTAAATAATATCACAACATATCATAATAGAATAATAGAATCCGAAAATATGATATTTATATTAATTCATTAAATCCATTACAATTCATAGCTATATCTCTCCTTTCTCACACACTCTTTTCATTATTTCACATATAATTTATTACATACATCTATCTTATATGCACCAAGATCTCCCATATATTTCTCTCTATATGCATACTCTCTCTATTACATTGAATTAACATTAATACATATTTCATACATTTTACCCAATATATGCTTCCTTTGGTGGTGACTCTTTATCTTATGTTATGGTTCTTCCCTTATTGCATGGATTTACCTTTATTTCATGGCTTTCTACACTCTTTCATGGATTTCCAATGGTTTACGAGTTTTTCTAGTATTTCAAGGATTTTGGTGTTGTCATGGACTATTTAGTGTTCTGCATGGACTTTATAGTGTCCCACGCACTTTTAGTTGCTTCCACTATGTGCGGTTCATTGTCGCTTGTCTTTCCTTCTTAATATTATATCTGATGAAGAAAATCGTAAACAACACTCATATCCTTCTACCATATGACCACCAATAGTAATTTCTCTTAGCACAATTACTGATGATTCAACATCTAGTACCTAATCCATGAGTAGGGAAAGAGTTAAGGATGCAACATATTTTAAGGGTTTGGTGTGATTTTGGAGGGAACAATTATTACGTAGGACCCTATCCCACTTCTTCCATTATTATATCATATGTCCCAAATCCATTATATAAATTGAAACTGATGGTTTTACTCATATCATTCTTTGTTAATAATGCATAAATAATATAGTATGGAAAAATACAAATGTAGGACTTGTATGTGAGTCTCTCATTCATTTTAGAGACATGGGAAATGTAGTTATTCGGATTTAGCACACTACATACCCTACATATTTTTGCACTTGATTCCTAATAATACAAATAAGACAATCATGATACCTTAATATATGGAAATTACACACATACTTTTGTGTCTTGTTATAACCCTATACCGTGAGGGATATTTACCATATTAGGGGAATACCTACATTGAGGGAGTCTTATATATTGAGCCTAATTAGATCATATCTTTCACACTTTATGAATTATTATATCCATATACTATGGGGGATACCTACCATGTTAGGGGCATAACTAAAATAGGAAATCTCATTTACTAATATTATATAGATAATATCCTTACACATTAGTGCATTGGTGATATACAACTTATCTTGATTATATTGTACCACCTTATATCTTATGAAATGTTCTATATTTTTCTTTATTTTACTATCACATTTTTTATCTCTAGATACTAATTTGATGCTACATACTTTTTTTTGATAATTTACTTTATTATTTCTTACAACACATGGTTATTATCATTTGACTACTATTGGCCTTAGGATCCTATTGTTATCCAAAATACCCCCTCTTAGGGATATTTTAATAACTTATGTTTTCATTTGGACTTGAACAATATAAATTGATAAAAAGTGGGAGAAATCAATTTTGGGACGTTCCTTTTCTTCTTGCCAAGCCCCTCATTTCCATACTTAGCCAAAAATTAGAAAATTGGGTCATTTGGGGAAAAATCGGCTAAATTAGGCATGGAAGGAACAAGAATAATTATTCCTTCATTCCTCTTGTTCTCCGCATTACCATATCCTCTATAATAAGGGTTTGGAGGCATTAATGTCAAATGATTCGTGTCTTTTTGGAATAGGCCAAAATTTTTGTATGGGCCTCATTCTCCCCATTTTACCGATCCGGCCGCATTGGGGTAGTTGGAACAATGTTGCAGATAGTTTGCACTTTTTGGGGACTAGTAGAACAACTTAGCTAGGTCATCAATTATCCACATGGCCGAGTCAAATAATGGAAGTGGGGAATGGAAAATGCAGGTAGAGTGGGTATGAAGGGTACTGAGGAACATGTGGAATTGTTCAACAATTCCACCAAGAGATGGATCCTCCACCACACATATAAATTAGACCTACTGAAAAATGAGGCCCAACAAGCACATCAAGAATTGTTCCATCCTTCCCTCAATTCACCAATCATTCGGTTCATATGAACTTGGAATAAAGAACATTAAAGCATATTGTAGCATCATGTAGAGAACCCATTGTGACCTCCCGAGCTTGTGAACTTATGAGGGCCATAAATTTTTCCATGTAGCTCCAAATTTCACATACTTAGTACCGTTGAAAAGGTATCATCATTTACTATATCATAGAATCTAGATTAATAAAATTTGGTGAGCTTAGGTGGGTTAAAAATGAAATAATATCCCAGAATTAAAGATGCAGCTTCTAAGTATATTAACTACCAGATTTGATGTGGTGTGGTGCTCATTCCTTCTCCTACAAGAAAAGTATCATGGGGAATGGCCTTAGTAGGGTACCCATGCCTATTTTCAGACATTCAATGCATGTTGTTGGTGGTTGAAAGTGGAAATCTGATTTTCCCTCTCTTTTCCCTCTTTTCTCTTTCCCATCTTCTATATATTATAAAATGAGGCTCATTTGTAAAGGTTGGACCTTCTTGGAATGCTAGTGCATCATCCTTCAAGTGTTTCATGTGTATTTTGAGTTGCAGGCCTCATATTTGAATCTTTGCAATGGTTTTGTGTCTTCTTCCTTCATTATAATGGATTGTGCATTTATTTGAAGAAATAAAATTCATGTCTTATTGTTGTTCTCTATCCTAGCTGATATTTTATTGTATTTCCTTGCCTCTTCATCTACTTGTAGGTATATTGTGCATGTTTATTCTCCTCTTATATGGTTTATTTCTGTTGTGCTCCATGGAAATGAGAGTTTAAATGTTGTTTTGGATTGTGGCACTCATGTCTTCCCTCTCCTCCTCCGTTTACCACCCATTTTCACTCATCTGAGTGTGTCTTTCACTCTCTTCTTAGTGTCATCACCTTTGTTAGCTTAGGATTTCCCCTTTTCATACATCTTTCTCTTCCTCTGGTCCCTTGGATTGTTAGAGTAGGATTAGATAGTTGTATTTCCTTCCTTAGGATTAGTTTAGCATTAGGAATAGGTAGAGGAACCAACCTTCTCTAGAGGTTTATCTCAACAACAAGGTCCTACACTTAGAGACAATCCCATGCTACCCATAAAAACTGATTTCTCATTCACCCATTCACGACAAATCGAGGGTGTTGTTTTCATTGATAACACCTAATTTTGGCTATTTCACATTAATTCATACCTCAGTTATGTATTTTCTACACATTATGTGATTAGTTTTTTATTTTATGCCATTATATGTTATATGTTTTGTTTTATCCATATCATTATGTGCTTTATATACTACTTGTTTATATGCCAATTTTGCTTCTATTCCACTGTTGTATGTTTTTGATCTATTTTTTATATGTCATTCTATGCTCTATGCTCTATTTGATCTATGCCATTGTATGCTCCATGGAGTATTTTCTTTTATGCCATCATATGTTTCATAAATTGTTTGTTTATATGTCAGCGTATGCTTTGTGGAGTTATTTTCTATATGCCATTGCATGATATATAAGTTGTTTTGTTCTATGTCGTTGTATGTTGGATGTGTTATTTTATTCTATCATTTTATGTCTCATTTTCTCTATGCCATTGTATGCTCTATGAACTTGTTTTCCTATGACATTCTGTGTTTTATGCCATCATATTTTCTATGTTATATTTTTCCTATGTCATTATATGATATATGTTATGTTTTCTGGCATGCCATTGTTTTCTCTATGCATTGATTTCTCAATATTAGTCTACTTTATGCTCATTTTCACATGCTTCCTTCCACGAATACTATTTCATGGATACATTAATTAATAATTATATATATTGGACCACATATCTTATGACATATTACTTGAGACACATATTTCTTGAGCCACTTTTTATAGAAATATATTGTTGGTTATCCATTTTTCTTGGACACACATTATATATGACACATACTACTTATAACACATGGTTATAGACATATATTTCTCATAAAACATTGGTTTACACTTTATCATAACACATTGGCTGTCACATATTGACTTATATAATTTCTCATAGCTAATTGAATGTTACATATATTCCTCATATCACATTGATTTAAACATTTCCCGTGATACATTGATTGATACCTATCTTTCACATAACACATTGACTATACTTTCTCAAAACACATTGGTGGACACATATCATGATATATAATTTCTCATATCACATTGATTATTGCATATCTATCTGATACCATATTAGTTTTCACATTACCCATGGCATATTAATTGATACATACTTGCTTTGCACATAAACTAACTACGATTGTGGTCAATTCATCACGTATTGTCGAGTTATCTTTACTTTATGGTGGACTTGTCATGTCATGGGAATCATGTCATATATTATATCCTAATTGATTTGTTATGCATTGAGTCACATGATCAATATCATGTTAATCTATCACTCATTGTGATACTCTTATCTATCGATCTTTTTGGTATATACTTTTTTATAGATAACACCTTTTCTTTTGAGCTAAATTATCCTTTTGGAACATCCATAATCTCTAAATGGAGGACTATTGTGAGATCTTTTTGAAGTTCACACATATCAAAACCATAGTGCCATAGGCTACACAATATGATGGTATTCACATATTTATTTATGAAATATTACATGTTTATACCATATTTTCACATATGTCCTTACATGCTACAAATATATCAACATCTCATAAAATGGAAACAAGAAGACTAAAATGATAGTACGCTGACATAAGATACCTTAATGTTAGATGGCAAAAATTAGGCTTAAATTTTTAATGGAAACAAAACGAGTCCAATGTTGTTGTGTTATATATATATATATTAAGTTCATGTAGTAGTTAATCAAGCACATTAAGGGAATCATGTGTAGTCATTTCATGTTTTTGGATAAGTATTTTATATTTTCAACTTTCATTTACTAATTTAATACATCTGTATCAATCATTAATACCTATCTTGGCATGTGATCTATAGGTTTCATGTGTAGGGTGTGGGGAACACACCTTAGAGTTGGGGACTAAGAGTTTTGCATTTTCTAACCCTTTTTATTTGAATCCAACAACTTCGTTTTTAGATTAAAATGGGGAAAATTTAGTACCTAAAATTTGGTCTAAGGAACTTGGAATTAAATATTTGACATTTAATATAGAATTATCCCATTTATACATCCATTTCCTAAATGTAAGGGAGTCATACTCAATCCCACACTTTATGTCTACTATGTTGTGACTTATTCTTCATATTTAACATTTATATAATAAAACCATCTTGTACAAAACAAATATTTAGACTCTCAAAAATTCACCTTGTGTCTCATATCATATTCCTTCCTAATATTAGAAGGGTTTTCCATACGAGGATAAATTCAAATGATGGATTTATTCGAGGATGATTTTTTTTTATATTTTAAAGTTCATATTTCAAATATACAAGTTACCTTAGTCAGACTAGTGTCATTTGATAGGTGAAAAATTTAACAAAAGCCACCTATATAAACACATACATTGTAACCTATTAAGGGCATTGAGATATTTCCATAAACAAGCATAATCTACGAAGGAATTTGATCTCAGTCACTAAAACATTTATCCCTTGGAGAAATTTACAACAAGTTGTGAAAATATGAATACATTATCCATTTTTCCTAGATCATCATCATAAACTAAGAGTGAATTCAAAGCATCATTGCCAAGTGTTGAAAGTCTAATTCAGAATTATATTTTACATCCTTATCACATGTTCTCACAAAACTACAAGTGGGATAATTACATGGGTGTGAGGAATATTCATAGTATTCATACATAGGATTGATCAATAACAAAAGGCTAATGAAGAATCTTGAATCATTTATGGACTATCCCATTTGTATGTCACAAGAGGAGAGAAAGGATTTCAACCCAAAATCATATATTTGCATGCACATAATAGTAATTATGCAAGTCTAGATACATATCCCATATCTAGAGACACTTCCCAATATGTGCCATAATTTAGTTGTAGGTCATGGTAGTAGAGGATGAATTTGGCCACCTTAGGATATATTCATCAAGAAAACATGTCCGATGTGGGAAAACTTATTCTCCACCGAATATCATATTTCACGAAAATCGTTACAACAATCTACTCAACATCCTCTACTAGTTACATGTTATTGTCACACAATCAAATCCCATATTGATCGAATATGCTACAAACCCTAATCCTAATTTATTTTACTACTTTCTAGAAATTGTGTTTTAGTGTTCAATATTATCCTTTGACATAATTATAGGATGTTTTATTTGTATATGTTATTCTAGATTTATTTTACACATGTATTGTAATATCTTAATTATATTAACAATTTTTTGATAATATATTTGTGAACCTTCATCTTCTTTTAACTTTTTCATTGTTTTTAACAACATATTTATTTTACATACTAAATGGTTCATAGGTAAATTTTCACATTCATCTTGCATTAAGATGATATATTCTTTTTACCGTTTTAGTATTCCTTTTTTTGGAGCATTACCTATAAGTATTAGTGTGTAAATAAAACACCATATTGCTAAATATGAAACATCGAAGGTTGGTTTGATTTTTTCTATCCAAGAAGTTTTTTTACATAATAAATAATTTATATCCATTCATATAGGGGACAAGTAAAGGTCCCAATCACATGCTGATTTTTTTTGTGAAATTAATATTTGAATCAGCTAGCAACGAATACAACTCGGTTTAATTTTTCCCCTTTCAAAAATTTCAAAACATAAACTATCATTCATGGTGGAATCTCATTATTTTTTATAGTCAAGAATAATTTGGCTAGTACAAACTCATAAATTATTTTCATAAAACTACTTCTTATATTATGAATAGTCGAACCCTTGTCTTTATTGATTTTATCTAGTATTTAAAGTAACCTCAACCTCCAAAATAAATGGATATTTCATAAGTAAAACAAATATCTTATTAAACAATTATAGGGTCAATTTAAAATATAGGCCTTACAATTTTCAATGCCATCTAGTAGAATGAAATATTTGACCATTACCTTCGTTAATTATCGTCCAAAATTCATACTTGACATGTTTATTTATTAAAGAAATCAATTAGACTTAAAACACAAAAGACATTACTAATATGTGATTATTTCTTCAAAACATATTTTCATAACATAAAACAAACATACCATCTCAAAGTTATTTTTGGATTAATCTCATGTCCAAAAATATCCATTGACATTCCAATTTCCATGTTGATCGTCCTTTTTCTTCTTCTTAATTTAGTAGCCTCCTCTTTTGTGGAGACTCAAATACATCATACATCATTTTGGATTTCCTCTCAATGAAATTTCTAGCTTTGAAATGAAACTGTAGGGTATTTCAAGTCATTGGGTTCCTTTAAAAAATATACGTTTTCTATATTTATTCTACCATCCTTGGTTGGTAATGAATATACATGGTAAATCCTTCAATAGATTCCAAAGAGCATTTGTGTGTTAGGTGGAAATAAATAAATGTAATTACTTTCTCATGGTAAAATACTAGTATCATTCCATTTAATGTTAAATATAATAATGAACATTAAATATTAGTATCATTCTATTTAATGTTAAATATAATAATGAACATTAAATATTAGTATTATTTATTTTATATCTTTTACGTATTAATAAAAAAGAGATAATTACATTCAAGGCGTTTTTGTAGTTAAATCAAATGGTTGATATCTATTGCTGATTTTGTTGCACAGGGACCGAGCACCGACCATTACACATTCTGATAAGTGGGTCGTGTAAGTGGAGGCCATTACAAGATTGTAAAACAAAAAAATACTTTTACATGGATATTATGACAATTGTTATCTTAATAAACACGAAAAAATAGACTAGAGGTGTGGAATATTGTTTGATGGGCCTATTTTCTTCTTTGCCAAGCACTCCAATCCATTCTTATATTCCCATTAAAAATACATATAAAAATAATAAGATTTTTAAAGATTTACTAAGTACACGCTTGTAGAAGTTTTTTAAATAAAAAGAAAGATCAAATCTTGTTCTTGAAGCATAAATAGTTGTTTTCCACTACCAACTATTCCTCTAAACTATCATGCATAACCTGATACATCTCCTTCACAAACATATAAATAGAAACCTAAACTAAACATAAGTAAAATTGGTTAATGATAACTCCAAAAATTGTGTTCCATGCATTAGAGAAACTTCCTTCTGGGCCTGCTCACCATGGTGGATTCTTGCCTCGGTGACTTTCTTACAAATTCCGCCTCTCCTAAAACCTATAAATAGAAAACTAAAACACCTATCATCCAGCGAAACCTAAACTATATCATGCATAACTGGTTCATGGAAAATACGTGATAATGGATGGAACGACAATAGTGTGCAATTTGTGCTGTGACCAATAGCTTTCATTTCTATGTTTATATTCTGCACATGAAAGTAATGTGGGTCCTTCACTCCAGCTGCTATGCCCAATCACATTGCCTCTTTGTCACGGAATCATTTTAATTTTCGCCACTAAACATTAAAACAGCTTAGTTTGCAACTATTATAGTTTTTATCATTATTATAAGATACAATAAATTGAGTGATTTAAGAAATTTAGTCTAGGATTAGTTCTCCTCAATGAAATTAGTAAAATATAATCAAGTTGTCGATATTCAATTCCTTGGATTAAGAGATTCGACAGTTAATAAGATTCAATTCTTAAGATTGTTGTATGATCCTCATTTTATTGTGTGTTTATTATCATAGGATTCTTCAAACGAACATACACGACACATAATCCTCGAGACAATGTATTAATATATAAACATATAAATAGGACTGCACGGAGTTGCCGGGTTGTTTAATAGGATTTGTGAAGTATAGACATATGTATACTTAAAAATTAAAAACAATTGTTGAAGTCTATAAGCAAATCAAGTTTAATTTTCTTTCATTTAAAATATTTCAAATTTTAGAAAAAATTACAACTATTAAAAATATAAAAGATGAAAACATAAATACTTCAAATCAAAAGAGGTATATTGATAATAATTTAATGTATATGTCAACAAACTAATCCTAAGAAAATCAATGGCGGTAAACTCAACAGAAATTGAGGTCGGAGGAAACAATGATATGTCAAAAACAACAATGGATGTAATGGGTATTTGTTGTCCGTTAGAAGTTCCTCTCATGCATAGGATTTTGGAACCTCTGTCCAGGCGTCCACAAGGTTTCTATAAACGTGGCTTCGAAGGAAGTCACTATCATGCATGATCCGCTTTTAATTCAGTCTTCAAGAGATAGGTACATAGGCACTTAACACACCTAATCTGGGTTGTTTTTCTTTTTCATGTTTTTGTTTCAGTCTCTCTGCAGCCAATATGGGGTTGATCCTCTACAGAGACCTGAAATTTTATTTTACCTGTCACAAAATTTTCCTTTTTTTTTTTTTTTTCAGTACTGGATGAGATATATAGATAGGGCGATATATAGATTAGATAGATAGGGATGGATATAGATAGAAAGAGTCCCATCTAGATCTCTATAGAGTTAGGGTTGGGGCCGAGCCAATCTGAATATCTGTATCGGTTGGTAGGGGGATCTCACCCGCCATCTCTATTCTATCTGGGTGAGGGGGAACTATAGGTTTGGGGCCCCCATATAGATATGTGGTGATGCAAGGAGACCATGATACTTCTTTAGTCAATATGTTCTTGTTTATTGGATATATAGAGAGGGCATCACATCAGTCGTATCACGTATAGAATGGATTCAACCCCCAAATAGGGGGTATCAATGAATCGTTGTGATTATGTTGGTTTAGTTAATGCATTGAATGGGGAAAGATTCGAGTTTGAGAGTTGGGTAAGTGAAAAGTGGGAAAAAATGGTCGAGCCCTTACACTCTGTGGTCCTGGAGTTTTTCTCGTGATTTCTTTGTTTAGTTATTATTATCATCCCATGCACCGGTTGGATTTGGATGCCATTGTCATCGTTCTTCCGCATATGCCCCGAGATGTTTGGCACCTGCTCCGGTCACATTCTCGACATTAATGTGCTCATGCTCATTGCAGGGACACGAAAGTATACTCCACTCACATTCAATTATTTTTGAGTTGCAAAAATATTAGAGCAATTTCAGTGTTAATTATGTTTTCTTCTCAAATAATTTGATGAAATTTTTGGTAAAACCCAACTATTTTTTTTGTCAAATTTTCAAGCTTCCACAGCAAAGAGAATAAGAATAACAACTACCATCTCTACATCAATGACTGATTGAATGTTGTGCAAAAGAATTACAGATTTTAAATGATTAATGAAATTTTTTTGGTCACGATATGAATGATTCCCAGATTTCACTAACCATTCATCCGATTTTGAAGCTTACTTTTACCGGTAATTTGAAATAAATGGGAATTAAGAATACAAGAATATTCTCAAGCTACCTGTGTATTGAGAATCATAGAAAACTCAACATTTAGGATGATTTTCCGGCCTTACCAGTTAAATGAAAAACTTTGGGGAAGGACTAAATGAGCGTGGAAGAAGGCTGCTAGTGGTGATACCATTACAAGTCAAACAGATAATAAGAAGTCATATCAACATGATTTGAAAAAAATTATGCATGGTGCGACAACTATTATGATCATGAATATACCTTGTTGGTACCCAAATTGATTCTCCTTCAGAAGTTGAGCAACATCACAAGTTTGGCAGGAAGCTTAGAGACAAGCAAAGCATGTAGTGTGTCGTTTTGTAGCGACGAGATAAAATGCAAATTTCTCTTTGTCACTCAGATGTGAAGAAATGGGTATCACCCTCAAGAGGATTTGACCTATCCTCACTACTTTATGGTTGTGCCTTTCAACCTAGGTGAGAGGACCCTTTTTATAGCCTGTTGTTTGTGGAGGAGATGGAGATATCCTTCTTTGTGAGGTTATGAATAAGACCTTGGAGAAAATATGATCAATGCAAAAAAATCTAATTCTCGCGAGTTGTCACTCTAGATAGTGGAGATATTTTCTAGGCAAGGTTTAGGCTACTAAAGACATTTGGAATCCTGATTGTTTCTGCATGTTTTAGTAATAGAAATTATGCATTTGTACACACATAGGACAAACAGGGGTAGTATAGGTAGGATTGGTTGTTTTTAAATGAATTTTTTGGTGGGAGGTGAGGTAGAATGAGCTTGACTTGCCAAATCTTTGAGAGCTTTTCAAATAGAAAGATAAATCAACAGAATGCTTAAGGATAGCTAAAATGTTCCTTCAACCAGAAGGTATGCATAAATGGAGGCCCAGATTTGCATCTTTTCACACAATCTATGAGATTCTAGCACAAAGGCTCGAGTTAGAAGACCCAATAAAACATCAAAATCTAAGATCAATCACGCCTAAGGTACACCTAGAGGATTACAAACAATCTCTGTCAACAAATGAAAGAAAAGTGATTTTAAATCATTTATTTCATTCCCAGATGAAAGCTCTTCTATAAAATGAAATTACAGATGCCACTAAACTATCACAAGGATTGAGATCTGTGTGATTGAGAAAATTTCAATGTAAGATTGCGGCGAACAAGAAAATCTATTTGCAGGCATTCGTAAATGAAGCAAACACAGTTTTGCTCAAGATCAACACATAATAACTCGAGTTTGATTAAATTTATCAACAGGGGAAAGTTTTTAGAACAATCTCAGAGCTTGTCAATGGTTGTACACTCGCAACCACCTTCACATGATCAAATTTAATACAAAAGAGATAAACAGGTTTCTCAGACGATTTCTCAGAAAGACGGGCTTTGTCAAATTTTCCTCTTGGGATTTTTCGACCTCTAACACTCCAACCATTTGCACGATAAATTCATGCAATTTATAACATTTTACAATAGATTCCCCCAAAATCCAAACATTGAGTGCACTAGTGTTCGCCATGATCTCAATCGCGATTCCCAGAATCAGATCTGTAAAAAGTTGTCGGAGTGCTCGGGCGGATCTCTTCGAATATCTCCCAAATTCAACTCCTCCTTCTGGTAGATCACTATTCCTTCTACTCGCCAACCACTTCTGCCCCTAATATGTCAAATCTGGTTCTTTGCGTGCCCAGAAAGGAAAAATGGAAGATCAATCGAGCCTAATAGTCAGATCATTTTAATGGCAAAATATGTCTCCAGATCTCCCCACCAAACTTAGATATCAAAATTAACTCTCCTCTCTATTTGGCGTGTAGGAAATACCAAGAAATCATGAAGAATCACACTTCCAGGAGCTTTTCAATAAAAATGGGGGAAAATCAGATTCAGACACACAACTATCGTTGATCTCTACTTTGAATTTGGGTCGTCCACGTGGAAGATTCAATTTAAAACAGGCCGAAGGTTTCCTTTTGAATTTTTACAACCTTTTGAAAAAATGGAAAAATTTTGCTCTGCCCCTCCGCCTTTGAAAAATGGGCCAGACACGTGTCCTAATGTGGGTCCCAAAGGAACCGTGGCTAGATCCTGTTATTTCACCTCTTTTTTAGAAAAGGGAAAATTTTCCAAGTTTTCCTACAGCTCCACCTTTCCACTTTTAGTTTCGATGTAGGTCCCAATGGTACCACGCTTCCTTTTACACTTTAGCTCCTTTTTTCACAAAAGGAATTTTTTTCCAAATTTCCCTTGAAAGTCCGCACCTCCGCCGTCAAATCTTAAATTTTTTTAAACTAATCCTTTGTCGGTTTGCAGGTAATTTTGTTGTTTTAATCCTTTTGATGACAAGAGGCAAAAAATCCAATTTTCCCCCTGTTAGTGCTCAAAATAGTCTCGCCCCATTTTGTCTTTGTAAATCTATCGATTTACAACCTTTGTCACTTTCTACTTCCCCGTGTTGTGCCTGGTTAATCTCTGTTTCCATTTTTAATTTGTTCTGGGTCATAGATCACTTATGGGTCCATGGTTTACTCCCCATTTCTTTGTTCCTTTAGAAAAGTTCTGAAATTTGGGTCTCCTGTTCTCTGTTCGTCTCAAAACTTGGGTTCTCCCATTATTTCCATTTTCCATAGTCGGGATTTGTTGTCCTTGTCATTTTTTCCCTGAATACTTGAAGAAAAATGAATGGATGTAGCTTGGAAGAACATATTTGAGCCTTGTGACATTCCTGAATTCTTTTTCCTTGGAGAAAATTTCATCTCTGGGCTCAAATGGTCATTTTTCTGTATTTTACGGTTTGATGGGCATTTCTCCGATCAAATTTGATTCCTTGCATCGATAGGGAACATGGCCTCTTTTGGTTAGATGCGTCTCAGTTGGATACTTCTAAAATTCTATGAGTCACCTCGACTCAAAATTTGTCCACGTGGAGGAACGACACTCATTTGAAGATTTACTTTTTGGTTTGGCCTTGGAGTAGCGTCGGGAGGACATGTGGAGGCTTCCACCGGGTCTTCCCATACTTAGTCTTTTTCAAATTTTTTTGGGAGGTTTGGGACACGTGGAGGAACCGCGCATGTTTGGGGACCGGCCCTTGAGTTTCATTTTAAAGAAGCACCAGGAGGACACTTGGAGGCCTCCACTCACTTTGCATTTTCTTGGACTTTTCAACGACCAAAGGAGATTGCCTTGGACCCTGACACATGGCGCCTTCTACTAAGCTTCAAGCCTTCAAACAATTTTTTTGGGCCGGAGATACGTGGTGAGCCCGCGCTCTTTCAGTGTCTCAAATTTTAGGGACCATCCCAAGGTGTGCCATTATGATGCATGGCAGTTTGAATAGTAAAAAGGGGGGAAAGCGAACCATTGGGGGTAACTTAGAATTTTTCCTCTTTTTCTCAAAAGGGTTAAAATATCAAAAATGGCCCATAAGCCTGAAAAAGGATCAGTCAAAGTTTGTTTCAAAGTCAACTGACGGAGTCATGTGGACTCTCGGGGAAATTTGGAAAATTTTCCTTTTGGGAGAAAGGAATTAAAAGCATAAAAATAAGCGTGGTTCCACTGGGACCCACATCAGAGGCATTTCTCAAGGGTGGAGCCGTGGGGAAAACTTGGAATTTTTTCCGTTTTCCAAAAGGGAGGTCAAATGGCAGAATTTTTCCACATTTCCTTTAGGACCCACCTAAGGACACATGTCAGGCTCATTTCTCAAAGGCGGAGGTGCGGAGAAAATGGAATTTTTTTCCATTTTTTCAAAAAGTTGTAAAAGGTCAAAAGGAAACCCCGGCCCATTTTAAATTGAATCTTCCACGTGGACAACCCAAATTAAAAGTAAAGATCAATGACAACTGTGAGTCTGAATATGATTTTCCCCCATTTTTACCTAAAAAGATCTTAGAAGTGCGAGTCTTCATGATTTCTTGGTATTTCCTACATGCCAAGTAGAGAGGGGAGTTAATTTTGATATCTTAGTTTGGTGGGGAGATCTAGAGACGTCTTTCACCATTAAAATGGTCTAACTATTAGGCTCGATCTGATTTTTGGGTTTTTGGTGGGGAAAAGGCTCTTTTGTAAATGTTATAAATTGCACAAATTTATCATGCAAAAGGGTTTGAGAGTTTGGAAAGGTTGGAGTGTTAGAGATCAAGACTGATTTTCTAATAGAAAAAGCTCGATAGAACCTGTCTTTTGAGGAGCCATCTAAGAAGCCTATATATCTCTTTTATTTTAAATTTGATCGTGTTAAGGTGGTTGCGAGTGTACAACCATTGACAAGCTCTGAGATTGTTCTAGAAACTTTCCCCTACTGATAGATTTAATCAAATTCGAGTTATTCTGTGTTGTCTTGAGAAAAATGTGTTTGTTTTATCTCTGAATGTCTATAAATAGTTTTTCTTGTTCCTGTTGCAATCTTGTATCAAAATCTTTCTAAATCACACAGGTCTCAATCCTTGTGATAGTTTAGTGGCATCTGTAATTTCATTTCTCGAAGAGCTTTCATCTGGGAGTGAAATAAATGATTTAAAATCAATTTTCTTTCATCTATTGATAGAGATTGTCTGTAAGCCTCTGGGTGTACCTCAGGCGTGATTTGGCTTAGATCTTGATACTTTTTTGGGTTTTCTAACTCGAGATTTCATGTTAGAATCTCATAGATTGTATGAAAAAGTGCTAATCTGGGCCTCCATTGAAGCACATATTCTGGTTAAAGAAACATTTTAGCTATTCTGTGGCATTCTCTATTGGTTTAGTCTTCCATTTTTTAGAAGCTCTCAAAGATCCGGAAAATCAGGTTCATCATACCTCACCTCCCACCAAAACTGTATTTAAAAACAACCAATCCTACCCATACTACCCCTGTTTGTCTTGTGTGGATACAAATGCACGATTTTATATTACCAAAACATGCAAAAAATCAGGTTTGCAAATGTATTTAGTAACCTTTACCTTGTTTTAAAGATATCTCCATAATCTGAAGTGACAACTCGTGAGAGTCGATTTGGTCCATGTTGATCATATTTTCCCCAAGGTCTTATCTATAAAATTTATGCAAAAGAAGGATTTACCAATATTCTTCAATAATAGAGGTTACAAAATAGGTTCTCTTACCTTGGTTGAAAGGCACAACCTAAAATAGTTAGGATCAGATCACATCCTTTTAAGGTGCTACCCACTCCTTTCAAATCCTGAGTGCTAACAAGTCAGATAGATTGCTTCCCAGCTACAAAACGACATACACAATCATCTATCTACCTCTGAGTGTCCTATCAAATCCATGATGCTACTTGGTCTTTGAAGGAGATTAAATTTGGGTACCAACATGCTTTTGTGTCGTTTGTCGGGATCGCTTTTAAATTGCTTGGAACTAATTTGCTTTCTTTGAGACTAATTTTTGCTTCATTTCCGTTCATTTCTATTTAGCCCATCAATAGCATGCTTCTGGTGCCATTTCCAGGGATTATAGTTCATACTCAGACCTTGGTGCTGTATGCAAATTTTCCAGTCTCTACAAGTTTTTGCATTAGTATTCACTGATAGATTTTGGTAAAGAAAAGTTAGGTCTTACCATTTTCAGCTTCTAGTAGTGACAGACATTTGACAGATCATACTTTAGTGCATTTGCACAACTAAGGTGGAAATACTTAGTGGCGACTCCCTGTTGATCTAATTTCGATAAGTACCAGTGTCTTAACCTTTGTCAAGTGAGATTTGTACTATTCTTTGCAAAACTGGAAGGAAGAAGATCTTTCTTTGCTAGAGATCCTGCTAGGACATTGTTTCCAGAGTTAGGAAAAGCAAAGTCGGAGAAAGAAGATCCCGGAGAGTTGTGGGAGAACAACGGTCAAGAAAAGAGATCCCAGGTTGGTGAAAGTGACTAGCCTATCATTGAAGATTGTTATTCAAGTGCTTCAATCACGCAGCCATTTTGTGGAATTGAATTCTCCAACTGCTGAGAGGGCCTTCATTTGATTTTGAAAAGTTTGCTTCCCATTCTCCCTGTCTTTTTAGAAGTTGATAGGGATTTCCAAGAAGCAAGGCCTTTAGAGGGTATCCATTTTGAAATTTATACTCATGTATTTCAAAGAACCTCTGCCCCTTATCAATTTGTTTCTCCCCCAAGATCACTTCCTTGAATCAATATGGCTCATCCCCAACCCAGACTTCCATTTGTTGTAAACACCTTTGGACTTATAAATTTTATGGGAATGGCTGGTTATCCAAATGCAGTACCTCAAGATGTAAGGAACAAACTACCAAAGTTCCACGGAAATAATGCTATAATTGGTGATCAAAACCTAAAGCTTTTTATCAATATGATGGAAGACTTTGATATTGAACATGAAGATGTATACATCAAATTGTTTGTTCACACTTTGGAAGAGGATGCAAGGGACTGGTATAAAGCTTTTCCAGATAACTCTATTGATTCTTGGACTGAGATGAATAATGCCTTTAGATTGTAGTATGGTGATAGGACTGACCCTAGATTTCTTCTATCAGAGTTTGAAAATATCAAGAAGAATCCAAATGAGTCAGTACATGATTTCAACACAAGGTTCAATAAGACTTTGAGAAGATTTCCTGTTAACTTGAGACCATGTGATGAGTCATGTTTGATCAAATATTCTGATGCATTTGATAAAAATGTTGCATACTACTTGAGGGACAAGAACCCTACCAATTTGAGGTAGGCCTTCACTATGGCTTTGCAAATTGAAAATGACATCAAGGAAATTGGGAAACCTCCTAAGAGGGATGGTGTGAAGTTGGTTAACCCAGAAAAACCTCAAACAAGTAAAGTTACTGATCTAGGAGGAAGTTGTGAAGAATTTGGTAGGGGTTGTCAAAGAAATTTCCTACAAACTAGCTCGGGATGAGAAAGGAATTGGGCAAAGCTCACAAGGTCAATACAAGCAATAAGGCCCAAACAGGTTTGCCAATCACCAAATATATGATGAAAGAGGAAAGGGACCTGTTGGATTTGGAAATAGGCATCCCCAAGGTAGGGAAAACATAATGGTGCCTAATCCTTTGGCTTCCAGAGTTGTTGTTATGGAAGAGACAAGAGGTCATTGATTGGTGTGACAAATGTTTCATGCCCCATGCTCCTTGTGAAGAAGATCAGCAAGAAGAAGAAGATGATGATGTGATAATGATGATGATGTCTGCATGATTGGTTTCTCCACTAGCTCACAATAAGGGGCAACTTCAACTGAAGTAATGAGTGCTCGGACTGCTGCAACTTTTTGGGACTACATTCAGAGGGTACCACTTCTTCCTCCCTTTCATACTTTAGAAGTAGATATTGTACAAGATTTTGAATTGCCCAATAATGAATTTGAATATTTAAGGGCTTTAATGATAAAGAAATATGATGGAGGAATCCCATATGAGGAGGATAGGCAACTATTGATGAATGTTGTTATGGCTCAAGAGAAGGAGTATAACACAAGAAGTAGGGTTGTCAAAGGGACAGGGCCTCAAGCCAAGCCAAAAGCTCCCTTACTTTCAAACATTCCTAAAGAGGATCCTAAGAAAGATGCATCTTCTAAAATCCCTGCTGTTCCAAACAAAAATCATACCCCCTTATGCCCAAGTACAAAAAAATCCTATACCACCTAATGAGTGTGTTAGCTTTCCTTCCAATACTGCCTTACCAAAGAATGTCCCATATGATATTTCCCAAGTTTTGAGTAAAATCAAAGTCTTTGTTCCAATTGTTGAGTTGCTTAGGATCCCTGAGCACAAGAAAAGGGCATTTGAATACTTGGGATTGAATGAAGAGAAGACTACCCTAGGCAGAAATGTAAACATTGTGGAGACTCCTCTAGTCATTGAAGAGTTAGAGACACCGCCAGTGTTGGAGGAACTAGGTGAACCACTGAGGTTTATTTGGGGACTTCCTTGGTGGACTCCCATCTAAATTTAGATCCATTCTTCACCAATTTGGTCATAAGGGATAGGCTACTACACAACTGTATGTTTGACTCAGGGGCATCATGCAATGTCATGCCTTTGGAAGTCATGAATGAGCTGAATATCAAAGTAACAACAACATATGGGAAGTGCACTACCATGGACTCCAGAGAGGTTCCAGTAGTGGGATGTGTGAAGGGTTTGGTGGTGCAGCTTACAGCCTACCCAGGTAAAAATTTAAAACTTGATGTTGTCATTGTTGATTGTCCAGCCAAGTGGGGTATGTTGTTATCTAGAAAATGGGCTGCAAGTGTTGGTGGGAGTGTCCAAATGGATATGTCCTATGCCACCATTCCAATTGAGGGCAGCCTTGTCAAGTTGTATGGGGAAAAGAAGATGTTGCACCTTATTGAGGATCCCAACAATGCATCCTATGAAGTATTGTACACAAGTGTCGATCTTGATAATTTTGTGGGATTTTCTGATGGAAAAGAGCACAAGATTGAATAATTCAAGTGTATTGAGTAGGCAGGCTCCCCTTGGACTCTATTTTTTGATGGAGCTTGCTCCAAATTTGGAAATGGTGTTGGTTATGTTCTACTTTCTCCAAGCCAGGAAAAGTTTGTTTTCTCCTTCAAACTCAATTTTGAGTGCACTAACAACATTCTTTGAGTATGAGGTATTGTTGTTAGGTTTAAGAATTGCTTGGAAATTGTTAGTGTATGTTATTATTTGTCCTTTTATTTATTTATTAGGATAATTATTACACTTGTGTTAGCCCTACACTTGTTGGGTTAGCTTGCTTAGGTGTACTAGTTATGTGGAGTTAGCTTACTAGTTGTGTTGAGTTAGCTTCTCAATTATGTGGAATTAGCGTACTAGTCTTTTGGAGTTAACTTAACTACCAGTATCATTTAGTGGGATTTCTTCACCACTGATTTAGGTAGTAGTTGCACTTCCCTCCTCTTATATGTACATCTTTCTTATTGAATAATTCAAGTCATTCTATTGTAATGTATTGAGCATTATGGATTATGATGGATTTCCATATATGGTATTTTAGCTCTTCTATTTTGTAAATATAATGTGGTGTGCTATTATCATCTGAGATCGTGGCTTGGAACAATCTTCTTATCATTTCTTTCATGGTATCAGTGCTATAGATGATGTAGACATCTATTTGTAAGTTTTTCTTTGCAAGCAATGGTTTATTTTTTCATATATTCAGAATTTGTTAGCAATTTTCTGCAACATGCATTTTTATACAAAACTGAGTGCGACATTGGATTTGGAAGGTGCCAAAACCCTAGAATCGACTGTAAACTTGACCATGTTTTGAGACAGTCAAATATGGATCCTCTAGTGCATTCTTTTATCCATTGGATACAAGCATGTACCTTTTCGGATGCATTCTTTTATCCTCTAGATATTTCAGTTTTGATGCGAGTCTTTTATCCACTTGGATGTAGATCTATACCCTCTGGTGCATTCTTTTATCCATTGATATTGATGTGTACCTTCCGAATGCATTCTTTTACCCTCTAGATATTTCAGTTTTGGATGCAGTCTTTTATCCACTGGACGCAGATCTGTACCCTCTAGGTGCATTATTTTATCCATTGGATATAAGCATGTACCTTCCAGATGCATTCTTTTACCCTCTGGATATTTTGGTTTTGGATGTAGTCTTTTATCCACTTGACGCAAATATGTACCCTCTGGGTGCATTCTTTTATCCATTGGATATAAGTGTGTACCTTCTAGATGCATTCTTTTACCCTCTGGATATTTCAGTTTTGGATGCAGTCTTTTATCCACTGGATGCAAATCTATACCCTCTCGGTGCATTCTTTTATCCATTGGATATAAGCGTGTACCTTCGGATGCGTTCTTTTACCCTCTAGAAATTTTAGGTTTTGGGCGCAGGCGTTTATCCTTTGGTCACAAGCATGTATCATGTGGATGCACTCTTTTACCCTTTGGACATTTGGGTGTCACATGTACCTTTTAAAAAATGATCAGCATAATATTATTTTAATAGCAAAACCTTCTAGATCTCATAACTTTTGATCTGTAGCTCAGATTAAAGTGATCATTTTTTTGAAATTGTGTATTTTTTCGAGATCTACGCATTGGTGGAATTTTTATATACATATTTAAAATGTAAAAGGTACTATTAATCATTGTAATATTTATATGCACTCAATTATAAAGTGTCAAATTCGGGAGGGTGTTGTGATCACTTATGGACCTAATTTTTTGGGTATTGCATTCTTATATCCATGGGTGTATACATTTATATCTCTCTTGTTTATTTGTATCTTCGACACTTTTTTTTGGCATGTTGATAGTCTCTCTTATGGGGGAGCTATTTTGGTGGAGCCTAGTGTTAGTTTGTCAGTGTTCGAGTAGTTGATTTTGACAACTCATATAGATCTATGGTGTCACTCTACCCATTCTGTAGTATGGGAGGGTGTGGTGTTAATACTGTTTCTTTGGGTTTCGTGTCCTTTCCTTATTACCTTGGCTTTTCTTGGATCATGGCACTCCTATTTATTTGGATCTCATGTCATTGCCTTGTTACCTTGGTTGTTCTTAGATTGTGGTACACCTATTTGTAGCAGTTGATCAAATTATGATTGGTGTTTTTTTGCATTTTTGACATCACTCCATTGACAGTATCCTTGCATGGAGTTATTCTAGTGAAGCCCAATGTCAGTTGTTTTTGAGTTCTATGATCGAGCAGTGGATTCAGACCATAATGTGCACCACACTTCTTCAGCATTGTATGATTTTTTAGAGCCAAACTTATGAGTATATCTTAAAGTGGGATTTTTCTCTCTCTACTTTGTTATTACAAGTTTTGGGTACCTTGCGGTGTCCATTTTTCCCAGTTGTTGTACGTGGGTACCTCATTAGGCATTGTTGCCAGGACCCACCTTCTTTTCCACCCACCTAAGCTATGCTTACGGGAGGGTGTTAGTGTAGGTTATTATTTATCCTTTTATTTATTTATTAGGATAATTCTTACACTTTTGTTATCCCTACACTTGTTATGTTAGCTTGCTTAGGTGTACTAGTTGTGTGGATTAGCTTATTAGATGTGTTGAGTTAGCTTCTCGCTTATGTGGAATTAGTGCACTAGTCTTTTGGAGTTATCTTAACTACCATTATCGCTTAGTGGGAGTTCTTCACCACTGATTTAGGTAGTAGTTGCACTTCCCTCCTCCTATATGTACATGTTTCTTATTGAATAATTCAAGTCATTCTATTGTAATGTATTAAGCATTATGGATTATGATGGATTTCCATATATGGTATTTTAACTCTTCTTTTGTAAATCCAATGTGGTGTGCTATTATCATCTCGAGATCATGGCTTGAACAATATTCTTATCGTTCCTTTTAGAAATATGGTGTCAAGGACATCATTGTCAAAGGAGAATCATAATTAATTGTTAAACAAGTCAAAAAAATAATATGCCACATAAATCAGCTTCCTGAAACAATACAAACATGCAGTTTGGGATCTTATTGAGATGTTTGACTCATTCAACATTGTGCATCATGATAAGAAGTTTAATGACTTGGCAAACAAGCTTATAGTTTTGGGGTCTCGGTTTGACAATTATGCAATGTCCCCATATTGTGAATATGATGTTGAGGTATTGACAAGACCCTCTGTCCCTGACAACATTAAACACTGACAGGTTTTTGATGATGATGCTCAGATCAGAAGATTTCTATAAAACAAGGGAGAGTTTGTTGATCAATACATTGATTGGGAGCCAATGGTGTGTGTAACAGAGGAAAGGAAACCTTGTTTGGAAAAGGCATCATCCAGCTAAAGACTAATACCATTCCTAGAGGGTTGGTTGCTCTTGAATCAAATTTTGATAATGTTGATTGCATTATTAATAGGCATATGACAACCTCGAGGGATGTTGAGGAGCATGATCTTGGTACTAAGGAGAAGCCAAGGAAAATTTGGTTAGGCAACAATCTCAACAAGGAGGAGAAGCAGTCATACATCCAATTGTTGAAAAATACCAAGATTGCATGGCTTGGACCTATTCTAAACTAAAAGCATATAGAGAGGACCTATTTCAACATGAGATTCCCTTGGAGTCTAATGCAAAGCCATTCAGGAAGAAACAGAGACCAATCAATCCACTCTTATCTCTTAAAATGCAAGAGGAACTGAAGAAGCTAAGAGATGGAGGGATTATTCAACCTACAAGGTATTCTTCTTGGGTTGCAAATTTAGTACCAGTTAGAAAGAAGAATGGTGATATCAGGTTATGTGTGGACTTTAGGAATCTAAACAGAGCATCAATGAAGGATAATTATCCTTTACCAAATATGGAAAACATGTTGCAGTTAGTGACTGGTTCTGAATTTCTCTCTACCTTGGATGGTTTCTCTGGTTATAACCAAGTTGTGGTGAAGGAATCAGAAAGGATCAAGACAACCTTTACTACTCCTTGGGGAACATATGTGTATGTCAGGATGCCCTTTGGTCTGATGAATGTTGGAGCCACCTTTCAAAGAGCAATGGATGTTTCTTTTGCTGGTTACATCAATGATTTTATTGTTGTCTACCAAGATGATGTGACTATGTTTTCTAGAAAGAGAAGTGACCACTTATTGCACTTGGAGAAGATGCTGATAAGATGTAGAGAATATGGCATCTCACTCAATCCAAAGAAATGCCATTTTGGAGTGTAGAAGGAAAAGTTGCTTGGTCACATTGTGTCACAAGAAGGGGTAATGATTGATCCAGAAAGGGTAGAGGCCATTAGCAAAGTCCCAATTCCAAGAACCAAGAAAGGAATTCAGTCCTTCTTTGGGAAGATAAACTTCATCAGAAGATTCATATCAAACTTTGTTGAGTTGACCATTCCAATCACTTCCATGCTAAAGAAGGACCAGGTCATCAAATGGGAGGAGGCTTCCATCCAAGCTTTCAATGGGATCAAGGAGGCATTAAAGCATGCCCCTATTCTAGCAGCTCCAGACTATAAGAAGCCTTTCCAACTGTTTTCCTTTGCTTCAGAGAACACTATTGCTTTTGTCCTACTGCAGAAGGATGATGAAGGGGCTGAGAGGCCAATTGCATTTTTTAGTAAGGCCTTGTAGGGGGTTGAGCTGAAATACACTATTAAGGAGAAGCAGGAATTTGCCTTAGTGAAAGAAACAAAGGTTTTCTGGCCTTACATTCTAAGCTCAAAAGTTTTTTCTTATGTTCCCCACACCATGGTGAAGGACATCTTATCAGAGATGGAAGTCTCAAGAAAAAGATGCAGATGGGTGAACAAGTTGCAAGAATATGATATGGATATCCAAACCACGAAGTTGGTGAGAGGTTTGGGCTTGGCTAATCTTATGGATGAGATCAACTTGCAAGCTATTGAGGTAAATGAGGTAGAAGAAGAAGGGGCAATGTGTTTTTGAAAAGTTGATGAGTTCTGAGTGGTACAAGGATGTAATTTTTTATCTCAGAAACTTATACTTCCCTTGAGTATTTAAGTAAGAACTAGAAAAGAGCTCTTAAGTTGGCTTCCCAGAAATATGTCATTACTGATTATGAGTTAGCTTGGAAAATCCCCAAAGGGAGTCCTCTTAAGGTGCATTACGAAGATGAATCCCCCAAGATAAGTTTTGATCTCCATGGAGGAATTTGTGTGGGGTACATTGCTGCAAGAGTCACACACACAAGATCCTGAGGGCTGGTTATTGGTGGAAAAATCTCTTCAAGGATATAACCTTGTTGGTTAGAAGATGTGAGAGTTGCCAATGTTTCTCTAGAAGACCGAAAGCTTCAAGCTCCTTGCCTTTGTCACCTGTATCAATTAGAGTCCCATTCAAGCAATGGGGAATGGATTTCATTAGTGAGATTTCAGACCCTTCAAGTGCTAGCCATAAGTGGATTCTTGTAGCCACTAATTATTTTACCAAAAGGGTGGAGGTAATCCCCACCAAGAAGGCAACACACCAAATTTTCATATATTTTGTGTGAAACCATATCATCTCGCAGGTTTGGTGTGCCAGTCAAAATTGTAGTTGACAATGCCATGAGTTTCAGAGCTAAACCTCTGGTGGCAATGTGTAAAGAGTATGGGATCAACTTGACATATGCCTCTAATTACAATCCCCAAGGAAATGGACAAGCTGAGTCCAATAATAAAAACCTACTGAAGATTATCAAAAGAACCTTGGATTTGAACAAGAGAAAATGGGATGAACAATTGAAGTTTGATGTCTGGGCTGATAGAATTACTGTTAAAAGAGCCACTGGAAAGAGTCCATTTGAGTTGGTGTATGGAACTCAGGCCCTGTTTCCCCTGCATATGCAATTATCCTCATATCAGTTCATTCAACAACTGGAAGATCAAGAAGTAAGTCCTTATGATGCTCGCATTAACTAGATTGTTGAGCTTGATGAAGAAAGGAGGGAATCCCACTAGAGGCATGTAAAGTTCAGAGAAAAGCTAAAGAAGCTATTTGATAAGAAGGTCACTCCCAAAGCTTTCAATATTGGATACCTTGTGCTACTATGGGATAGTAGGCATGAAGATAAGGGCAAGCATGGAAAATTTGACTCATTATGGATGGGCCCTTACTCCATTGATATTAGAATTGGTGAACTTACTTTCTTCTTGAAGGACTTGGATGGTGAATTGTTGGAATTTCTGTCAATGGTAGGAATTTGAAGCATTTCTTGGATTAATTCCCTAGAATCAACTAAAATCTTGTGTAGAGGTGTATAGTTTGTTGTTTGTTTCTATATTTTTGTTTTTTCTTGTTCGGTCCTTGGTGACCAATTTTTGCTGGTTTCTCTGTTTCATTTTTGGGAGATGGCTCTGTTTCTTTGCTCTGTAAGCTGACTCCATTGCCCAATGGATATTTTTGGCACTTGGTCTACCATTGTTCTTGTGGAACTCATAGGGAGTGCCCATCCCCGAGTCGGAGCCGATGTTGGTGATCAAAATAGTCTCGCCACATTTTCCTTTGAAAATCTATCGATTTACTGGCATCTATCACTTTCTACTTCCCCCTGTTGTGCCTAGTTAATCTTTGTTGCCATTTTTAATCTTCTCGGGTCGTAGATCACTTATGGGTCCATGGTTTACTCCTTGTTTCTTTGTTCCTCTAGAAAAGGTCTGTAATTTGGGTCTCCTATTCTTTGTTCATCTAAAAACTCGGTTCTCCCATTATTTCATTTTCCACAGTTGAGATTTTTGTCCTTGTCATTTTTTCCCTAATACTTGAAGAAAAATGAATGGATGTAGCTCGAATAACATATTTGAGCCTTGTAACATTCTTGAATTCTTTGTCCTTGGAGAAAATTTCATCTCTGGGCTCAAATGGTCATTTTTCTGTATTTTATGGTTTGACGAGTGTTTCTCCCAGTCAAATTTGCATCCTTACATCAATAGGGAATGTGGCCTCTTTTGGTTAGATGTGGCTCGACAAGATACTTCTAAAATTCTATGAGTCACCTCGACTCAAAATTTGTCCACGTGGAGGAACGACGCTCATTTGAAGATTTACTTTTTGGTTTGGCCTTGGAGTAGCGTCGGGAGGACAGGAGGATTCACGTGGAGGTTTTTTTCAAGGTTTGGGACACGTGGAGGAACCACACATGTTTGGGGACTAGCCCTTGAGTTCCATTTCAAAGAAGCACTAGGAGGACACTTGAGGCCTCCGCTCACTTTGAATTTTCCTTGTAATTTTTCAACGACCAAAGGAGATGGCCTCGGACCTTGACACATGGTGCCTTCTACTGAGCTTCCAGCCTTCAAACAATTTTTGTTGGGCCGTCAGATACATGGCGAGTTCGCGCTCTTTCGGGGTCTAAATTTTGGGGACCATCTCAAGGTGCGCTATTATGACACATGGCAGTTTGAAAAGTCATAAAGGGCGGGAAGTGGACCATCGGGGTAGCTTAGAATTTTTCCTCTTTTTCTCAAAAGGGTTAAAATATCAAAAAATGGCCTGCAAGCCTGACAAAGGATCACTCAAAGTTTGTTTCAAAGTCAACGATGGAGCTGCAGACTCTCGGGGGAAATTTGGAAAAATTTCCTTTTGGGATAAAGGAGTTATAAACATAAAAAAGTAGCGTGGTTCCGCTGGATCCACATCAGAGGCATTTCTCGAGGGCAGAGCCACGGGGAAAACTTGGAAAAATTTCTGTTTTCCAAAAGGGAGGTCAAATGGCAGAATTTTTCCGTGTTTCCTTTGGGACCCACCTTAGGACACATGTCAGGCTCATTTCTCAATGGCGGAGGTGCGGAGAAAAATGGAATTTTTTTCATTTTTTCAAAAAGTTGTAAAAGGTCAAAAGGAAACCCTCGGGCCCATTTTAAATTGAATCTTCCACGTGGATGGCCCAAATTTAAAGTAAATATCAACGGTAGTTGTGAGTCTAAATCTGATTTTTACCCCATTTTTTTTGAAAAAGCTCTTGGAAGTGTGAGTCTTCATGATTTCTTGGTATTTCCTACATGCCAAGCAGAGAGGGAGTTAATTTTGATATCTAAGTTTGGTGGGGAGATTTGGAGACGTCTTTCACCATTAAAATGGTCTGACTATCGTGCTCGATCTGATTTTTAGGTTTTTGGTGGGGAAAAGGATCTGTTGTAAATGTTATAAATTGCACAAATTTATCGTGCAAAAGGGTTGGAGAGTTTGGAAAGGTTGTAGTGTTAGAGATCAAGACTGATTTTCTAATAGAAAAATCTAATAGAACATATATTTTGAGGAGCCATCTAAGAAGCCTATATATCTCTTTTGTTTTAAATTTGATCGTGTCAAGGTGGTTATGAGTGTACAACCATTGACAAGCTCTGAGATTGTTCTAGAAACTTTCCCCTACTAATAGATTTAATCAAATTCGAGTTATTCTGTGTTGTCTTGAGCAAAATGTGTGTTTAAATCTTTGAATGTCTACAAATGGTTTTTCTCATTCCTATTGCAATATTGTATCAAAATATTTCTAAATCACGTAGGCCTCAATCCTTGTGATAGTTTAGTGGCATCTGCAATTTCATTTCTCAGAAGAGCTTTCATCTAGGAGTGAAATAAACAATTTAAAATCACTTTTCTTTCATTTGTTGAAAGATATTGTCTGTAATCCTCTGGGTGCACCTCGGGCGTGATTAGGCATAGATCTTGATACTTTTTGGGTCTTCTAACTCAAGCTTTCATGTTAGAATCTCATAGATTGCATGAAAAAGTGCTGATTTGGGCCTCCATTAAAGCACATATTTTGGTTAAAGAAACATTTTAGTTGTTTTATGGCATTCTGTTGGTTTAGTCTTCCATTTTGTAGAAGCTCTCAAAGATCTAGAAAATCAGGTTCATTCTGCCTCACCTCCAACCAAAAATATTTTAAAATAACCAATCCTACTCGTACTACCCCTATTTGTCCTGTGTGTATATAAATGCACAGCTTTATATTACAAAAACATGCATAAACAATTAGGTTTCCAAATGTCTTTAGTAACCTTTGCCTTGTTTCGAAGATATCTCCTCAATCTGGAAGTGAGAACTTGTGAGAGTCAGATTTGGTGTGTTGATCATATTTTCCCCAAGGTCTTCTCTATAAAATTTATGCAAAGGAAGGATTTACCAGTATTCTTCAATAATAGAGGTTTCAAAATAGGTTCTCTTACCTTGGTTGAAAGGCACAACCTAAAATAGTTAGGATTAGATCACATCCTTTTAAGGTGCTACCCACTCCTTTAAAAACCTGAGTGCTAACAACTAATAATTACAATCCCCAAGGAAATGGACAAGATGAGTCCAGTAATAAAAACCTGTTGATGATTATCAGAAGAACCTTGGAGTTGAACAAGAGAAAATGGGGTGAACAATTGAAGTTTATTGTTTGGGATGATAGAATTACTTGTTAAAAGAGCCACTATAAAGAGTCCATTTGAGTTGGTGTATGGAACTCAGTCCTTGTTGCCCCTACATATGCAATTATCCTCATATCGGTTCATGAAACAACCGGAAGATCAAGTAAGTCCTTATGATGCTCACATTAACCAGATTGTTGAGATTGATGAAGAAAGGAGGGCATCCCACCAGAAGCAAGTAAAGTTTAGAGAAAAGTGAAGAAGCTATTTAAAAGAAGGTCACTCCCGTAGCTTTCAATATTGGAGACCTTATGCTGCTATGGGATAACGAGCATGAAGATAAGGAAAGCATGGAATTTTGACTCATTATGGATGGGCCCTTACTCCATTGATATTAGAATTGGTGAACATACTTTCTTCTTGAAGGACTTGGATGGTGAATTACTCGAATTTCCTATCAATGGATGCATTTGAATCATTTCTTGGATTTATTCCCTAGAATCAAAGTAAAATATTGTTTATAGTGTATAGTTTGTTGTTTATTTCCTATCTTTTGTGTTTTTCTCGTTCTGGTCCTTGGTGACTTGTTTTTGCTTGGTCTCTCTATTCATTTTTGGGAGATGGCTCTATTTCTTTTCTCTACAAGGTGACTCCATTAACCAATGGATTTTTTTGGCACTTGGTTTACCATTGTTCTTGTGGCACTTGTAGGGAGTGCCCATCCCCGAGTCAAAGCCAATGTTGGTGCTCAAAATAGTCTCGCCCCATTTTTCCTTTGAAAATCTATTGATTTACGGCCTCTATCACTTTCTACTTCCCCGTGTTGTGCCTGGTTAATCTTTTTGCCATTTTAATTTGTTCCTAGGTCGTAGATCACTTATGGGTCCATGGTTTACTCCTCGTTTCTTTGTTCCTCTGAAAAGGTTTTAAATTTGGGTCTCCTATTCTCTGTTCATCTAAAAACTCGGGTTCTCCCATTATTTCAGTTTTCCACAATCAAGATTTGTTGTCCTTGTCATTTTTTCCTTGAATACTTGAAGAAAAATGAATGGATGTAGCTTGGAAGAACATATTTGAGCCTTGTAACATTCCTGAATTCTCTTTCCTTGGAGAAAATTTCATCTCCGGCTCAAATGGTCATTTTTCTGTATTTTACGGTTTGACGGGCATTTCTCTTGGTCAAATTTGATTCCTTACATCGACATGGAATGTGGCCTCTTTTGGTTAGATGTGGGTCGGAAGATACTTCTAAAATTCTATGAGTCGCCTCGAATCAAAATTTGTCCACGTGGAGGAACGATGCTCATTTGAAGATTTACTTTTTGGTTTGGCTTTGGAGTAATGCGCCGAGGAGGACACGTGGAGGCTTCTGCCAGGTCTTCCCATACTTAATCTTTTTTCAAAAAGGTTTTGGGAGGTCTAGAATACATGGAGGAACCACACATGTTTGTGGGCCGGCCCTTGAGTTCGATTTTAAAGAAGCACTAGGTGGACACTTGAGGCCTCCGCTCACTTTGAATTTTGCTTGGAATTTTTCAATGACCAAAGGAGATGGCATTAGACACTGACACATGGCACCTTCCACTAGCTTCAAGCCTTCAAACAAATTTTGCTAGGCCAGGATATGTGGCGAGACCATGCTCTTTCAGGGTCTCAAATTTTGGGACCATCTCAAGGTGCACCATTGTCACGCGTGGCAGTTTGAATAGTAAAAAGGACGGGGAAGTGGACCATCAGGGGTAACTTAGAATTTTTAGCTATTTTTCTCAAAAGGGTTAAAATATCAAAAATGGCCCGTAAGTGACAAAGGATCACCAAAGTTTGTTTCAAATTTAACGACGGAGTTGCGGACTCTCGAGGGAAATTTGGAAAATTTTCCTTTTGGGAGAAAGGAGTTAAAAGCATTAAAAGAAGTGTGGTTCCACTGGGACCCACATTAGAGGCATTTCTCAAGGGTGGAGCTATGGGGAAAACTTGGAAAATTTTCCTTTTTCCAAAAGGGAGGTCAAATGGAAGAATTTTTCTATGTTTCCTTTGGGACCCTACTTAGGACACGTGTCAGGTTCATTTCTTAAAGGCAGAGGTATAGAACAAAATGGAATTTTTTTCCATTTTTTCAAAAAGTTGTAAAAGGTCAAAAGGAAACCCTAGGCCCATTTTAAATTGAATCTTCCACATGGATGACCCAAATTCAAAGTAAAGATCAACAAAAATCTGTGTTTCTAATTTGATTTTCCCCATTTTTACCGAAAAGCTCATGGAAGTGAGAGTCTCGCATGATTTCTTGGTATTTCCTACATGCCAAGCAGAGAGGGAGTTAATTTTGATATCTAAGTTTGGTGGGGAGATCTGAGACGTCTTTCAATTAAAATGGTTTAACTATCGGGCTCGATCTCGATGTTCTGGTTTTCTTCTCCCAAGCACACAAGGAGTCGATATGACAGATTAGGGGTAGAAGTGGTTGGCGAATAGAAGGAAGAGTGATCTACCGAATAAGGAGTTGAATGCGGGAGATATTTGAAGAGATATTCCCCCTGTGCACTGGCGACTTTTTTACAAATTTGATTCTAGGAATCATGATCGTGATCATGGCAAGCACTGGTGGCACTCAATGTTTGGTTTTTGGTGGGGAAAACACTCTGTTGTAAATGTTATAAATTGCACAAATTTATCGTGTAAAAGGGTTGGAGAGTTTGGAAAGGTTGGAGTGTTAGAGATCAATACTGATTTTCTAATAGAAAAAGCTCGATAGAACCTGTCTTTTGAGGAGCCGTCTAAGAACCATGTATATTTGTTTTGTTTTAAATTTTATTGTGTCAAGGTGGTTGTGAGTATAAAGCCATTGAAAAGATTTGAGATTGTTCTAGAAACTTTCCCCTACTTGATAGATTTAATCAAATTTGAGTTATTCTGTGTTGTATTGAGAAAAATGTGTTTATTTTATCTCTAAATGTGTACAAATAGTTTTTCTTGTTCCTTTTGCAATCTTGTATCAAAACCCTTCTAAATCACACAGGCCTCAATCCTTGTGATAGTTTAGTGGCATCTGTAATTTCATTTCTCAAAAGATCTTTCATCTAGGAGTGAAATAAATGATTTAAAATCACTTTTCTTTCATCTGTTGACAGAGGTTGTCTATAAGCCTCTGGGTGTACCTCAGGCATGATTAGGATTAGATCTTGATACTTTTTGGGTCTTCTAACTCGAGATTTCGTGTTAGAATCCCGTAGAGTGCATGAAAAAGTGCTGGTTTTGGCCTCCATTGAAGCACACATTCTAGTTAAATAAACATTTTAGTTGTTATGTGGCATTCTGTTGTTTAGTCTTCCATTTTGTAGAAACTCTCAAAGATTTGGCAAATTAGGTCCATCTTGCCTCACCTCCCACCAAAACTTTATTTAAAAAAACCAATCCTACCCATACTACCCCTATTTGTCTTGTGTGTATACAAATGCATAGTTTATATTACCAAAACATGCATAAATAATTAGGTTTTCAAATGTCTTTAGTAACCTTTGCCTTGTTTTGAAGATATCTCCTTAATTTGGAAGTGACAACTGAGAGTCAGATTTGGTGTGTTGATCATATTTTCCCAAGGTCTTCTCTATAAAATTTATGCAAAAGAAGGATTTACCAATATTCTTCAATAATAGAGGTTACAAAATAGGTTCTCTTACCTTGGTTGAAAGGCACAACCTAAAATAGTTAGGATCAGATCACATCCTTTTAAGGTGCTACCCACTCCTTTCAAAACCTAAGTGCTAACAAGTCAGATAGATTTCTTCCCGACTACAAAATGACATACATAATTATCTATCTACCTCTGAGTGTCCTGTCAAATCCATGATGTTGCTCGGTCTTTGAAGGAGATTAAATTTGGGTACCAACACCCCGATGGTCCGCTTCCTCGCCCCTTTGAATTTTCAAAGCCAACCTCAACCTTCCTTTTGTCGAGAGCTTGCGAGCCATTTTGATATTTTAACCCTTTTGGTGGCAAGAGGCAAAAAATCCAAGTTTCCCCCGATGGTTTACTTCCCGCCCTTTTTGACTTTTCAAATTGCCACATGTCACAATGGCACATCTTGAGATGGTCCCCAAAATTTGAGACCCTGAATGAGTGTGGGCTCACCACGTGTGTCTGGCCTAGAATTTTTTTTTGATGTCTTAAAGCTCAGCAGAAGGCACCATGTGTCAAGGTCTGAGGAAATCTCCTTTTGCCATTGAAAAGTCCAAGTAAAATGCAAAGTGAGTGGAGGCCTCCAAGTGTCCTCCTAGCACTATTTCAAAATGGTGCCCAATTTTGAGACCCTAAATGAGCGTGGGCTCACCACGTGTCCCTATCCATGTATTAGCTACTACATAAAAAAATTCTAAGTCCGAGAAAAGCATCGAAAAGCTCCATGTGTCCTCCCGACGCTACTCCAAGGCCAAACCAAAAGAAAATCTTCAAATGAGTGCCATTCTTCCACGTAGACAGGTTTTTAAGTTGAGGTGATTCATAAAATTTTTGAAGTACCCTGTTGAGCCACATCCAACCAAAAGAGGCCACATTTCCTGTTGATGTAAGGATGTAAATTTGACCGGGAGAAACACCCATCAAACCGTAAAATGTAGAAAAATGACCATTTGAGCCGGAGATGAAATTTTCTCCAAGGACAAGAGAATTTAGAAATGTTACAAGGCTCAAATACATTCCTCTCGAGCTACATCCATTCATTTTTCTTCAAGTACTTAGGGAAAATGACAAGGATGACAAATCCTCGACTATGGAAAATGGAAAGAATGGGAGAGCCCGAGTTTTTAGATGAACAGAGAATGGGAGACCCAAATTACAAACCATTTCTAGATAAAAATAGAAACAAGGAAAAACTATGGATCCATATGTGATCCTCGTCCCAGGAATAGATTGATTATGGCATAAAAAGGAAGGCAGAGACTTCTCAGGCACAATACAGGAAAATAAAATGTGACAGAGACCGTAAATGGATAGATTTCAATGGAAAAATGGGGTGAGACTATTTTGAGCACCAACATCGGCTCTAACTCGGGGATGAACACTCCTGTGAGTGCCATAAGAACAAAGGTAGAACAATTGCCAAAATATTCATTGGGAAACGAGTCATCTTGTGGAGTAGAGAAATAGAGCCATCTCCCAAAAACGAATAGAGAAACCAGCAAACACATGTCACCAAGGACCAGAATGGGCAAAAACACAAAAGACAAGAAATAAACAACAAGCTATACATTGTACAAATGATGTTTTACCCTGATTCTGGGGAATCAATCCAAGAAATTCTTCAAATTCCTACCATTAATAGGCAGTTCAAGCAATTCCCCATCCAAGTCCTTCAAGAAGAAGGTATGTTCACCAATCCTAATATCAATGGAGTAAGGGCCCATCCATAATGCATCAAATTTTCCATGCTTGCCCTTATCTTCATGCTTGCTATCCCATAACAGCACAAGATCTCCAAAATTGAAAGCTCTGGGAGTGACCTTCTTGTCAAATAACTTCTTCAGACTTTTCTTTGAACTTTACATGCCTTTGGTGAGATGCCCTCCTTTCTTCATCAATTTCAACAATCTTGTTAATGCAAGTATCATATGGACTAACTTCTTGGTCTTCTATCTATTAAATGAACTGATATGAGGATAATTACATATAAAGGGGTAGTAGGTCCTGAGTTCCATACACCAACTCAAATGGACTCTTTCTAGTAGCTCTCTTGACGGATGATTCTATCAACCCAGACAACAAACTTCAACTATTCACCCCATTTTCTCTTGTTCAGCTCCAAGGTTCTTTTAATAATCTTTAGCAAGTTTTTGTTACTGGACTCAGCTTGTCCATTTCCTTGGGGGTTGTAATTAGAGGCATATTTCAAGTTGATCCCATACTCCTTGCACATTGCCACCAGAGGTTTAGCTCTGAAACTCATGGCATTGTCAGCTACAATTTTTACTAGCACTCCAAACCTGCAGATGATATGGTTTAACACAAAATCCATGACAACTTGGTGTGTTGCCTTCTTGGTGGGGATTGCCTCCACCCATTTAGTAAAGTAATCAGTTGCTACAAGAATCCACTTATGGCCAACACTTGAAGGATCTGAAATCTCACCAATGAAATCCATTCCCCATTGCTTGAACGGGCTTCAATTGATACAGATGCAAAGGAAAGGAGCCTTAAGCTTTCAGTCTTCTAGAGAAATGCTGGCAACTCTCACATCTTCTAACCAACAAGGTTTTATCCTTGAAGAGAGTTGGACACCAATAACCAGCCCTCGGGATCTTGTGTGTTGTGACTCTTGTAGCAAAATGCCCCCACAAACTCCTCCATGGAGATCAAAAATTATCTTGGGGGATTCATCTTCAGTAATGCACCTTAAGAGGACTCCTTTTGGGTTCTTCCAAGCTAACCCATAATCAGTAATGACATATTTTTGTGAGGCCAACTTAAGAGATCTTTTATGGTTCTTACTTAAATACTCAGGGCAATATAAATTTCTGAAATAAAAAATCACATATTTGTACCACTCAGAATTCATCAAATTTTCAAAAACACTTACCCTCTCTTCTTCTATCTCATTTACCTCAATAGCTTGCAAGTTGCTCTCATCCATAAGCTTAGCCAAGCCCAAACCTCTTACCAACTTCGTGGTTTGGATATCCATGTCATATTCTTGCAACTTGTTCACCCATCTGCATCTTTTGCTTGAGACCTCCATCTCGATAAGATGTCCTTTACCATGGTGTGGGGAACATAGGAAGCCACTTTAGAGCTTAGAATGTAAGGCCTGAAAACCTTTGTTTCTTTTACCAAGGCAAATTCTTTCTTTTCCATAATAGTGTATTTCAGCTTAGCCCCTACAATGCCTTACTAGAAAAAGGCAATTGGCCTCTCAACCCCTTCATCATCCTTCTATAGAAATACAAAAGCAATAATGTTCTCTAAAGAAAAAAATAGTTGGAAAGGCTTCTTATAGTCTGGAGCTGCTAAAACAAGGGCATGCTTTAATGCCTCTTTGATCCTATTGAAATCTTGGATGGCAGCCTCCTCCCATTTGATGACCTAGTCCTTCTTTAGCATGGAAGTGATTGGAATTGTCAACTCAGTAAAATTTGATATGAATCTCATGATGAAATTTATCTTCCCAAAGAAGGACTGAATTCCTTTCTTGGTTCTTGGGATTGGGACCTTGCTGATGGTCTCTACCCTTTCTGGATCAATCTTCACCCCTTCTTGTGACACAATGTGACCAATCAATTTCACCTTTTACACTCCAAAATGGCCCTTCTTTGGATTCAGTGAAATTCCATATTCTCTACATCTTATCAGCATCTTCTCCAAGTGCAGCAAGTGATCACTTCTCTTCCTGGAAAACATAGTTACATCATCTTGGTAAACAACAATAAACTCATTGATGTAACCAGCAAAAGCAACATCCATTGCTCTTTGAAAGGTGGCTCCAGCATTCATCAAACCAAATGCATCCTAACATATACATAAGTTCCCCAAGGAGTAGTAAAGGTTGTCTTGATCCTTTCTGATTCCTTCACCACAACTTGGTTATAACTAGAGAAACCATCTAAGGTGGAAAGCAATTCAGAACTAGTCACTAATTGCAACATGTTTTCCATATTTGGTAAAGGATAATTATCCTTCATAGATGCTCTGTTTAGATTCTTGAAATCCACACATAGCCTGATGTCACCATTCTTCTTTCTAACTAGTACTAGGTTTACAACCCAAGAAGAATACCTTGTGGGTTGAATAATCCCTCCATCTCTCAATTTCTTTAGTTCTTCTTGCATTTTAAGAGATAAGAGTGGATTGATTGGCCTTTGTTTCTTCCTGAATGGTTTTACATTGGACTCCAAGGGAATCTCATGTTGAAACAGATCCTCTCTGTATGCCTTTAGTTCAGAATAGGTCCAAGCCATGCAATCTTGGTATTTCTTTAACAATTGGATGTAGGAATGCTTCTCCTCCTTGTTGAGATTGTTACCTAACCAAATTTTCCTTGGTTTCTCCTTTGTACCAAGATCATGCTCCTCAACATCCCTCGAGGCTACCATATGTCTATTAATAATACAATCAACATTATCAAAATTTGATTCAAGAGCAACCAACCCTCTAGGAATGGTATTAGTCTTTAGTTAGATGATACCCTTGCCAAACAAGGTTTCTTTTCCCTCTGTTGCACACACCATTGGCTCCCAATCAATGCATTGATCAACAAACTCTCTCTTGTTTTTCTGAAATATTTTGATCTGAGCATCATCATAAAAAAATTGCCAGTGTTTAATGTTGTCAGGGATAGAGGGTCTTGTCAATACTTCAACATCATAATCACAATATGGGGACCTTGCAAAATTTTCAAACCATTTTGATATTTTAACCTTTTTGGTGGCAAGAGGCAAAAAATACAAGTTGCCCCCGATGGTCCGCTTGCCCACCCTTTTTGACTTTTCAAACTACCACACATCACAATGGCACATCTTGAGATGGTCCCCAAAATTTGAGACCACTGAATGAGAGTAGGTTCGCCACGTGTCCTAGCTCAGAAAATTTTTTTGAAGGCTTAAAGCTCAATGGAAGGTGCCATGTGTCAGGGTCCGAGGAAATCTCCTTTTGGGCATTGAAAATTCCAAGTAAAATGCAAAGTGAGCGGAGGCCTCCAAGTGTCCTCCTGATGCTATTTCAAAATGGTGCCCAAGTTTGAGACCCTGAATGAGCGTGGGCTCACCACGTGTCCCTGTCCCACCAAATAGTATTAGCTGCATAAAAATTTGTCTACATTTGGTTAAAGCAATGGAAACCTCCACGTGTCCTCCCATCGCGATACTCCAAGGCCAAACCAAAAATCAAATCTTCAAATGAGCGTCGTTCTTCCACGTAGACAAGTTTTTAAGTTGAGGTGATTCATAAATTTTTTGAAGTACCCTACCGAGCCACGTCCAACCAAAAGAGGCCATGTTTCCTGTTGATGCAAGGATGTAAATTTGATCGGAGAAATTCCAGTCAAACCGTAAAATGCAAAAAATGACCATTTGAGCCTAGAGATGAAATTTTCTCCAAGGATAGAGAATTTAGAAATGTTACAAGGCTCAAATACATTCCTCTCGAGCTACATCCATTCATTTTTTTCAAGTATTTAGGGAAAAAATGACAAGGAAAACAAATCCTAACTATGGAAAATGGAAAGAACAGGGAGAGCCCAAGTTTTTAGATGAACAAAGAATGGGAGACCCAAATTACAAACCCTTTCCAGATAAATAGAGAAACAAGGAAACAACTATGGATCCATACATGATCCTCGGCCTAGGAACGGATTGATTATGGCAACAAAAGGAAGGCAAAGACTTCTCAGGCACAATATAGGAAAATAAAATGTGACAGAGACCGTAAATGGATAGATTTCAATAGTAAAATGGGGCGAGACTATTTTGAGCACCAACATACCAAACAAGTCCATCCTCTTTTATTCATCTTGGTTTTTGCATGGAAGGTTTAGTTATAGTCTATTGATTGATCATAGCATATGTTTTATTTGTTTAGAGTTTAGATTGCTTGTGTATGCATATATATCATAAATGTATTGCCAATTTTTTACATATATAACTATTATTCATATAAATCCTTAATTAAAAGAAGCAATCCCTTTTCTCATTTGTATGTTCATTGCAAGGATTTATACCACTGAACATTATTGGTGCTAATTATTTTATGGTGCCTCTAATCATGTATTGGGGAATTTCCCTATGTTAGAAATATCTTAACTTTTGTTGATGAATTTCAGATGAATATGGAGGAAAGGCCAAAATTCTTATAGAACCACAGTCCATCTTGCAAAATACTTAATCAATCTTTCTCCTACCAAGACTCGTACTACCACTTTGCATTCCCATTTTCTTATACACCAGTCCCTGACAAAATAAATGTTTGGCCTAAGTCTTGCAAAACGTCATAAAGTTGTAAACTGAAATATTTCCTTATCCTTGTTTACCATTGTCCTCGAACCATCAAATGAGGCTCAACATCAGGCCAAGTCGAGAATGAGTTTTAGTGGCTCTTGTGGCACTGACCCAAAAAGTCTAGCAACCCACAATGAAGGGAACACGAGCTTGAAGCCCTAACATATTTCTTGTTTGTCCCTGGACTAGCACTCTCGCCATTCGTTCACAACCCCCTCTCTTCGCCATTCTCTCACAACCCTTTCTCTCCGTCTATCGCAGCTCGTGGTTGATTATAACTAATAACATTAACCCACATTCATGGTTTATATCATTAAGTGTGTTATTTTTTGTGCATTATTTATTTTACACTAATAAATGTTTTTGTATTCACCTACCACAAGCACTCATAGATGATGTTGCTATGAATAAATAATTATTTTTCTACATCTAAATCCATTCTCACAAATGAATGCATTTCATCTTCCATACCTAAAGTAAATATTAAGTAAAATTACTAGCAATGTTATACTTCTAATAAATCCTTCTATATGCCTATCGGCCTCTCACAAGCACCTATGTATGCTTTTGGTAGTTTAATGTATATGTCAACAAACTAATCCTAAAAAATCAATCAAATAAAATGACTTGATCATTACCATCTCCACATCGCCTTAATCATATTTTAATAAAATTAAATATAAAATTTATTTAAATAGCCATTCAAATGCATGCATGAATTTCACCAATAAAAACATTTAGTATTGCCAGAAAAGTATAAAAATAAGCCGATTTTTTTAAAACACATATAGACTTTAGTGGATTGTAAAGTATCATGTCTTTATTTCCTTTTATTATTTCTATTCCTATTGATTTGCATTCTAATTGGCCATTCTTGACCTTGTGTAAACACAAATATTTAATATAAAACTAATTTTTATTTGCGTCATTTTGAAGTTAGACATTGATAATCAATATAAACAATTGGACTATAATTGAATGCAATGTTTATTGCATATTAAATATGTGTTAATAGCTACCAACCTAACAATTGTGGATTTGTTTTGGGATTACTACAATTTCATTTTATGTATTTTAATAATGTAATCATTAAACTAATACAAAAAAATATAAATGCATTCAAAATAAAAAATACCTCCGAAGAAAAAACATGGTATATTAAGAATAAATTTTGACAAATATTGTAAAGGATGTTGCTGCAAATTTGATAACTCTAAATAATATTAATAAAATATGGGTGGGATACATTGAAACAAAGGGGTATGTACACAAATATTCATAAAGAAAAATGTGTGTTAACATATTCACTGCTCCAAGAAATTGCATCAATATGTTTTATACAAATATTAAAAAATATGTATGTTATATATAGTCTTCTCAATACTAACAAATATGTAAAACAAAGGATAGTGTAGGTCTTTGGAGATACTGAAATGGTCATTCACTAAGTCCACGAAAAGTGTGCCACAAATAAAAGTGGTTAAAGGCTTATAAACATAGATTATGTGATCTTCTAGAGAGATTTGATGTCATTAACCTACAAGTTGTGCCCAGGAAATTGAACAAGGAAGCAGATCAAATGGCGTTCTTGGTTGACCATTCTCACCCACCGAATATTTGATCAAAGGAAATACGTGGCATGTGAAGATGGTATTTAGGCCTTCTATCCCAATAATTAAACCGGTTGGCAAGTGTTTGACAACGATGAACAAATTGTGTAATTTATCCAAAACAAAGTTGACTTCTCCTCAAAGATACAATCTAGGTAGTCATTTCCTCCCACAAAATTACTTAAATTAAGGTAGTATTCCTTGTAGGAATTGTCTTATTTGGAAAACATGAAGACAATTATTGAGATTAGAGTATTTTCTTAACATGAAAGAGTTTAATACGAGTGGAAAAGACTTGATTAGAAGAGAGAGTAGGATAAGGATTAGGAACTTGTTTTTATTTCGATAGTTTGGGTAAGATGAGATTCTATTGAGCATTATGAGTGTTAAGGAGATAAATAAATAATTAACATGGTAAAATATTGTTTTAATACCTCTACAATATAGGTACAACATTTAGTACAACTTCACATCCATTTCAACACTTACAAAATATAACCAACTTATTGTTTTCCTTTTCAAAATGTACATAAAAATAAGTCTTCGAACAACACTACATATCATTATTATAAAGTAATACATGTATTACAAGATGAGTGTAACTTTTCAATAACATCTCATTAAATACAACATATCATAGCCTGAATTTTTCTCATGTAGAGTACTGCAAGAATTGCAAGGTTAGTCCTAGAAATGGTATCGAAAACCCTTACACTCTAACAAAAACCCAGGAATTCATTATTTCAAGAAATCCAAAAAAAAGTAGGTAGATTAATGTGTGAAACAAATAGAGAATGGTTTTCCACATATTCACACTTTCACATTCATGTGTTTTTTAATTCCAGAGAGAGTAAGGAAGAGAGAGAAAATGTCTGGGATCCATTTTCTATTCTATTATCCCTATCATAACCACATACATCTCGTATAAATTTTCATTTAATTTCAAATTCATATACATTTTCAACCCATGTACATTTTCAAAACCACCCAAAATTTCATAGTTATTTCTAGAGAGAGAAAAGGGAAGAGAGAGAAAACATTATAATTTTTGAAAACCATTCATACAATAAATTGATCAATTTATACTCTATAAAGTAATGAGAATATATTTACAAGGTTCCATGAGTAGGTAGAAGTCAAATGGGGCCCTCAGAAGGTTTGTATAGCTAAAGTTGCAATTTTGAGAAAGGTGATTAAAAAAATTAAAGAGCTTAAGAATTGAGCCCCAAAAATGATGTTATTAAGTTCAAACATAGAGTTTGATGATTCCAAGTTACACACACACACACACACACACACACACACACACACACACACACACACACACACACACACACACACACACATATATATATATATATATGTATGTATGTATGTATGTATGTATGTATGTATGTATGTATGTATGTATGTATGCATGCATGCATATGTATGCATAATTCATCACATCCGATGGAAGCCAATTATTAGGAGCATGTATCAAGATACCAAGGCAACTATGGGGCTATTTATCGTAATCGAATAAGAAACTCTTCTTGCACATCAACTAGTGGGCCCAAAAACATACTTGAGAAACTAACCTCTGAAAGGGTTTTCGAGGAACTAAGATTTGGTTACAATTATCATGTTGGTAGTTTAGAGGTAGGTGGTGGTGCATTTCAATTTTGCTCAAAAAAGTAGCAACTATAAGCCAAAACCAATCACATTTTATTAAAATGGGAACGTCACCACAAGTTACTAACAAAACAAAAGGATTCAAATATCACTTCATCAAGGTATCAAATCAAAATTTTCTTTTTTAGCTAGTTTAAGGACCTACTTCATAACTTGGGTCAATCGAGATCATGTTAGAGGTTTCGGTTAGTAAGGTAGTTTGGTTTGGCACTCCTGCGCGTGTATGAGGGTGTATGATGTAATTATATATATATATATATAAATATATAGAGAGAGAGAGAGAGAGAGAGAAGCTACGGTCATATCATTCATTCTTATTGCATTATCTATTATTCAAACATATTGGGAACCAAAATAAGAAATGATGAAGAGAATAGTTTAGTATAAGAGGAAGGGAGATCCATACCTATTTTTGACGCTTGTTGGAAACATCTGCTAGGGGATTTTCATCATGGATTTTGGTTCGTGACTTCCATTCTCTTAAAAGGTTTCCAATGTATTTTTGACAAATTCATTTTTACACATACACTAGAATCATTATAGTCTATGATACCACGTTTCTTTCAAACATGTTTTCAAAAAATTCACATGCATCAACAATCTTTCACATTTTGTTTAACCATATCTCATCACATGTTCCCATTTTTACATGGGTAATAATATGCTCCCAAAGGATGCGGGATTTTATTGTAGAACTTCCAATGGAATTTTATTCGATACCCATATGTTCTTCCAACAACCCCATTTTATGAAAATCTCATGTAGTTGTGCCTCCACCATAACATTTTTTTGGAAAACATCCACGACTTGTTTCAAAACTCCCGATTTATCACAGGATGAGAGTATTCAAGAAAAGGTGAATCGATCAAATCGACACCTATTTTTTATTTGGTGAAACATCTACAATGCCTTGTGATCATTCCATTGTCTTTTATTAACTACTTCATTAATATTGATGATACGAATACCATATATGATGGTATAACACCCAAAAATGCTACTCTCAAAACAAAGAGAACTAATAAATTAATAGTCAAGTTTACGGTAATAATTTTTTTGTTTAAAAGTGTTTTTAAGGTTAGGCATTTTCATAATTAATAAATTTATCGGTTAGATACTTTCTACACAAGCTTGTGAACAACATAATTAAATTAATAATTAAATATTATAATTTACTTCCTAAGCTATATTTACATTTTAAGACATCTACTAAGCTCCATTAGTTAAATTAGTTATCAAGCACCAAGGTTACATTATTTTCTAACTCAAAGGTTTAATTGTTTTACCTAGCCACTAAGTGGCCCCATTCACCCCATTACCCATGTTCTTTCTTTTTATTTAAAATTACATTCCCACAAAATTCCTTCCCACTTAAGTGAGGTAGGGTTTAATTTGGGCCATAGGATTGAATCTATCCTAGCCCTTAGATTTAGGTTGCCCTAAATTTCCTTATGGTTCTCTTTTTAATTTCTATTTTCCCCAAACAACCTCATTTGCTCTTTTCTTGTTTTTGCAAGTTTAGGAAGAGGAGGAGGAGGAGGAGCCATGAGAGCAAGAAGAGCAACCATGGAAAAATATTTTTGATATTAGTTGTAAAGATTTTTCATTGTAATGTTGCCCATTTTTTAAATGAAGGGATCCTACCATGGATCTATTTTGTTATTTAATGAAAGCATTTTCTTATTTTTCGAGTTCAACAATTGGGGAAAACCCCATTTCATTTAAATCTATGATTTTTACACATTTGGGTGCCATAAAAGAGATTGGAGAGCTTAAACACTAAAAATCAATTCATTTCTAGTTCTGGAAGATTCCTTGTTGTGGTTTTAAACTTAGATTTTACTTAATTTTAAATCTAGGTTCTTTTATAGATGGATTTTATTTTTCCGTCAAAAGTGAAAAAACTACTTTCTTACGCAGACCGATGGTCTTGTGACCATTACCACCGCCCGGGGCGGTTCATCAACGCTTGTTTGTGTTGGGCGGTGTTTACAGAAACTGCCGCCCTACACAAAGCAAGGCGCGATTCTGTTCTCCAAAACAAAACCTTCAACAATACATTTTTTCTCAATTTTCCTTCTTAAGTTGATTTTTAATGCAATATTAATTTTATTGAGGGTGTCTTCCATTCATTGGTTGGTAAAGTGATAACATTTATAGTTTTATACTCAACTACATACATCAACTCATTCTCTATTCTTTCCTTTGCAATAAAATGTAAAATTGAGTATAACATTACTACAATTCATTCTCTTTCATATATTCAATTTTGCCAACAAAAACCAACAAGAATTCAACACACTTCATTTCAATATATCTTTGATTTTCTATATATATATATATATATATATATATATATATATATATATATATATATATTGCAACTTTAAATGCATATAACCTTAGGAGAGTTTCATTTCAAGATAAATAAACAACTTAAATTTCCCTTTCACTATAACATTACAATACAAATAGGAAAAATACAAGTTACCATATAATTATTTTACAATGCAAGGACTTCAAATCCTTTTATTTCACTAAGACTAATCCTTTCCAACAAGGTAAGCAACCAAGAGTTCTTTCTACATTCACTAAATCACTTCAACTTGGAATAAATGAAATATTACAACTTTCTTTCAAACATACAAATGTTACAAACTTCCACTCAAAGTGGGAATAATAATATGATCAAATACAACATAGAGATTCTTCAACAAGGACAAAACACAAGTCTTCTTTGCATGTCTTCTCCCAATTTGTAGCTTCAATCTTGCATTCTTCAATCTTTCAAAAGATTGGATCATAATACAAAGAAAAGGGGGAATAAACGATGCTCTCCACCCAACCTTTAATCCAATAAGAGGAGAAGTCATCCCCTTATTGGCCCCCGAGCCCCAACCAAAGAACAATGAGGGATATTGGGAAATATTTGGAAACTTTTACAAGAATGACTTCCACGAAAAAACATACAATCCAAAAAATTCAACACATCTAAATGGACATACTCAACAAAATTTACAACTTTCTCAAACAACACATAGGCTTGATATCAAACCAAAAGGAGCAAGGAATATGGGAACCACCTCCTTTTCCTCCCAATTGAAGTAGGAGTTTCACCCAAAGCCTCCATGTGCACAATACAAATAACAAAACATCCTTATCTCTCCCCTTGCAAGTATGCAAAATTATGTCCATGTTTTCCTTTTCACTCCCCATAGGTGAAAATTTCAATCACACTCCCACTCCCTCCAAAATGCATGCCTCACAACTCCCTTTTCCCTCCCCAATGGTCCCATAATTCCATCTCCCACTCCCTTCTTAAGGAAAACTACCCAACCACACAAAAACACATTCACAACACTCATACAATATTTAACAAGCACAATTTTCACATCTACAAACATAAATAAGAAAAAAACAAAGATGGAGATCCTACCTCTCCATAAATATTCCAAGATTCTTCACTCCACAAGATTTTTGACACCTTCAAGCCAAGCACACTCCAAAAGCAACTCCAACAAGCTCCCAATTCCAAAAGTGCAAAAGAAAGAAAATGAACAAGTAACCCCAAATCCATCAAATTCCATCAATAAATAGAAATGGGATGTGAGGATGATGAGGTGGCTCCATGTAGGATGCCACTTCATCATTCCTCCATTCCAAAACACAATTCAAACACCATGCCCAAGACAATAAATGAACATGTAAGACTTATGACAAGCCCACATGACACTCAAACTTGCACACCAAGCCTACTAAGGACAAATTAATTGTGGTAAGTAGGAAAGTGCAATTATTTTAACTTTTACACTCCAAAATACATAAATAAGTCTAAAATTAACTCCACATACCATAGGTATGGTTTTGGGTGAATTTAAGAGGCATGGGACAAGCTTAGCTTGTCCCACAAGCCTAAAAAAACCTCCCAAGTCAAAATCTGAATTTTGAAGTTGGGGAGAGTACACCACAAAAAACCAACACAAATCCCACTTACATCCACAAGATTTCAAGGACCATCTACCCTCATAACTATCCAATTGTCACATCCTTATTTTAGTTAACAAATTAAGTTGGATTAGTTAATTAAGACACAATAATTGTTAATAAAGTGAAAACAATTTCCAATAATTAAATACATATAACACAAAATAAAACACACACAAAATTAAAAGAAAGGGAAAACATTACACCCCATGGCCACACATGTGAGGTCACCCCCATGGGAAACCTCCTAACTAGGCATGCAATAACACCACATAAACATTAGACACAAGTTGTCAAATTTGGCCATGTCGCAAAACACCCGACATCCTTCCATGGTTGGTCCCCTATCCCCTTTCAATGTATGTGATAAAATATCCTTCAACACAAACATAATACCTCTCTGGCCTCATGACCGCATCAAAACATCGAGAAATAATACATCTACATAGAAATCAATAATTTTCATCCAAAATTAAGTAATTCTATCATCTATCAACATATCAAATAATTTGATTCTAACATCCATGAGATTATAATTCTACTCGAACATCTAGAGTATAACATGTCAATATAAAATCTAAATAATGCAAATCAACATATATTGAATTGTCTACCAATGTCATCTAGTGTATCATAATAAAAATGTGAATCACAACATGTCAATAGTCCAAATATCTGCATAGTCTATCATCTACTTGATCAATGTATCATAATCAAAATGTCTAAGTATCAGTCCAAAATTAATATCAACATAATGAAAATAGTTTCGAAGAGGAGTGGGCACTACAGATGGTATCTAACTTATAGTCTAAAGAGGGATTTAACAATAAAATGACATAAACTTTTCCAGAAAATATTATGTTGATCTGAGCTCCTTTTATCTTACATTTAACACAAAAGCTCTATTGATCTCAAACCTTGAACCAAATTACTCATGCCCACCAAGTCAATCCATAAGAACACACCCATTTTTTCATCAACAAAACACACAGTCTTCCTACCAAGGCTCTTGTAACCACGACCTCTAAAAATTTCCAACCTTCTATGATTTGATAGATGTTCATGATCTATTATAGTGTTTTTTTTTGATCAGAGGGAGGGGATAATGCTGGAAAGAGCCATGGAAGCTATCGACAAGACCACATTTTCTTGAGGAAAAATTTCAAATATTTCATATCCCTTGTCAGTGCATAGACCTTTTACAACATATCTACCTGGGCACTAGTAACCCAAAACAAGTTTCAAATCTCTTATTTCAGCCCAAGCATGGAGAATGATGGCATAGGTTGTGGAGTCTGGCCTACACCTACCAATTGCATTTGATTGAGGTTCATAGTGCCATATTCCATGGCGGCCACCCCTCTACCTACTCCAAAAAATCCCATTTTTAAACCCAAAAGGATGAATGAACTCTAAAATGACTCATTCACCCTTTTTCTTAAAAAACATATTTATTTATTTCTTATTTATTTTTATTTTACCTTTTAAACCTAATGCGTATATGAATATTTCTATTATAAAAGTCAAGCATGTGTACACACACACATTTATTCTTTTATAATTCTCCAAACGAACCTGCACCCACCATTATATAATGCCCTAAAAAATTTGACAAAAAGGAGGCATTTTTTTTTGCATCGATATGACGCTAGATGGGTTAGTTTCATCTCGATTACGTGTGTGTCATCCATGTGCGTAATTCGTGCTAATCTTCTTTGTATCATGTCTCGGAAGAGACACTATGCTACATGAAGCAATGCATAGTTTATACGTAGAGGGATTTAATTTTAACGTTATAGTATGCTATCTTGTAGATGTTATAAGCATTATAATAATATCATATTATATATATAAATGATAGTATTATATAATACAATATTAAAAACATCATACACCTTATAAAGTTATACCTCATAATCCTTATAGATGTTAATGATAATATTATTATAAGAGATATAATATTCGATGTCGTAATAATACCATAACCATATTATTATATTACAAAAATATTTTGATCATTATAATCATTATTGCGAAGTGTTTTGATGATATATGTTATACATGTCACTTAGATCGTTTTAACAATATTATATTATTTATAATAATACCATTATTTATAATATACTAATTTAAAATATTATAAACATGTTATAAATATGCCTTATAATTATCACCACATTATCATATATATATATATATACAAATATTATATTATATATTATATATAATAACATAATTATAAAATTTATGTATATACATTGTAAACTATGTCATATAATATAATATATTATATACTTTGCATGACATAATATATATTGTGCACACGTATACATTATAGCTTATCAAACTCTATAAACTACCCCACACACACACACACACACATACTCATTATCCCTACCCGTATCCTTAAACATATAACTTATAATATATATTTTATGGTAAGACATTAAAAAAAACTAACCTAAATCCCAATTCCCACATGTGCCCTAACACTTTTTTAGGGTTTTAAATGATTAAGTTACAGGTAGGATTTTTTGTTTGTTTTATTTGTTTGGTTCTTTGTGTAGGTGGGTGGCCATGAAAGAAAATGGAGGAGAAGAATGGTGAGGGAGGAGGAAGCGGCCGACGTGGGACGACTAGATTACGAGAGGTGTGGGGTGGGGGCTCACCACCCACCCCACAATAACCATTTCTTTTGTTTTCGGTTTTTTTGTGGAATAAAATAAAGAGATAATAGAGTTACTGATTTAAATCCATGTGTAGGGATGATTTATCCCATGATAGTATTGATTTTAGGATGGATATGAGCAAGAGCTCCATTTAAAAAAATCTCAAAATGTTTTGTTTATTTAATTAGGAGAGTATAAAACCATGCCTTACCATTGTTAGTAAGGAAGAGCTCTGACTTCTCCAAAAACTACAATTGTTTAATTACTATTAAATTTTACAACATTTACAGGGGTTTTAATTTGGTTAACACCTTTGGATCTCTGTAAAGTGCTAGTATTATTATGCAAGAAATGGTAGATCAGAAAGGTCGTTTAGTCCATGTTAGGTTGGCATTTGAAGAGAGCTTAAAGACTTCAGTGATGTGGGAGTGGGCTACCCACCCCCAATTCCAAGCTAATAAATATTTATTATTACTTTTTAAAAACATTTATATTCAAATTAAAACATACAAATATCTATCTATGTGTGCATTTGTCCATCCATAATAACATGGTTAATTATATATATATATATGGAGGTGCATAATTAATTTGTAGTGAATAAGTATTAATTGTCCACTAATCCACAGTCATTTATTCATTAGACCTATGGACGTAAACTTTCAACTCTGCTAGTGATGTATACATAGTTTCATGTGCTTACGAGGTATAAACTGAAATATTTCTGTCACAACAATGAAAAACATAATGCTAAAAAGATAAAATACTTTGCAGATGAAAATGGATTCTACAGCTAGGTAATAAGTAGATAAAATCATAACATAAGTGAAGGAATGAACTGCTGCAATTCTAATCTATACATGTAAGGAACTAAAACAACAAATAGAAAGAAAAGGGGTTAGCAACCACAAGTGGGCCATGCCTTGGGTGCCAACCTTTTTAAGAATTTTGTCTACAGAAAAATGATAGAACTCATATTTTATTCATAAGCATGAACATTTAGAATCACACTTACAACAAGTCCTTGACTATGGATCTATATCTACTACAGACTCGTCACTCTCTTTATAATCACAAGAGACATGAAGAGACTCTTTTAAAATAACTATTACATTTTGATTAAGTAAAATATCACTACCAAGAAATCCGTAGATTCTTATACATGCAATTAGAACTTAAGAGAAGATGTTCTAATACAACAACATAACTAACTATTCAGTCTAGCAATCAAGTTAAATTTGCTAGTTCCATAGTAGTTGTAGAGCATAATCAAGTAATGATGTGAGATCTGTTTCTTGTTGTTGTAACTAATTCTTGATTGGCATGTGTGATCTTAGGTGAAGTATCCATGTTGATCGGGCTTCCCATAATCACAGTCTTGTATATGTGTGTGTTCTCCTTTAGCTGTAGGCTCTTTGCTGCGAATGAGTCCCGATTATTGCATGTCACTTTCTACGAGATGAGTCTCTTTCATTGTCACAGAGTCCATTCAACTGCATGTTAGTGATAACATATAGCTATTTCTTGAAAACAAGTATGACATCCAGAAAAAACACCATTAATCATTTCATTGCATCAAGAGATTAACATACACATTCAAAATACATGAAATAGAGTAACTTAATAATAGTTATACTAATTAATATATAAGTACCATAAGTTTAAGTTCAAGTGAAATGTCTGACATGATAACAAGGATAACAAGTACGAGGGTATACAAAATACACAATAGATGAGACAATTAAAATGGTAATTAGAGGGTCTCATCACACCCCTAGAATTAACTTCTTGAATGACCTCATTCAATATTTCATTGTTTATCCTTTGCTTTCTTGGGGTCCACCTGGATGATGTTGCACAATTGCTTGAAGTTAGTTGGCATGGATGTTCCCTCTAGTTCAGTAAAGAAATATCCTGCATTCCTTCTATACCATTCCATTATCCTTTCTTTTAATTCCTCGTTCAGTTCTTTATTTCCAGACCAATGAGGTATTGGATAGTGGAAAATAGGTGGATAATATCCAATAGGGAACCAATTTTTTCCACATCCCTTTACTACCTCAATATATGGATTGATTCTCTGAAATTTGGGATAATTTTTGGGTATGAATGCATTTCTTTTCTCTTCACTCGGTGATATTTCTTCCAATCTCCTAATGCATGCCTATACTATTTCTACACCATTGAACGTAATGTGACCTCTCGACCTCATCAAGGACTTCTTCTCTCATCATGTATACCCTTTGTTTAATTTTTTGTTCCTTCATAAATTTACCATATTCTTCTATTACTACCTTGGTATTTATTGCCTCTGCTCGGATCATCGGTGGTTGTTCTTTTCACAATTATCTCGTATTCAACCATCTATTTTTCCCTGTATAGCTCATTGGTTAAATAAGAATACACAGTTCCTAAACTTGCACATCCCCAATGTAAAGTATAGGGATCCAGTCTTTGTCATATTATAAAGAATAATTGAATATATACAGTTCAAAAAGTAAAGAATCGGATTTCATTGGGAATTTTCGATATATTATGAAAAATGTCCTGGTTCCACTGATATCAAATGATATGTCATTTTTGATACAACTATATTTTAATTTCAACATTTTTTCCTTTAAGAATACAAAATAAATGTTTGATGGTGGTCTACACTTGAAAATTTCATTTGTTACTTGTATTGTATCTTCTTGTTTCTTTTTAAGCCTTGTAATTTGTCTTTGGCCCTTTCTTTGCCTATATTTTCCTCCAAATCTTGTTGGTGTTGGAAGAGTAACTATTCCTTTTCTCATTTCCACCTTCTCTGTAGTTTTTCACAATAATTCTCAAACTTCTGAAACCAATATTGTGAATTGGTTTGTGTTTCCATATTTCTACAGATTGGCCTAGGAGGCTCTCTAAATACTTCTTGTATGACAACATGTGGCTATAGGTTGGATGGTTGAGACACTAGTTTTGGGGCTACATGAGCAATTGGGGGCTATCTATGTGCATTGGTGCACTAGATTCTTGAGAAATTTTTGGCTCAAGGTTTTGGACAATGTTTTCAATTGTATCTTCTATATCAAGTGGTAAACTAACTCCCAATATCCATGTCACTGGTTTGCATTGCATGTACTATTGTTGATGACAATTTCTTAGGATTTTTTCATTATTTGCAGCATGCAGTGGTTACTTCCTCAAATTATTTGGTTACTATATCCTCTTCATGTTGTGCACGAACAGTTTCTGTTTCTTTATGGCTTCTACGATCATTCATTAAAACTTCAATTTCTTCAAATGAAACCTCTTCTTCATGCTGCATATGGGTTTCCCCAATTGGAACAAACTTTGTTTGAACCTAAATTGGTTCACTAGGGCACTCATTAGTAGGTTTTTAACCTAATTCTTCCTCTTTTTTCTTTTCTACTTCACTGCTTTGTTCTTCCATGACTTGTCTGCATTTGTGACTATAGGAAATTCCTAATCAACTTCCTTTGGAATGGATTCCTCAGTCTTCTTCATCCCCTCCTCATAATTTTCAAGGGAGATTTGAATATTTTGTTGGGATCTCCTTGGTGGCTCGGAGGGTTTATTGGAATACTTCTTGTTGCTTTTGGAGGAAGAAGACTCTAGTATTGATATATTTAGCAATGCTTCAACAACTAGAACATTGTCAGGAGATATGGGCCTAGGGCCTTGCTATAGAAATGGAGGTTCTTCATGGACAAGTGCTTCGGAAGGTATGGAAGTTGCTAAAATAATAGGTATTTCTACATGAGTAGGGTTTTCTAAAACTAAGGGTTCTAGTGGAGACATAAAATAACTAGCCGAGCTTCTTCTCTTGTTTTTACCCTTCCCCAATAGATCATTAATATGCTTGTCTCTTGCAAAGTCTCCCCAATTCAATGAAAAATACTCAGTTTCCAATGCATCCTTTACAACTAAAGTGACAAGATAATGGTGAGACAAGGAAGAACTTCCCCTTTTTGACATCCTACTCATCTTCTTTAAACTTTCATGGAATAAATTCGATACAGTCATATGTCATGCTGCGTTCTTTAAATGATTTAGTAATTTAAAATGTATAGTATTCAACCATGAATATCGACCCTCACAGGGAAAAATATTTTATAATATAATCGACACATCTTACCGTAAAGGTTATAAATAAGTTCACAGAGTACCTTGTATATCTACCATGAAGTTTGCATCCCCATCTACAAATTATACTCGAGCTTCCTCTGGATTGGATTTCGTAGGATTTCATCATTAACCTTAACTTGTAAACCCTTTGTTGTTTCCTCCAAATCTTTGAAGGTGGTAGTTAAATCTATGACCATAGCCTCATTGAAACCTTGGAAATTATTCATGTAATCAATCCATCCATTATTGTGAAAGTACAATAGGATTTGTGGCTAATTCCACAACTACAAATGGTTTTTGGTTCATTTCTTATCAAGTCTTCACCCATTGTTAGATTCTACAACTTGTTACAAATCCTGTGAAGAAAAAGGAGTTTCCCTTCGAATTGGTGATGAAAAATTCAAATGAGCTCAGGAAATCAAGTGTTGTATGTTTTCAAAATTTGTAACTAATTTGCATGCACTCAAAAAGGCATGCATTAATTAGATTTGAAAGATACACCCATGTGAGGTGATGAGGTGGAATGATGTGGGAGACATGTCACTTTATAGAAAATGCGTAAAAACATTATGATAATTAAATTTTACTGATGACTCATCACATATATTGATTAAATATAATTATTTTAGCACTACTTTATTTAAAGGAAATCCAGTGCACTTAACTCAAGATATACACCGTATAATTGTGACATGTGTCTTGTTGGAGCTCAGACCCTTGGATGCAAGCATGAGGCTCCATGTTGAGGTCTTGCATGTGTAGTGTTACGAGACCTAATGTGTTGTTTTATATAATAAAATCCATAATGAATTGAATTAATTCCCAGAGAGGGAAGATTGAGTTTTTCCGGTGCTAACTATCTTCATTTTTTTGTGCTCGTTCAACTGGGCTCTTAATTCTTCACACAATCAGGTTCTATAAAAAATGAAAGACAAACAGGCTTGGGATTCATGTTACTACAGTGGACATTCTATTCTTTCCATATCCTTTCATAAATCTTATGCACACCTTGTTGAAAATAATCCAAATATTGCAAAACAAAATGCTAGTAAAAAAAAACATGTTAGTGAGTCTTTGCTGATAACCATGAACGATGATCACATCACTTTTATTCCTCCTTGGGGTACCCAACAAGCTGGATAAAACAAGGCCACTTAATATATCCTTCTTCAAAATGTTATAAGATGAAGCATCGGTTCAACTTCTTTCTCAATTATGGTGTTCTCGTTTCCATACGGATTTGGCATCCTCTGAACTGTTCGATGAAGATGTTCTTAGTAGTTGGTTTCTTATATAGCCTCAATCTATGACCATTCACCAATAATTTGAATCTCACAGGGTCAATGGTGGTGAGTTTCACAACTCCATTTAGAAAGATTTTCTCAATCTCATATGGACCAAGCCACCTTGTTATGAGTTTTCCCATGTGGTATTTGTTTTTAGAGTTAAAGAGAAGTGCCCAATCACCTTCTTGAAATTGTTTTGTTTTGAAGAACCTATCATGAAACTTGATCCTTTGTTTTTTTACCACCTCTATATTATGAACAACCTTCCTTCTCATTTCATCCAACTCATTGAGTTGAAAAATCCTTTTCCTCTGAGATTCAGAAAAATCTATACCTAATTCTAATGTAGTTCTTAATGTCTTGTGCTCAAAATCAATAGGGAGAACAACAGTCTTACCATATAGTAGCTCAAAATGTGTGAATCCAATTGTTGTTTTCCATGTGGTATTGAATGCCAAAATACCTTTGGAAGTATTTATGACCAATCCTCTCTATGCAATGCAATAGTCTTTGTCAAGATGGCTTCAATTTCCCAGTTTGTTACTTCAGCTTGGCCATTGGATTATGGATGATAAGGTATGGATTTCCTATGCCTAATTTCATATTCTGCATCCAAATCAACAATAAATTCAGCAGTGAAGTGAGTACCTTGATCTGTGACAATCAATCTTGGCACTCCATATCTTGTAAAGATATGGTCATATAGGAGTTTTGCAACTTTTTCACTCTTCTAATTTGGTAATTCCTTTACTTCTATCCATTTGGTGAGTTAGTCTATGCATGCCAGAATGTACTCTTTTTGTTGAGATTGAGGATCTATGGGACCAATAAAATCCAATTCCCATTTATCAAATGGTTGTAATACTATCTAAGGTTGCAATGGAATTTCATCACATTTGGTAGGCCTTCCCATTCTTGGGCACTTATCACATCTTCTTGCATACAATGTTGCATCCTTGTGCAATGTAGACAATAATACCATGTTATTAATACTTTTGTGTTTTCCTTTTTTGCAAAAAAGTGCCCTCCACATGACTCACTATGACAGGATTTAAGGACATCATAAATTTCCTCATCATCTATACATCTTCTCATTATATTATCCCACCTTATGTGGAATAGGAAACCAATTATCCAAGAAAAATTCACACTTTTCTCTCGCAATATATTTCTTTTCAAAATATAGATAGTTTGGAGGCATCTTACCTAAAACCAAATAGTTTGCTATATCAACATACTAGGGTGTCTTGGTGGAAATGGAAAACAAGTGCTCATCAGAGAAAGAATCATCCACTATTGCTACCTCATTATTATTTTCCATTCATGACAGAAAATTCTGCTACAACATTATCTTTCCTAGGCTTATCAATAATTGTTACATTAAACTCTTGTAAGAACATCAACCATTTAATTATCTTGCTACTTACAACTAGTTTTTGATCAAATATTTATTGGAAGCATGATCTATATGGTTAAAAAATGGATATCTCGTGATATAGTGTGGGAACTTGTTGATGGCATATATAATGGCTAAGAATTCCTTCTCAATGAGCGTGTAGTAAAGCTCAACATGCTGCAGGTTATTACTCACATAATATATTGCATAATTAAGTATCCCATCTTTCTATCCTAAAACAACACCAATGGCGTGATCCAAGGCATCGATGTGTATATGGAATGGTAAACTCCAATATGGTTCTCTTAGAATAGGTGTAGAAGTTAGCATTTGCTTCAAAGTTTGGAATGCAACCTCACATTTCTCAGTCCATACAAATGCAACATCCTTTCCCAATAAAAAAATAATGGTTGTTGAGTTGTCTTGTGCGAGGTCGTACTCCTTGTAGTCTTAAATCCCTAAGTGTTACGTAAGTGTTATAGGAATTACATTTTTTCTAAAATGATGTTAATACAGGACAAAAGTAACCACGTAAATGTAGTTAGTAAAAGGGTAAATAAGATTAAACTAAGGAATGACTGCTATAAAAATGGTACACCATTGAGCGATGTCAAAACCAACTAAAATGTCAAATGTGATCATAAAATGAATGTAATAAAGTAGATCTCCATGACTAATACAATAACCTAATAAATCGAAAAACTAAATATGATGCATGATCACATGCTTTGTTTGCATAAATGTGGATTAAACAATGATGCTAATGAAATAATAAAATGTAACCTTGAGAATGGGATAACTTCAGTTGTAGCCAAGGTCTTGTGAGTTAAGGAAATTGCACTCTAGTTGGACTTGTAAAATTTAGTAAAACTCTTGGTGTAGATAGGAATATATTAAACCTAGAATCACTTAAGAAGTAGAATGTATGGTTGAAACATGTAATTAACCCGTTACTATTGAGATTAAATCCTTAAGATGATGAAACAAAAGTAGTTTGAAATGTGAAACTCATCACTTAAATTCAAAGAAAAATCTCTATAATGGGAACACAGGTGTAATGTACCCTTCCATGCACAATATGATTGTGAAAATATGAATTCATAATTGGAGCAATGGATTGTGAATCAAGAATGATATAACTTAATTAGTTAACCTATATAGTTGGTTGTAATAACTGGAAGATGAAAATAGTGTATTGTTAGTATTAAAAAATGCTATGAAATGAACTTGGGATAGGTTTTCTATTGATCTAGTAACCTTTATTTTTATTCTTGTGAACTTTCCTCCTTGTAAGGTGTTTCGCTCGGAATGTTTCAAACACGGGAATAGAGTTGCTTCTATCCTTTCATTCCTTTTAGAAACAGATAAGGTTAGGGCTAGGAGGAATACCTATTGAACGTCGAGATGGTGTGCGCGTACCGTAGAAAAGATCGGGTTAAGCTGCGAAGAACTCCTTTTTGTCTTGGAAGGACTACTGCAAAATAAGAACACAAGACCACACGATTTTGATTAGACAATAAATGAGGGAACTACCTTGGGCCCAGGAAATATAAAACTTCCTTTCGAAGGTGGTCAGTTCCCCTGCTAATATGAATTAACACAAAAGACGGTAAGATATCAATTAAATTGCTACGTTGAACTGGGTAGGGGAAAGGCTGGTTTTTGGTTATAGTTAGGATAACCGATACTGGTTGCTGATAACCGATATCGGTATGGTCTAAGATCTGAAGGTTGGTTGTTTTGTGGGGTGGTTGTGTTGTTTGGTAGTTGTGTTATTTGTAAGGTTGTATATAGGTGATATTAGGAAATAAGGTGATGAGAGGTAGATGAATGATAGTTAGATGCAATAGCACGCTGGGTAGTGGATCTAGGAATGGATTTGTGAGGATTGTGCTTCAAAAAGTCTAAGAAATGTTATTAAAGAGGACATGCAAGATGTAACTTACTGGTTATTGACGAAGATGCAGGTCCAAGAACTCTGATGACAAAGGCAGAACTCTAGGTAGGATGGCTGGACAAACAGAAGATGAAATATCTCCCTCCCGATGATCAGCTGAGTATCTGAGAACTCTGGCTGTTCTGTTGCAGTTTTGGGCTTGATCTCCTTTTGCTGCAACTCTTCTGGCTTCTTCACTCATCTCTGCTCGGTCAAGTGAAGATCTGGACTCTCTTTATCACTCCCAAATGATCTCTCTTGATTCCTAAAATCCTTCCACCCTTGTTTTTGGTTAGGGGAGCCCATTTTACAGGGAACCGATGGCGGTTACGTAACCGACGGCGGTCGAGTAGGAATCGGCATCGGTAAGGAAAAAGTAGGCTATTTTTAGTAAAATAGCCCACCTTCCCTGCTTTTCTCTGAGGATTAGTTGCGGGCTTGGTCAAGTAGCTACAAGGTCGGTTTTGGGTGCGAGTAAGGAGGCATTAGTCATGGGTGTGGATGTAAACCAAGTTTTAGGTCTTAATTAGGTTAGTTTAGGGTTAGGGCTAGGTCATGATGAGGTGGAAAAATGAGGTGGCAGGTAAGGCGACGTGGATTTATTAATTATAAAGTAATTAATAAATAATTATGTAAGGTTTAGGTGATGGGGTTAGGTTGCGAAATGAGATGCGGGTCACAGGGGGTCGTAAAACATAAATTTGGTGTCTACATTAGCCCCTTATTGTCATGTAGCTTGTTTTGTAGAGCTGCACGGACAATAATATGAAGTGGTTACTCTGTTAAGGGTATAGGTAATCCCCCTCAAATCTATCACAGATTGAGGTAGCGTGAAATCAGGGATAGGGTTGATAAAGGGTAAATGGTGTAGAGATAATGGTGAGAGGGTGGGGTAGGTCCAAGAAAGCAGGCGCACGTTGAAATGCAATAGTGTGACTAGGGTACATGATTTGACGATCAAACCAGCAATGCATAGGCAAAGGTCGATAGTTTATCCAAACAAGGGTGATATAATCCTGGTATCCAAGGCATAGGAAGTAGCCCCAGGGTATATAACGGGTAAGGTACAGGAACGTTTAGGCTTGTTCGGCAGTACCAAATGGTTGGTTTGGTTGAGATAAACATCACGGTCTAGGTCTAGGCAAAGTTGGTCGACAGAGCAAGTCAAGGACCCGAATCATGCTAAAACACGAACAGGTGAGCTCAATTGAACAAGAAGGTACATGATGGGTGGAGAAAAGTGTATGTTGTTGATGTTGGGTGAGGTATTGAAGTGGTACGGCCTTGGGTCGGGCCAAGTTGTTGGGTTGCGGCCTTGGGTCGGGCCAAATGGTTGGGGTGAGGCCTTGGGTCAGGCCAAATGGTTAGGTTGAGGCCTTGGGTTGGGCCAAGTTGTTGGGTTGCGGCCTTGGGTCGGGCCAAATGGTTGGTTGCGGCCTTGGGTCGGGCCAAATGGGTAGGTTGAGGTCTTGGGTCGGGCCAAAGTAGTTGGTTACGGCCTTGGGTCGGGCCAAATGGTTGGTTGCGGCCTTGGTCGGGCCGGATTAGTTAATTCATTACGGCGCTTACAATTCGGCTCTTAGCCAAATGGTTAAAATGTTTGCATGAAAGGTTGATATAGGTGATGTTGGTGAAAAGGGCAAACAGTAAATAATGGCAAAAATTGGGGAAAGGTGGAATACAACCGATGTCGATTGTAAATGACCGATATCGGTTAGGGGACCGATACTCTACCAGGTTTCTTAGGGCGAAATAAAACCGATATCGGTTAGGGGCGAAAAACCTATAAAAAGAAAAATACGGCTGTCATTGTTACGTTTGCAATTTGGAAGCCAATTTGAATTGTCGACGTGGAGAGTGGAGATTGGAGCATTTGTTGCGTGAGGTGGCGTTATTTGACCGGAGGAGTGAGTTGTTAGCGGGCCCGAGTGAGGAGGAGGCAATAGTTGATTGGTGGAGGACCCAGAAGAGGACATTTGGAGCCATGGCCCAGCCAGGAGGAGCAGGAGGGGCTGGACCAGCTGGACCACCACCACCCATCCCACCACGATGACATGTCATCGTACGGGTAGGTTCGAAACCCCTCATTGTGTTCATTTTATTACATTATTGTAAATTGGGGGTTTTGGGTATGAATCCAAGTTTTTGATAAAATAATGAATAAATGGAAGTTGTTTGGAAAATAGAGAGGGTAGGTAGGGTAGTTAGGCTAAAATGGTAGGGTGGGTAGGTTTGTAGGGCTTTTCAATGGGTAAAAGGGTAGTAATAGGCAAAAAATAGGTTTGGGGGGCCGCGTCGGGTTCGGCTCCGCGTTTTTACAGCGACCGATGTCGGTTGCTTACAAAGCAGCCAGCAGTGATCGCAAATTTGTGCAGTGTTGTTTTGTTTGACCGCTGACGGTAAATATATCGGCCGCGTCGGTGGAAGTGGTTTTGGGTATTGTTAGGTTGGTTTGGGGTTTGTGTGGGTTTGGGTGGGTTATGGGTTGGGCTTGGGTGGGTTATGGGTTGGGCTTGGGGTGGGTATGGTTTGGGGTTTGTGTGGGTTTGGGTGGGTTATGGGTTGGGCTTGGGGTTTGTGGTTTGGGTTTGGGTTGGGTTGGTTATGGTATGGGTTTGGGTTGGGGTTTGGGTTGGGAAGAGGGAGGGAGATAGTGGAGAAGATAGGTGGCTAGAGGGGGGTGTTAGAGAGTTGGGGTGTGGTCGGGGGGATAAAAGGGGGTATAAAGGGGTGGGTTAGAGAGTCGAGATGTGGTCGGGGGGATAAAAGGGGGTATAGGTAGATATCGTGATGAAGAGTAGGGCTAATGTAGTGGGTGGGTTTTGCAGGCACGTCAACAGCTGACGATGCGGGACAGGATGCCTCCGCTGTTGGTGCGGATGTGACCACATGTGTCCACAGCGCACTGGGCTATCATGCACGAGGTGGGACTCGGTGGAGTCCAGTGATATAGAGTGATCGACAGAGATCATAGTTTGATGGTTGCCCTCATCGAGAGATGGGATCCGCGACCAATGTGTTCCATCTCCCGACTGGAGAGATGACCATCACATTGGAGGATGTATATCGCATCCTTCGATTACCTATTGATGGAGAGGCCATTTTTCAGGTGGATGCAGAGACAGCCATGGACAACATCCTACAGGTTTTCGGGGATGCAGCTGCGCTAGTGACATATCACAGCACGAGCATCGGGTATGGTGATATGTACCGTGCGCACCGACATGAGACACGGCTTGCCGTGTTGATGATGATCGGGATCACCTGCTTCACCCTCCCGGACTCAGAGGGAGGCCGCTTTCCATGGGCATTGATGGGGGTGCTGCATGAGATGGTGGAGGAGCACACCTGTTATGCTTGGGCACCAGTATACTTGGTGCAGTTATACAGGGAGCTGTGGGGCTATCGCCGGATGAGGCGATTTGGGATTTGTTCGACATTTTTACTTCACTGTTGGGCATATGAGCACATCATATGCATCGACAAAGAGGGTTACCCCAAAGAGCCGGGCCACAGGTCATATACAGATACGGCTTTCAGAGGTGGTTGGGGGTCGTGGGGCACCACGAGCAAGGTGCTGCAGTCGGGGCGTTGCTTATTATAGACATTTTTAGAGGGCCTGACAAATGAGATATCATATGGAGCCCTTACAGAGGTCATCACCCTCGCGAGAGGAGCCCGCTTCTGATTGTGCCCGATTCCAAGACACATTCGGATAGCAGGACGAGGCCGGGAGAGTACGAGAGGATACCCCTGGAGAGGGTACGCAGTAGATGGGGCTACGACAGGACGAGCCACCTCCCTTCCCTCAGTACAGGAGGGATGATGTAGAGGCCCCACTGCCTGCACCACAGCCCTTGGACCCAGATTGGGTTCTTTGAGAGGCCATGAGTGATGGTGTAGATGATCTTTGGTTGTGCAGGGAGCATACATGGTGTGGTGGGCTGGTCAGAGAGCAGCTAGGATAGCACCCGCACAACCCAGACTTGGCAAAGAGTGATAGTAGAGTGAGATCAGCTCGGGGCTAGAGTGCGCTTATTACGAGGCAGTAATTAGCTCTGCACAGCACGATAGGTGTTTTACGAGGCGCCCAGCTAGCCGAGCTCGTGCACCACCATCGCCACGAGCATAGGCACCACCATCGGCACCACCAAGAGTATAGCCACAAATTTCAGCACGAGTACGCACAAAATACAGTACCACGGCCCACAGGCACCACCAGCGGCACCATCACAGGCACAGGGGGCACTGGTAGTAGGAGTCCGGGGACCAGCCCCAGCACCTACGGTGGCACGGGACAGATATATGGAGGCGAGCGGAGGCCCGGTACTATCAAGATGTTCTTGATGGTACCGGAGCTGAGTATCAGCCATATGCAGCTTATAGAGTAGAGACCTCCCATAGTCAGAGATCGCAGGGAGGTGCAGCCACAGCCGGCGTGTCTGTTACAGGCAGGAGGCGAGAGGCACCACAGGGACCAGCAGGGAGAGGTGCTGAGGGCGGTGGGGAGAGCTGAGGGATCCCTGCATTGTTTTTGTATATGGACATGGGCACCGGTCTGCGCACCGGTTGTGTGGATAGAGGCCTGCATGCCTACATTTATTCATTTATTCATTCATTTATTGTATACCAGCTTGCATGAAGCCGAAATCACTTGGTTGTATAGTGATACCGGCCTGCGAGCCGAGTATATTTTTGATATGAGGGACCGGCCTGCGAGCCGAGTCGAGGTTATTGACATTTATTGCGGCCTGCGTGCCGGCTTTGTTGTTGTATTATGAGATCACAGAGGCCCCGATGCAGGGTACGTTGTATATTTGAAACCTTGTATATATATAGATATGATGATTTGACCCACATGCTGTGTTCAAAATGTTTTTAAGTATTTCGTCAATGGTTTGTGATATAGGTTGTATGATGAGTTTAATTGACATGTTGATATATTGATGATGTTGATGTCTTTTGCACGTATATATGGATGACATGTTATATGATGAAATGTTGCATGTTTTGTTGCTGGTTTGGTGACATTGTTAGATATGTATCTGATGAGTTGGATCCAAATGGTGTATAGATTGATAGTTTTTTGATATCCTTAGATGATGGCATGTTTGTTTTGGTAATGTAGATAGATGATATGGATGAAATCGTAATGAGAAGTGGATTGGATGGACAAATATGGATAATGGTGTTGTTATGCAGGAAAAGAGGCGGGCGCGATAAAAAATTAGGTAGAAAATGAAGAAAAGAACTATGTTTCAAAAAGGCAGGTGTGTAACCGATATCGGTTAGGTAACCGACGCCGGTAGTTAGTAGACCGATATCGGTTACGTAACCGATACCGGTTATTTAGGTATGAGCTTTTCTAAAAATAGAAAAGCTAGGGTGGCAACTTAAGTTCTAATTTTGAGAGCCATGCAAGAAGTTAAATACGCGAACGCGACGCTTTTTGACGACTGAGACAGGTAATTGCATGAGAGATTTGAGTGATAAGGAGAAAAGAGACAGGGAAAGTGAATGTGTTCTGAGATTCAGAAGGCAGAAAGGTGAATTTGAAAAGGGTGGTGATCATGGCAGAACGAGGAGAAGCATCCAGCAGGCAGGGACGAGAGGGAAGACAAGGGCCACCTCAAGCTGCTGCAACTCAAGAGGTAAACGTTTTGGTTGTGATTTGATTACTGCATGTTTTGTGAATAAGATGGGGGAGAGTAGGTGGGTAGATATGAGAAAGAAAACATGATAACAAGGGTTATAAATGAGGTGAGTGTTACGTGGTAGGTAATCAAGGGTTTCGGGTATGTCTGTGTATACAGAGAGGAATAAACGATCAATTTATTGTCGTAGGTGGTGTGTTTTGGCAAGGCTGTATGAAGGTAACAGTGACCGATAGCGGTTAGGGATAACCGGTATCGATTCTTCGAACCGCACGTTATTTATAACCAATACCAGTTCTTGGAGGAATTTCGAAAAACCCTTAGTGATTTGATGGATTGAATGGTTGTTTGTTGTTTTGATGTATGTAGGCGGAGCGGGGTTGAGGATGAATGATAGTGTGCAGCCGGCCGTTGTCATGAATCCGAGCGGATGTAACACCAATGAATGGACATTGATAAATCGTTTGGGGTTAAGTGGTTAAGTGGAATCCGCTATGCGGGCATTGATTGAAAGATGGAATCCAGAGAAGAATACGTTCTATCTACCAACAGGGGAGATGACAGTAACATTGGAAGATGTGTTCCAGATTTTGAGACTCCCAATTATAGGAACACCAGTATATCAGGCAATGCCTAGCACTGGGCGGGCAGCGATAACAGCAGTATTTGGTCCATACACACGTGATTTGACACAACGAGGTTTGTCATTCACATATGGGATAATGTATGCAGCACACCCTGAGGAGACAAGGTTAGCAGTGATATTAATGATAGCGGTAGGGTATTATGCATTACCGAGGGGATGGGGGAAGATTTCCAAAGGCATTGATGTGTGTTATTTGGGAGATGATAGAAAGGAACGTGACTTTTGCATGGGCACCTGCATATTTGGCGGAACTATACAGGGGTTTATGGGCTTGTAGGCGAAATCATAGGATGACACTGGATTGTTCATACTTATTACACTATTGGGCCTATGAGCACATTGTTTGTGTGTGACCAATAGGTGAATCCATCCAGCGGGAGAGCCGGACTACGAGGTTGGGGTTCGAGAGATGGGTCCGGAGCGAACAAGAGGCAAGATCCTGTGGCTATGACGGGTGACATTGAGTATTATAGCGGTATGGGAGAGGGTGACGATTGTGGATTGCTAGCGGTTGCGGAGTCACGGGTGGAGAGACTAGAGGCTGAATTCCTCCATGCGAGGGAGCGTATTCATATGTTACAGGAGAGATTGGCAGATCAGTGGGCGGTACCAATAGCCGTGGTACCGTTGAGGACAGAGAGGCCTGGTGAGAGGCGTCGACGATCACGGTCATCACCTGGTGCGGGATGAGGCGTGAGGGTCTGAATAAATGTTAGCAAGGTATAAGAATAAATAAGGATGCCGACCTGCGTGTCGATGATAGAGGAGATGTATTTGTTTAACATCTAAATAAGACTGAATATGTATGTTGATTTGAGTTATGATAATAATAAGAATGCTTTCGTTTTGACTGTTGGTGTTTTGAAAAAGGATAAAAGAGGAATGTGATTAAATAGAAATACACAAAAATATTTATATTTACCACACATGATAGGTTATGGTAGGGGATGGTCGAGCTAACCTTGGGAGACCCCATGTCTCCGAAGTGCTGCCTACATAGCCCATTGCACAAAGCAAGGAGGGGCCTCAGACCGATGTAGTTCTCCCTTAGGACCAGGGAGAGGTGAATTTAGGCAACTTGGTACGATTAGGCAATTGGTTGGTTGGTAAAAATGTTGATATTAATATTGGTAAGGTAAGGTTGAGGGTGTTGGTAATGAATTGGTGATGTTGTAAAAGGTATAAGGGAAGCGAAAGTTAGCCTACCCAAGTGGTAGGGAATCATGCCCTGATTAAGATCAACACACAATCCTAGATGCGAGGCAAAGAGGAAAGATTGCTCCGTAGGTGAAAAGAGCTAAACAAACCACACAACGTAGAACGAGCTTGAAGCCCTAGGTACCGATGCATAGACGAGAAGTCAATAGGTGAAAAGAGTTGTATGATCACAACATATCGAGTGTACGTTACGTCCCTTGAGTTGAAACAAATGGTGAGGTGAGGTGAATGGTATAGCTGAGGTACGGAGAACTTATTACAAAGTGAGTGTTCTGACGAAAGAGAACCTACCCTAAATAGACAAGTCCATGACGCAAAAGTTCTTTTGAATGAGGCTTTTATTTATTGAATGTAGACTGATCGATGCGGGAAGTCTACAAGGGATAATGATTGTATTATTCTTGAGGTCTTCACGAAGCTGATCAATGCGAGAAGCTTCTGATAAAAGGCTGACTGTGCATAGCTGTCCTTCGAGGGAGCAGTCTATTTATAGTAACAGCTGTGATTTTAGTGCATAGTCTGTCTTCTTCAGGAGCAATCTATATATGATAGCAGCAATAGTTTGGCATATAGCTGTCCTTCGAGGGAGCAGTCTATATATAATTTAGATAGCTAGATGTTCTTTTGGCGTGAAGCATCTAGTTTGGTAGGAAGTTTGACTCAAGAAAATCCCATAAGAAGGTGTTATTTTAATACTTTGAAGTCATGGACTAGACTAAAAAGGGGAAGGCATCGTTAAGGGGAGGTGAGAAGTGAGCTTGATTTTATTTGGAGATGTAGGAAACAAAGTGTATGTAGCGGTAAGTGAGCTCAAGGGACGAGCAGTAGGTAGATAAGAAGTGATGTAACACTAAATTCAACAGTAGAATGGTCGAAGATGCAAGGCATTAAGGGGTTCAGGCTCAGGCTTACCATTAAGCGAAGCTAAACGATAAGTACCTGATCCATAAGTGTGAGTGATTATATAAGGCCCAATCCAATTAGGAGCAAATTTTCCACGTTTACTCTTTTCCAGTTTGGTTACATGTTGATTCTCTTTGAGGACAAGATCACCAACTTTAAAGGTACGCTCATGAAGTCGCTTATCATAAGCACGCTTGATACGTTTTTGATAGATTTGAAGGTGATCGAGAGCTGTAAGACGACGTTCAAGCTGCAAGCTCCAATCACTAACCGCTCTTGGCGGAAATCATCATTGGTGAGAATATCCTGAAGAGATATCCTGAGGGAGGGTATTTGTATTTCGAGAGGCAAGACAGCCTCGGTACCATATACCAAAGAAAAAGGTGTAGCATTAGTAGAGGTACGAATGCTAGTACGATAAGCCCAAAGGGCAAAGGGGATGTGATCATGCCAATTTCTTCCGGACTCATTGACAACTTTCATGAGGATTTTGGTTAGGGTTTTATTAGAGGATTCGGCTTGTCCATTTGCTTGTGGATAGTAGGGTGATGAGAAGCTAAGTTTAATACCAAAGTTGTCACAAAGGTCTTGCAATAACTTATTTTTGAAAGATTTTCCATTATCTGTTATCAGGCGATGAGGAACACCAAAACGACAGATAATGTGGTGGTTAATGAACTCTACAATTTTTTCTTTTTTGGTTGAAATGAGTGGAATAGCCTCCACCCATTTTGTGTAATATTCGGTTGCTGTGATAATCCATCGGTGACGTTGCGAAGAGGACGGGTGAATCTCACCAATAAGGTCTAAACCCCATTGTGAGAAAGGCCAAAGATCTCGGGCGACCTGTAGGGGGTGGCTAGGAGTATGTTGAAGGTTGGCGTGTTGTTGACACATAACACAACGCTTAACATATTCGTAGCAATCGTTATTGAGAGTAGGCCAATAATAACCAAGGCAAAGGATTCGTTTGGCCACGGCAAGGCCACTAAAATGTCCGCCACAGATACCGTCATGGACCTGTTGGATGGTATGGGTGACCTCCGCGCCGGTGAGACATCGAAGGAGGATGCCATCAAAGCCATGTTTATAAAGGAGTCCCCCCATAACTACATAACGAGAAACGCATTTAAGAAAAGCGCATTTGCCAGTACTAGTAAGGTCAGAAGGGAGAATAGAGGTTGTAAGGTAGTCGTGGAATTGGTGATACCAAGTATCCTGCGAATTAGCAGCATTACGTATTTATCGTACAAACAACCGGGGCTGAATAAGATGGGGCAAAGAGTTGTTGGACCAGGACGAAAATGTCAGAGTCAGTTGATGAAGCTGGAATTTGCGAGGCTAAGCAAGCCATAGTATCCGCAAATTTGTTAGTGGAGCGGGGAATGGTTTGGATAGAATAGCGAGTAAATAAGGCTAGAAGTGAATCCACGTAGTGTTTGTACTTTTGAAGTTCCTCATTTTTGCATTGGTAGATGCCCATAACTTGATTGACTACCAATTGAGAATCGCCAAAAATATTGATAGATTTGATACCTAAGTGTAACGCAACTTGGAGACCCAGAACAAGGGCCTCGTATTCCGCTGTATTATTAGTGCAAGGGAAATCGAGTCGAATGAAAGAGGCATGGGCTCGGTCCGAGAGGAATGAGAACAATGCCGGCTCTCCACCATGGTGGCATTTGATCCATCGAAGAAGAGGGTCATTGATACGACTCCTCCTTGAGGGAAAGAGTAGCGATGAGTTCGTCTGGGAATGTAAAATTGGTAAATTGTTCTCCGGTAGAGGGGGCTTTAAAGTTGATCTGCGATGGTTTGTCCTTTGATTGATTTCGGTGGACAAACTCAAGGTCGAGGTTGGCGAGGAGCATGAGCCATCCGGGCGCGTGCGTTGGTTTAGATGAGGTTTGGCATACATGTAATGGATGGGGTCCGTGTTGGTGATGACGAAAGTTTTGTGATTCAGAAGGTAGTGTCGGAGTTTGGTAGCCACGAATGATAGGGCTAGGCATAACTTTTCTACATGTGTATACCTAGTCTCATAGTCCACCAAAGTACGACTTATATAATAAACGGCTTGTTCTCGATTCTCGGAGTCACGATGTGCAAGCATGGCCCCTACAGTGTGGTCAGTGGCGGAAAGGTAAAGGTAGAAAGGGCGGTCGTCCTGAGGTGGGATAAGCACGGGTGGCTGCAAGAGATAAGTTTTGAGAGCTTCAAAGGCTAGGTGGCACTCTTCGCTCCATTGAAAATCAATGTCCTTTTTAAGAAGGTGATGGAAAGGTTGACATCGATCCAAGAGTTGGGAGATGAAACGTCGGATAGATTGGAGCTTACCTTGTAAACTACGCAATTGTTTGAGATTGGTAGGTGGGGGCATTTCTAGGATAGCTTTGACTTTAGATGGGTCGACCTTGATGCCACGCAAAGAGACGATAAAGCCAAGAAGTTTCCCCGAAAGGACACCAAAGACACATTTCTTTGGTTGAAGGTGGACAAAATATTGTAACAGGTGATCAAAATAATGGTTAAAACATCGAGATGTTCACTACGATGTTTAGATTTGCCAAGAAGATCGTCGACGTAATCTTCAAGGATAGTGTGCATAATGTCATGAAAAATGTAGGTCATAGCCCGCTGATAGGTTGCACCAGCATTCTTAAGGCCAAATGGCATTACACGGTAACAGAAGGTTCCCCAAGGAGTTATGAAGGTAGTTTTATGTTGATCGGCGGGGCAACCAAAATTTGGTTATATCCCGAGAAACCATCCATGAGAGAGAGCATCTCATGGCCTGCAAAGTGAGATCTATAAGTTAGTCAATGCTAGGCGGGGGAAGTCATCCTTAGGGCAAGCGAGGTTAAGATCCCGTAAACTGCGTGTATATCCGAAGTCCCCCACGCTTTAGTGACAGTACGATGTTAGAAATCCATTGAGGATAGTCAATAGGCAGAATGAAAGAAATAGAAAGGAGTCGTCGAAGCTCCTCTTTGACCAAGAGAGCAATGCGTGGATGCATTTTTCTCAATTTCTGTTTAATTGGCTTGGAATCAGGTTTTAGTGTAATGTTATGGACGCAATGTCGTGGATCAATTCCCCGGCATGTCAACAGAGACCAAGCGAAAGCTTGGTTGCGAGCACGGAGAAAGGTAGTAAAGGTGACTTGTTCTGATGTGTTAAGGGATTGTCCGATCTTCACAATGTGAGGATCTTCCTCCGTGTGGATGTTGATTTCTATAGTAGATTCGTTCAGCATGGTTTGAGTTTCAGATGGTAAGGCGCGTTGAATATAAGAGTCATCCGCGCCAAGGTAAGTGAGGATGGAGTCATCATCCTGACACTCAACAACGTTAATTGAAGGTGAGTCCTCTTCAATCATATCTGGATACAGAAGGGGGATAGAAGAGGGGTCCTCATTATCGCGTTGATAATTGAGAGGACCTAGGAAGATAGCATTTATGAAAAAAAAAAGTTAGGAGGGATAGATTCGGGATCTATTGATTACGTGGGTGACGAAGGCAAAATGGGTGATGATGGTTCAAGGGGTGACGCTGTTGTTTCTAGAAGACAACCGACACAAGGTTCCTCCTATGTAGGTGTTTCAGAAAACCGAGACCACTACAATCATTGTGTTTGCGTGTAGTCACGGAATGAGTGTATGTCGGCCTTGTTCATAAAGACCAAAACCAAAGCCTTTCCAAGCACAACGAGTCAAGAAGGTGAGGGCGAAACAACGATTTGTCAAGTATTGAAAATCGGATTGGAAGGGAACCACACCAAGAGGGGATTCAGGGGTAATGGAGGATGCGTCAACACCCCCATACGTTAGGTTGGTACGGCAATGGGGTGGTCCGTAAGAGATTACTTCCCCCACACGACGGTCATAGGTAGGATGTGCATGTACCCCGTATTCCTGTGGGGTATGGAAAGAACTAACGTTATATAGGCGATACTCCCCTAGCGTAAGGCGTTGAAAAACATCTACTAAGGGGTCTTTGGTTGGGATGTTAGTTGCGGGAAGGGAAGTGGTTTTGTGACGGTGGTTTCATCAATTGAAGGCGTAGGTGCGGTTGAGGTGGATGGTTGACGACATTTGAAGAGGACGGTTGGGTTGAATGTATGGGTGTCTTAATTGGTATAAGCACATCGTTAGGGCGGTATAACATATCACAGGTTTTAAAGGGGGAGGATCAGCCTTTACGGTGTAGGACTTCCCTTGTACTCAAATTTTATGCATCTATGTAATGTTGAGGGAACGCATCCCATAGCCCGGATCCAAGGGCGACCTAGCAATATGTTATATTGGAACTCTCCTTCAAGGACATAGAAGAGTTCGGGTAAAGTATGTGGTCCTACCCGAATGTTGAGGATCACGGTGCCTAAGGTAGAGGTAATAGCGTCATTGAATGACCGCAACATGATGGGATTGGCACACATGTAGCTAGAAGGGATATTCATTTGTTGGAAGGCTTTTGAAGAGATGATTTTAGGCTAGCGCCCCGTCAATCATAACATGACGTACCCGAATGTTCGGACGTAAGTCGAGATGAAAAGAGCAGTGTCGATCTTCTGTACTAAAGTCAACAATTTCATCTTCGAGAGAAACTAACTACCGCAGCTTGTTGTGACAGAGACGATGGTTGGGGCAAGGGGTTGTTTGGTGAGAGAAGCAACGTGATCGGGTGTTAGAATGGAGGTAACAGTGGGGTTTCATTAGGTAAGACCTCGATCCCTTGAAGAATTTCAACGAGAGCTTGTCGATGGGATTGAAGTCCAATGAGATCATATAGTGTCATTTTTACGGGTGATTGGTGAAGTCGTTTGATCATGGCTCGATGGGGAACTCCATTAGAGATGGGGTAAGTGGGTCCACGAATAACCACTTTGGGTGGTGGTGTAATCGGATGCTTTGGATGGAGAAAGAGAGGACGCATGTGTACTTTCTTTTGATTTCTCATTGTTTTTCTCGCGCTCGAGTAGCAACACTAATCATATTAATCTCGTAGACCTGAGATGAGGAAGATGGTTGGGATAAATCATGGTCTTCAAGAGGTCGGGTTGTAATAATGATAGATCTTGGTGAGGCGGGGACAGATGGTATAGTAGAGGGAATTGAAGCTAAAGGTCTCTCCTTCGTAAGTTGTCTTTCTTAACCTTTGTAGGGGAGAGGTGACTGACGAAGGATGGTTTTTAAAGCTTTGCATCTCTCCACATCATGTCCTGGTGTGCGGTGATAGGCGCAGATTTTAGACTCATCATAACCTATAGGTCGAGGTTTAGACGGGTCATAAGGTCTAAGTGGGGGTAGGGAAATGGTCACATTCTCCACCAACATAGCAAGGATTTTGGCGTAAGATCCTTTGAGTGGGTCAAAATCGGAGGAGGATGAGGGTATTGGTTTTGTGGGTTTTGGTAATGTTTGGGCGTGGTTGATTCGTACGGGTGGTGGTTTAGCCGAGGGGTGTTGACACGTGGTTTTCACTAAACGTGGTTTCTCTGGCGCAGAAGCTATATTCAGCTGGTTAGATGATGAGGCTACAGATGACGTGGTAGCGGGAAACAACCACGGAGAAAGGGGAGTGACAGAAAATAAATCCTTTGATGATGGAGTTTGTTTAGGGTTGATGGGTGGACAGGATATGTGGGTGACAACGTTGATATACCCTTTGATCTCTCAGTATAGGTTCGGAAGGCTTAGGTCGCTTTTGAAGAAAACGCAGGAGGTATGATATATTGATGTAAGGTGGAGGGATGAGGTCCCAATATGGAAGGTAGGTGTGACGATGATGGTTTTGATTGTGATAGAGGCACGGATTGAGTTTGTCTCCTAGGTGGTGGGGCAGCTTTATTTTTGGATAAATCAAGTCGCTTAGGAGGGTGCGTTAGACTGGGCATTGGTGAGGTCCCAAGTGTAGGGGAAGATTTGGTTAGGTTAATAGAGGTGGATGGGCTACTTGGTATAGATACGGGGTGAGGCGAGGACATAGGAATTTTGAGTTTCGTAAACACTTAGGATATATGGTAGAGGTGTCCGGATTGGTCACCCGCATTTGAGTAGAATAGGGGGTACTCAAACGCTCCCATAGGATTCGCGTCTATCTTCTGAGAATGACAATCTTCAGGCATGAATTGTAAATTTGGTACGGAAGAAAGACGGGTTGTGATTCCAGTCCACTGTGGGTGTGATACAGGGGGTAGATGAGGTACTGTATCAATAGATATTAAGAGGTCAACCGGTTGTTTGAAAAGATTTAGGCGATGAAGGACTAATAGGCGGAGGGCATGTTTGAGAGGGTCTCGTCATGGTTAAAGAATTTGGTGATGTTGGTGCAAGAGATTTCTCGTCTAAGGATGTCAAAAGGAGTGGCGAGCCTTCCTCTTGTGCAGCAAGAGTGGTAGAAGGGGACATTTGGGAAATAGATAGATTAGATAACATCCGTTCGCAGTCTTGTAGGGATGTGGTGTAAGCAGACTCATTGATGAGAAGAGAAGTCTGGGCAGTTAACTCTTTTATGGGTAAAGGAATGATTTCACTTTGGCTTGATGGTGGTGAAGGAGGTTCGGACTCCTGTGTTAGTGGAGAGGCTTGATTCAAAATTTTCTCAATAGAGGCTTTTGGCTGGGAGTCGAAGACTGCATGGATCTCATGAACACTCTCCTCGGCTAAGATATCCTGGTTTACGTTACTATTGGACGAGTGATTTGGGAATGGTTTGTTGAAGATTTTCAAATTTCGGTTGGTAGGGGCATTAGGATTATCGAGGGTTATATCACCTGTGTCAACCATTTCCTGCACTATGTTTTTAAACATTTTGTAGTTTTCATGACTATGTCCTTTTACGCGGTGAAAGTTATAGAAGTCATTTTGTTTGTACCAGGAAGGTATAGCGGGTAGAATCAAACCCGGAGGGGGGTTTACAAGAGGCAAGGTGATAGCTCCGGCTTTGAGTAATTTTTCCAAGATGACACCATAAGTTTCTCCCAAGGGAGTGTAATTGATGGGCTCGGCTTTGTACTTATAGGTGGTTTTTGGTGGGGTATTAGACGGTGTTTGAGATTTGACCATCACCGCGTGGACAGCTCCTTTTGATTTTGAAGAAGTGGATGTGTGAGGAGTGGTGGTGTTTGGTTTATTGGTAGAATCTGGAGTTCGGAAATTGGGGTTTTTGTTGCGCAACCGCAATTTCTCTTCTTCTAAGGCTCGAATTTCTAGTTTCCGAGCCATGGTAAAGGCCTCATCAAATGTGCGGAAAGTTTGAATTTGAAGAGTAGGAGAAATGTGCTTAGCACATGCCCGCGTAAAAAGTTCGATAAGTTCAGCCTGAGGCAAGGCATATGTAAGTTGGTTGATAAGGCCCCGCCATCGTCCAACGAAATCATGATAGATTCATCTTCGAATTGTCGGATGGCATAAAGGTCGGTGATAGATACTTTCTTGGCAATGTTAATGGAGAAATGATCCAAGAAAGATTGGGCTAGTTGGTTAAAAGAGAAGATTGAGTGCTGGGTTAAAGCACTGTACCACTCCAAGGTGGGTCCTGATAAGGACATGGGAAAGGTGCGGAGTAACAAGGCATCATCATGAGCAATCAAATAACAAGCATGTCTAAATGATCGCAAGTGTTGTTGAGGGTCCTCTTTACTGTTAAAACGGGTAAATTTTGGTAATTCCCATTGAGGAGGATACGAATGAAGGGGGACAGAAGGGTGAATAGGCTCCCGACAAACTTGTTCGTATGTTAAGGCGCTACGACTTCCTGAAACAGAGGCCTCCAGATTTTGCATTTTGTCCATCATTTGTTTGATGAAATCCGTGGTTGGATGAGATGATGGTGCGATTGTGGTAAACGGAGGCAAATTGGGCCAAGGGCCTCCGCTGGACAATGGTGGGGTTAAGTGTTGATAAGGTATGGAGGATGAATATGTTGAGGCGACCGAATAGGGATGTCCCATATAAGATGTTGAGGTCACTGGATACGTGTATGGGAATGAAAAGGTAGGCGGAGCTTGAGAAGGAAAGCTAGTGTGGATAGGTGGCAGAGAGCAAGTCATGAACGGAGCAGTCTGCAAGAGAGATGAGGTAGGGGCAGTCGGCGGTAATGATATGTGGGGTCCAAGATTAACCAACGGAAAGCCAATCTGAGTCGTATGAACCTCTCGCCGTCGGATTGGGAGACGGGGCTAGAGATGTAGGAAGCAAGGCGGTGTTATCAAAGTGAGTGGGAGCTAAATGAGCAGCTATACTAATAGGCATACCAACAAGGAGTTGACCATCAGGCATACGGTCAGGGGTATGAGACAAATAGTATTGTACAACGCTAGAATTAGCATCTAGAAATTTGGCAAAGTCCTTATCTCCCACAGGAATTTTAGGAACCTCGCTGGTATCCATAGGATTCCCCACAGAATGTGAAGGGGGTGATTCAGAAAAGAAACAGAGCAAGCATGTGAAACCATGGTGGCGGCTTGCTTTCAAGTGATAACAACCATGGACAGACTTCACAGTAGGGTTTCAATCTGTCAAGAACAGAAACAAACTCAGACTGGTGAAATTGGTAGGTTGCTGGTTTGTCAGGAATTGGGAAAGACAGTAACCGATATCGGTCTCGTAACCGATGTCGGTTATACTATAGCCGACATCGGTCGTAACCGATGTCTGTAAGAAGTCCAGGCTAACAAGATATAAAAAGGCTGCTAATTTTATTTTTAACAACTTTTAGTATACTTGTCCAATTATTGATCACAGAAGACAGGGTATGAGAAAGAAAACAGAACTAAAAACAAGCAAGATGCACATGCAAATCCAGAGACTAACCCTAGGGTTAATTTTAATTATTGTGGGCTTATGCCTTTAGACGCGGAATGATGTCAATCCTAAACAAAAGACTTAGGGGAAATGTCAAGTTGTTTTGGCTTATAAGGTTACCTCAATCGGGCGGAGGAATACCGCGGAAAAGGGGGATGTTTGAGCTGTTGTGTTAATTGTGAAGTGATTCGGTATGTGTTGTGCAGTGAAAGTAAGATTAATTTCTTGTCAATACCATGGATATCACCCCCACGTGTACGACCTGTTACTTAATCTATGTTCACTAGAATTGAAAACAGCAAGCAGTAATGCAATGCACGTGTTTTAAACCCAAATCGAAAATGATATTCGATGAAGCAAAAGAGATGACTTTCACTAATGCAAGATGTAAAAAGCAAAGCAAGTTCTTTTATCAAAATAATACAAAACCTTGTGAATATCTTTTAGAAGAAGAAAACAGCAAGTATACTCCCTATATGAAAGCAAGCAAGAAAGAAAGAAACCCAAAATGGCTCCCACCGGGCGTGCCAAAATGTTTCGCTTTAATGTTTCAAGCTTCTGGGAATAGAGTTGCTTCTATCCTTTCATTCCTTTTAGAAACAGATAAGGTTAGGGCTAGGAGGAATACCTGTTGAACGTCGAGATGGTGTGCGCGTACCGTAGAGAAAGATCAGGTTGACTGCGAAGAACTCCTTTTTGTCTTGGAAGGACTACCTGCAAATAATATCACAAGACCACACGATTTTGATTAGACAATAAATGAGGGAACTGCCTTGGGCCTAGGAAATATAAAACTTCCTTTCGAAGGTGGTCAGTTCCCCTGCTAATATGAATTAACACAAAAGACTATAAGATATCAATTAAATTGCTACGTTGAACTGGGTAGGGGAAAGGCTGGTTTTTGGTTATAGTCAGGATAACCGATACCAGTTGCTAATAACCGATATCGGTATGGTCTAAGATCTGAAGGTTGGTTGTTTTGTGGGGTGTTTGTGTTGTTTGGTAGTTGTGTTATTTGTAAGGCTGTATATAGGTGATATTAGGAAATAAGGTGATGAGAGGTAGATGAATGATAGTTAGATGCACATAAGATGTCAGTAGTGGATCTAGGAATGGATTTGTGAGGATTGTGCTTCAAAAAGTCTAAAAATGTTATTAAAGAGGACATGCAAGATATAACTTACTCGGTTATTGACGAAGATGCAGTGTCCAAGAACTCGATGACAAAGGCGTAACTCTAGGTAGGATGGTGGACAAACAAGATGAAATATCTCCCTCCCAATGATCACCCGAGTATCCGAGAACTCTCAAAGTTTGTTGCAGCTTTTGGGCTTGATCTCCTTTTTGCACGCAACTCTTCTAGCTTCTTCACTCGCTCTCGCTTTCGGTCAAGTGAAGATCTGGACTCTTTTTCACTCCCAAATGATCTCTCTTCATTCCTAAAATCCTTCCACCCTTGTTTTTGGTTTGGGGAGCCCATTTTACAGGAACTGATGGCGGTTACGTAACCGACGACTGGCCGAGTAGAACCGCATCGGTAAGGAAAAAGTAGGCTATTTTTAGTAAAATAGCCAACTTTCCTACTTTTCTCTCGAGGGATTAATTGTGGGCTTGGTCAAGTAGCTACAAGGTCGGTTTTGGGTGTGAGTAAGGAGACATTAGTCATGGGTGTGGATGTAAACCAAGTTTTAGGTCTTAATTAGGTTAGTTTAGGGTTAGGGCTAGGTCATGATGAGGTGGAAAAATGAGGTGGCAGGTATATGACGTGGATTTATTAATTATAAAGTAATTAATAAATAATTATGTAAGGTTTAGGTGATGGGGTTAGGTTGCGAAATGAGATGCGGGTCACGGGGTCGTAAAACACAAATTTGGTGTCTACATAAGGAGATTATTTTTCTAAACCAAGTAAACACGACTCTTTCAAACTAATCATTAAGTCACATATTAGAAGACGCATGTTTGTATATACATTCCTTATCATGATCAAGCTATATAAAGTTATTTCAAAGAAGAGAAACGAGTGAATTCCAAAGGAACAACTATATGGTGAAATGTTAAACAAAAACATGCAACCTAGTTGTAAAGGAATGAAGGGTCCCATGTTATGTGTTCTTCAAAAATTATAGTCAATTAATAAAAATAGGCTTGTAATAAATATTTCACCATGAACAATGATGTGTTGTGGGAAGTGCCTATGAGTAAGTGTATATTGTCGTGGGTCATTGTTGTACTTTTTCATTTTTAGAAATGTGGCTTTGATGTGCATCATGTGTTTCATGTTATATATGTGGGTCCATGGTTACACAAATGTCTCATGTGTTATAAATTATCCTAAGTGATCCTATGTGATGTTATGTATCAAGCAATGTAAGCCAACAAAAACAATTATCCTGTTATTATGTGTGTTGTATCAGTGCGTGTAAAATGTGGGCATTACATTCATGTGGCATTTGTATATGGTTTTATGCATTTAATTATCATTTTTTTGAAATATAAATGTATATGATTAAGAAAGTTAAACAAAATACCTCAAGATGTACTAAGTGAAGATAGAAAGAGTATTTTTCTTAAGAATAATGTATTGTCAAAACCCGCAATGTCAAAAGGTAAATTTCCAAATTTGAGTGTCTAAAATTTGTCTAGGTGAGAGTGTGGAAGTCATAGATAGAATCCAGTTATAATAGTAAGGAAAATATTGCCTTAGTAGAACCTCAAAAAAGGAACACACTCAATAAACACCTCCCAAACTGCTTATAGTAATGAATTTATTTATAAATTTTCCTCAATAGAATGGTTGGCATGTAATATAAGATTAAAATAATCCCAACCCAGAAAGTCTTTTAATGCACAAAAATGAACCCTCTAGTTGAAAAATAGGGTGGCACTTAATAAGTAGTGCATTTTACGATAAAATATAATCAATAAACTAAAGTTGTGTTGAAATTAGAATCTTAGTATAGTTTGAAAAAATTAACACACCATTTTGAACTAGACAAAAACATGCACGTTAAAAGAAGACATCTTGATCGACATACATATCAAAATATGTAGCTAGTTGAAAGTATAAAAACTAAGACAAGGTAATAATAGTGTACAAACACTAAATTTTCTTGAACAATGGGCCACCAAAAGTTACAAAATCACTAATCCAATATGTATATCATGAAAAAAACATTCTAAAAAAATCTCTTTAGGCCTTCTCTAGTAGAAAATAGGGCCTCTAGAAAAAAAAAAAAGCCAACAAGTGATGTTCACTGGTCTGCAAACTATGTGAATATAATTGCACATGGGGCTAAAAAAGATATTTGTAGGTCAAATGAGGTATGAAATAAGAAACTAGGGGCTAATTAGGTTGAAAAGGGATAATTGAGTGACTGGAAGGGTTATATGGGCTACCAACAACTTAAAAAGAATCTTAAGGCTAAGCATGTAGCCTAAGGGATTTGAAATTCAAACCTCTTGGTATTCATTTCCTTACAAAATAATACTTTCTTTCATGTCACTTATTATGTTCAATACAAAAATTTCCCAAAAAAATGTATTTAAGATCAAATTGAAATGGATGTTACAGGAGAACTGTAATTCCAAATTGCATAAATATTGACTTTGTGGAAATACCATGAGATTAATAATCTTAAAACTAGTGATTGCATATTCTAACCTACAAAAAAATTTAAAAAATATTTTACTATACACCCTACTTGTTGTGGCTTGTCCTATAAAAGTGAACTAACAAAAATCCATGTATCAAAAAATACTATTTTTAAAATGGATATTTTTATGTATATTTGATTAAAATTGCTAGGAAGAACTAGAAAAATATATTTTTATCCCGAAATAAAAAAATCTTTAAAAGGGTTGGATTAGAATTTTTGGAAAGAATAAAAAACCTAGAAGGTCTTTTTAATACCAACAAACTAATATGCCTAAACTATTAAAAAGGACCTAAAAGTATATGTAGACACAAATTTATCACATTAGACAATATTTAGCCCAGTCTTATACTACTATTTAGAAGGTTCTCAAGTGTACAAAGTACCAATTAATCCCACCTTTTTTCCATATTTGTTTTATGTTTTACTTCGTCATTCCCGCGTACTTCCCGATACTTATCACCCCATTTTCTAACTTCCCGAGATTTTATCCCTAATTCCGAGTGCCCCACCCTATACTGGGGTGCCCTTCCCACTCTGGGCACCCCGATCTATGCTTAGCCTCTTTCGCTCCTTTTTGGGTCACTTCTAGCCGTTGGTCATCTTTATCTTTTCCTCATTTGGCATTTTTAGGATTAATTGCAAAATTAAACTTGAGAGCCCTATAAATATAAAGCTTATAAGACCATAATAAGGGTCCTAGGTCATTACATCATATCACTACTATAACTCCATATAGGGTTTCATCCATTGCACCATCTTACATCCACATAAAGACCACACATTCAAGCTAGGAAAGTTTACATCACACACATTCTTAGAGGAGGATGGGTTATATTTATTCTATTTTACTATCTACATCTTCTATATCTACCATAGCTTTCTATTTCACAAAATGCAATTGGAATGAGAGAGCCTAGGGCATGGAATACACACACTCAACATAACTACATTAGGTCTGTAATGTAGTGCAACGCTCAAGCCGATAAGTCTACCGGTTTGGCAACTGAGGTCAGTCTGACCCCTTATTCTTCTTCATGTGTAGGGCATAATCCAATTCATCCAACAAGTCTAGTGTGACATGACACACAAAGTATTCAGAGATACTTAATGACCATACCATATTAGGGTTTTGAGCATTTATACTGTTTTAAGTGCCCAAAATCCAAAAAAGAACACCCCGAGGCACTCTAGTACACTCCCAGGCACCTTGTGTCACTTTAGATAGTCCAAATATGCCCTTTGTAGGATCTCTAAGTGTTCATCTACACTGTTGAGTTCTAGTTCCAGATATATGACAACCCGTGATAGTCACCTACTTGAGTCATTTCCTTGCTCCCCTAGATTACCTTTTAGGGTTTTATTTCCATTAGATCAAATCACGCAATTACTTTACATCACTTTATCATATTAATTATTTTTTATTTATTGTTGTTTAGCCTTTTATTTACAAGTTTGTTAGTCCTCCTATTTAGATTAACATTAATACCCTAATTACCCCATTTAGGTCCCTTTAGGTTTTATTTTAGATAATCTATTTGGTAAACCCAACATCTTTCATGCTTAGGATCCTTCTTCTTATTCTTCTATCATGGGTCAAGCTTCTTTATCTGATTTACTTAAAATACATCCTACTTGTCGGGTTGTTTTCCAATAATCCCTAGACACCAAGTATTTTGATGACAATACGCCACCACACAAATTAAGTTATAGGCTTCATAGTTTCTTTTTGACCCTGATCTTGATGACCTTCCATCTAACCAACCCATCTTAGATTTGATTCAAGCCTTACTTCAAGATAAATTTTTAGCCTTATATACTATTTCAAAATACATTTGTTGTCATGGACTCCACAATCACATCTCTTAGATCTGAACTTCAACAACTTAAAGATGTTTCTCAATCATAGAAATCCTCTATTCAATCTATGGAATCCACCATCACATCCCTTCGATCTGAAATCCAACAACTTAAGGATACTTCAAAATCGCATGTTTTTTCTCCTTCGTCATCTCCTATTACATCTATGTCCACTACATGTCATTTAGTTGAACCTCAAGTTATTCCATTGCCCGAACCTCTCATACTTGACCGTAATACCAAGCAACATGACATGCTTGATGAGATTCTTAGTCGTCAATTGATCACTTTTCCACCTACTCATTACTATCCTACTTATCGGCTCAACATGTATCTAGATCGTCCATTTTTTTATTATCATCGAATCAATGGACATAGTGACCATGATTGCTATGCTTTACAACGTAGAATCAAACATCTTGAATGTCATGGATTTATTTCATTCACTAGAAAACATCCTATTGTACACCCACCTACAAATACTACACCCACATGGGATCCTAAGTATCTTTCTCCTTTGATTAGTTCAGATCCATCTAAACAAGCTCCCGCGGTTACTAGTGACCTTCCTCTTGATCTTTCTCAAGGAAGATCTTGATTCTATTATTCGTTACATAAGTGATATTGATAACCCCTCCCCGTGCATAGTGATACTTCTCCTAGTTCAACAAGTGCTTCTCCTATTTCTGATATTGTTTCTCCTCCACTTACTACGCATCACAATCCCACTTCTCATACACCTTATTCAGTTAGTCAAGTGCCACCTAAGCCATCACCCATGGTTTCCCCAAGTCAAAAATGTCCACCACCTATCAAAATTATTTCACAAACCACTCCTACTAGGTCATCTACTGCATTATCAAACAAACCTAAGAAATCTCCCTTGAGACTCAGTACAACAAGGCCTCTTCCCAACTCTACACTCCAACCCATCAAGTTTTTCAAAGCAACTAATCCTCCTCATGTTGTTCACGACACATTTTCACTTTCACTTTCACACCCAATTCTACTACAAAATTTTTCCAACAAGGTCACACCACACGTAAACTAGGCCTTTGGTAGATGACTCTTCTTACTCTACCCTCCTGATGACATGCTCATATTATTGGGGTTCCTATATGATTTTTGAGGGGTCTTTTACCATGAAGAACCTTGTTTCATCTTACATCACCACCTCTACATACACAAATATATAATACTTTAACACTTCTTACGTGTTATCAATTAAACGAAGTCCATCATGTTTCATCACCCCTATACATCATTTATTACATAGTACACGTGTTATCATACACTTGGGGGCCATAACAATTACACACCCCCTCCTCTTTTACCCTAGTTACATAGTCTTACATCATGCATTACATATCTATTTATGTGTTCTTTCCTATCAGCATATCACATCACATCTCAGATCACCCTCATTACTCGATGACACACCCTAGTGCTTTGGTTCACACTAGACTATTGAGGGATCACTATTACACTGAACCCCACACACTGCACTACCAGACCTATACATATACATCCTACATTATCCTATACATACCTCATCTACTAGTAATTTATACATCATCTCAGATCACACATGTTACACTAGATTCTCTTATGCATGGGTCTAGTTCAATATATCATCATTCCATCCACAATTTCTTTACATTGCTATCATTACATTCATACATCTTACCTATCCTACATCCTACACTAGATTTCCTTATACTTGGGTCTAGTTTTATCTATCATCATTACACATTCTCCTTCTACCTACACATTTATTACATTACATTCCATACCCACTACACATTCTACACCACACATTCACCTACCTTGGTCATATATACTCCGTTGTCTTCTACATGCTGCACTCACCACGCTATCACGCACTTTAGTTCCATAGTTCATACTCTACTCGCTGAGGTTTACCATCAAATGGACCTTACCTACATGTGACATATCATCATACCACATTCCTTAGACTAGTGACCAACGCTTTAGGCTATATTGTCACCCATACTCGTCATCATATCATGTAGTGGTATACACATTAGGTTAAATCACCACTCCTTTCCCCATTCTACATTATCCTCTTACATATGACTGCACCTATTCTATCATCCTCTAATAAGTCATTATAGTACATCATCACCTCTCCTACTCATCCATTAGTGGTATACACTTTAGGCTAAATCACCACCCTCGCCATCTTCATCACATAGTGGTCTAAGCTTAGTGCTAACATCACCACCTTTTCTTATTCACCGCCTATTTATCCACCACCATACACTCATTTTATTTTGATATACGCTTACGTATAAATCATCACTCTTCCTATCAATAAATTTGTGATATATGCTTAGGTTATAGTGTCCAAACACATCTTTTCATATGCCACATTCTCATCCATTCATCTTATAGTGATATACGCTTAGGGATAAATAATCAATCCTCTATCCAACCAATTTGTGGTATACGCTTAGGATATAGGGTCCACGCAGATATTTCCATATATCACATTCCCACACACTCCTTCTATAGTGATATATGCTTAGGGATAAATCATCACTCCTCTAATCCAAAATTCATGATATATGCTTCGGATATAGGGTTCACACACATCTTCTCCACCTGTCGCATTTCATCACCACTACACATACATACTCATCCTAATGTGTTAGACCCAACTAACACTACTCGACCATTTCCCGATGACGCACTCTCATTTATGGTTCATTCTTGACTTCTGAGGGGGAAACAACATGAACCTCACTGCATACACTTCCATACACTTGGGGGCACGTTGTTCCTATGATTCTATCTTACATTCAATTCTATCCATCCACAACATACTACATTGTCTTGGTAGCATTTACTTTTTCTTACTAGTGTTTTGCATGTTCACTATACTACACATGTTATCTTGATTTCTAATATGTCATTATCATACACACATGTGTGTTCACCTCTTTATTTAGTGTGATCACAAATACAAGACATTTAAACATGGCCTAGATTCTCACCTTCTATCCTTACTATACTGGTCACTGGGGGCATCCACATTCGTCTCATATAGGTGCTATTGTTTCATTTTGTACTTAGAATTTTATTCTACTTGCTTATACACACTTAGACATATTGGTTTTCACTCTAACATGCTAATGGGTACTCCATGTGTAACACTTTTTTGTAGGACTACATGTTCCCCGACTCCTTATATATTCTACTTGTCTGTGTTATTTTCCATTATTTGTATGCTTTTCCCTTTGCTTGTGTTCACACTTATATGTTGTTTGTTTGCAACCGTGATGGACTTGTGTGTCTTGCGACATTGTGAGTGATGTCCCATGTTTGAAACCTACTTTTGTAATCTATTTGTTTTCTTGCGTGTTTACACTACTTTGTTTAGTAGTTTTTACATTATCTATGTCTTTTACAATTATTTACATGCATGTGTTTGGAATAACACTTGTATTGGCTAGCCATCCCCTTTTTTGCGTGCTTTGGTATCTACCAAGAAATTTTCCTTTCCCCTACATGGCTGAGTTGGTTACAAGGTCAGAGTGTGGTTGGTCCTCTTTTGGGGCTGCATTCTCCTTTTAGGGTCATCGTATGCACCCCCAAAGAGGGGGCATCATTGATGGTTTCTACTAACACAACGTATCTATACCAGTTCATACACATCGAGTGAGTTCAAACCAATCTACGATATCAATACACAGTGGCCTTAACAAGACATGGTGTCCTTCGGAAATTTTGTGGAGTGGTCATAGGCTCAGGGGTTATAGTGGGTGGCCTCTCTACACTTCTCCGTCTAGTAGAGTAGGATCACCCAAAAAACTAGCACAGTACAGAGATATCTTCAAAAAATTATAGCAGAAGTGATTAGAGTGGCATGATATTGCTCGAGAAACTCGCAACATCGAGAGGATATCCTTCTTCACCCTTTTTCTCGACATGGATCAGGTGCACATGTTCAATTTTTTCATTTACACTTTCTATTCTAGTGTAATTTACATAATGCTTTTACATACATACATATTTGACTACTTGATCATTTTCTCCTTGCAGGTCCATCATATGAGAAACAAAAAGTCAAATTGGGGGTAGTAAAAACAAACAATGACAATGAAAAATGGCAACACACTATAATGACACTTTCCATACTAACCATGCAAGTACACCACACACATGTAACAACTACACACATGTTCTGCCCTAGGTTCACTCTCATCACTTTTTACTCATTTTTCATCTTTAGAATCCACACTCCACATCTTTTTTTTTCATTCCACGCTAATATTCCATCGACGCATTTTCTTTGAAACTCTACACGGACATCAGGTATGATTTTCTATCTACTTTATGTTACCGAGATGTTCACTCACCAACATAAAGTGGGGGAAAATTTAGACACAAATCTTGCACATTAGATAGTATTTACCATGGTCTTATACTACTATTTAAAAGGTTCTAAAGTGTATAAAGTACCAATTAATATGACCTTTTTAGCATCTTTGTTTTATGTTTTAGTTCTTCAATTCTCGAGTACTTCCCGATACTTATCACCCAATTTTCTAACTTCCTTGAGATTCCAGCCCTAATTCTCGGGCACCCTACCTGTCTTCGGGTGCCTCGGGTGCCACATTACCACTCTAGGAACCCCAATCTATTCTTCTCATATTTCGCTCCCTTTTGGGTCACTTCTAGCCATTGGTCATCTTTATCTTTTCCTCAATCGGCATTGTTGGGATTAATTATGAAATTAAACTTGAGAGCCCTATAAATATAAATCTTATAAAACCATTATAAGGGTCTTAGGTCATTACATCCTATCACTATTATCACTCCATCTAGGGGTGCATCCATTGCACTATCTTACATCCACATAACAAAATACATTCAAGATGGGAAAGTGTTCATCACACACATTATTAGAGGAGGGGAGATTCTATTTATTCTATTCTACTATCTACATCTTCTATAGCTATTATAGCTCGCTATTTCATAAAGTGCAACTGGCATGATAGAATCTAGGGAATGACATACACACACTCACTAGAACTACATTAGGGTCCATAATGTAGTGCAAAACTCAGCAATAAGTCAACCAATTTGGTAGCTGAGGTCATTCCGACCCCTTCTTCTTCTTCATGTGTAGGGCATCATTGAGTTCATTCAGCGGATCCAGTGTGATAGACACAGTAGTATGCAAAGATACATAAAGAACCGCACTGGATTAGGGTTTGGAGTATTTATGGTTGTACAGAAACTTAGTTCTTGAGTGGGGTGAAGGCCGATACTGAGAGCCACCAACAAATTTGAATGATGGAGGGCTTAGGACCTCAGATGCAGATGTGGATTTACGGGTGCAAATAAGATAGATGCATGATATAAAGAAGTTAGATCTGTAAAACTGAAATAGATAAGATTAGATAACAATATGTGGGGGTTGCCGATAGTGCCGGTTCCAAGAGGATTTTAACTCCCTTGGAGGATTTCAACCCCCATGTCAGACAAGATAATAATAGATCGGGAACAATATTAATCATGCAGAAATAATGGAATATAAAATGACAAGTAACTAAAATGATGAGAGAACTTAGCTTGTGCTTTGTTATGGAGATGAACTTGGCATCCAGATGGTCAGATAACAAATTATGACAAATATTTCTTCCTCAAACTTGCGTAACTTAATTAATCTCTTCTTCTCTTCTCTAGGCCTAGGTATTCTTGAAAAATATCGGTCGGGTCCTAGAAAAATGTATCTCCATCTAAAATATACGGGAAAAACCCATATTTATAGTTTGGATGTGAGGTTAGATTGGGGTTAACAAGTAACCATGGTTGGTTAGAGTAGCTTGAGTTAAGAGGTATGATGTTATCACATGGGGACCATGGCTTGAATTATTAGATGGAGTGGGGAGCATGATTGACATGGTAGGTGAGATAAAAGATTCCATTTAGAAAGGGGTGTCGGATGGGTGTATTAATACCCATGGATTTAATAATTTGTGAGAGATGGGGGATAATGCCAAAAGTCAATTATTAAATGGGTTTATATGGAGCCCATTTAATAATTAATTAAATAAGGTGAGCAAATAGATGGGATTTCATTTAATTTAAGAAAAAGAGAAGCGAGAATGGAAATTGCGTGAATGTGAGATGACGGAGGGGCGCTATACCAAAAATTGGTGTCTACATTTTCCCCTTTTTGTTGAGTGGTTTGCGATAGCAAGCCACAAGACAAAAACAAAAAGGTTAGATGAAATATGTGTCTAAAGATAGATGAATACATGACCAAAGGCAAGATTCCTTAGGTAAAAAGGATCGTAATAAAAATGAAAAAAATGTATGGCGGTGACTTCAATATCACATCGGTAGAGGACAATTGTGGTCTCAACGGAGACAGATGACAATGTTCTATAGACCAGTGAGTGGGTGAAGACCACTGCAGTATGGATGTAAACCAAGATGACCAATGGGTCATAGGAAAACATCAAAATATGTGCAACCAAATGCAAAAGATGTGTGCAATCATTTGTCTGTGAGGAATCGTATGAAAAATCATGCGTCTAAAAGGGACGTGGATGAAGATAATGATTCCCCAACATAAGACATAAGTGGATGTTGAAATAAGATATCCAAGGGGAATAATCATAAATGTGCATATGATGAGAAGATAGGATAGAAGTGTGAGATAAAATTCCCCAAAAGGGTGATAATCATGTTTCATTAGAAATATGCATAAGTGCTAGCAAATTAGAAGGTGAAGAAGACAAAGAAGTCTCATTTCTTTGATAAGTAGAATAATAAGTCAAGATACTATTGCGATAAAATAGAAGTAGAGCTAATATTCATGGAAGAGTACAAGATCGAGATAAGTGATGGCTAATATGGTGTCTTCTAAGAAAAAAATTTCAAAGGAAGATGTGAAGAGATTCTTAGAAATGGATATGATGATGCCCCTACAAGAGGATCGACGAAGATAGAAGATGTGACAGGGTTCTCAAAAAGAGAAGAGGTCAATGTTGAAAAGATAAGAACAAGAAGGGTAATGAAAGGGATAGATGGCGATACATAAACAGAGAAACATCGAAATTGAATGTGAATGCTAGGTGTGAGGGGTGTTGAGAAAGATAAAAGGTAATAGAAAGAAGGATTGGTTGATTATGAGAAGAGAAAGAAATATTGAATATGAAGGTGATAGGGGTAGAGGGATGGAGATGGAGGAGGAGAAAAGTAGAAATGAAAGGGGAGGAAGAAGATACCAAAGAATGATCATAGAGGAAGGGGGAATGAAGAAGGACAAGAAAAGACAAGAAAAGAGCGAGAGGGTGAAATTACAAATTAAGAGAGATTTATTTAAATGAAAGATGTGAAGGAGGATGGAGCGGAGGAAAGTAGAGAGGTAATGGAAAATGAAAGAGATGATAGAGAAAAGAAAATTGCAGGAAATAAATCATAGTGAGGAAATCTAAGAAAAAGAATATGGAACTGACCACATGGAAATACATGTGGATGATGAGATGATAAAGGAGATGGGACAATGCTGAAGAGTCAGGTTATCAATGGGGAAGTAAGGAGGAAGTGTGAGGTAAAATGAGGAGGAAGATGATGAAGAGGAAGTGAAATAGGATGAGGATAAGAAAGGAGGAGAAGACAACGAAGAAAATTATGTAGAAGGAAGGGAACCAAGAATGGAGATATTTGATAAAGAGTGAGAACCATAAGGAACGTAAAGAGAAGCTTGAGGGGAGGAATGACATCAATTAGAAAAGATGCAGAGATGCATGAGATGAGGATATGTTGATGACGAGAAAATAGAGAGAGGGTGCATGATGAAGACAATGAAGAAATTGGAAAGGAAACATGGAAGATGGAAATGTGGTGAGCAAAAATAAAGGAAGGGATAGGAGAGGTAGTGCCGGTGAATGGATGTTAGGAGAAATCCACCGATAATGATCATTAGGAAAGGAGAGGAAAAAGATGAGATGAGGAAGAAAGTAAACGAAAATGGGAGGGGGAATGCCAATGAAGGGGCGTTAGGAGTAGCCCTTTGATAATAATCGAGAGGACACAAAGGAAGGAAGGAATGAAGATAGAATGTAGGAGGTCAAAGAAAAGGATTCAAGCTGTGTAGAATGGGGATGAGTGATTTTTAGGAGAAGTCCACCGATAATTACTTACGTGAAAAACAAATGATGATATGATGAAAGAATGTTAGGGGATGATCAATGACAATGACAGGTAAGTATGGAGGTAGATATGTGGGATAACTCTAGAAGATGGAGTGAAAAGAGTAAATAAAGGAGGGATAATGATGTGTAGGAAGATGAAGGTGAGGAGAGGATGTAGTGGATGAGAATGAATGAGATAAAAATGAAGAAACAAGACATGAAATGAATGGAGAAACAATGGTTAAGTAAGATTAGCCAGCGGCGGATGATGGAGATGAACAAGGGGCAAGTAGGAAATGGTGTTTGCAAGAATGGAAGAGGAGGTGAGAGGATGTGATGATGGGGAATGATGAGAAAATATAGATGCAGAGAATGTGGGGTAGTGGGCGAGTGCAGATGACAAATCATGCTTAAGAGGGAATCTTAAGTAAGATTTCCATGCCACATGGAGAGTTAAGTAAGATCACCAAACCGGTAGTGATAATATGGATGGAGAAAGACAACATTGTATTGGATACAAGTGTGGAAGGGTTGGTTGGAGTGGAAAAGTACAATGAAAGGTGGGAGACAGAAGATGAGGAAGATATGATGAGAGGAGGAAGGGTTAGATGACAAACCATTCTTAAGAGGAACACTTAAGTAAGATTTCCTGCAATGGGGATGGTTAAGTAGGATCGCCAAACCGAAGAAGAAGAAGAATGATGAAAAGATTGAGTAGAACAAGGAAACAAAGGAGTGTGACATGAGTGGATGGAGGAACATATGTAGTGTAGATGGAGAGTGTAATGACAATCCTTAATTGGGATGCCCACGTGGTGGGAGTGATGATGTAAGAGTGTCAAGTGGAAAAGGAGGAGAAAAAATATATTTGTGGTGGTGATTGTCGTCTATTGAAAGAGGAAATGGTGGAGAAGCTTCTACAACGGAGGATCCAAGGAAGAAGATATACCTTAACTAAGATTCTCTAGCTATATGGATGGTTAAGTAAGATTGTCAAACTAAAAGAAAAAAATTAAAAGGGAAACTCAAGAGGAAGGAGAAGTAAGATATCCGGTGTGGTGCAAGGGACGAGAAAGATGAGAAGGATGATGTGGAGACAAATGGGGATGAGTGGAAATGGGGAGCGAAGAGCAATGGATCAAAGACTTTGTTGAACATGTTGAGAGATAAGGAGATGCATGATAACGAACCTTCCTTGAGAAATATCCTCAAGTAGGATTTGAAAACTGTAACGAGAGATCAAGTAGAATTCACAAACCGAAAAGTATATTTGCAAACACATTCAATGAGATGATGGATAGATATATAATTCATAGTGCAAAATTTGATGTGATTTTAATAAAATATTATCTGGATGAGATGAATGGAACATATTTGTAGTAAGGGCATATAGGGAAACTATGTTTCGAACTAGATTGGGGATAAACAAGAAAGGTTACCACTCAAGGTATTGCACTTGCAGCCAATAGCAAGTATTAACACATAACCAACGATACCTAGTTATAACAAAAGAACATGAGGTAAATATGGATGAAAGATTCTCGTAATCCTAATGTTGACATGAAAAAGGAATTGAAGATGTGACTTGTACACGGGAAGAGGGGTTTCCAAAGGTGGTGTTCCTTAAGTCTATGCCCCAGCTCTGGGAAAGGGAAAGAACAATAGTAGAAAGCCTTCTGATCAATGCAGGAAGCTTTTAGAAAATATTGATAAAGGAAGGATGATCAATGTGGAAAACCTTATAGATGCCATAATAACAAAGTAGCCATCCTTTGAGGGTATGGTATACTTTATACATAATATGGATGACAAGAATAATATGATAGCCATCCTTTAAGGGATCGGTCTATTTCTTTTGATTTTGTTTTGATTTTTAATTTGTATGCTTTTGTGTTTTTTCTCTCTCTTTTTTACATGAATAAGCGTCGTTTGAGGGATCAATCTGTTTTTGATAACTTTGATTTTTCCTTTTGCATACATGAATTTGAGCTTCACATGGGGGAGAGCTGGGAATAGCTAAGTAAACCAATTAAGAGGGGATAAGGAATGTACAAGAGACACCCTGGACCCTCTGCATGGCTGCAATAGGAGAATGAGAGGGTGATGGATGTAATGGTAATGGGGTCACATCAAAGTAGTGAAGGCATACCACATAATTTAGATCATTACAATAAAAAATGGAAGGGGCTAAGGATGGAGGAATAATCTAAGGGTATAACTAAGTGCTCGTTGGTAGATATGATAATAATAGACTGAACGCAAGTGCAATGCATTAAGAGGTTCCGTCTCTAGTTTACCACCATGAGAGGGAAGACAATGAAGTTGCAATAAGATGAGATGATAGCCAAGTAGGAAATAAAACTATGTCCTGAAGGAAACAAACATATGACCATAATGGTGGATTTAGATGAAAATAAATGGTGCCCCAAGAGAGACACAAATATGGCCACAATAGTGGACTTGAAAAAATAGATGGTGCCCCAAAAGAGGCATAAATATAGCCACAATGGTGGATTTTGAGAAAAAGGTTCCTCAACGGAAGGACAAAATGGCCTCAAAAGGAGGATTTTGATGAAAATAGATGGTTCCCCAAAAGAGGCATAAATATAGCCATAATGGTGGACTTCGGTAAAAAGGTCCCTTAACGGAAAGAGTTAAAGGATGTCAAAATATTTTAGATTAGATTGGTTTGGATTTGGATGGGATAAATGAAACAATGTCAAGGGGCGAAGTCCCCTAGTAACAAGGGAGTTGTATGGATGAGATGCTCAAGGGTGAGGGAAGGTTGTTCCCCCAATAAGTTAAATGTGAAGGATTTAAAGGATGTCAAAAGAGTTTAGATGAGATTGTCTTAGATTTGGATGGGGTAAATGATCGAAGACCACAAGTGTGCTTAGTAAGATAAGTGGCATTGATGAACAATGGAGGGCATTCCTTAGGAGGAATGACATGGGCTGGATGGATATTAAGGGATGATGTGGATGGAGGGATCATGGGAGATCCGATAGATGGGATATGGATTGGATTCAAGGTGGATGGAGAAGGAACTTTCCCCTGAATGAGGAAATCATATTTCTCAATAAGGTTGTTGACGATTGACCGAAAGGCCTTACAATGTTCGATGTCATGGCCCGGGGTACGATGATAGGTGAAACTGTAATTAGGATTAAACCATGATGGCTTGGGACCATAGGGATTAAAGGCTTTAATGGGAGGAAGTGTGATGGAAGATATTCGAGTTAAATGTCAACGGATATGTGTAAGACCCCATTTAAGTATCATGGGGAAGGTAACTCTCGTGGGTTTTGATAGGATATCTCACTTGGAGTTAGGAGAAAAAGTGGATGTAGAGTGGATAGGTGAATTTTTTGTTTTGGAGGAAAAATCAAATTTTTTGAAGGATTGTATTTTTGAATGTGGATTGATTTTTTCAAGATGTCGTGGATGGAGAGACTGGTCCTAACATAGATGTTGTGGCATTGGATTGTTGAGAAGAGGAAAACCTGAATGTTTTCGAGGATGACCAGGGGACTATTGGGGATGTTTTCCCCGATCCTTAGACTTCAATTGAGAAGATTTACCTCTAATAGGGATGAATATAATTTCAACCGGAGGATCGATAATGGTGGTATGGTTATTAATGGAGAAAATGTCATAAAACAAGATGAGGACGTTAATGGAGAGATAGGTGTTTGTATGATACGATTAATGATATCTATGTGAGATGTGGATTGTTTAGGTTTTGGCATGGTAAGGCTTGATTTTGTAGAGGAGAATGTAAATGATCTTTATTTGATGTAGGTGGATGTGTCAGTTCAATAGATGATCCAAAGGGTATCTTAGATAGGGTTGCATAGATCGAGAGGATTTGGTTAGTGTGATAGAAAAATTAGGCAAAAAATGTTGGGATAACACTTGGTGATGTGGCCATGAGAGAGGATCTAGGTAAAGATGTCAAGGTGGGGATAGGTGAACTTGTTGATATGATAGGTATAGGGATCATTGGCATAGATAAAGATGTAAGAAATTTTGGAATATGTGAAGATGTGAGTGATGTGATAATCGATGGAGTAGACCTTATGGGTATGGGTAATGCATGAGCATTTTCAGATGTAGAAGTAAAAGGGGCGGGTTGTTTCATAAATGTTTCAGGGGTAAAAATGATATGTTTACTAAAGGGGTTGATGTCGTAGGTGGGGTTTTAAGGGTACATGTAGTAGAACAGAGTTTAGTTGTGATGGTTGTGAGAAATGTAGGTGTAGTAACATGTGTATTTAAGGTAGATGTGGGTGAAGAAATATATGGGAGAGATGTAGGGATATGTGTGGGGCCAAAATAAGTGATAAGGATGAATATAATGCGGTAGATTGAGGTATGTTTGAAGTGGCGAGTAGATGGTATAGTTAAATTTGATGTGGATGTGATAAGGATAGGAGAAGGTGTAGGTTCAAGACAAATAGTGAAAGTTGATGTAGGTGTGAAAGGCTCTAAATAAGGGATGGGAATAATGTCCACTATGGGAACATACGGAGTTGGTGATAAGATGGGATCTTGATTGACAATGTCAACCATACAAGCATTTGATAGTTGAGATGTAAAGAGCATGACGTGATTGGTTGGTGGTTGATTAATTTGTTCCATGGAGGTATCGATTTGGATATCCCCTCGATTTACGAGTTGTTGGACACGATCTTTGAAGGAATGACATCTCTCAATGTCATGACCTTTTACTTGATGATATTTACAATAGTGGGCTCTGTGATACCGAATAGGCTTGGCTTACAAGTTGTCCATAGGTCTTATGGAAGGAAGTTGGATGTTGTTTACGCTCATCAACTTATCAAATACATAACTATATGATTCTCCTAAAGGAGTGTAATTGGTTGTTGATTGAGGAGATTTTTGTTGAGACCATGTGCTTGATGTAGATGGGGATGAGGGTTCAATGACCATAGTTTTGGCCACACCCTTAAATTCTTTGTTATGTGTGAATGGTTTGGTAGATTCCAACCTAGGTTTAATTGAATTTAGTTTAAGATGACCCTGCTCAATGGCATGCTTTTTTTTCAAGTTTGTAAGCCATTGTGAAAGCTTCATCAAAGGTTCCAAATGATTGTATCTGAAAAGTAGATGATATATGTTTAGCACACGAAAATGAGAATAATTCGGTGAGTTTATTTTGTGGGATAATGAAGGATAGTTTGTTTATAACACCACTTCATCGTATGACGAAGTCGGCGATGGGCTCGTCTTTAAACCATGTCGATGGTATAGAGATAAATGATAGTAGTTTTACGTGTGATATTGATAGAAAAGTGTTCTAAGAACAATCTGTGCAAGTTGAGTGAAAGAAAATAAGAAATGTCGTGGGATATTGTTGTACCAATCTAATGCGGGACTAGACAAAGACATGGGGAAAGTATGAAGAAGTAGATCGTGATCATGTGCAATAAGACAACAAGAGTGTTTAAATGCAAGGAAATGTTGTTGAGGATCTTCCATGTCATTGAACTTAGTAAACTAGGGAAGTTTCCAATGAGGAGGGTAAGGTTTGAAAGGAACTGACAGATGAATCGGTTCATTACAAACTTGTTCATAGGATAAGGTGTTCTCGGTGTGTCAAAGTAACGGTTTCTAAATTTGCCAACCGATTCATTAAGGCGTGAATTGGATCACTCGAGGTGTTGTAAGGTTGATATTGGATTGGATGTGTGGTTTGAAAAGTAGATAAATAAGGTGAATGGTTCATTTATAGGTGTGTGGGTAGTTGGGGAATCATCGTCGATAAGGTGGTTTATAAGTTTGTGGACGAGGATGTTTGTGAAATGGTTTGATAAGACAATTGATTAATTTACGGATATATAGGTGTTTGGGGAGTTGCTTGGTAAGGATTAACATGTGTCATAGGTTGGGATTGATGCATAGGCTGATGTTGAGCAATAAGGGTATGACGATAATTGGGGATAAGTGTGTTAAGAGTTTGAGATGGTCATGCAGGCCTATTAATGGTGGATGAAATAGGATTGTCAAAATGGGAGGTGGGTGGAATGCGATCCACCAATTTTGGAGATTGGGAGGATTGAGAGATTATAGGAGATTTTTGGAGCAAGAAATCATATATGGGGTTAGGAGGAGATCTGAGTGTATCTAGAGGAGTGGGAGATGGTGGTGCGATCGGTTTAGGAAGATTGGCTTGACGAGAGATATGAGGGTTGGTGTCAAGGTGGGGAGAATTTTGTATGACATGGTTCTCATGAGGTGAGACCATGGAAACTAGAGGTTGGGTGACTGACAACATGGTTTTGAGTTTAGTATCTTGTTGGGTGAGATCATTATTAGTAATGTCATTGTATGTAGCAAATTATTTTTTTCTCGATTTGAGAGAGAGCGACAATAAGTGTGAAAGAGAGAAACATTTGTTTATGTATGTTGTTTACAAAAAAATCAAGCAGAATATTTTTTAGCATCATGATTAATATAGAGGATGTGAACAGAAAAGAAAAGTAGGTAATGAAGGTGCCTAAAGGAGTCTAAGGCTGGTTTCAGGTAGTTATGGATTGGGAGATGTCTGAGATAGTTTCATGTTGGGTGTTTAAGTCCTAATCAGTTAACCAGGTGAGAGGAATGTTTTGATGTGTTAATTATGTTTGTGCAGTCTTAGGCAGTGTGTGATAAGTGAAATGTAGAGAGTTAAACTCTTTACTTAGGCTATGTGATCAGGAAGGATGCAAAAGGTTTGTTTTAGACCAAAATGAAATTTGATATTTGATGCGAGCAATTACTTAGGAAAGGAAAAAATCAATGCAGAAAAGAGAAAATAAATAAAAATGAGGAATACCTTGAGGACGTTTATCGGTGGCCAAGAACGCCCGAGTAACCTAAAATGGCACCATCTATGTTTGCATAGAAATTCGGTAAAAGTATTTTGTGCGGTGTTTTTTTATTTAAACACTTTGGTCTTTGACAAACAGAACGTTGTTGTTGTGAGGTTATAGACATTATCCTACAAGAAGATAATAAATGCTATTAGTCAAGGTATTTTTAAAAATGACTTTATAAATTTTACACATGGTGTCGTTGTAACTAGAATAATTAATTAATCTAATTATTAAAAAATTGTAATTTATAGTTAATTAGAGTAATTGCGATGCGAAGTCGATAAATTATAATTTTAATCTACAAAATAAACATATGAGATAAATTAATAAATGTTCAACCCGCATTTAAAATGAGAGACAATTGATAAAATATATAATGTGTCAATAGATTCGAAATAATAAGCTATGAAATGAACTATAGAAATAAGAAAAATCTATAAGAATAATCTATGAAGTAAATTATTAACTAAAGAGGAATGGTAAATTTAAATTAGAAATTATTAAATAAATATGTAGTGTGTGTGTGGTCGAGCCATGTGGAGTTCACATGGAGGGGTCGCCTTGGTCGGGGAAAGTGTGCATGGAGAGAGTGGGTTGGTGTATGTCGGTTGGGGATTGAGGATAGGGTCGAGTCATATGTGGGCGAGTAGGGCAAGTGGGGCAGAGTCGGGAGGAAGAGAGAAGGGAGGCAATTGGATAGTTGTGAGTGGAGGGATGTTGGTCAAGTATGGGCATGAAGCCGGGAGAAGAGAGTCGAGTGAGAGGACTCGGATGGGAGATCAAGAAGAGGAGAATTGGGATAGAAGGGATATGGGGAACAATGCAGGAGAGAGCTCAAGTGGACGAGGGACAACAAAGATGGATGAAGCAATGATTGGTGTGGAGGTTGCACTTGGTAGAATTTGAGAGGAGATGGGATCTGTGTGAGGATGGGGTGAGACTAGAGTGGATTGAAGGAGGAGAGTCAAATGGAAGCTCTCGAAGGGGAATATGAGATCTATTGGAGGGTTTGCGTATGAGTACGAGAGATACGGTGGCCGGGTGATGTGCTGCAGAAGGCACGGGATAGCTCGGTTGGAGTGGAGAGAGGTGAAAGTTGGGGATGTAATGGATAGACAAGGTAGGTAAGTGGATCAGCGTGGGGACAATGAGGAGGAAGTCAAACTAGAGACAATGAGATAAGTCGCGTGAGGGGTCAGGATTGGGTAGGAGGATGGGATCTCGGTTGAGTGTGGAAAGGAGATGGGCTCGGTGAAAGGGAGATAAGTGGGAGAATATCTCGGGGAGAGTCTGGGAATGGGTAGAGGAGATGGGAATGGAGAGGTGAGGTGGAAGATACTCGGGCTCGAGCGAAAGGAAAATGGGTGTGAGGATGGATTGTTGGGACGGTGAGTTAGATGAGAGTCGAGTTTGGAGATGGGAAGTGGGAAGGGAGATGGAAGGGTCTAGTGAGTGTAGTGAGGATGTGAGGAAATGGCTTGGTTGAGATGGCTGAGCCGGAGGAAAGGGATAGGAATAGATAGGGGATGGGATAGTTTAGGAAATTGTTTTTATTTATTTTTTTTTTATAATTATTATCATTGTTTTGTTTTTAATTTGATTGTTTTTGTTGTTGATTTAAATAAATAAATATTGTCTATTATGTTTTAAAATAAATAACTATAGATTATTATGTTTTTAACAAATAACTATAGATTAGTATGATTTGAAATGCAAGATCTATACATAATTAGAAATTAAGATCTAAATGAATATATAGACATATTTTATTAGGTCAAAGCAAAGGTCATTGAAAGAAAAATTTATATCTATTATACAACTAATATCGCAAATAAAAGCAAGACAATAAGATTAATTTCCATATTTGCTTCCTATGCGAGTAGATGTCAACAGAAAACAAGTAGAGCATGTACCTCTGGTGATTTCAATGAGTGACCGTACTAACCTGAAATCAAAAATACTAAGATATTGTAAACAAGAAAGTTAGAAAAGATGAGTAAAATAACAAACAAAATGACTAGATCTAGGATATGGTCCCACCGGGCGTGCCAAAAATGTTGTACAAGAAACTTCATTCTCGAGCGGGGTGAAGGCTGATACTGGGAGCCACCAGCAACTTTGAATGATGGAGGGCTTAGGACCTTAGATGCAGATGTGGATCTACGGGTGCAAATAAGATAGATGCATGATATAAAGAAGTTGGATCTGTAAAACTAAAACAGATAAGATTAGATAACAATATGTGGGGTTTCCCTAATAGTGCCGGTTCCAAGAGGATTTTAACTCCATTGGAGGATGTCAACCCCCGTGTTAGACAAGATAATAATAGATTGGGAACAATATTAATCATGCAGAAATAATGGAATATAAAATGACAAGTAACTAAAATGATGAGAGAACTTAGCTTGTGCTCTGCTATGGAGATGAACTTGGCATCCAGGATGGTCAAATAAGGAATTATGACAAATATTTCTTCCTCAAACTTGCGAACTTAATTAATCTCTTCTTCTCTTCTCTAGGCCTAGGTATTCTTGAAAAATATCGGTCAGGGTCCTCCAAAAATTTATCTCCCTCCGAAATATGGGGGAAAAACCCATATTCATAGTTTAGATGTGAGGTTAGATTGGGGTTAACAAGTAACCGGGGTTGAGTAGAGTAACTCGAGTTAAGAGGTATGATGTGATCATGTGGGGACCACGGCTTGAATTATTAGATGAAGTGGGGAGCATGAATTACATGGTAGGTGAGATAAAAGATTCCATTTAGAAAGGGGTGTCGGATGGGTGTATTAATACCCATGGATTTAATAATTTGTAAGAGATGGGGGATAATTACAAAATTCAATTATTAAATGGGTTTATATGGAGCCCATTTAATAATTAATTAAAAAGGTGAGCAAATAGATGGGATTTCATTTAATTGAAGAAAAAGAGAAACGAGAATGGAAATTGCGTGAATGTGAGATGACGGAGGGGCGCTATACCAAAAATTGGTGTCTACATTTATATTGTTCTCGAGCACCTAGAATCTAGACCAAGGCACCTCAGGGCACCTCAAGTACACTCCCATGTGCATGTGTCACTTTAGAAAGTCCAAATCTTCCATCTACAGGGGACTTTGAGTGTTCATCTCGCACTTTGTTGAGTTCCATTCCTCAGATCTGTAACAACTGTGACAATCACCTGCATTCAGCCAAGTCATTTCCTTACTCCCCTCTTGCATTCTAGGGTTTTATTTCCATTAGATCAAATCATGCAATTACTTTACATCGCTTTAGCATATTAGTTTGATGTTATTTATTATTTTTAACCTCTTTATTTACAAGTGTTTTAGTCCTCCTATTTAGATTAACATTAATTCCCTAAATAGCCCATTTAGGTTTTGTTTTAGTTAATTAGTATATGGCAAAAATGAAAAAAAAATTCAAAACCATATTTAGCAATTGAAGGAGTACCACTCGAAATAATAGGTGAAACCCACGAATCTTCTCAATTTAGACTCACTCCAAAAATGCTAAAAGTTGCCACAAACAATAAGTAATAATAAGAACATAGTATTTCTTATAAACAAACCAAATGGATTTGATATTAACAAGATTATAACTTTTAAAGAGAAGTGGTGTGTATGTGTGTATCAAAAACAAAATTTCTAGTCCAAATTACTTTTGACTATATGATAAAGATATGTGCGAAAAACTCCACATGAATAGATACACATGAGACAAGTGGTCAAGCTATGAGTGTCCCTTATATTAATCTAATCCTAGAAGATTATAAAGTAAACCAATGAAACAAATCTTAAATAAATATAAATAAAGTAAGTAAACTTAAAATAAAAGGTGCACATATATAAATATTGCACCAATAGATTTATCATCACAATTGTTCCTTGTCTATAAATGAGTATGCTTGTAAGTGATTATATGGGGATTCTTTGGATAAATTGAGATTGGCCTCTACCCCAATTCTTGGAAAAAAGGGGAAAATCCTAGAGTGGAGAGATCTTTGTGGGCTATACACCCAAATCCCTCATCATTACTCATACCAAGAGGTCAAAGGCAAGGTAAGGATAAAATTCTTCCCCCAGGTAGTTATTGAGTTGAACTTGCTCCTACAACAACAACATACATGAACCGAAGGGAGACTTAACTTTCTCCACAATGCTAAAAAAACCATTAGCCCTAATTATTGTTTTAGTTTATTTCAGAAAAAAGTAATATTCAAAATTGTATTTTTGTTATTATTAAAGTCTACACCATTTCGAGATCAAATTATCAAGGAAGAGGATTAATACCATTTTATTATTATTATTATTAAAACAATTGCATACGATCATGGGAAAGAAGTGATCTAATAATAAATAGATACGCGAGAAGACTCTAAAAAACCCTTAGCTAATATATCGTCTAAAGCTATAAGATTTATGGACCCTAGGCAAGATGTCTTCCGCTATAACTTCCTCTCGTGAGCCCTAGTCACCCTGCGTCAAAGCTTTGTCCCTATATCTGCTCACGGTGGCAATCCTTCTCATGGGAAAGTTTTGGATGGCTGTGATAAGGTGTTTTCCTCGAAGCCCCTTTATTCGACTCATTTCAATGACATTCGTGGGAATTTCTACTAATGTCAATAGTGGTGACAAAATCCTTGTTGGTGGTGGTGGAGAAATTGGTGATCCCTCCTTTCAAAATGTTTTGAATCCACTTCTTGTGATGAATGGTGAGAATAAATTAATTGTTAGTTCTTCTCTTCATGCTAAGGGTGGTGGCCATGACTCTAGCTCGGCCCAGGGTGGCGGGGATTTGACATGGAGTTTTCTCTTACCTCTCCATTCCAAGTGAATAGATCTTTTAGGGAGGTTGTGGCTACCTCTAATGTGTTGTTTCCCTTTGTTGTTCGCTTTGTAGAGAATGTGTAGCCCTCACTACATGATGTTGAATTTACTTTGGCATCCTCAAAACCTTTCCTTTGGTCTCTTTTGGAGAGTCGGTGTTGGAATCCAAATAATGTTTTTCTAGTCGGGAATTGATCTGCTATTTCAATGGTCTCTGGCACAGGCTATAACTTCTCCACTTGTGGATCTCCCCGAATTAGTGCCCCCTCTTGTCTAGTAAGTTGGACATTTATCCCTATGCAAGGGATTTTTATTGTGGTTTTCATTTCTTTGGAGGATAGGGATTCTATCATGTCCAAACTTTGGGAACTGTAACATCATCACTTATTGATGAAATCGTGGTTTCTGACTATTAATCCCCTAATTGCTGAGTTTAATGTCAAACCGGTTTGGGTGTGTTTACCTCATCTCCCACTTTGTAGTTCTAGGTAGAGGAGTGCTTGATTGATATTGGCAATGCTTTGGGAAAGTTCTTATCCATAGACTCCAAAACGGAATTCTATACTCACACTACATATGCGAGAATTTTGGTGGATCTGGATACCTCTTTAGATCTTCTAGCTTCCATTGATCTCAAATTTCTAAATAGGATTTGGTCACAACCTCTTGATTACGAAGGATTTCCCTTTAGGTGCAGGAAATACTTTTCCTTGAACATCTATTCTAAGATTGTCAAAAAGTAAAGAAACAATGTAAGGAAAGAGTTTTTGGAGGAAGGACTCTAATCCTATCTTAATGATTGTTGAAGAGGATTATGATCCTTGCTTAGAGGATTTTGTAGGGAATATTATTGATCATCAAAGAACTCAATAATGGGTTGAGACTCAAGTCTCCCCCTTGTGATTGGGGTGGGAAAGGTGGAACCCTATGGTGAATCTATCATTGGGGAGGAATCGCCATCCATGGTTGGGACCAAAGAGCCATCTTATTTTTAGGTTACAGATTATTCGGATGAAAATTTGGGACCTAATCGAAATGATGGTTGGATAGTTGTAAATTGAAAAAGAAGGGCTTGCCTCTCCATAAAATGAGATTAAGATCTCAAGATCAGAATCCTTTGGAGTAATTTGTTGTGTTGTTCTTTGAAGTTACTTCACCTCTCTCGCTTCTCTCATCTCATGTTCTTTACTCGTGTGTCTTTGTGGCCTTCTTTCTTTTGTTTCCTATAGGATTCTTTGTTGTAAGGAATTAATGTTTTATCTCACCTTGAGGATTTGTACAAGGATACAGATCCTTTCAAAATCCACCTTTTACCCTTTTTCCAAAAAAAAGCTATGAGATTTACTGAATATAAACATGGAATGCAATAAATAAATATAAAGAGCACGAAATCACTTCTCCCACCAAATAGAATTTCTTTCCTAGATTTGTTGAGCAGCCTCCTAAATTTTAATAGAGCATTTAGTTGTTTTAAGACAAACTAGATTTTTTTGCAAATAAAATTAAAAACTTCAAATCCACAGAACAAATATTTTTCAATTAATTTCCAGCAATCTTATGGACTTTCATGGTTTTTCACACTTGAATACACATTGTACAATCAAAACATCTTGATAACGTCTATGAAAAAGCATCTCGATAATGATTTGGTGTCACTAACCTCTGCAGCTATATCCGACCGCATGCGAAAAAGAAAATAGTGGTATATCAAGGTGCCACCTCTCCGATGCCCATCATATGTGAAAGAAGACAATTGTGTAACTATTTTTATCATTGGTAATTATTGTTTTTATTTCACGGGCACAAATTTGAATTTCATAGGCACGACATTAAACACTTTTACACCATATATATATACAAATGTATATGCCTCTCGACATAATTATATATTATATTGACAATTTAAAGAAATCGTAACAAACACCCTTAATCAAGGTTGGGATATTTGTGTGTGCCTTAATTATGAATGAAATTTATGTATCGTTTCAAATTAAATACTCCCCTTTAAATAATTTTTTTATAGTATACACGTAGTCTCAAAAATACCACTTGTTCGCAACTATAAAAAAATTTGGTACCTCAACTAATATTGGAATTTCTATATCATCAAAATTACATCAACCCCTACCAACAAAAAAATTCAAATATCGGTAAACACATACTCATTAAATAAGCACTTTGGAATTCAAGTTTATATTTATTAGAAATAAACACATACTCCCATTAAATAAGCACTTGTAATTCATATTTATATTTAGCTGAAATAAACACATACTCCCACTAATAAGAACTACAATTAGATTTTTAATTACAGAAATATTATCATTTAGCTCTCCAAGTTGTAGTAGTTTTTGCAACAACAAAAAATATAAAAATACAAGAGGGGTAAGTGCACGAAGTTGGGGGCCAAAATGCGGACAAAAACCCGAAAAAAGCAAAACACGTACGCATTCTATTATAACACGATCATGTTTTAAATTGTCAGGTTTGGGATTTACCAAGGCATAATGCGTACGTGTTATGCCTACTATAAAGAAAAAAAGAGGCCCGAGCCTCTATCATTTTATCTCCCTCAAACATGAGTTTCAGAGCTTAACTGTGCCCTCACGTTTTTTCATTCAACTGGATCTCAAGCTCAAAGGATCATTTCTAGATCACCGGAAGATCTGAATCGACGATGGTGCCACGAGAAGAGGTAAGCACAATTCTTTTCTCAAAATTGCATTGAAATATGATAATTATAGATTAAAATTTGAATTGAATATATATTTTTTATTGTTACAGTTAAAGGTCGAGGGAATCAACCACAACCAAACCCTGCTATTCCTATCATCCCTCCCGAAACTCCCACAATTTCTCAACATCCCCTGAGTAGTCAAGAAGATTTAGCAACCCACATAGTTGAAAACAAAATTGAAATTGAGGATTTAATTAAAACAATGAGGGATTCAAAATCTACAAATCCCCATCGCGCCTCCTTGCAAATACATTGGAGGCATTACTTGTTCAAGTTGATGTAGCAACGAGGAAAATTGATTGTTGGACAACTTACGAGAGAGGGTTGAAGGGTTTATTATTCCAAAAATTGTCATATGTGGATGTAAAGAAAAAAGAAATTTCAAAAGACCTCATATGCGCCTTATTCATGGACCCCGCACTAATTTTCCTGTTTCATTGTCATGTAAATAGTTTCCCATCCATTGGTGCAATAATAATTTGATTAAAAATAATTTTTGGGACTGATGGTGGATGGTGTTTGATTTTCCACCTTGTAATAACAACAAGGTGCCGCTATAGTTTCGAGAAAACTCTATTACGAGTTTATCCTCAACAAGATCCCAAATTATTTTGATTTTCAAGATTTCCAGGGCTAAGGAAAAGGATTTGCACAAGATCGAATAGGTACACAACGTGCACCTATTCGATGAGGGTAGATTCCCCACACGAAGCCCCCTCACCTTGAGATTGTCCCTCAAGTAGTGAAGAGACAATAGTAGAGATTGATACACTCCATGCGCTTGGTGGTCTATCTGTGACCCTTGTTCGACATACTGGATATTTCGAGCCGGATGCTCGCGGAGTTACATATATTATTCCCTTAGGGAGTACTAGCATGAGGCCACATCTTTTCTCGTCCTGTGGTAGCATATGTTTGGGGCTAGAGGAGGATGATACTTTCATGCGTATTGATTTTGGTGCATCTAGTGCTAGGGGTGCATAGGATAATGTCACTATGTAAGATTTCTTTTGAGTGAGATATTCATTGGCGTCACCTTCGCGGTAAATTTTTTATGTTTTGTTATGTTTGTTACAAAAAGTTTGGAGTACTTGATTTACTTATATATGTTAAATTTTTGAAATAATTGTATTTGTACATGTATATGCATTGATATTATAGTGCGCGGAGGCGCATCTTCATCCCGATCACAGGCGGCGAGCACCATGTGTACACATACATTCACATAGGTAATTTAGAATGTTAATTATGTAAAATTTTCACATTCATGTGTATATGTGTATATATATATATTTTACATGTATATATATATTTTCATGTATATATATATATATAAGTTTTGAAGTCAAATATATGTATGTTCTTGTATGTCCATCTAACTCACGTGATATACATGTTTGATAAAGATGTTCACTTCATTAGACACCCCACTATCTCTGCGACAAGTAGATAAAGGTGTTTCCATTGTGATTTCATCTGCGCAGCAACTCACTGAGGTATTCAAACAACACGTAAATTTTGTTAAATTTCTCGTGTAATTCATATTATGTTAAATTACATTTTAGAAATGTCTTTCATTGTAGAATTATTAAATTATGTTAATAATTTCATTCATTTTGTATATGTAGGAGTTACTGTGATAGGTAGCAGCCTGTTTATTTTATTCACAAAGGCAAGTGGCGGGGTAAAAACAATTCTATATTGATAAAATTAGTTAAAATATTGTCATTATGTACATACATATACTTAGTTCTATTTTCACTAATTCTGATGTTAAATTTTCTGATCTTATGTGTATGTAGGGAACTTCAACCCCCTCCATTTTGACTTTAAGGGAATGGAATCCTCCATCTCATCGTCTTCGTACACCCATTCAATGCTTTGAAGAGCTCCCGATGACTCATCTGAGTGTGAGATGCAAATTTGGCATGATCAAAAAATTGCGGTAAGTTTGTGTATTTATTTAAATAATTTCATTCTAGCATGGTCTTAAATACATGTTGAAAACATATATAAATTAAGTTTTGACAAAAAAACATTGTTTGCATTTACAGGCTCATCTACAGGTGAGTATTCAGCGAAAGAGGACTCGAAGCATGGGCTCGGATGATCCAAAGTCATCTCATAGATCTCCATCTTCGTCTAAGGGAGGGCCTTCTTCAAGAAAGGCCAAGAGAGGGATAGATTTTGATGAGTAGGAAATATATATGTCTTACATGACATTGTTTTTGTATGCCTATGTGCATGGCATTGTATGTACGCCTATATGGCATTTGAACTTGATGGTATATGACCTATTTGGGCATTTTTGTATTTATTATGCACATTAAAATACTATTTGGAACTTGATAATTTTGTATGATACCTTATATTTCGAGAATATTTTCACATGAAACTAATATGATGTGCACTTGACAATATTTAAGACATTATGGATTATTTTTTCATTTATTGGTGATTTACATGTACTAGCATTTTCAATGTATAATATGCATCAAAATTTGGAAATCAATATTTATATAATGTATGTACTTAAAGAGTTACCTAATCTGAGTAATTATTCAATCAATTTATCAATGTGTATATGTTTATTTACCTTACTTGCACTTTTTCTTGCTCATGGTCTCTTTGTATTGGTTCCTATCTTATCATGCACTTACTACATTCTTCTATGATTCTTAATCTTCTCCCCGTTAAAACACCTGAGAATCATCACAATTTGATGTCTTTCATCTATTAATATTTTGAGAATGTCTCCAGATGCTCATGACATTCTGATTTAGACACTCAATGATTCTTGATTTTCTAACCTGTCCAATTCGTGTTATTATCTTTAAATCTATAGGCATTTCAAGTTATTTGGAAATCACATCACACCCTTCACTAAGCTTGATGACTACCCCTATCCTTTTGAAGGCACTTTTGAAAGCATCCATGGGTTTATCATAGCATAAATTATCAATGAATGGAAGGTCACTAAGCCGTAGGCCAGCTGACTCCCATCCAAAACTAAACAAGAAAGATTTACTAGGTGATTGATAACTCCCATGTGTTCTTAGACATACCCCTATCAAATTCATTCTTAAGTCAATCTAGTCATTCAGGGCTCTTAAGGGACTATGTCTAGATGAGGTATCCCGAAAGCATGGGTAGTGTAGAGAACCAAAACAAAGCCTCTACTAGCATTCATCCGCCACCCCGACATGTTGGCGTAGTTGGTTCAGTCCAATGATCTTCCGTTTACAAACTACAAGCACTGGGAGTCCTACACGGACTCGGTTGTAGTATTTCATGCGTTTTCAAACAATAGGACAGTGAGAGAACCAAATGGAGATGTAGAAAATTGGGAGAGACTTTCGTAGAGGGCTTCAACATGGAGGTTTCAGACTGATGAGATGTCTCTAGGTGCCATGGAGTTTGAGAAATCATATGTCGAAGATATAATGTGTTTTGTTCTAAGCGCTCTTAAGAGACTACGCACGAGCGAGGTATCCCGAAAGCATGGGGAGAGTAGGGAGCCAAAACAAATCCTCCACTAGCATTAACTGGCCACCCCAATGTGTTGGCATAGTTGGTTCGGTCCCACAAGGTACCGTTTGCAAAATACAACATCTAGCAGCCTTACACTGACTCAAACTACACTATTTCACACATTTGCAAACAATAGAACATCAAGAGAACTAAATGGAGATGGATAAAACCGCAATAATATTTTGTAGAGGACCCAGACATGGAGGTCTCGGATCGACGAGACGTCTTTAGGTTGCACAGTCTAAGAAATCACTGTTGAAGATATAACGTATTTTGGCCTTAGGGCTCTTAAGGGACTACACCTAGATGGGGTATCCAGAAAGCATGGGTAGTGTAGGGAATCAAAACAAATCCTCTACTAGCATTCACCTAGCCACCCCGATGTGTTGGCGTAGTTGGTTTAGTCCTATGAGCTTCTATTTGTAAACTATAGCGTCTGGGAGCCCTACACTTACTTAAACTACATTATTTCACCCATTTTATGAACAATAGGACAATGAGAGAACTGAATGGGGCCCTCTACAAAATCCTATCATAGATTTATCTATCTCCATTTGATTCTCTCACTGTCCTATTGTTTGTAAATGCGTGAAATACTGCAGTCTGAGTCCATGTATGGCTACCAGATGTTATAGTTTGCAAACGGAAGTTTGTGGGACTGAACCAATTATGCCAAAATGTTGGGGTGGCCAGGTGAATGCTAGTGGAAGCTTTGTTTTGTTTCCTGTGCTACCCGTGATTTCGAGATACCTTGTCTGGGCATAGTCCCTTACGAGCCCTGAGGCCAAAACACGCTATATCTTCGACGGGTGATTTCTCGGACTTCGTGGCACCTAGAGACATATCGGCAAATTCAAAACCTCCACGTCGAGGCCCTCTACGAAATTCTCTCACTTTTTTCTCCATCTCTATTCAGTTCTCTTGTTGTCCTATTGTTTGCAAACATGTAAAATAATACAGTGCGATCAATGATGTGCAATGCCTGCCGACGTTATAGTTTACAAACGAGAAGCTTGTGGGACCAAACCAACTACACCAACACATCGGGGTGGCCAGGTGAATGCTAGTGGAGGATTTGTTTTGGTTCCCTACACTACCCATGCTTTCGGCTACCTCATCTAGGCGTAGTCCCTTAAGAGCCCTGAGGCCAAAACACGCTATATCTTCGACGGGTGATTTCTCGGACTCCATGGCACCTAGAGACATATCGTCAAATATAATACCTCCATGTCAAGGCCCTCTACGAAATCCTCTTATGGTTTTCTCCATCTCCATTCAGTTCTCTTGTTGTCCTACTATTTGCAAACGCATGAAATACTACAGTCTGAGTCAGTCGTGTAAGGTTGTCCATTGCCAATCACCTGAATAATATAGGTGGTGAAATGAGAATTTTAATAAGATATTTTTACAATATAGGTGGTGAAATGAGAATTTTTGTTTGTTGTTCCTTTCTAATATTTAATTTCTCTTAGCTTCACTTGGCTTTGAGAATAATAAATTCTCTATTAACAGTGCCAAGCACGTGAAGGTGGAAGATTTTTTAACACCACTAACCTACATAAACATGTTAGCACACAATTAAATAGAATTTTAAATCATACAAAATTTAAACAAAATCATTTAAATAAATATTCAAATTAAATTCATGAAGAACATACCTTTGCAAATTCAATCCAATGAACCGCAAGGATAAACTCTATTCTTGACAGTAGCAAGAATTACTTCATGATCTGATTCATGAACCTTCCACAAATTCTTGTTTGATGGCCAACCTCAATATTTGATCAATTTAATATTTTTTGCAAGGACCAAATGTGAATAGTGAAGTATCTTCCGATGTACTTCATAGTCTTCAAACAACCAAATGTTTAATTTTTTGATAGGATATCATTGAAGCTAAGTTCTAGTGACTACCACTGATCCAGTGGGATACTCAAGGTCTTCACCATCAATGACTATGGAAGTCAATATTTTCCCCCTCTACAAAACGAGACAAGAACTAGTCTATTCCCTCTTCATTAAATTCGATTACAATAATGCAAAAACTTGCCCTATGTATCACAAAGTAAAATTATTCGATCAATTTAAAAATACATTAAGAGTTGACCATTTAATAATTTATAAATCTAAAACATGGCATGTACATATATGTATGTACCTTGTTGCACTAAATCGAGACTTGGTCAAATCGGTGATGTTGTCATTTGATCGAAGACCCTACAAGTTGTAATTCTTATGGAACTTGATGTGTGTGGAGTCGAATTAGAGGTCTACAAGTCCATTCATACACCCTATTGTGACTCACATTCATTCCATGCAAAATCAATGCATGATATACAAAAACATGGCATGTGCACCTAGTATAAATAGTCTAAGCATTTGCATCGAACTATGGAATGAGTGCATATCTCTTGATCCTGCAGCAATCACATACAATCTTCAAAGTTTTCTAGATTTTGTTCCTCTATCAACCAAAAATATCTATGAACCATTGATCTCTCTTGATATTCATGGCCCATATTATTGACACACCAATCAACAATATTTTTGCATCTATAAATTTAGCACCATCCTTGAAATTTAACTCTTCTCTTACAAGTGCTCTTTTCACACATGCTCCTGCACCATCATGCTCTCCTTTTCCATGCCCTACCTCAGTAAAACTCTAGATATGTTGTACATTTGTTTCTTTGTGCATCCTTCTTAGCCAATAAAACATCCGTGCATTCTTCAATTGTGATGTGCGATTGTCCCAGGCCAAATGTAATGTTGATCAAAACTAATGTTCCTCTCATTCAAGTTCACATAAAACACCTGAAACACCCTTGTACATATTATATAGAATGTGTCCGATCATCACTGATGTAGAAATGATACTCTCTTAATATTTTTCTATCTTTCTCAGTGCTTTCAGGAGAGTGCATGAATGCTATATGCATGAAAATAGAAACTTGCACTAAGTTATAATATTGAGACCGAACCTCCATTTGTGGCTGCAATGTGTAATTCTCTATGAAGTCAACTACTGAAACAATAGTACCAAGTGGGAATGTGTCCTTTCTTAACTTGAATTTTTCATCCAACCATTGAGCTCTATGTGTGTGCCTTGCATACTCATAAACAATTTCCTCTCTAAATTTGACCATATATTCTAATATAGGTAATTGTTTTGTAACAAGCTCACACCTCTTAGATTCTTTTCCATCTTTTAATTGATATACCACCAATTTATATTTTCTGAAACCAACCAATTCTTTTCCTATTGAATCTTTACTCTCCTCATGGATACAAATTTTCATATTTGGCAAGCCACCGCATACATTGCACATTCCATCCAAACATGCTTTGTTATAAAAATATTGTCTAGTTTATTTTTCACAAAATATTGTTGGAATAAATTCCCTTAAATATTTTGGTGGGACATTTAATCCACACTCTTGCAATATGATGTCAGTATGCAAAACACAACGTATTTGAAAAAAACATCATAATGCATTGAAAATTCAACATGGTGCCTGCAAAAAAAAGTGGTACGTGAGTGATTGATTTTCACATAAAAGGGTTTGCTCATTTCAAAGAATCTTTGGCTAATGTTAATTTGTGGATTTTCATTCTTAAACTTAGAGAAAAATTCTGTTTGAGTCATATCTAAGAAATGTTTTGCACACGATTCATGATTACGAGAACCTATTCTTCTTTTTATTGTATCTCTTCTATTCGATGACACCCTTATGTTCTCATTCCAAAATTTTACGATTAATTCTTTTAGAATATCAGATGTATTCTTGTCTTTTCATGGAATTATGCTAGAGAAAGCCCAATAGTCAGTGTTATTGACTAACTCAAGACGTTTACGTCTCTCTATTTCTTTCATTAGTGTTTTTCTATTTAGCTTCAAAGCACTTTTTTTTCTAATCAAGTGTTTATTAATTGTTTTATCACTTACTATACAATTAGTAAGTGTACGTCGTGTAGCATTACTATCTTTGGTGTGTCTTTTTGCCACCTACAATTTGGTATGCTTTATGTATGTTTTCAACAATTGACACATTTTGATCAACAACATTAGATGTTATTAACCCCAAGGTCTTCATTATATGTCTCAACTTAATTAATTTCCTCAATCTAACAAATAATTGAAATCTTTGTGTGTCATTTAAATTCTCAAAGTAATTATCCCAAATTCCACTAGCTTTTCTTCTCGCATTTCTTTCAGACATTTTGTTAGGCATTGGTTTTATAATGTTTTCATCAATTTCAATTAAGTGAATTAGTTTTCTTTGCAAAATGGAAGGAGGTGTTATTAGAGGTGAATATTTGTTTACAAGGTTACTTTCTTCATTCAGTGTTTTCATACAAATTTTGGGGTTAACATTTGGATTCTCAAGTAAGGGTTCAACAATTGGATTCATATCAATTTCTTCATCCATACCAACATTATCATTCAATTCAATATCATTATTCATTTCAAAATCATTATTCATTTGCAAAATCATTATTCTCTACATTTTCATTATGTATTTCATCCCCATTTTCTAATTCATTAGCTACATTTGATATAGTGGATGTACCTTTCCTCTTTCGAAGTTTTTACATTCTCTTAAATTTATTTATTCTCTTCTCTTCCAATTTCTCCGGTGTCTTGTTCTTGACTTTTATCTTTTCCTTAGCTCGACGTTTATCACCCATGATTAGAAAAAAATCAACTAGTGGGGTAGGGGACAAAATGAACTACTAAAAATCGTGCAAGAATGTATAGAAAATTACACGACAAAACAAAATGTTTACAAAATTCCCATGAAAGAGATGAAAGGGACGTTGGCGGGCCACAATATATAAACAAAGAAAGACATGTATGCGTTATAATGCGTACATGTTTTGTATTTTATCTTTTTCCAAGTCATGCCTCAAGGCTTGGGATCCGGTTTGATCCCCAAGCCTAAAGCATGGACTTGTACAAACACAACAAACAACGTGTTTTTGCAAGAAAATGTAAAAATACCACTTCCTCTATGATAAATCAAAATAAAACAATCGATCTATTTTTAAAAAGTTATACCATGACGTAGAGCAGAGTTTCTTCTTTCTAAAAATATAAATTTTCAAATTTTTTGACTAATATAAGGTTTTCATATTATTTATTTTCTAACTATGCCTTTTTATAGCTATTTTTTGAAGTGTAAATATGTCTATATTTCATGGTGTATCTTTTTTTGGGTGATCAAATTTAAAAAAATATATACTAGCCCAAACTAGGCATAATTCTATACATATTCAAAAAAATCTAATTTTCAATATTTTTTGAGGTAGTTAGGGGGCATGGTCGGAGCTCCATTATTTTTCAAAACATAAAATTTCTGTACTAGAAAAATCATAAATAAAAAATATTCGCTATAAAAATCTTTAAAAAATGGAGCCCAAACTAGATGCTCCTAGCTATCTTTCTACCAAAGGGTTTTAAAAAATACTAAATGGCGCTAAAAAAATGGTGGGGGCACGAAAGTCATTGTATTATGTTTTTAACAAAAATAGGAGCATCTATTGGTGTTTTAGTTGTTTGAGTGTAACTATTTCAAAAAACTTGTACAAGTTGAAGTTTTTTTCTTCTAAAAATGCATCCACTTAAGACCCCCTTTTAAACTTAGTGCACTTACCCGTGAGATCCCATTAAAATGAACTTAATTAATATATTTTAATTAAGAGGCATCTTATGACTAAATTGTATTAGTAACCAACGCCAACATAAAAATAAACATGCTACCAAAATATGTTATATTGTTGAATGCTTAAAATTTGTAGAACACAGAATAATCAACATAAAATAAACACCCAACCTGCCCAAAGAAATTTCATCTCATGGAACAATGATTTCAAGATATTCACAAAATGGGGTTATTCAAATGCCAAAATGGGAAATTTTATATGGATGTCAAGTTTTTGACCAAATTACAACTTCCAAAAGACTTGGTCATCTTCAAAACCCATTGAGACTATTTTAACAAATTCAACATATGGATAATCAATAGAACATACTCACAATATGTGGCAACATAAGAGCTCTACAGTAGGTTATGGCAATCTAATTATTCAATTATCTCTGTCACAAAAATAAAAACAATTTAAAATAGAATACATTCGCCACAAATTACAACTCCAACAAAATAAACATTGTTATCCTCTCCATATGTTTTACAATTTATTCAAGTCTTAAATAATATCAAACAAATGAAACATATTATTTCACCATTATTTGATTCAAATGAATTATTTAAATAAAAGTATTAATAATAGAATTGGATTGTTTTATGTGTAACCATCAAAGTTAACATTGTTATCCTCTCCATATATTTTACAATTTATACAAGTCTTAAATAATATCAAATGCATGAAACATATTATTCCACTATTATTTGATTTGAATGAATTATTTAATTAAAAGTATTAATAATGGAATTGGATTGTTTTATGTGTAACTAATTAGAATTAAATAACGGAAAAGAAAAGTTATATAATGCACTTAAAATTATATTTGATTAATCCAAAATTTAAAACTATGTTTGCTGTAATATATAATAATTTTTACACACATATTTGGAGCTAATTATTATATAATTAGAGTAATATAATGTAAATAGTTCATTTTATGTTTAGCTAATTGCGAGTCGAATTCGTTAAGAATTATGTGTAACTAACGAGTCTATGTGTTTACCTACATAATATATAAGTATTTAATTAATTGTATGCCTTTGTGCATATTTGTTTTTATTTATGTGCATATACATTGCTGAATTAAGGGTTATGAGCGCCCTAGGAAATTATAGAGCTAACACCTTCTATAAATACATAAAATATATAGTAGAAAAAATAATTAACCGTGACCAAATATCATATTACTTGATATGTTATGCCTCTACCATCCGAGAAAAACTTGGTAATACATTTTTGTAGCTACTATTTCCTAAAATCCCTAATTAATTCTCTAACATATAATTTACCATAATCTAATTTTCTCATATATTTTCCAACTATTTTCTCCCACGTTCTTTAGATATTCACCTTTCTTGATCTCTCCTCCAAAATAAACTTCCAAGGCTTCAAAAAAAAAAATACAAAGTGTGAATGGAAACAAATTAAGAGATTTTAATATCACCGAGGAGTTCATCTCATTTATCACCGGCTTAAGCATGAATGGAAACAAATTATTCAAAAATAAATTTGATAAGGAAGCGAGAGGAAAAGGTCAATTTGGACAAAGGAGAACATATTGAAATCAATAAGGCATTTTAATTTCCTCTATCCCACATTGACCTTTTGATGAGGTCGCTAGAATGTTGGTTCGTTATGTCACACTTGAGTGCAAATTCTCAACCATTCCATTACATCACTTGGTCTGATAAATCATTCCAAACGTGAGGTGAAGGTGAGTTTATCCTACTATATTCTACAATCTATGGAAAAGTCTATTTTGGAAGTTTAAAGTCGTAAGAAGATTGTTCCTCTTCACCAGGAGTCATTTTCCTCATCAATCAATACTTTTCAGATGTTGTGGCTCACGAATCCTACCGTATTTTGGTCTCTCCTCCTCCCTAGCATCCCCACATTCACTCTAAAAACCCCATGTATCATGACTCTTCCTTTGAGCCACCTCCTAAAAGGATCCTTCATAGTAGCAGGAAAGATAAGGAAATTCTTGACATTGGCCAGAAGGGTAAAGAAATTTTTGTGGAGGATATCCCCTCCACTATTCTTCCTTTACCACATGGAACAAGACATCTCCTCTATTTTGGAGAAGAAATTTATCATGCAAGCTGAGACTATGAAAACCCTTGAGGACAATGTGGAATTTCTTCTTAAGTCTTTTGTTAAGGAACAAGCTCCTGATCCTATCCCCGGCCTCAAAGATGAAATTTCCACTCTAGAATCTAAGCTTAAAGACCTTGAGGAAAAGCACAACAACTATCTATCCATGCATAGTGCTATTCTGGATCTCATGCAAGTCCACATACACCAGATTTGTGACTCTAGTGGCATTCCGGTCTCTGCATGTAAGAACGAAAAGAGTACCAAAAAGTTTAAAGCTTCAAACTAGGACCCCACTATTTCTATTACACTAAACACAACATAACAACGTGCACTCAAGCTCCATCAATCCCTCGAGTTGCTTTAAATTTTTTAACAAATTTGTTTGTTAGTGTTGTCATCTCCTTGTTCTTGGTGTAGTTGTTTTGTTGATGTTGTATAGCATGCGGTTTTGTTTGTTTGTTGGTTATTAGTAGGGATTTTTATAGCTAGATGGTCCCTACCTTAGCTTTTTCAAGTGTTTTTGTCTTTTGGTTGGGGTGTGGCCCCACGGATAAAAAAACCACATTGTTATACTCTAATTATCTTGGCTTCTGAGCCTTTGGTTGTATGTCCGGTAAGGTCCTCCAAACCTTTTACCTTTAATAAAAAACTAAAAGTATGAAAAATACCTGAATATGAATTATATTTAAGAATCCTACAACAAAAGCACTTTCCTAAATATTGGGGACACCTAAATATCATAGTCTTAATACAATTATGTAATTTTAATTTATCCTGATCAAGTGAATTTAATTGGTAAGTAAGGTTGGAAACTAATTGCTAGTAGCATATATGGAACTAATAAATTGATCTAATCTCATAAAAATCATAGTAAAATAAAGTAAACTAGTACCCCCAAATGTTAGCGCCTAGGTAGTTGCGTAGTTTGCCAAGGTCTTAATCCCCCTACCGTATATAATAGTTCCTCCAGATTTTAATAAATAGGATTCTTCATTTGAGAATATATAGGTCTATGTCTCTACTTACACTATCATTTTAGTTACAACCTCTAAACTCTTGAAATGTCTCACCACAAATTATAAAAATATTTTATTTTATTTTATTTTATAGTGTTATGGATATTTATTATGCCAAGATGCATTCTTCAAAATATTAAAAATATTTTTCTACCAATTGGTAATTGGATTTTGAAATTTTAAGATTGATAATAGAAATAAATAAAGTAAACTTAAAATATTAAAAATTATAATAAAATGTGAAGAATAAACAAATAAATACATCAAACCATAATAATACATTATCAAACTAGCCTTTTGACAAAAGGAAATAGAATCAACTTAGAAAATAGAATGGATATATTGAATGTGAATTTTATGAGTATTTTTAAAAATATGGCAAAAATATTAAATTTGAGTTATTACAATAAAAATGATTGCAAAGTGCACATTCATATTTTACTCATGTCAAATCATATTAGTTGTGAGTGTATCTTCAACTTACACTTTTTAATTAAATTATATAAAAACTAATTCTTATATCACCATCCTAAATTATATATTATTTCATAATTAAATTTATGCTTAAAAGAAATATTATTAATTAAAATATTTTAAACATAATTTTCTAAAAATGTCCAGAGATATTAATTTTAATATTTTAATCTTGTATTTATATATATATATATTGATCAATAATTTTAATATATATATCTTCTCATAATTTTTTTATTGTTGAAAAATGAAAATATTAATTAAAAATAAATGACATCTTCAACTTTCGAATAGAAGTGAACCCTACTCTCCTACCCCCTCGTAGCGATGGTTGTGAGAAATATGGGGTTGGTCGGTGGTGTGATCATGACAACATTTATGACATTAGAGGATCATCTAAGTGATTACGTACCTTGAAGATCTCCCCCTGTTCCCAATCCTCCCCCAATGCTTGTTTTACCACTATTTTGATTCACTTAGGTGGCTCATTGTTCCCTATTCTTGCAACAATGTCTCGGTCCTTGAGCTCACCTAGACTAGTGATAAATAATTTGGTCACCCAATCCCTCGAGTGTGGCTTCTTTGTGGAGGTTTTATCACCAATAATCATGGGGCTAATCCTGGACCCTCTTAGGCACTTACACCATTCCATCAGTCACATTTATAGAATAGGTGTTTGAGGAGGTGTTGGCTTCGAAATGAGTATCCATAGACAAGGGCCTAATTTTTAGATTCCACAATTTACGTCCCAGACTTCCTGCCCTATATGCATACATACATACATACATACATACATACATATATATATATATATATATATATATATATATATATATGTGAGTTTGGGTTTCCCTTTTGGAAAGCAAAGCCTCAATCTACCCCTGTATAATAGGACTTTTTGTGTTGATTTTACAATTTAGTAGTGATAGAAAGATCATACTCAACATATATTGAGTGTGTAAGGGTCACTACATGGCCATGAAACCTTGGTCCTATCCTTTGATTCATGCAAAAATATTTTTCTTCTTGAACCATTTAGGTTAGATTTCCTAGAGCCATAAACACAAGATTTTATTACTTAGAGTATTCACAAACCATTGCATTCATGGATAAAGGAACTAAATGTGTCACGGTGTTTCACCTCAAAGTAATGCGATAAAACAGATAAGGGTAATGGGCATAGGAGGAATACATGTGATTATGTAGACGGTGTGTGCGCATAGAATGTTGACCAAGCTGATTGTGAGAGCTTCCCTTTGGCTAGGAGGAATGACCTATAAGAAAAAAACAAGACCACAAAATAACATTAACAATATAGGTTGGTGGACTTCCTAGCAAGAGCTAGATCCGGGAAGCGAGGTGCTTCCTAGAAGGTTGTCAATCCACTTTCAAATACAATTTAATGCAACAAATAACATGAAATAGGTAAATCCTATTGTAATGGTATGATTTAGGTGTCTCGTGCTAATATAATAAGTAAATTTAATCTAACAGAAAAAGTTATGATTAAATCTAGAGGGGTGGTAGGTTGTTTTGGGTTTGCAGGTCTGACAGAGGTTGTAGGTGAGGTTTGGGTGAAGTTTAGTAAGGTTCTAGGTTGTTTAGGAGAAGTTATGAGCTCATTGTTATAAGAAAAGATACTAGTCATAGAGACCGGTATCGGTTAGATGAATGATTTTGGTATTGAAATGACCGACGCGTCGATGATCATGGAAAATGACCGATGTCGGTTGGGTGATCGGTGCTGGTAGGGGCAATATGGTAGAAATATCAAAAATGGGTGTTTTGGGTCTCTCTGTGATTGCACAGAGAGTTGAGGGATTTGAGAAGTATGATGTGATTTTTGATAGAGCTTAGCAAGGGTGGTAGAGGTGCTAAGATGGATGAAATGGTTTAGGTTGATGGAATAGGTGGTAAGTAGGTGAAAGGTGGTATTCGGGACAAATAGGGATCAAATGAAACAAGTAAATGAAAGAATTAAGATCAAAACAAAAGCTTAGCAAATAAGAGTGAATTAATTATTTCGTAGCATTTATATTTGAATATGGTTGTATGTGATGAGAGTTCATGGGAGATATGGGAATGTGTCTAGTGTCGTGGCAATGGAGCTTATGTGCTCTTCTGTGATGATTTGTAGCTGTGGATGAGATGACTGGATGTTGGTGAAGGTCTGATGGAATTTGGTTTGTTGTCTAGTAGCTTGAATGCTTGAGAGTTATAATTCCAAAGCTAAGGTGAATGAATGAATTGGAGAACCCGTGCAAAGAGTTAGAAACTCTTATTTAAGGGTAACTAACGGCGGTTAGGGAATTGACATCGGCTGAGGGAAAATCGGTGTCGATTAGGGGAAATGGTCAAATTGGCTAAAAATGGCTTGATTACTCCCATATTTGGCATGAGTCAAGTTTCAGTCCCGGGTCAGAAGTGGGAGCTAACACTAAATATAGTGGAAGAGAGGCTAGATAGATCATAGGTCATAATGGTTAAGGTTAGATTAAGTCCTAGTTGGTTAGGGAGTGTGGGGACTTGGTCTTAGCCATTAATGAGGTTGGAATAGTTCTAGGGTGAGGTAGCTAGGTGAGATGGATATTAATCTAATTAAATTAATTAATAGTGTGAGGATTAATTTAATTATGGGTGATTAAATTAATACCAATGTGGGGAAGGGGGCCATGACTAGGCATATGTGTTGAATTGATGAATCAAAAGGGGTTAAAGGGCTTGTGACCTAAATTTGGTGTCTACATTTTCCCCTTTTTGTCACGTAGCTTGTATTGATAAGCAATGTTGACAAAAACAGGAGTGGTTGCCCCAAGTATGGATGATGTGATCCCCCTCAAACTCAGAGTTGATGAAGGAGCAAGTTGAATCATTGGTGAGTTTGATAAAATTGTAGGTGGAGAAGAAAGATAAGGTAGGGTTCGGCGCGAGCAAGACACGAGGCTAGAGAGCTCACAATCTCTACATCATCAAAGGTTGATAGTTTATCCAAACAAGGTTGTTGTGATCTAGGTATCCAAGTTATAGGATACGATCCTAAAACACAGCTAGGTTGAGTGTAAGAATGGGCATTAGGTGAGTTCCATAATACCAATAGGTTTGGGCTGGTCCAGATAAACATCACGACATTAGGAAAGGCACGTTTGGTAGGAAAAACAACACGAGTAACGTCATCACAAGGTATAACGAGTAAGTGAATTCGAGTGTCAAATGGTTGAGGTCGTGTTGGGTAAATAGGTAAGGCCGTAGGAAAGGCCGAGGTAGAGGAAAAAACATGCCCCAAATGATAGTGTGATCAGGTGTGAGGCAATAAGGCAATTAGGTGGGGTTATAAGGCTAGGTGGAGGCTTGGGTAGTAAGAAAATGGTTTTAGGTAGCAAAATTGAGGGTAAAGTAGGTATAGGTTGGTTAGAAAGGTGGCCACAACCTTTGTTGAAGACTAATCAATGCTGGTAAAGGGATAACTAATGTTGGTCCATTAGGGCACGAGAATGACATCGATCAAGTCGATTTGGGGTAAAAAAGTAAAATCCACGTATTACGGATTCATTTGTGCTTTTCTAATTTTGGAAAATGACAGGAGAGAATATTTTGGAGGAGAAAAATGATAGAAAGAGTCCTTTGACTGATTTGGTGAGTTGGGATTGGGTGATTAGAGTATAGTTGAGGCCCACGAGATCAAGATGAGGGAGTGGATTGGTTGAGAGTTGAGTAGTGGATTTAGACATGGCGGAGGTCAAAGAGGGAGTGGGGAATGTCGGTTCGAGATCTTTGGAGATCCCACCACGGTGACGAAGGCGAGTAGAGGTAGGAGTCAATCCTCATGTGTGGTTTTGGATTAAAACTAAAGTAGAAAATTGAAAAATTTGGGTTTTATATTTGATTTTGAAATTTGGGTAATAAATGATGAAATTGGGTATGGGGAGGAACAAATGTAGGTTAAATAGGGTGGTAAATGAATGTGGGTGGGGTGTTGAGGGTTGTGGGTAGGTTTGTAGGTAGTTTGGTCAAGTTTTAGTAAAATAGGGACGTCTGGGTTTGGCCCTAGGTCCAAACTAATGAATGACGTCGGTCGGACGATGGCCGCGTCATTTGGCTTGTCGACATTGGTGGGGTAAAAGGGGTGACCGATACCGGTCAAGGTGACTAGCACCGGTCACTGTAAAAGTGACCATGGCCTAAAAAGGAGGTTTAGATGATAAAAATAAATCATAATGGAATGATAAGATGGATGGATGAGCAATGAACTAGGGGTAGATAGATTAGGGGCATACAATGATAGAATTAGGTTGGTTTTAGGGTGAATCTAGTTATGAACGGTCGGGTTGTAGAGTGCAATTCATGTGAAAGTGTGTAGGAAAAATAGAATATAGGGTAGGTAAGTTAATTAGGTAGAAAATAGATAGGTGAGAAAATTGTATGTGGGATGGGACTGGGTAGGAGTGAATAGATGATTAAGAAGAGGTAAGTTCTTGACAAGTTTAATTGGTAATGATGCAGGCATGTCACCAGTTGACTATGCGGGACAAGGTGCCACCTTTGTTGGTACAGATGTGAGCTAGTGTCATGGAGGACGAGTGGGACCATATGAGAGATGTTGGGCTCATCGGTGTGAGGCGATACAAGTGCATCATACGAGATCATAGTTTGATGGTCACTCTCATTGATAGATGGGACTCAATGAACTAATACCTTCCATCTACCCACCGGTGAGATGACTATCACACTGGAGGATGTGTACTGATTTTGTGGCTACCGATTGTGGGGGAGCTAGTGTATAAGATTTCGTTGAATGAGGTAATGGAGACTATGGTCACAGTATTTGGTGAGGTAGTGGGTGACCTGGGTGAGCACAGTGCCAACATCAGCTATGGAGCTATGTATGCTTGCACATCCAAAGGAGACCGGAGTTAGCGATGACGATGATGGTGACAAAGTGGGATGTTATGCACTCCAGATTCAAAGGGTGGCAGATTTCCCCGAGCACTAATGGGGGTGTTATAGGACATGATTGAGGAGAGGGTTTGTTTTGTGTGGGTGTTGGCCTACTTGGTATAGCTATGTAGGGAGTTATGGGCATATAAGAGGATTTGGCAATATGGTATCTATTGTACGTATTTACTGCATTGATGGGCCTATGAGCACATATTTATTGTGCACCCACAAGGATTTCTAAGATAGGATTGGTATCACGGTGTCATGAGAGCTAGTTATAGGAGATGGGTGCCAGTAGGGGACTCATCCACAGATAAAGGAGGCGTCACACAATGTTACCTATTATATGTAGATATTAGAGGGATTATATGCGATAGATATTGTATGGCAGCCATATGTGGATTTTCCATCTTATGGAGGTATGAAAGATGAGATGAGAGGATTACAGGTTGATCGAGATGGATACATGGGAGGTGTACCGATGAGCATGAGATGATTACAAAGTGAATGCAGTCCGACGCCAGTCGAGTGCTACATCGGACGTGCCTCTACCATTTCCTCGAAGATCATGAGAGACGATGTGGAGAGACCTTTATCTCTCACACATCCAACGGATCCTACAGGAAGGAGGATCGGGTATCCGATAGGCGTATTGATGATGCGTGTACCATAGTTGCATACAAGTGTTGGTGGGTAGCGTAACTACAGCAACACCGCCACATCCAAGCTAGCCGGATGTAGCTACAAAGTGATAGTGCGGAGAGGGATGAACTATAGGGAATGTCGGTGCTTTTTTGCGCTTTCATCTCAAAAAGGCATAGGCATAGTTTTCCATGCCTCGAAGAGAAGGTGATTGGATTACAGGGAAAACTTTCACAGCACGAGGCTCAAAGCTCCCGCACATCCACTTGCAGATTATGGGGGATAGGTAACAACTTTTCAGGCACATGTGATGGTGTTACATGCCCAGATAGTCACCCAACAGGGGCAATTAGCCACATCGAAGCACAAGTGATTGCATTATAGGTGCAAGTAGTTACATAGGAACTATCTTAGGAACCCACCATACACGCAGAGTATAAGGACTAGTATTAGGGCCACTTTTATTGGGACAGGGTCCACAAGTTGGGGTGAGAGTGATGGATCCTCCCAAGTGATATATATGGCCACCTATAGAGATGCAATATCAGAGGTGAGGTATTATCGGGATCGATTGTTGGAAGTCTGGTATATATGTTCTGTCTTATGTAGAGCACAGAGCACAACAGATAGCTAGTGCCATGACCATCTCATGGAAATATAGTTCAAGTAGCTTAGAGAGTCGTTGGCCACATAGAAAGGTGAGTGAGAGGTTACTAGTTCATGGTGGCAGAGGCTAGGTGAGGGTAATGGAGATATTATGAGTGGGCAGAGACCGAGACTAGATGAGGGTATAGGGGAGAGAAGCAAGGGAGCCGGGCCATCATGATGGATGATAGACATTGATGATATCTGACATTGTATTTTTATTTTTGAAATATATAATGGCCTGCGTGCAAGGTGTGAGAATGTATATGATATTTTTGAGATACTTGTATTTATATCCAGTATATTCAGTGTATTGATATACAAACCTTCGATGTATAGATTGATGATGATATTTATATATGATGCATTTGGTTTATTTCCATTGTATTATTTTCATGGAAACTAGATGTGTAGGCATGGATTTATAATGATGTATGGTTAGTTTCATTTCCATTATATTGATGTGATGGAAAGTATACATAGGCATGGTTGAGTCGACGTTTTATATGGTTGAATGAGTTAATCACTACTATTGTGATGTTATGGAAACTAGATGTTTAGGCATGGTTGAGTCAGATGTAGGCATGGTGGAGTCAGTATGGAGTGTCATTGCATTATGAAAAATAGATGGTTTAGGCATGGTTGAGTTGAAAATTTCCAAGTTATTGTTTTTATGGAAATTAAATGATTTAGGCATGATTTGGTTGATGTTATTTGTGAAATGAAATGATGTTATGGTGAATTATTTAAATTTCCAATGTATTGATATTATGGAAACTAGAGGATAGGTATGGTTGAGTGTAATTGTGTTTTTATTTAATTTCCAAGTTATTGGTTTGATGGAAAGTAAATGATGATGTCCATAGGTGATGTATATTTTTGGTTTTAAGTTAACTTCCAAATTATTGTTTTTATGGAAACTAACTAAGTTTTTGTTTGATGGGGGAAAATATGAAGGGGTAAAAGAGTGGCTGAGCTAACCTCAAAGGGCCCCATGCCCTAAGAGTGTTTCCTACATAGCCCTTACAAAAGGGGCCTCAGGCCGATGTAGTTCTCCCAACGGATAGGGAAGAATAAGACAAGGTAGGTGAATAGGTTGGTGAGTTTATGTATGGTTTTGATGAAATTCTAAACTTTCATAATAAAATTGCAAAGATAAACAAGGAAGGCTAACACCAATGCCACCTAATAGCCAAGGTTCTAAGTCTAGGAATGTAACATTAAGGTAGAAGCTTAAAAGAATACTTAACTAGTATGAAAAAATACAAAATCTAACTAAACATGCCTACTAATATGCTTGAATTACCTAACATGGGCCTAAATAGACCTAAGAGGGCAATCAAATGGTTATGGTTTATACTCCAAAAAGGTGAAATGTCCTCTCCAAATGACTACTTGATCATTTTCGATATCCATATACTAACCCCATTAAAGGCTTTAAGCAAGGATTGAACTTGGCTATATATCATATTTATTATATGAGATGCAAATCAAAGCATGGTGTAAAGTATAAAGGAATGAGGTGCACCCTTTTTATAGTTTTCCTTTTGGGATAAACTTGTATTTTGGTGCATGTGGGACTAAAATCCCCAAATTAGATTAGAATTGCTAATCATGATTAGGCCTTGCTAATCACAATTAGTCAATTACCAAGTGGTTAAGAGGTGTGAAGCCTTAAGCAATCGCTTAGGTCAAATAAGAAGCCACGATAAGATTTTGAAGCTTGCCGAGATGTTGTGGAGGTGAATGGGGTGATTTTGAGTGGTTGGAAGAGGGGTTTGAGTCAATACTAGGGTATATTGACCAAAACAAGGGGAAAATAGGATTAATTAGCTAATAAACGCTAATTGTCTATTTTGAAGAGGATTTTGACTTACGATTCACCGTAAAGTGGAATCCTGAATATGAAAGGGGTTACACAATCAACAAAATGTTGTTAATTGGCTACAGTGGTAAGAAACGTTAGTTAATCACGAAAGATCACTAATTATAATAGAATTGGCAAGAATGAGAGTGATTTGCGTGCATTTTAGCAATAAGATTGCAAAAGTGGAATTTAGGTGTCTACAGGTTAATGGGCAAGGTAAGTTAGGCATGGTTGTGTCTAGGTTGTTTAGGCATGGTTGTGTCTAGTTTTTTTAGGCATGGTTATGTCTAGGTTGTTTAGAAAAGATAGCATGTGTAAGATGAGTTGATTGAAGTAGGCGATGAACGTAAATGTAGGTGAAAGGAGAAGAAATACCATTAAACTAAGTTGTGTGGTGAGGTAGAGGTAGATAGAGTAGGTATCCAATAAGTGTATTGATAATGTGGGCACCACAAATGAATACATGCATTGGTGGGTAGAACAACTACATAAAGCACTTTGCCACGGTAAGGACATCCAGACGTAGCTACATTGATAGTGCGTAGGATGCACTACAGGTAGGTCATTACTTTAAAGTTGCAGCTCACACGAGGCACGCACGGGTGGTCATCCTTCCGAGACAGTGACTGGATTACGTGGATAACTTTCTTAGGCATAGGCTCGAGCTCCCACACAAACTGCCGGTAGATGATGGGGACAGTGTAGACACCTATAATTTAGCTTGAACAATTTAAATACTTAAATTGTGCTAATTATCCCCTTTCCCGCAAATTGGTGACATATCGTCAATAGTGCTCATCTTCTCTCCTATCATCATTAATTAATTACATTACGTTAATTAATTAAGTCTTCTATTCAACAAATACCCTAATTAACGACCTTCCGTTAATTAATCCTTCCTTCTATCTTAACTAAATAATTAATATTAATTAATTAACTTCCCTTTCATTAAATCAATAAATCATTATTTAGTTGATTTAATTCCCTTCTATAGTCTAAATCATGCTAATATTCCTCTAAAAAGCTTTTATAAGCTTGCACACCTATTAATTAATCACTTTGGTTAATTAATAAACCCACTTTATCCCCATGAATAACTAAAGGACAAATTAAACTCTCCTAAAGTTAACTCAACCCTTTCTAAACCCCCTTATCCAAAACTAACTCAACATCTCTATTATCCCACATAAAAGGGATGTAGGGAGTCTTCATCCATTTGGCTATATAAAGATCCCTCCTATTACCTTTACACTTACACCTCCATTCATAAATGAGCATATAACAAATACACTATAGCCATTTTGTCATCTTAGAGAATTCTTCATTAGAGAAGCTAAGCTACTTTCATTTCTTGTATTCATCCACCCAATTTTTGAAGTCATATTGAGATATGTCAAATGGTCTTGTAGCCATGATTTGACAAGACTCAATTCTTAGAAACCTTGGGATTTCAAGCACATAATCAACTCTTTGATTGCTAGAGGTCTACCTAGGTTCAATCTCATCCTTAACATTCAATAAGAGATAGAAGTTAGTTTATTTAACATATTATCTTTAAATTTTCATGTTTAATATAGCAATGTTGATAGGTTAGCTTTGTTTACACTCTTAGCATGATGATGCATAGGTTTAGTTTAGTATTGTATTGAAGCTACTAGGTGTGAGTTTCAACTTTACTTGCATTACTAACTATTACATGCATACATATGGCACGCCCGGTGGGATGGATCCTTAGTCCCTTAACATTCTAGCTTGAATTATATTATTTTTGGCTAACCCTTAATATACATATATGGAAAATAACGTTTAATTTATTAGAGTTTTTCTTGTATTATATGTGTAGGTTTTCATTTAGAGCTATCATTCTAATGGGTTGTTGTCAATTTCAAGCTAACTTACTAAAATTTGGAGTGTTTTGAGATTTTTGGTGTCTTTGGTCATATTTTGGCTACAGGATAGGTGCAGACACATTAACCTTAACAAGCGCGCAGACACATTAAACCTAAAGCACAGGCACACTAACCTTGGCGGAGGTACATCAAACCTGGTGTAGACACTCTGTTCGTATTGTACCTTCATTGCAGCTAGAAACCTGTTAGGCTAGCGTACATACCATAACCCTCATGTAGACATCTCTTGGGTCACGTAGGCACATTTTCTCGAGTTTCCATACCTTTTTTTGCTACCCCGCATACACACCTAAACCCCGGTGCACATACCTTAACCCCGGTGTACACACCTAAACCCCGGTGTACACACCTAAACCCCGATGCACACACCTAAACCCCGGCACACATACCTTAACCCCGGCATAGGCACCTCTTAGGTGGCATAGGCACACCGTCTGCGAGTTCCATACCTCTTTTAGCTAACCCGGTGCACACACCACAATCTTGGCATAGGCACCTCTTAGGTGGTGCAGGTGCACTGTGAATTTGAAAAACACGAGAGAGTGTAAATGCCCTAACTCCATTGCACGTAGATGCTTCGATCCGAATTAGCATGCATATTTTAGTTTCCTCAAATTTTGTATGTTAAAGTGCTAACTTATTTGCAGGTTTAATCTGACTAATGCTTACTTCTATAGGGTATGTTTACATGCTTTTTCTAGACTAGATAGACTTTGCATGCTTGCTTGTAAGAGTAAGATCATGTATTCTCTTCCCTCGCGTCTTTTGGGGAGATCTTTGGAATCAGATACGATTCTTAGGTCTTTTGGCACTTTGAAAATGTTGAGAATTTCCTAATTGAGTAGAAATGAGTTAAATTGGTGTCTTTGAAATAATTGTTTTCCATTTGGAAAATTCTTGAATTCTAAAAAATGTTATGTATGCTCTTCTCTTGTGTCCTTGGACGATCTTGAGAATCAAAAATGATGTTTATTCTCTTTATGGAAAATCACTAACTCGTTGTGCAGAACCAAAACACACGCTTGTCAAAGAAAGGTGGAGTCAAACAAAATCAAACTACTAATACAATTTCCGTGTAGGTTGCCAAAAGGTGTTCAAGCAAACCACATCAAATTAAACAAGATAAAAAGAACACCACATTCAAAACATTGTATTTACAGGTTTGGATAAGGGTACGTCCCATCCACTTAAAACTAGGACATAACCCCTTTGGCATAAGCCTTAAGCTACAACAATGGGGGTGGTCCTAGGAACCCCAAAGTAGTCCATGCAAGAGGGAACCTTGTGGAAAAATGGGAAGTTCTCCACACAACCTACTTGACTAGTTGTTCCTTGTGAGTTAGCATTACCGATTTTCTATATGGCGACCCCAATGATAGTACACATGGACGCACTAGTTGCCCACTACACTTGAAGGGGGTAAAGTAAAGTGAGATACTCCCAAATTAGTCATTGTGAATTGTTTGGGTAAATCGAGCTCACTTAAGACAACTTTGTAACACCTAGTTGAGAGAACCACCTAGGAAGATATCTTTGTCTACGAGCCACTTTGACCATTTCAAAATAGTTTTGAGTTGTGAGACACCATTCATCACGAAACATGGAAAACATTACTTTTTCTAAGTTTTTCACTTGCCTTAAGGCGAGGTGAAACTCTGCCAAGTAAAGCAAACATTTTTCACCCCTATTTTGATATACTTCCTTCAATTTATTTTGACACTTTGTTGATTAAAAGAATCATGACTACCTTTGCATTATCAATTGATTTTTTCTGCCACTTTTTTATCCGTTTACGCCCATCCATGTTTGCGGCTAGGTAAGTTAAATATCTAAAGTGTGTGGAGACGTATTCATATCATTGGTAGCCTTTGTGATCTTGATACCCATGTTAGGATCATCATCATAGTTAGGCTTGGTTCATCATCTTGAACTTCCTCGGAAAGGTTACCTTGTTTATATCATATCATTACAATTTCGGTATTTACGTCTCATTTCTTGTAAAATTTACCTAAATATATTCATTGTAAGGTTACGCTATACACATTTTAACAATTCTTAGTTATACTATAAACTTTGAGTTTGATTCCATTACTACCTCGATTTTGATAAGTGCTACGTGTTACCACTTGTGTGTGTTATATCAATATCATCTTGATATCAATACCTTACTTTCTCACAAAGTTTAGTTAACATATCTTGGTGACATTGTTGTGTCACTCACAATCATAACTAGCACTTTTTGGGATATAGGTATTGATTGAGTTTGGGCTTGCTTCTAGTATACCTTGTTATGAGGTTGCATTAACTTCTTGTTATTACTTATGCCTTGTTCATGTCTTTGAACTCGACATAAGTAGGGACATCTTGTTAATTATCTTACAACATCGACTACCTTTTTGAAAAAAACCTAAGAAGTACTTCATTTGATTGATAGGCTTGGTAACAAACATTGCGTCACTATTGACTTGTGAATTTTTAGGCCATCACTTTATCACATTGGTACTTTAACATTTATACTCAATCATATTCTTAACATTATTTTTACATTTCACTTAGGTTTGAAAGCCAATCTTTGAGCACATTCACATATACCTTAGTGAAACTATTACACATCATGGCCCCTAAAACAAGATTAGGGCTCAAAATCAAACATTAGAAGCAAAACAAGCATAGAATTGGGAAGTCTCAAATAATCAAGGGTAAAACCCTTTTATTGGCCATGATCTTGGGCCTTTATTTTTCGTGGAAAACAGTAGAAGAAATGATATATCATAGTGGTGACGAGTTGGAATCCCCACATGTGGATTTTGACTTTGACCCCACCTTGTTAGATGAATTCCTTTTTAGAAACAAGGATAGGGTACTGGCACGAGTTGTAGAATTGGGAGCCAAAATGCCTATTGAACAAGAAATAATCCCACCTACAAATGATGTTAATGAAGAGGAGCAACCCCTTATTAATATGGAGGATATCTTAACGCATGGGCATGATTCTACTTCTAACGTAGGAAACAATAATGTGGAGGGATATAGAATACCTTTCCTTAAATTACCACGTAAATTCAGGATAGAACACGAAAATGGTGAACAACCTCCACAACATGAAAAAGAAGAGGAACCTTTTGAAGAAGTCACTATTCAGCAACAAATTTGAAACCTTAGTCAATAATTAGCCTTGTTAACCTCTCATGTACAAATAGAAATAAACAAGAATGTCCAAAAGACAAAGCCTAAGGTCAAAATCAGTGAACTTCATAGAAAAAATCAAGGAGAAGACAATATGGAGCATCATTGTGTATATATCCTTGCTTCTCCTACCAAAGAAAAATTACTCACTCAAGAAATGCAATCTATGAAAGTGAAACCTACAAGCCTCTGAGAGATTACTGTGGAGAATATCATAAAATATCAATATGAAGAGTTATGTCCCTATCCATTTGACAAAACTATGACACTTCAACCCTTCCCTAAAAAGTTTGACATGCTGAAATTTGAAAAATACAGAGGGAAGGGTGATCCATGAGACCATGTAAAATATTTTTATATGGCATGCCAAGAAGTGGCCTACAGTGACAACTACCTCATATGACTCTTTCCAAAGAGTCTAGGGGCCAAGCCTTAGAATGGTTTACTCGCTTACCTCGTGGGTCTATTTTTACATGGCCCAAACTAGTAGAAAGATTTGTATGACACTTCTTGTATAATATAGAAAGTGACATAACCATGGAAGATTTTTGTGGCACTAAACAACATCCCAACAAAACATTTGCTAGCTTCCTACAAAGATGGAGAGGGATAGCTAGTCTCTTCCCTTGTACATTCCCTGAAAAGTATCTTGTGAGTATATTTGTGCCCAATCTAAATCTAGACATCAATTTCCACCTTCAAATGCATTGTGTTTGAAGTTTTGAGGAGGTTATTGAAAAGGGAATTCAAATAGAGAAAGACGTTATTGCCAAAGGAACTCTTAAATCAAACTCTAAGGATAACCAAAATGTTAAACCTACGTAAAAGCTAAAAATATTCAACAAAAATAAGAACGTGGTGGGAGATGAAATCACATATTCCAAACACGTGCAAATAGTTCAAACCAATCAACCTTTTAAACTAGACCAAAGGACCTATTCAACCACCACCCAAACGTAGAATGCCCACTCCTCTAAATGAGCCTTTGTTGGTCATATTGAAACAATTGGATCCAGCTCACATGGTGACTTATCCCACAACACAACCCTTTGATGACAATGCTCCAAAACTAGCATGGTACAAAGAGCATGACTATTGTGAATTACATCGTGTCAAGGGACACAAAATAGACAAATGTCTACGACTTCGTCACTACATCCAATACCTCATCGACAATGGGGAGATAGAAGTGGACAACCCGGAAAAAACTCGACACCTAATGAAAATATGGGGATATACAAAGAACCATTCCCTAAACATGGTAAGTTAGAGGAACCAAAGCCGGATTGAGGAGAGTCATCACAAAGTTATAAAGCGGTGAATTATCTATATACCAAGAAGGAAAATAATCATTATGATTCACTCATTAGATGTATCCGCTCTCCTAGTGACCATGTGAACACCATTCAAATCAAGGGAAAGGATTGCACTACGGTAACAAGGCATGCCCACCTCACGATTCTTGAACCCTCTCCGTCAACCCCACAAAATGGTAGGTACAACCTTTTAGAACAGCTTGAGAAGACATTTTCCAAGATTTCAATCTTGGATCTCCTCAAAATATCGAATGTACATAAGGACATTTTGTACAAAACTCTTCAGGGGTTAGGAGTGCCATTAGAAGTAGATCCTACGCATCTTCAGCTATAGTAGCCAATATTGTACCAACTGAGCACATTTCCTTTAATCATAGGGAGATCCCTATTGAAGATCCAACACATAATCTCCCCTTATATATTGAGGTATTCGTTACCCGCCAAAAGATAAAATGGGTGCTTGTGGACAACGGATCAGGATTGAATATATGCACATTGAAATTAGTTAAGCAATTGGGACATACCAAAGAAGACCTCGAGTCCCACATCATTACCATAACCGCTTACAAAAATATGGAAAGAGAGTCAGCTGGCACAATCACATTACCCATGGAAGTCGACCCACTTGTCATCACACAAAGTTTCATGTCTTGGACTTGGAACTCCCATACAATATGCTTCTAGGCCGACCATGGATTCATGCCATGCAGGTCATAACATCAATGTTACATCAATGCATTAAAATGAAGCACGAGGGACACACTATCATGATACAAGGAGATCTAGAGCCCTTCGTTCACTACAGAGCTCTCAATATTTTTGCACATAAGGGTACCTATACATGTCCCTCTGTTGATATAGTTGTTCCTCTTCAATCCAAAGCCATGGAGTCCCAAATAGATTTGAATTCCCTCGCCTTGCACCCGTGATGCCTCTACATCAACTTCCCCTTTTGATTCACGGGAGATGAAGGTTCTATAATACAGTTGTGGGGAGTATAATCTGCAACAAGCCCTTTTAGTTTCATACCTCTCATTGCCACCTAAAACTAGAGGCTGACCCAACTATCCTTTCGATGGCCTAGAGATGAGCAAACTATTGGGTCATTTTTACTTGGAGGGTTGCTTCTTTGAAGAGAAATTTTGGATCCACCTACGACTTGGGTCCTAGAAGATACTCAACCAACTTGCTACCAAACCCTTAAGTATGAGAAATCTAGCCGAATGATGTATTCCATGGGCTACAAAGGTCTAGGATGCGGAAGGAATGAGAAAGGATAGCGAGAACCAATTCCTCTCCCACACTTTAAAATAGAAAGGTATGGAATTATAATTCGACCCTATGTGGCTCATCCCAATGATCAATATGCTACCTACCCCGAGCGTGAAGATAACTCTGACTATTTAGATAGTGATACAGATTCCCACTGTAGCCAATACAAGGATCTTTCCTCCATGAACTTGTTCATGAATACCGTTGTCCTCACCATAACCCCTACTGAACCTAAAATTGAACTTGTTTACCCTTGCCTTGTCGAATGGGACCAAAAATGTCATGTGCCACTAGATCTCTTTGAAAATGATGAAGCCATTGCAAAATTCATGGGCATTCGGGATATAATCCCCTTGGAGATCACAAAAAGGGTTTCTACATTGACTTAGATACTTGCACCTACTTCAGAGAGGAAGTTGAGCTTCGTGGTCAACAAAATTTAAGAAAATTGAGGGCAAAAGTTCCAATGAAAAGCCTTGACAAAAAATTCAAAGTCCAAGTTACACAGTGAAAACCTCTTTGAGGCACTGCAAACAAATAGGTACAAAAATCAAAGGATAATAAAAGTGACCACGCCAAGGATGAAAATATCGTGGAGACATCCTTGGATGAAGATCTCAACCTTCCTCCCGATCCTACGCGTATGGAGGATTTGTCAAAGTTACTTGGTAGAAGAGACTATTGATGTAAACATTGGCACAGAAGATGATCTGAAAATAGTTAAGTTAGGAGCTTCTCTCTGAGCACGGAAACAAAAAAAATTCATGATGCTTTTGTGGGAATTTATAGATGTCTTCGCATGGTCTTATAAGGATATGCCGTGTTTGAAACCAACTTTGGTAGTGCACAACTTAGTTATACACGCAGACACCAAGCCCATCAAGAAAAATCTTAGAAAGATGCACCCGAGGGTGGCTCTCCTAGTTAAGGAAGAGTTAGAAAGATTTCTCGTGACAAGATTCATCTGACCAATTGATTACTCCAAATGGATATCAAACATCGTCCCTGTACAGAAGAATCCTATTGGGATTAGAATCCATATAGATTTTAGAGACCTTAATAAGGCATGCCCAAAGGATGATTTTTCGTTGCCTAATATCGATATGAATGTTGATTCAACTACAGGATATGAAATACTATCTTATGGATGGATTTTCAGGCTATAATCAGATCAAGATAGCTGACGAAGATCAACACAAGACGTCCTTCACAACTCCCTGGGGTACTTTCTATTATCAAGTAATGCCATTTGGCCTTAAAATGCAGAGCAACCTATCAAAGGGAAATGACTGTGATTTTCCATGATATGATCCATGACATCATGGAAGACTATGTGGATGATATCCTCAGAAATCCAAGATGAGGGAAGACCACCCTGCTATTTTGCGGTGTATCTTCGAACGCCTGTGAGAGTACAAGGTCTTTTTGAACCTAAAGAAATGTGTGTTTGGTGTGTTGTCCAAAATTTTGCTCGGTTCCATTGTATCACGAAGAGGGATTGAGGTAGACCCTGCTAAGGTTACTTCTATTAATGAAATTCCTTCTCCCAAAAAAATTAAGTATCTTCTTAACTTGTAGGGAAAGATACAAACCTATTCTCCGCTTCATCTCTCAATTTGCCGATAAGTGTCATTCGTTCACTCACCTACTTAAAAAGTATGTTGCCTTTATCTGGGGACCAGAGCAACAACAAGCCTTCACCCTGCTTAAACAATACTTGGCTAATCCACCTATCCTCATGCCCCCAACTCCCGGTGAACCACTCCTGCTATATATTTTTGCTACTCAATTTATTATTGGTGTGTTTCTCACCCAGTACGACCTCGGCCACAAAGAAAAATAAGTATACTATCTCAGTCGTACTCTCATCTCTTATGAGCTCAACTATCCACAAATCGAAAAAGCTTGTTTGGCTATAGTTTTTACCTTTCAAAAACTTTGCCATTACCTATTAAATACTAAAACCAAGCTTATATCAAAATTTGACCCGCTCAAATACCTGCTGTCTAAACCCGCCCTCACCGGTAGAATGGATAATTGGATCATTTTATTGAGAAAATTTGACATTGAGTTTGTGCACCAAAAGTCAGTCAAGGGATAAGTACTTGCTGATCAGTTAGTAGAAGCACCTTTACAAGGAACAAAACCTATGAATTTGGATTTACCAGATGCTTCATTACTATATATTGAGGAATCTATCATGTGGCAGGTACACTTTGATGGATATTTTACCTTTCATGGTTCAGGGGTAGGTGTGGTACTAATTACTCCTTCTTGCAACCCCATACCTCAAGCCTTTCACCTTGGTTTTCCTTACACAAATAATATTACAGAGTATGAGGCGCTCATTGCTTTGGGATGAAACTCATAATCAAATGGGACATTCATCATGTTAATATCATTGGTGACTCACAGTTAATCATCAAACAAGTCAATGATGAGTACAAATTCAAGGATGAGAAGCTCATCCCTTACAAAAAGCTGGTCAAAACTTTGAAAGAGTATTTTGTGCGTATCACATTTGAACAGATTCTAAGAGCACAAAACAAATCTGCAGATGCTATGGAAACTATAGGTTCTATGCTATACATTCCACCGGAAAGTAATGATATGCCTTTCTTTGTTGAAAATCTATGCCATCCTGCATATGACATGTCTAGAATCCTATCTAGGCTTGTGATGTTGTTGGTCCCAATTCCCCATGGTATGAGCCCATCTTCACTTACCTTAAAGACAACACGTTCCCTCCTAACATCTCCCATTTTGAGAAACAAAGCCTTATCCACTAGATAGCCCATTATACCCTCTTAGGAGGTATGCTCTATCATCATGGCTATGATGGGAATCTGTTACGTTGTCTCGATAAGACAAAGTCAGTCCAAGTGATTAAAGAGGTGCATGAAGGGGTGTGTGGAGCCCACACAAACGGGATGGTTCTAGCCAAGAAATTGTTGAGAGTGGGCTACTATTGGCCTACCATGGAAACTGACTGCTATAACTATGTGTGGAAGTGTGTACTCTGTCGAAGTATGGAAATTTCATCCATGCCCCGTCACAACCGTTGCAACCCATCACAACCCCATGGCCATTTTCCAAATGGGGACTTGATTTAATAGGGAAGCTTACCCCTACTTCATCTGATGGCCACATGCACATCATCATAGCTATTGAATATTTTACTAAGTGGGTGGAAGTTGGCCCTTTGACCTATGTAATGGGTGCTCAGATCTCAAAGTTCATCATGAATCATCTTATTTTCCGGTATGGCATTCCTGCAACCATAGTTACTAAAAATGGCAAATCATTCAAGAATAAGACCATGAAAGATCTCTGTCATTAGTTTCAAATAAGATTAAAATGGTCTACACCATATTACCCCCAAGGCAATGGATAGGCCGAGGCCACTAACAAGACTTTGGTTTGAATCATGGAAAAGATGGTAAGTAAGACAGAGTTCGAACTGGCATTTGCAAATTCACCTAGCTCTTTGGGCTTACAAGACCTCTATTTGTACTCCTACTAGTGCGACACCATATTCCCTAGTATTTGGAATGGAATCTATCATCCCGTTAGAAATCAAGCTTCCTTCCCTACAAATCTCTCTTAGGGATTATCTGGACAAGGATGAGGATTACAGAGTGGCTAGACTGGCAGAGTTGGAACTCCTGGATGAGAAGCACATCTCGTGCCCTAAATCATCTTAAAGTGTATCAGAATAGATTTTCTCACAATTACAACAAAAGAATCATACCTCATTAGTTTGAGGTTGGTGATTTGGTCATGAAGGAAAATCAGTTCAACACAAGGGCGGAAAGAGAGAAGAAAGGAAAGTCCGAATCGCATTTGCTAGGACCTTATGTCATCGTGGCCAAGTATGGCACAGAGCATACAAACTTGCCCACCCCAATGGTGATGAGCTCCACGAGCCCATGAATGCCATGCACCTTAAGCGGTTCTATGCTTAAACATGGCACAAAAATCAGAAAAGCAAACCAAAAATAGGGTAAAAATGATCAAAATACAAAAAATTAAAATAAGAGAAAAAGAAAAAGAGAAAACAGGTCATCCATAAGTGAAAACCATGCAATTGTGGCACTTTGGATAAGTCCTTGGGTGAAAATTGGTTTCCTATGGTGCCTTGGGAGGATTCATTATTCACAAATATCTTTCATCCGGATGGTACTTTTAATTAGCCTAGGGCTAGTTCTGCATCCACATCCAAGATTCCCTGTGACCCTATTCTTATCAAGCTTTGATCCATATTTTTCTCCTATGGTTAGTCGGTAAAGGGATGGTCTTTTTCTATTCCTCATCTCACGCACTGGGGCACTTCGTGACTTCACCTTCCTATTTGTAAGCATGTGGCACTTTCCCTTGTATATTCCCCGTATAACGCCTGGGGCATCCACACTTCCTTGGTTACATGTGCATAGTTTCGGAAAACATCGAAAAAACACAAAACATTCAAAAATGTTAGAAAAACACAAAAACATTCGGAAAATGTTAGAAAAACACAAAAACATTCAGAAAATGTTAGACAAAAACCAAAACATTTGGAAAATTATATAAAAACACAAAAACAATTGGAAAAGGTTAGAAAAACACAAAAACATTCAAAAATGTTTGAAAAGAACAAAAATAATAGAAAGTTGTTTCACAAAATCACAAAAATAATAGAAGATTACTTCGTAAAAATCAAAACAATAGAAAATTGTTTCACAACACAATCTTACAAAAATATTAACTTTAGTTTACTTCCTTTATCTTGTTTCTTGCTTTGCTTGTTTGCTTGTATAGTTTCTTCATGTTTGTACTTTTGTATAGTTTGTTGTTTAGACAGACTTTAGTAAGTTTTTTTCTTTTCTTTCTCATATTAGATTCATTCTTCCTTGTACATATACAAAGTGTGTTTTTGCATGATAGTGAATAGTGGTACATAGTTGTGTTGATTCATTATGTTTCTTGTTAGCATTTGATTGTGTTGTTTGTTGCATGTGCATCATCTTATTATCACATCATCATATTTTCATCAATATCATCAAATCTAACATCATCTATACATCATATATAAATAAAAATCTAAGTATACATCATACATGAATGCTAAGTTAATCATCACATATCGTATCATCAAATGGGGGCAAGAGGGATCACAAATATCAAAATCTATCCCCCACACCAATATCATCATATCATCCCGTCCACTAAATCTAGCACATCACATGAGCAATACATTTGATATCATCTATAGATCTATCATCTAAAAATCAAAGCGCATGCAATACATCAAAATCAGGATACATATAAAAGGAGATACCGAATCAGATAACATCATTACACATCCATGTAATCAATCACAAAAAAATAACATCCATCATCTCATAACACATGTGTCATGTCAAAAATGTCCATATATATATATATATACATGTGTAGTATGTCTGTCTCAACAAAGATATGCATCATAAATACATCAAAAACTGCCTTCATCAGAGGCATATATCAAAGAATGTCGTACATCAAAACTACCTTCATCAAAGGCATATATCAAAGAATGTCATACATCAAAATTACCTTCATCGGAGGAATTTATCAAAGAATGTCGTCCATCAAAAATGCTATACATCGATCAAAGATATGCATAAAAATTCCTTCATCCGAGGAGTATATCAAAAAAATGTTGTACAAAATGAATGTTGTACATCAAGCACAGGATGCTCATAGCCTTCATCAAGAGGCAAATATATCAATGCAATGATCAATTAGGGATGACTCGAGCCCTCGAATGGGTTGGCTGGTATTCCCCTGGAGGCCCCATAGACTATGTGTCGGGTGGCCCCGCAGCCTGCCCTATGGCTGCTCCACTGAGGCCTGAGGCTTCTCTAACCTCATCGATCTGCTTGACTGCTAGCTATAAGAAGGTGCTCGCTGCTCAGCTAGAATTACCTCATAGTATAAGGATCGATAGTAGGAATCTCTACTATTTGTTGTAGCCAAGTCTTTGTGAGTGTAGGCTGTCACTATTGTCCCATTTGTGAGTCATGAGGATGCTATCTCTACTGATAGTTGAGTAACCTCGGCCTGACCCATTGCCCACTCTATCCTCAGTTGATCTCTCTCCAATATCATAGGTTGTAGCTGATCATGTGTCTGTTGTGGCAGGCTCGTCACACCGGGCCATCTCGGGTTGCCATCTAGCGTATCTACTAGAAGTGAACAACTCCATCTCCTCCCCTGGTTGGCCTCAACTTTGGGCTGGTCCGACTCCGTTTTCACTACAAAAATATGAGATTGGGCCTGATCTCTCTCCATTGTAATCTACTATAGTTACTTCAGTAAGGTGGCTATCTCGTACCACTAGCTACACCACAGGGGCCTATCCCTATATCTATCCATGTACCTATCTAGAGGCTTGTCCCTGATCTCACAATCTAAGCATGGGACCTTGTGTATGTGCCTATACAGGCCCCTACTACCTCTGTCCCTACACCTATGTTGGACCCTACCCATCATGTGGTTTCCCATCAAATGGATCATTTGGGTCACGGGCTCCTGTACCCTCCCCTCGTCACCGTTGTAGGGAGCTTTGGCGGTGGTCAAGTGCCTACTTCCCATGCCTCGTCGGGAATAGTCAGGTGTTGCGGTAAAATAGTGGTATACCAATCCATGTAATCATCCGTCGTACCTGGGTCTTTGATCTATCGGGCTAGGTCCCATGCCTGCGGTACCACCTGTAAAAAGCTAGCCCTGGCTTGAGCCACCTATATACGTGTCCCCATAGTCTACCTCTCTGCATCTTGGTGGGCATACCACACATCTGGCTATGAAACCCCCTACACCCTGCCTAGCTGTCACTGACATCGGTCCACCCTATATAAATCTATGATGTAGCTATGGCTACCAAGAAGAAAGTGCTCCACCGCACAGACATTGAGCTCTACACCGTCCTCAGGCCACTATATATGCCTATATGGCCTCCATATAGTATCTATGTCTAGAAACTCATCAAATTCTCGTCGATAATGGTAAACAATGTGTTATGATCCTCATGTGTGGATTTCACTAACGCCTTGAGGTTTTGGTGTAACGGTTCGTTACATTTGGTATCAGAGAACCACCTATGTTCAAATCCCACTCGCTTAGTTACGCCCGTAGTCAGGGCCCTTGGGGCGCCTAAACATCGGTGAAGCGGGGCTCGTACGTATGGGAGTGTGGGCACAAACCCAGCCCAAGTAAGCTCTATGGAAGCGTGGTGGGATGTTATGATCCTCATGTGCGGATTTCACTAATGCCTCGAGGTTTTGTAATGTAACAGCTTAGTTACATTTGGTTCATTACACCTTTGCCAGGTGCCCTCATACATCATCACCTACAGAAACCCAAGCTAGGTATGTCGGCTCCTCCGGACTTGGCCAAGTAATGTACCTATAGGGCACCCGATCGTTATGTGATCCCAAGACCAAATCTGTAGTAAGGAGGCTGGCCCCACCGTCTTCTGACGGTGGTAGGTAATCAAATGTAGATCCCAATATAGATGTTCCAAAGATACACTGCCCTAACAAATATCACTCACCACCGAATACTCTAGTAATAACATCATCAAACCCATTAGAAAGGATGTCATTTTCTTATCAGTGAATAAAAACCCACTAATAAGTGACATCACATAGAGTGGTCCCCGGTGCAATGTCGGATCAGCTATACACTCATGCATTGAAATTGTCATGCCATCATGAGGTATTGCATCACGGTCCAAATAGGTCGACGCTGCCCTGATCCACCCAAGGTTGCTCATATACTTGATCATCGAGCCTACAATAGGTATGCACAAGATCCACCATACGTCCTCCAAATTAATTGTCATCTCTTCTGTCGGGAGCCTAAAATGCCGGCTCTCGCTATGCGACCACTCAATCAACACGGTCCAGTAGACCATGGTCTAGTGTGATGGAGGGCATACAAGCAACTAGGCCTAGGCCCACCGCCTCCAATAGTATTGCAATCGTGCACCAAACTCATTGGCGCATGCTCCCCTCTATCTCCGCTATATGGGTGTTTCACTCTCGTGTCATAGTACGGGAAATCGTCTCTATAAAACCATTTTATTTGTCAGCTACTAACATTTCTTCTAAGTCCTACCTATCATTCTTTAAGATTCATCTACAAATCTTAATTTTCTTTTAAAATGCCATCCTTTTTGGAATTTTTCTCTCTCATTCATCTATTCTATGTGCCTATGTTCCCTTTAGGGCATGTGCACACCCCATGACATGTGTGCTACCTTTTTGGTGCACACACTGTTGCACATCCTCCTAAGGAAGTTGCAACATTTTGTGTGCCTTCGTGTGCGTGAATGTGTGTATGTGTGGCATGTGCGCTCTCCTTTTGGTGTGCATGCATGCGTGCATCCACCTAAGGGAGGTTGCACCATTTTTGTGCCTTCACGTAAGTGCGTGTGTGTATATGTGGTGTGTGCGCTATCATTTTTATGCATGCACACACACACATGCATTGAGGGAATATGCACGTGCATGTACATGCCTCTTGGTGCTTACGCCATTGTTAGAATGCCTTTGCCCCCGTGAATGCGCACCTGTGCCATACCCTAATAAAACCCCTATTCTATCATTAATTAAGGGCATTAATTACGATAATTGACAAAGAGGGTTAGGCTACTCACAAAGATGTCATCATCGGCATGCCAGTCTTATCCATGAACTGTGTCAACACATTTTAGGTGGTCTCGTGCTCTCACCATCGTCCTTGTCGCTATCAGGGTCTCATGGTAAAAATTTGGCGCGGTTAGTAATGAATGAATTGTCGTGGTGATTTACCCCGGGGGGTATGTCATGCCATTTTTCATTTGGGTTTGTGATGCCCAGAGGCTTGTTTTGACCATTGTTTTCTCTTCTATTCATCGTCAATAATTATTTTAATTAAATAATTATTTTTCTTTCATTTTTTCATCATGCTGGGGCATTTTTTTGCCGTCTGGTACCCCTTTCTTCTCACTAGGACAATTTTTATTGCTCCTAGGTGATTTCCTTCCTCTACACCCTCCATCGAATAATTATTTTTATTAAATAATTAATCATGTTGTATGGGAAATTATTTGTCGCCTACTTCTTCTTTCTTCCCCCTGGGCATTTTTCTTGTGTTTGGGCGATTCATACTGATTCTTCTACTTTCTTCTACACGTCCCACATCCACCAATTTGGAAAATTTTAAAAACAAAAACAATATATAGACACACACACACACACACACACACACACACACACACACACACACACACACACACACATATCCATCCAAAATAAAAAAGGGGTAAAATTCTCCAACAAAATCCTAAAAATTATAAAACCTACAAAAATAGGTAAACCCGCTTATAACAACTGAAACTTGTGTCTTGCGCATGGTATTCTTTCCATATCCTGTTGGAAATTTTCACATCTTCACCGATCACATGACTTGCGGATCATCAGATTCACAACCATTTGCAAAGCTAGTTTTCTTGCTTTGTCTGTACTATGGGGCACATCTAGTTGCCTAGGGTTGTTTAAGGGTGCATAATGTTTTCTCCTTGGACCCGGTGTCCATCATAATTTCCCTGTATTTATCCTTTCTTGGAGCATCATTTTCAACCCTTATCATTAATCATGACCATGTGGAGATCTTTAGCTTGATAACAAAATATTTATACAATAGTTTTGACTGTTTTGGTTTGAATATGTGTGTGTTACTTGTTTTTCTTGTTACATGAGCTTATTTCCTTCTCATATTTCATTGCTTTCAGTATATTGCATGGAGTTGGTATTTTTAACAATGGAAAATAGTTCGTAGTATGGATTTTCATGTCATTCTACTTTTATCGTACCTTATATTTTTAATAAGGACCGATGACGTAGATCTTTTGGCAATATGATGACACTGAAGTTGTTCCAATGCAAAGGATGAAAGCTAGTTCTTCTATCTACTTCTCCACATTTATTCTCGCATCACCCTCCCATACTATTCTTCCGCTTCACTCCGGGCATCCTACCCCTCTCCTTTCTTCTATCCATTTCTCACCTTTTTTATATCGATTTTTTCCTTCATCACCCCATCGACACTTGAGGGGGCATCTCTCACTTCTACTAATTTTTCTTCTACCCCTTCAAAATTCTATCCATCTACTATCTTTTAAGTGGTGTCACTTACGCCACCCCAAAGAGGGGAAAATTTAGACACCTATAATTTAGATTGAAAATTTTAAATACTTAAATTGTGTTAATCATCCCCTTTCCCGCAAATTAGCGACATATCGTCAATAGTGCTCTTCTCTCCTATCACCATTAATTAATTAAATTGTGTTAATTAATTAAGTCTTCTATTCAACAAATACCCTAATTAACGACCTTCAGTTAATTGATCCTTACTTCTATCTAGACTAAATAATTAATATTAATAAATTAGCTTCCCCTTTCATTAAATCAATAAATCATTATTTAGTTGATTTAATTCCCTTCTATAGTCTAAATCATGCTAATATTCCTCTAAAAATATTTTATAAGCTTACACACCTATTAATTAATCACTTTGGTTAATTAATAAAACCCCTTTATCCCCATGAGTAACTAAAGGACAAATTAAACTCTCCTAAAGTTAACTCAACCCTTTCTAAACCCCCTTATCCACAACTAACTCAACATCTCTATTATCCCACATACACAGGGATGTAGGGATTCTTTTATCCATTGGGCTATATAAATATCCCTCCTTCTACCTTTATAGTTACACCTCCATTCATAAATGAGGATATAGCAAATACACTATAGCCATTTTGTCATCTTAGAGCATTCTTCATTGGAGAAGCTAAGCTACTTTGATTTCTTGTATTCATCCACCCAAGTTTTGAAGTCATATGGAGATATGTCAAATGGTCTTGTAGCCATGATTTGACAAGACTCCATTCTTAGAAACCTTGGGATTTCAAGCACATAATCAACTCTTTGATTGCTAGAGGTCTACCTAGGTTCAATCGCATCCTTATCATTCAATAAGAGATAGAAGTTAGTTTATTTAACATATTATCTTGAAATTTTCATGTTTAGTATAGCAATTTATACTATTCCTTAAAGGGCCACATGCCCTAAGAGTGTTGCCTACATAGCTATCATGAAAGGGGCCTCGAGGCCGATGTAGTTCTCCCATCGAATAAGGAATAATAAGATGAGGTAGGTGAATAGGTTGGTGAGTTTATGTATGGTTGAATGGGAAAGGTAAGTTAGGCATGGTTGTGTCTAGATTGATTAGGCATGGTTATGTCTAGGTTGATTAGGCCTTATTGTGTCTAGGTTGTTTAGGAATGGTTGTGTCTAGTTTATTTAGGCATGGTTGTGTCTAGTTTGTTTAGGCATGGTTATGTTTAGGTTGTTTAGAAAAGATAGAATGTGTAAGATGAGTTGATTGAAGTAGGTGATGAATGTAAATGTAGGTGAAAGGAGAAGAAATCCCATAAACTAAGTGTCAAAAATCTTGTCTTGTGTAGAAGAATCAATAGGTAAGAAAAGGGGTGAATGGTAGAAGAGGTGAAAATGCTCCATAAGTGGCAAGAACCATTATGGGCATACCAAAGATAGGCTTATGAACTTAAGCCCCTAAAGGTATTGCATGATTGAACATTCTAGGGGTGAAATAAGTTGCATGATCATGAAGTGTCACATCATGCCACATCCCTTGAGTAGGTAGAAGAAAATAAGAGAAGGTAAGGTGGAGTGGTTTGTGTAGTGTAACCTTATTGTGGGACAACATGTCCCTTCTGCAAGATACCTAAAACTGGAATAGGAAAGTCCATGACCAAAAGTTTGTTATTTTTCTTGATTTTTCTTTTCTTTTGATTTCATAGGCTGATCGTTGTGGGAAATCTATGTTGGGATAAATAGGTTCTCCTTGAGGTATTCCTTAATTTGATAGATGCAGAAGCTCTATAATTATCATTTTTAAAAATTCAAATTATTCTTTTTTTTTATAGACTAATTACAACAAATGGATAGCTTTTTATAGTTGTCCTTTGAGGGAGCAGTCTACTTATAACAAAGAAGAAAGAGAGGTAGATGTATTTTTGAGGGATTCATCTATTTGTGAGAAATTTGACTCAAGGAGTAGAGTTTTGGTTATCCCATGGATATATATATATATATATATATATATATATATATATATATATATATATATATATATATATGAACTTGAAGTCATGGACAAGACTATAAAAGGAGTATAAGCCTCTTGTATGAAGGAAACACCATAACACGAGAGAGGTTAGCTATGCAAGAGAGGTTTCAAGTGACAAACAACCATGGGATTCCATCCTAAAAAGGATGAAAAGTATCCATGAGAATCATGCCATGAGTAGAGCCATGATACTCATGTTGAAGATAAGGCTAAACGGTGACGGATAATCACATAATTCTATTTGAGTCGTTGGTCCTTGAAATAGGTAGGTGGAAGGAGAGATTCGCTCAAGGGATGAGCATGTAAGTAACATAAAGTGATGTTGTAATTTATTAAACAATAGAATGGGCAAAGATGCAAGGCATTAAGGGGCTCAAGTTTAGGTTTACCTTTAAGAGAAGATAAACGATAAGCACCTGATCCATAGGTATGGGTGACAATGTAGGGTCTAAGCCAATTAGGAGAAAATTTTCCTCGTTTACTTTTCTCTACTTTGGTTACATGTTGATTTTATTTTAGGAAAAGATCACCGACCTTGAAGGTTTGTTCATGAACACATTTTTCATAGGCACGTTTGATACGTTTTTGGTAGATTTGAAGGTGGTCGAGAGCATTTAAACGATGTTCATCTAATAACTCAAGTTGTGCCAAATAGTCTTGGTGAAAGTCGTCATCATTGAGCATATATTTAAGTGAGATATGAAGAGATGGAATTTGGACTTTGAGAGGTAGGATGACCTATGTACCATAGACAAAAGAGAAAGGTGTGGCAATGGTTGAGGTACAGATGCTAGTGCAATAAACCCATAAGGTGAAAGGAATGTGCGTATGTCAATCCTTACTAGTATCATCAATGAATTTCATGATAATTTTGTTGAGGGTTTTGTTAGTTGATTCAGCTTGACCATTAGTTTGAGGATAATATGGTGAAGATAAATTGAGTTGAATACCGAAGTCATCACAAATTCTACGTAGAGTGTTGTTTTTGAATTTTCTCACCATTTTCATTGATGAGGAACACCAAAATTACACATGATGTGATGGTTAATGAATTCACATATTTTCTCGACTTTGGTAGAAATGAGAGGGACGGCTTCCACCCATTTAGTGTAGTATTCAGTTGTTATGATGATCCATTGATGACATTGAGAAGAATGAGGGTTAATCTCTCCAACGAGATCTAAACCCCATTGGGAGAAAGGCCAAAAGTCCCTGGTGACTTGTAAGGCATGACTTGGGGTGTGGTGAAGTTTACCGTGCTGCTAACACTTTACACAACATTTGAAATAATCAAAAAATCTTGGTTAAGGGTTAGCCAGTAATAGCCAAGTCGAAGAATACGTTTAACAATGTGGCCACTTGAAATGTCCACCACAAATCCCATCATGGATTTCTTTAATGGTGTAAGGAATTTCGAACTAGTGAGGCACCGAGAGGAGGATACCATCAAAGCCATGTTTGTAAAGAAGAATCCCCATGATGACATAATGAGAGACCTTTTGGAGGAAGGCTCGCCTACCATTGCGAGTGAGATATGGAGGTAGGATTGAAAGAGAGAGGTACTCAGCGTATTGCTTATACCAAATGTCACATGGATCGGTTTCAAATCATCCCACAAAGTTTACATCACGGAAGAGATAAGAAGGTGTTTGTAACCATTATACTTGTGACAAATATTTTAGATTTTGAAGGTGAGGTGGGTATTTGTGAGGCCAGGAAAGCCATGGTATCCTAAAAATTTTAGTGGATCACGAATGCAGTTTGAACGTCATAATTATCAAAGGTATTCAAAAGCATGTCAACATGATGCTTATAATTTTCAATTATTTTTTATGACACTAGTATAAACCATTGACTTGGTTAACAACCAGTTGAGAATTGCCAAAGATATTAATGGTTTTAACATCTAGGGAAATGGAAGTTTGGAGACCTAACACGAATGCTTCGTATTCAGCCACATTATTGTACAATTAAAGTCAACTTTGAAAGATAAAGGCATAGGCTCGCCATCAAGAGGAATGAGAATAACCCCTAGCACCACCCCCACGTTGACATTTAGAACCGTCAAAGAAGAGGGTCATTTGATAAATGATGTCATCCAGGGACAAAGTGTAGATAGATTCATCAGAAAATCAAAGTTAGAAGATTGATTTCCGGAAAGAGGTGCATCCGCAAGCTGATCCGCAATAATTTTTCCCTTAAAAAAATTTTATGGATGAATTTGAGATTGAGTTATGCAAGAGAATTATCCAATGTGTGACACATTGGTATTGGTGAGGTTTAACTTACATGTAATGTAGGGGGTTGGTGTTGGTGATGATGATTTTTTTGGTTGAGTAGGTAGTGGCAAAGTTTAGTGGTGACAAATACTAGGGATACGAAAAACTTCTCAACGTGAGTATATTGAGTCTCGTAGTCTAAAAGAGTACAACTTATGTAATAAACCACTTTCTCCCTGTGTTACTCATCACGATGAGCGAGCGTGGCACCCAAGGAATGGTCTAGTGGTGGAAATGTAGAGGTAAAAAGGTTGGTCATCTTTAGGTGGGATGAGCATAGGTGGTTGAAGAAGATATTTCTTCACTGTTTCAAAGGCTTTATGGCACTCATCATTCCAATTGAAGGAGACATTATTTTTAAGAAGATGATGAAAAGGGTAACATCAGTCAGAAATTTGGGAAATAAAACGTCAAATAGATTGTAATTTTCCTTGCAAACTACGGAGTTGTTGAAGGTTAGTAGGTGGAGGCATCTCTAGAATAGCCTTGATTTTAGCAGGATCAACTTCGATGCCCCACAAAGAAATAATGAAACCAAGGATTTTTCCAGAGAGAACTACAAAGATGCACTTATTTGGTTGAAGGTGAACACAATATTTGATGAGATGATCAAAGATGATTTTGAGGATGGGGAAATGTTCAACCCGACTTTTAGATTTTTCGAGAAGGTCATCGACGTCGTCCTTCCAAGATGTTATGCATGGAATTGCTGAAGATACAGGTCATCGTGTGATAATAAGTGGCACCAGTGTTTTTCAAGCCAAAGGGAATGATAATAGAGGGTCCCCCAAGGGGTGATATAGGTCGTTTTGTGTTTATCCTCAGTGCAAGTAATATTTGGTTATAACCCAAGAATCCATCCATAAGACATATCATCTCATGGCCGGTTGTAAGATCAAAAAGTTTATTGATGCTAGTCAAAGGAAATTCATCCTTAGGTAGTGAGGATAAGGTCACGAAGTTCATGCGGATGCAGAGTCCCCCTGTCGCTTTGGTGACAAGAAAATGTTAGAAATCCATTGCAGATAGTCAATAGGTAAAATGAAAGAAACATAAAGAAGGTGTTAGAGTTCTTCTTTGACAAGAAGGGAAATGCGTGGATGCATTTTTTGCAGCTTTTGTTTCATAGGTTTTGTGTCGGGAATAGTAAAGATAGAGTGCACCATAATATTTGGGTCAATACTAGGCATATTAGCGTAAGACCAAGAAAAAGTGTTGTTATGATCTCATAGGAAAGTGGTGAAGGATTCATGTTCAAGAAGCATCTAAAGAATGACCTATATTTAGAACTTTAGGGTCATCTTGAGTGGAATTTTGATCTCGATGGTCAATCAATTCAGCATGGTTTGTGTCTCGTAAGGTAATGACTAGTGAATGTAAGAATCCTTCACACACAAATAGGTGAGAATGAAATCATCATCTTGACATTGAACAATGTTTATAGAAGGTGTGTCATCATCAATAATGATAGGATGAAGTAAATGAAGGGAAGAGGGAGCCTTACCATTGCATTGATAGGTCAGAGGTCCCAAGGAAATAATGGTCACAAAGAAAAAAAGTTATGATTAATGGATTCTAGATCCATGGACTCCATGGGTGAAGGTGGTGTGGTAGGTGAAGAAGGTGACAAAGGTGCAGAAGGTGGTTCTTCCTCTACGAGGTCAAATCTAGCCTTCTTAGGACTAGGTGGTTCAACAAATCCAATACCACGGTGGTCTTTATGTTTGTAGGTAGTGCAAGGAATAATTGTGTGATGACCTTGTTTGTAAAGACCAAATCCAAATCCCTTCCAAGCACAATGATGAAGAAAGGTGTGGGAAAAGTGATGGTTGGTGAGGTAACAAAAGTCAGATGAAAAAGGTTGTGTTTGAGTGGGTGGTTCAAGAGAATAAGAAGAAATATCAAGTCCACCAAATGTCAATTTGGTGTGAAGGTGGGGAGGACTATATGGAAAAACTTCTCCTATATGATGATCATAATGTGGGTGTTGATGAAGGTTTTCATACTCTTGAGGAGTTTGGAACGTGTCGATGTTATACAGGCGATACTCCCCAAGGTAAGGCATTGAAAACACCTTCCAAAGGGTCGGAAGTTGGTCGTAAATAGATAAAATTACTAAAATGAAAGATAAACAATAAACAAACCATGTAAACCTCTCAACAACCTTCTATGCAAACCTCAATTAAGGGTCTCCTATGAAACCTTACAGAAATAATGTCAAAAGTGTTTTGTGGGTGCTCTTGAATGCTCTCCAAGCTTTGAAAGAAAATGCTACAGACACAGTTCAATAGAGTTTTGTGCTTCAAATTCAAGAGGGATTGGAAGGAAGGTAAGCTTGTAATTTATAGAAACAGAAGGTAGTTGGAATTGGTTACATAGATAAATGAACATGCTAAAAATAGCATTATGGGTAGTTACAATATTGTTGGGGGCAATAATGAAATTAATTACAAAAAGCTACATCCGAGAAAGGTGGTTGTACGTGCATTTTAATTTCCCCACCTTTCTAGGATTCTAGAAGTGCAGTTAACTAGGGTAGTCAAAGTGGAGTCAAAGTGGAGTTTGATCAAGTGGTAGATGACTAGGATGTGCACACACTTAATTAATTAATTATTTAATTAATAAATAATAATTAATTTAGCCAAAGGGGTAAAAAGGGTACATGGGATTAATTTAATTAATCCAAAGGGGTACAATGTGTATTAATTAATCAATTTAATTAATTAATTACAAATGGGTGAATAACATGGTGTATTAGCATAATACTGGGAACAAGTGGAAACATGAATGTAAATTTGGGGTGTCTACATTTTTCCCCTCTTTAAAGTGCTATTGTAGAGTAATAGTGCTTTAAAGATAGTAGATGCATGTAGATCGGTGAGTGAAAAATTGTGAAGCATTAGGATGCCCCAACAAGTAGGATGGTAGAGGAATGCCCCCTCAAGTGGGTGGATGACACAACAAGGTGACAGACAACCACTTAATAGGAAGAAATCAAGGGATTATAAAAAGGATGGGAAAGGACTGTGTTCATAGTGTGAGCTTTATTTAGAGAGTAATTTTTTAGAGTAACCTGATTTTTGCTATTGCACAATAGATTTGTCACCATGATTACGAAAAAATCAAGATGGTTAACCTAGATGCACGTAAAAAAACACACAACAAAGAAAGTATGAAAAGGAAAACAAACCTAATATATAAAGTAGGTTTCGGTATCAAGGTTATAAAGGAACCGAGATGTGATCACATGACTTGTAAGTGATCCAAAAAGAGCAAACATCAACAATGCAACATAAATTTGAAAAATAAGACAATCAGATATGCCCCTAATGTATGCCACAATGATGATTAAGTAGATACAAATGCTCCCAAATGGGAATAGGATCAAACTGGAAGAGTGAAGTTAAAGCGACTCCTTATGACACTCTTGTTGAATCCATTGTGCAAATGATCAAAGTTGAAATTTCCCCAGGTGAAGTTATATCACGAAGGAAAAACAATTTGTGTGACTTGCCCCAAGCAGAGTTAGCATATCATGCAAAGGGAAGAAAGTGATAGTTGTAAGATTGGCACGAGCACTAGAGTAATAGATAAAAGTATGACATTTATCAAGATTGTATTGAGATGTTGAATGATTTACTTCAAGGGTTTTCCAATTGTATGATTTCTGTGAGAAGTGAATGTTTGTTCGAATTTTTTTATTTAAAAAAAAAAATTGGATTTTTGAAATATTTGATTTTTTTCAGCTTTTGGATTTTCACAAGTTTGGAAGTACAGATGTAAAAATGAAGAAAAGCCATGGCTTAAATAAACCAGAGGCAAAAACAACACTTGCAAATGACAAAAGATATAAAAACAAGCAATAGAAAGAAAACCCAATATGAACAGGAAGGAACCACACCAAAGTTATATGTGAACTAGGATGCAAATAAATTTCCTGCAATTGGTCTACAATGAAAGACAAACAAAGTACGAAAAAAATACTAAACTAAAAGAAGCAAAAAGCATCATCATAATGTTAACAAACTGCAATAGTACAATACAACGTGCAAAAACGATGTCTAATGACACTCTGAATGTATTCCACATTGAAGAACTAGATAGATTTGAATGCCCCCAAGCGATAGCTTAGCATGCGAGAGGATTGGATCATGGTGAAGAGCAGAGTGATACTTAGATACTCAAAAGATACTCTTGTTGGATCCCATTGAAGTTTGATCTATATTGGATTAAAATGTAAAATCCAAATGTGCCCCAAGAAAATTTATATTGCAAAAGGGTAAATGAGTGCCTCGAGCATAGATATACACCATGGGAAAGAAATATGAGTATGATCTGGAACGATCATGAGGAGTGCCATCAAATGGTGAAGTTTTTGAATTATGTTATCCAGTTGCTGAAATTTTTTCATACATTATTTGAATGTTTTGATTATGACAGTTTGAAACTATTTTTGGAGTTTTGGACAATTTTATATTGTTTTTGTGTTTTTGAACAATTTTATATTGTTTTTTGAAGTTTTGTGAGACATTTTTGAATTTTGTTTTTGGTATTTTACAACTCGGTAAAAAGGTACACTACTTGAAAGCAGGTGCAAATAATTAAAAGCATTCCATTCCATTGGTAGAAATGTAGATGATAAAATGATAGGGTATTTCACTCCGCTCATGGCTCCACACAACTAGGAAGATGCGAGGGCTCATCACCGAGATCCAAGAAGGACATGAAAACGAGATGAATAGTGATATGAAAGGTGAAGATAATGGATGTAAAGACACAAGGTGTAACAATGATCCATATGAGAAGAAATGTAACTCATCTCCAGTCAAGATAAGCTAACCAATTCTAAGATGATTCTAATTTATAGGTTTTGACTTCACTTAGACCCATTTATGGCCTCTTGATTAGAAAAATCCAATTGAAGGAATTGGTGTATCTTCGTAACATGAGTAGATAAATTATTTCTTGAGATGTTTTTGATTAAGCACTTTGATTCAAATTTCATAAAGGATTTATTGAATGATTATTTATTGATTTTTGTGAAGGACACCCTACATGTTGCCCCATTCCTTTAGTAAAATAAAAGAGCTCAACACCGAAGACAAAATGTAGGCGAGTAAGGGCTTTCTTCGTTCCAAATCTCATCTTGCCAGTAAGTATGGGCTTATCACCGAAGACCGTGAGGACGAAAGGTGTATTGATTTTATAATTTTGTATTTTTGATTGATTTAATTTTCCTTGGATGTTGATAGTGGTGCTTGTTGGGAAGGAACATTCTCCCCCAAGTCTCTGCCTTGTGTGACTAGTAGGATGCAAGGGTTCAACACCATAGATTGAGATGGGTGGTCAAAAGGACTGGGTAAAGAAGTTTAGTGATATCAGTTAAAGAGAGAGCTTATTTGAAAGGATGAGTTTTCCATCAGTAAGATTCTAGAAAATACCGTAGGTAAAAATATATGAAATGGTGGAAACCATAATAGAGACGAGACATATAATTCCCAAAAGGAATAAAGTTAACATGTGTCGTAATAGGTGAAGAAGGCAAGTATATGATAATGGTATGATTAACGTATCTTCCAATAGATGGAATGCCTAACATTATTTGTACACACTTTTCTACTTCCGATTAGAAAGCAATGCTATAATACAATTTTTATTCTCCTTTTGTGATTTTTGAGTTTTCTCGAATTTTGGAGGATGAAGGTTTGAAATGAACTTATCACGAAATATGTCCATGTTTATTAAACTTGAATGGTCTTGAGATACAATAATTGTGTAGATGAAATGCAAGTCAAGAGGGAGAATCAAAAGATTTGATAAGTCCTGAAATATGAGACTTGGGCAGATATGAGCCAAGTCAAAGGTGGGAAATTGAAATTTTGATAATTCTGTAATATGAGACTTGGGCGGATAGGAGCCAAGTCAAAAGATTGAATCAAAAATTCGATGGGTCTGAAGCACTAGACTTGTGCAAGAAAGATACAAGTCAAAGGACTGAATCAAATGATTCAATGGGTCCTGAAGTACTAGACTTCAGCGGAAAGGATCCAAGTCAAAGGATGTGTAATTAGATAAGTCTTCGATGCAATTGAAAGACATATGTGATTTTAGAAGAAGATTTTCAAAGTGGGGAAGATGTTGAGATACATATTCACCTATGAGTGAAATAGCGTGAGGAAAGAAGGATAGATATCTAGATGTATACGCATGGTTCCTTATAGGTCGTAGAAAGGAAACAGTGAATGTTTCACCTTATAGGTTGTGAATTAGTTGATTTGACAAAAGATTTGCAATTAAATCTTGAAACAGTTGAATAAGGATATTACTGGGTATATGTACCTCAAATAATGTGCACATGTAGATATATTAACAAGTAGGAATCATCATTGATGAGATTCCTATAGGATGAATCATGTGAGGTATAATGGACATAGAAGGTTGCGGTGTCACAAGTGTCCAAGCTTATTGTGGTTGTATTTCGACAACAATGCTAGAGATGTTAGGTGTAGGAGTTGGAATAGGAAGAATGGAATCAAGCTTAATGGGGTTTGATGATGGAACCTCTTCTGTCATGTCAAGAGTTAAAAGATATTCTTGAAGCAAATTTAGGTTCTCATTAGGTGTTAAAATAATGTTATCTAAAACAAATTCAATGTCTATTTGGACTATAGGAAGAAAATATGTAGAAGAAATGGATTGGTTTGAAGGGGGAGATACTTGACCTTCATCGTGATATCGTGGAATGTTAGTATGAATAGAAGTCGGTATAACATTCAACTCTTCATTTGAAGGTGTGGAATTTGACACGTCATCAGTAGTAAGAGCTTCATCATCAAGATATACAAATATCTCTTCGTCGTCAATTAATTTTTGGACATAGTTGTTAAAACGTGTACATTTATCAGTTGAGTGGCCATCAATGCGATGCACATCACAATATGCATGAGGTTTGTACCAATATGGATTAGGTTCTCCTTCCACCCAAGGTCTTTTAAGGGGATATTTTATCATCCTAACCACATTGAGTTGATGAAAGACACGGAGAGACTTTCGCCAAGGTGTAAACTTACATTTAACTTTGTGTGGTGTAGTGTCTTGGCTAGGTTGTATGATTGGATTTTTGATTGATTGGTCATGTATGTTGGCCATATTGTGATTATCCATGACATCAATAGTGATGACATTGCGGTTGCGGTTGATATACCAAGACTCATCATGAGAAGTTCTAGTATGGTGATTTTTGTAAATGAGGTTGAAAGAAAAATGTTTGAAAAACTTCTTTCGAGTTCCGCAAAAGTAGTGATAGATCCCTTTGGAAGGTGTAAGAACCAATCCAAAGATTGTCCTCCTAGAATTATAGGAAATAGGCATAAGATAAAGCTATCATTATATGCCACTTCATGACATGCTATGGAAAATCCTTTGATATGTTGTCTTGGATCATTTTTTTCCTTGTAGTTGTAGAGTTTTGGTGTCTTAAAAGATTGTGGAAATGGTATGCATAAGATTTTCATGTTAAAAGGGTATACACACAATTCATCAATATTTAATTGTTTGCGTTGTTTTCGTAAACCTCACAATGGTGTATTTCATCATTTTCCATTCTTGGGAAAAGGATGAATGGTATAAATAGACCATTGTAATGAGAAATGAGGTAGAGTGAAGAAATGTACGATGAATAACGTAACCCTTAGCATAATGAATGCTAAGATGGAAGTGATGAAAAGGTTTGAAAAGCTTGACTCCTAGCAAAGTGAATGTTAATATGGAAGAGGGAAGAATATGGAAAATGTTCGACCTGTAGAAAAATGAGTGCTAAGAGGGAAGAAGAAAAAAGGTTAGTCGAGTGCCTATCTCTTAACAAAATGATAGTAAAGATAAAAATGGACAACAAGAAGTTAGATGTGCTCTATTCTCGTAATAAAAATGAGTGTTAAAGGAAAAGAGAATTAACAGGATGGACATGATCAACTCGTAATCAAAATGAATGATAAGAGTAATGAAGAAAATGTTAAAAAATGGTTAACTCCTAACACGGTAAGTGTTAAGATAAATAACAAAGGGGGGAAAAGTGAAATGTGCCCGACACTTAACAAAATGAATGTCAAGGGAGACAAGACTTAACAAGATGAAGGCGATCAACTCTTAACAAAATGTTTGATAAGAGTGATGAAAATAGGGGACTTCACAACACCTAACAAAATGAATGATGTTAAGGTGGAAATGTTGATTTAGATGATTCTTAACAAAGTGGGAGTTAAGAAATATGAAGAGGTTTGAAATGATTTTACGATCCTTTACAAAAGTGAATGTAAAGAGAGGAGAGATGAAAGGTTAGCATGCTCAACTTTTGATAGTTGTAAGTGCGACAAGAGGAGACTTAAAACAAGTTGGATGATGTTCAATTATTAACGAAAATGTGTCAAAGGAAGATACTTACAAAAATGACAATTTTACTCGACTTTTACTAAGATGGATGTAATAGAAGGGGTTATTAAAAAGATGATGAATGATGTCAACTCTTAACCAAAAATGTGTTAAAAGATAAGACATGACAAAGAAGTGAAAGCACTAAAAGAATGAAAAGATAAATGTCATCACAAGAAGTGAATAAGCGATGATAAAAGGTCGAATCTCACAAAAATGGAGATAAGAGACAATTAAACAAAATGAAAGATAAATAAATAAATAAACCATGCAAACCTCTCAGCAACCTTTTGTGCAAACCTCAAATTAAGGGTCTCCTATGAAACCTTGTAGAAAGAATGTCAAAAGTGTTTTGTGGGTGCTCTTGAGTGCTCTCCAAGCTTTGAAGGAAAATGCTACAGACACGTTCAACAAAAATTTTGTGCTTCAAATTCAAGAGGGATTAGAAGGAAGGTAAGCTTGTAATTTATAGAAATAGAAGGTAGTTGGAATTGGTTACATAGATAAATGAACATGCTAAAAATAACATTATGGGCAATTACAATAGTGTCGAGGGAAATAATGAAATTAATTACAAAAAGATGCATCCGAAAAGGCGTTTGTACATGCATTTTAATTTCCCCACCTTTCTAGGATTCTAGAAGTGCAGTTAACTAGGGTAGTCAAAGTGGAGTCTAAGTGGAGTTTGATCAAGTGGCAGATGACTAGGATGTGCACACACTTAATTAATTAATTATTTAATTAATAAATAATAATTAATTTAGCCAAAGGGGTACAATGTGTATTAATTAACAATTTAATTAATTAATTGCAAATGGGTGAATAACATGGTGTATTAGCATAATATTGGGAACAAGTGGAAACATGAATGTAAATTTGGGGTGTCTACAGTACTTGGGTAGAGGGAATGGATGAGGTTTTTGGATTTTGAGAAGAATAATTGGTAGATGGGTTAAATTTGGAAGTTGTGGTGGTAGTGGGGAGAGGTGGGCTAGTTGATGAAGGTGCGAAGTAGAAGTGGTAGATGAAGTAGCGGAAGAAGACAAGGCAATAGTGGTTGAAGTTGAAGTGGGAGTGGTAGTAGATGAGGTGGTAGCGGTAGTAGAGTAGGAAGCTGCGCAGAAGTAGATGAGGAAGCAGCGGTAGTAGATACATTAATTGGGATAAGGACATCATTGGGTCGATACAACATGTTACAGGTTTTGAAAGGTGAAGGATCTACCTGAATAGTGTAAGGATGTCCTTCATATTCGAACTTGATGCAACGGTGAAGAGTCAAAGGTACACACCCCATGACACGATCTAGGGTCAGCCAAACAACATGTTATATTAGAATTCCCCTTCAAGAACATAGAACAATTTAGGAATGGTGTGGGGACCCACGTGAATGTGGAGGATGATAGTGCTGAGAGTAGAAGTCAAAGCATCATTGAAAGAACACAACATAATTGGGTTATTATGCATGCAATTGGCAGGTATGCGCATTTTTTCATATGCACGAGAAGAAATAATATTAATACTCACACCTCCATCGATCATAACACATTGGACGTGAGTATCCTCAATGTGGACGGAGATGAAGAGGGCGGGGTCAAGATCGTCTAAATGGTGAGGAGAAATCTCTAAGTTAGAGAAACTGACAATAGAAATTTGGTGAGTGATAGTGGAAATAGAGGTTTTTGGTGGAGCAGTGAGAGTGGCCACATGATGAGGTGTGAATATAGTGGCAATAGGCATAGGGTCATTTGGTAGAACCTCAATAGTTTGTAGGATCTCGAGGAGGGCCTGGTGATGAGACTCAAAGGTTTGAATGAGGTCATACAAAGACATTTTTAGAGGAGATTGGTGGAGTTGTTTGATCATGGTATGATGTGTGACTCCATTAGAAATTAGATAGGTCAGCCCACAGATGGTTACCTTGGGGGTAGGTGCAGATGGAATGGTAGGTGCAGGTGCACTAGATGGGTTGTCAGTCTTCTCTTTTCCTTTGTATTTCTGTGCTCGAGTGGCAATGTGAACCATATTAATATGAGGAAAAGAGGAGGGTGTGTTGTGAAAGGTATAATGGCAAGAGGGACAAAAACCTAGCGCGGGATAAGAGCCCTATGAAATGAGTATGGCGCATTGGCATTTTGGAGGGGGTTGGGCTAGCTCTCTGATCCGGACCATATTGATCTCAAAGGTCGAGAGGAGGAAAATAGGGTTGTGGAGGTGGAGGTGAAGGTTGTTAAATAGATATAGGGCGAGGTTGCATGGTGACAGAAGAGGTGGAATGGGATCTTCATCCAAAAGGTCATCTTTGTCAAAGAGAGCTTTGGGAGAACACATTTGAAGAAGAATATTTTTAAGGGCCTTACAATTTTCAACATCATGCCCTGGCACATGATGATAAGCACAAATCATGGTATCGTCAAACCCTTCGGTTTAGGTTTGAGTGGGTCATAAGGCCTGAGAGGTGGCAATGTAATGGCAGAGGTTTCTAATAGCCGAGCAAGGATGTTAGCATAAGATCCTACCAAGGGATTGCAATGAGAAGTGAGAGTGGGTTTGGATGGAAGTTTGGGTGACTTCTGTGGAAGAGGTACTATTGGAGGGGGAGTTGGAGGTTGAGTAGGTTTGACTACCTTTTTCGTAAGTAGTGTGGTTTTAGGATTGGGTAAAGGTGTTGGTCTAGTGCGTGAAGTAGAAGGTAATGCAGAAGATGAAAGTGAACAAGTCAACTATGGTGAGAGTGGAGGTGCGGTAAATATAGTGGTAGGAGGCACTACAGAATGTGTAGGTGGAAGAGAAGGTAATGGACTAGGTAGTGGAGTAGGTGGGGGCAATGTAGAAGGCTTAGGTGGAATGGGAGGTTGTGGTAAAGATGTAGGTTGCTTTGTTTTAGTTTTACCTTGGGTAGGAGGTTGTTTGACCAAGGTTGATGGATGGGGACCTAAGATGGATGGAAGTGGTGAAGGTGAAAGAGGAGTAGTGGGAGAAACTAGGGTATGAGGCCTAAGAGGTTGGGTCTTCCTCTTAGGTGGGGGAATAGATCTGGTGATAGTTTGGGAAGAGGTGGCTAAATCGATCTTGACGGGAGGATGGATTAGAATCGGTGTCGGTGCAACCCCAATGTAGTGATAGGTTTGGGCATAGGTGAAGGTATAGGTATAGGTAGAGGTTTGGGTGCAGGTGGTTGTTGGGGTAATAGTAAAGGTTTGGGCATAGGTGAGGCCAATGCGAACAAGATACTATAACCGGATCAGGTGTGACAAATCTAGTTGTCTTGAACACTTTAGGATAAATCTTTGAAGTGTCTGTGAACAACATGTGCATTTGAGTTGATACAGGAAGTCGAAGGCGTCTTCAAAGCGTGGAGTAGTCGACATACTCCAAGAAATCAAACAAATGGGAGAAGGGCATAGAAGTAGATGAACATGAAGACAATTTGGTGGTGATTCCTATAAAAATTTCTGATGTCTGTGAAACAAGGAAGTTTTTGGCTTCTGACTCTATAGGTAGAAGTGATGCGAGAAGATTAACAGGATCCTAGTAGACCCTAGGAGATGCATCACTGACTAGAAGAGAATATAAAAGTGGCTCCTCTATGGGTCGAGGAGGGGGAAAATAAGTGATGTAGACTCTTCCTTAGGTGGAGAAGAGGATAAAATAGACTCTTCTTTGGGTAAAATCATGGGTAATATGGGCTCCTTGATAGGTAACGAAATGAGTGGGGTAAGTGCCTCTGTAGATGAAGGGGTAGGTGAGGTAAGCTCCTTTGTGGGTAGAGGAGTAGGTGAAATAGGCTCCTCTCGTGGGTAGAGGATCTCATGCAAGAATCTCATCAATAGAAGGGATGGAAGGAAACGTGTGGAAGGGACTGGTACTATGTCAAAGATGGCATGGACCTCATGGACATGGGTGTTATCACTAGAAGTCTCACCGGCCTGATTCGATGAATGGGTATGGTTTGGAAAAGGTTTCTTAAAGACCTACAGATTTTGATTTTCCAACGCATTAGGGTTATCCAGACGAGATATCCATTATCTAACATTTCTGGATGATGTTTTTGAATGTTTTACAATTTTTCATTACTATGTCCTCTAACGCAGTTGATAATTATAGTAATCATTCTCCTTATACCATATGGGTATAGGATGGGAAGGATCAAAGCCATTATGTGGTTTGATCGGTGGAAGAGTGATGGCTCCCGATTTTAGTAGCTTTTCCAACATAGAGGAATAAGGTTCTCCTATGGGGGTATATCTTCATTGTTCTTGCTTGTATTGGAAGTTCTAAATAGGAGAAATATTAGGAGGTTTCGATTGGTTTGATGGATGAGATGGGCCATATTTTAAGACCACCACATTCATGGATCCCTTTGCTTTAGCGGGTATTTTTGGTTTATAAGAGGAAGAAGAGTCATCAAACATCCAAAATGTTTGGACTTGAAGAGTTGGAGAGATGTGCCTGACACAAGCCCTAGTGAACAAATCTATCAGCTCAGTTTATGGAAGTTGAAAGGTGAGCTGATTGGTAAGACTCTACCAACGTGTGATAAAATCTGCAATAGATTTGTCTTCATATTGACGCATCAAATATAAATCAGTCATGGTGACCTTCTTAGTGATGTTGATGGAGAAATGGTCAAGGAAGGCCTAAGCCAATTGATTGAAAGAAAATATTGAGTGCCTAGGTAAAGCACTAGTACTAATCTAAAGTAGGTCCTATCAAAGACATGGGGAAAGTCCTAAGAAGTAAGGCATCATCATGGGAAATTAGATAACATACATGTTTGAATGATCGCAAATGTTGTTGTAGATCTTCCTTATTATTAAATCAGTTGAATTTAGGCATCTCCCAATGTGGGGGATAAGGATGAATAGGTATGGAAGGATGAATAGGCTCATTACAAATTTCAACGTAAGTCAATGTATTGCATGAGCCAGAGATAGATGCTTCCAGGGTTTGCATCTTGTCCATCATCATTTTGATTAGATCCATGGTCGATTAGATTGAGACACACCTCCCGTGGTATAAGGAGGTGGATACGATGTAGAAGGTAGACCAATATATGGAGGTGTCGTGTAAGAAAACTAAGAAGGGGGAACATAAGTAGCGGAAGATGATGATGACATATACCTTGAATGGGAGGTATAAGTGACGGGTTACAAATGAGACAAGGTATAAGTGTGAGGGACGTGTAGAGAACCTCGTAGCAATAGGTGGTAGATTAGCAGGTATAAACATGACCAAACATTGAAAAGGGGTCGACGAAACTGTAGGTTGCGAGGTAATGATGACTGATGATGTTGGAATCCCTACACTAGGAGCTATAGATGATGGCACGGTGGATGTCGTAGGTGTGATAGATGTTGAGGGTGTGATTGATACCGAAGATGTGGGGTCAATCTGAGAGATGACAGTTGTGATGTGGAAGTGGGTAATGCTACACTAGTAGTAGCTGATACAAAAGTGGGGGTGAGAGTGGGAGGAATGGAGACAGGCATCCTGTATATGAGTTGTCCTGATGAGTCATGGGTGGATGAATGGGTGAGGTAATACTTGCAATGGGGTGGGATTCGATCAAGGAGTTTTGCAAACTCCTCATCACCTCTCGTATATAATAGATAGGATAGGTGCAGTCCATAGGTGAAGAGATAGAAGGTGATGAAGGACTAGGAGGCAGTGGTTGGCAGCTAGCATAAAAACTAGAGCGTTGGCTTGTCTACGAGTCAAAACCATGTGAATGGTAGTAGAACAGGTAATCTGAGTTCTGCAGATGGTACAAAAACACAAAAATAGAAGATAGAAGGGACCTGGTAAATGGAAATTGGTTGTTGTTTTGACAAAAAAATCAAAACATAGGGACCGATGCCGTAGTAAATGGGTAACCGATGTCGTTTAATGTGAATGAATGGCATATTTGTAAATCTAGAGATGAAGAATGTAAATTGGTGGACCTAAACTCTGCTAATGGTAACAGAGACTCGAAATGTGATAAATGACAAAAATAGGTTACAGAAAATATATGGATGTGAATTGAATACTATTTTGGGCAAAATAACCAAAATAATAGGGAACCGATACTCGTCACCAACCGATGCCGGTATGAAAATGTAACTAATGTCACTACTAGACCGATGCCGCCATCTTGTGAAAAATAATAATATGATGGAAATTTGAATTTTAGGTGATTAAGTCAAATGAAAACACCAATCGAGAAATTGAGAATGGTATTCATGAGTCCTTACACACCTGAATGAACTGAAATACACCAGTTATGATGGTGGGGCATGAAGGATAAGAAAACAAGAGGAAACAACCTCACACCTCAAAACACAATTTAGGAAAAAACTAACAAACATGTAAAATCTTATGCTTCATATTTTAATGTTATGTGGCTTATGCCATTTAAAACTAACTATGAGTATAATAGAGTTTTTGGCCAACGAGGGTACCCTATAAGCATTCTATGTCCGGTTTGAGGTCAATTTCGATAAAGGGACCTAATAAACCTTTCAAGACGTGTGGTACAACTCGATATGATGAATAGCTAGAACACAAGATGGATCTATCGCCAATCCAAATGTTAATCATTGACGCCATTTTCGGAAGGAAGATGTTTAAGAAGTGTGTAAATTTTTCAAGTGATTTGGACAGGGGTGTGTGTGCACAAAGTGTAACTATGAGTAATTAACATCAATCATCAACTGGTCATGACCTCCAATATATAGATTGCAAATAAATTTAGGTGATCTAAATGCAACATATAAAGGATGAAATGCGATATTTTTAAGCCCAAATCGAAAGTGAAATTGGATGTAGAAAATAGAGAATAGGTCAAGAGGATGATCTTTCACTAAATGCAAGTGCAAAAGAAAGTGAGAAGAATTATTTTTAAACACCAAATCATGAATTTCCTTTAGACAAGTAGAAGAAGAGAATATTGACCAGAGAGATATTTAATGTGAATTTTTGAAAAAGAAAGAAACACACAATTCCCTATATGAAGAAATGCAAAGAACCCACAAGAAGGGGTCCCACCTAAGGCGTGCCAAAATGTTTCACCTCAAAGTAATGCGATAAAATAGATAAGGGTAATGGGCGTAGGAGGAATACCTATGATTATGTAGAAGATGTGCGCGCACATTGCATGTTGACCAAGCTAATTGTGAGAGCTTCGCTTTGGTTAGGAGGAATGACCTGTAAGAAACACAACAAGACCACAAAATAGCATTAACAATATAGGTTGGTGGACTGCCTAGCAAGAGCTAGATCTAGGAAGCGAGGTGCTTCCTAGAAGGTTATCAATCCACTTTCAAATACAATTTAATGCAACAAATAACATGAAATATGTACATCCTATTAGAATCATATGATTTAGGTGTCCCGAGGAGATACAATAAGTAAATTTAATCTAATAGACAAAGTTATGATTAAATCTGAGGGTTGGTAGGTTGTTTTGGGTTTGTAGGTCTAACAGAGGTTATAGGTGAGGTCTGGGTGAAGTTTAGTAAGGTTCTGGGCTGTTTGGGAGAAGTTATTAGCTTGTTGTGAAAATCAAAGTTATCATTCATAGAGACTAGTATCAATTAGGAGACCGATGCCGATACTCTTTGAAAATGACCGACATCGAGTTGGGTGACTTTGGATTCAATAGGGGCAATATGGTATAAATATCAAAAATAGATGGTTTGGGTCTCTCTGTGATTACACAAATAATTGAGGGGATTCAAGAAGGATGGTGTGATTTTTGATAGGGCTCGGGAAAGGTGGTAGAGGTGCTAGGATGAGTGAAATGGTTTAGGTTGATGGTATAGTTGGTAAACAGTGAAAGGTGGTATTTAGGACAGATAGGGATCAGATGAAAGAAGTAAATGAAAGACTTAAGATCAAAAATAAAGCTTAGCAAATAAGAGTGAATTACTTATCTGCCTGTAGATCTAAAGATTTTTGTTGGTGATGAGCGTTCATGGGAGATATGGGAATGTGTCCAATGCCGCGACAATGGATCCCATGTGTTATGCTTTATGATGATTTGTAGTTGTGGATGAGATGACTGGATGTTGGTGAAGGTCGATGGGCTCTGGTTTGTCATCTGGTAGCTTGAATGCTTGAGAGTTAGAATGCCAAAGCTAAGGTGAATGAATGAATTGGAGAACTGCTCAAAGAGTTAGAAACTCTTATTTAAGGGTAACTGATGGTGGTTAGGGAACCGGTGCAGGCCGAGGGAAAACTGGCATCGGTTAGGGGAAATGGTCAAATTGGCTAAAAATGGCTTGATTACTCCTAGATTTGGTGTGAGTCAAGTTTCAGTCCTGGGTCATAAGTGGGAGCTAATGCTAAATATAGTGGGAGAGAGGTTGGAGAGATCATAGGTCATAATGGTTAAGGTTAGAACAAGTCCTAGTTGGTTAGGGAGTGTGGGGACTTGGTCTTAGCCATTAATGAGGTTGGAATAGTTCTAGGGTGAGGTAGCTAGGTGAGATGGATATTAATCTAATTAAAGTAATTAAATTAATTAATAGTGTGAGGATTAATTTAATTAGGGGTGATTAAATTAATACCAATGTGGGGAAGGGGGCCATGGCTAGGCATATGTGTTGAATTAATGAATCAAAAGGGGTTAAAGGGCTTGTGACCTAAATTTGGTGTTTACACACGAAGTCCAAATATAATTTATAAAACTTGTGGGAATTTGGCCACCATTTTGGAAGGGTTCTATTACAACAAAAGAGGGATATTTTTTTATAAAGGATGAGTTTCATACTTATATAAAATTAGAAGAAGAAAGAAGATGGAAAAATAGAGAGAGACAGATGCACCAAGTCTTCACACCGACTACCTACCAAACAAGAATCATTTCTTTCCAAAGACATAGAAGTATCGATAAGGCAACTTTTCCATATCATGATATTTATAGGAGAAGGAATGGGCATTTTTAGTATTAAGTTTAGTTGGTGAAGTGGTTGGGCATTTGAAACAAGTAAACCTATGTTTTTCTCCTATCATCTTGTGTTTTCATTTTTCCTACAAACAACATCAATTCATGTGTTTCTTTATACCAAAATAAATCCCTTGAAGAGATAGTTCCAACGCCACCGATTTCATCAAATTTGGAGCTCGTGTTAAAATTTATGGCCAAAAACTAGATCCATCTTGTTTCATGGCTTTTGTGTTCTTTAATATCCATGGAGTACTAACTTAGCATTCCATGGCTTTTAGACCTCTATCGGTTGCATTAAATGATCTCGTGGATTTTACCATAGCTCTTGAACTTGTGTAACCTCCAACTCCACACTAAAATTCCTTACTCCACATGTCGTGGTGGTCTATTCCTTCATTTCATGGAATTCTAAACTACAACCATGTACCTTCGTTTTGTGGGTTAAGAGAACCCGTAGAACACTAAAATTGGGAAGCCTATGGAAGACAAAGACTCCATCAAATATTTTCCTAAGTCTTGAGCTATGATTCCATTGATCCATGAACTTTTGAACTCTATAAAACACTAATTTTACATATTCCATGGAAAACTCGATGTAATGTTTTATGGATTTCCCCGAGTCAAAATTCTACCTAATTCCTTTGCATTGCTCCTTTTTCCCGTACGTTAGGAGAACCCATAGAACACTAACTTCCTCAATTCCATAGAACACTAACTTCCTAGATTCCATAGAACACTAACTTCCAATTTTCTGTGGATTTTGTAGACACTAAATCATGCACTTTGGGTAATATTTAGTCCCAATCTCATACTACTATTTAGAAGGTTTTGAGTGAAGAAACTACTAATTAACCCTCATATTTTGGCCATATTACTTTATTTTATTTCACCATTCCTTACCTATTGTACCCGCATGCCTAGTCAAATATTTTCATTTCATTTTATCTTAGATTTGACTAGGGTGCCTGTGGTAGTACTTGGGGTTCCCATGGGTGCCCTGGTCCAACCAGAGGTGCCCTAATCCTTTTTGTACTTTCCCGCCACTTTTTGGGAACTTTCTAGCCATTTGAGCTTCTTATCTTTTTGGTGGTTGACCATTTCAGCTTTAATTATGAAATTAGATCAAGATAACCCTATAAATATAAATTTATGAGACCATAATGAGGGACCAAGAACTAGTCACTACTATCATCCACCTAGGGTTGCATCTATCAAAGGAATTTGGAGATCATTTGCATTCATTTAGCTCCATCATAAGGGACAAGGCTGGTTCATCTACATCACACAAGCATAAGAGGGGATTCTATTCTATTCCATCCACCATTCTACTACATTTTTACATCTAGTTATTGCTCGCTACTTCACAAAGTGTGACTAGCACAAGAGCACCTAGGGAACATGATTCACACACACACACCAGAACTACATTTGGGTCTGAAATGTAGTGCATCACTTAGTTAGTAAGCCCATTATTGTGGAAGCAGAGGTCGTCGACCTATTCATTTGCATTCTTATTTTTAGGGTTTTGATACTTCTTATGTTTTTTTGCAGGTTCTCTCTATCCCCCTCTTGGATTATCGGTGAATTTTGTGTAGTGCAACAAACTTGATGCAATGATAACGAAGGTTTCGATCACGTACAAAACCTGTGAAACTCAATTTTGGACCTTTTGCATAGACCAAGGCACCTATTCTACAAACTAGGGCACCCACAGTGCCCCAGGCCCCTCTACAGTGCTCCATTCCACTCGATAGCTCGATCCTTCCTTTTCACCCCCCTGCACGCATCGCTCCTTATTTTTGTTTCTCCAAATCACTTAAGGGACATAGTCCAACCATCTCCTATAATTAGCCGAGTCACTTCCTCACTCCTCTTTCATATTAGGTTTCTATTTTAATTAGATTAGTTTCTTGGGCCATTTCCATACTTCTTTATTACATTTATTTACTATATTTACATGTTGTTCTTAGTTTAGATTAACTATTACATTTCAACAATTTAGTTAATCGATTTCCAAAATAAAAAAATGCATGTCCTTTAAATCCTTCCCCTTTTCCGTAGGTTAGAAGATCTCGTAGAACACTAACTTCCTAGATTACGCTGAAAACTAACTTCATATGTTCCACAACTTTCCAAAACAAAAATCCCTAAGTCCAAAAATCAATTTTGTAAGTTTTCAAAATAGCCTAAGCGTTATTTTGGACAACAATTTGGTTACTTTACACACCCAAAATTGTATGTGCTACATTGTCGGAAAACGGTTACAAATTTCCCTAATGATGATTTAGGCCCTTTCAAGAAGGTGTTCGAGCTCCAATTTTCATTCGCAGATATATTTATTTCCTATACATCCTTACTTAGCTTTTCCACACCTTCTAGCTTCTTGCTCTTCCCGCGTATGTTTTAGCCTTCGGTGTCAGACCGCCGCCCTACCTGGCGGTTTCTAAACTACCACCTAAAACAAGGTGGTAGTCCTAAAACCACCGCCCGCAGCAGGGCAAATAGTCATCCCCGCTTTTCCAAATTCTTAGTGCGTGTTTTAACATGCGACGGTTCACTTAATTTCACTTTTGAATGCATCCGTGAGCCGAATTGTCTAAAATTAGCTTTGATTTCTTGGTTCTCCTTCCTCATTCTATTTTAAAACATATTTAATGGATTGGAACTTCTCATTCTTTCCTTGTGCATGAAGGCACCTCCCATCCTCCATTCTTATATATTCCATGCTTGTATTCAAGAAAAAGGGCCCGATAATTTTGTGTATCTTGCATTGTATTGCTGCTATAATCTTGTTAGGAATTACATAGCCAAAGCTTCGATCTCTTGTGTTATCTTTGTTCTATCTACATTACATCGCATCCAGACCACCATCAAGTTTCCATTTCTCAAGCACCATCCTCCTACTATTATTCTTGCATTCCCAATCCCTTGGACTCATATGAACACTCGGAGAAAGAAAGGACAAACTTGAGGGGGAAAATTACTACATAGCTAGATTTACCTCTGTTATGTGAATTTCAGGTTGGATGTGTTGTTTGATTTCTTTAATTCCTATAATTTATCATTGTTATATCATATCAAATAGAGTAGAAATCAATTTCCATTCATTTTCAAGTAATTATTTAATTTCTAAGAGGGTTTAAATCTTTCATAGTAGTCCCCAGTGATGGATCCTCTTCTTCCCATCCCTATGGATCTGAAGGAGAGAATATTTGTAGGAGGTTTTCTACATATCATAGATTATTTGGAAAAGTTTGTGTTTTAAGTTAGTTTAGATTCAATACACTTAGCACAAGTGAATAACCACATCGGGTTATCTCACTTGTTTAGTTTTAGTGTAAAAGTAGATTTAATTATTTAGAATAGAGTGAATTATTGTTTGTGGTTGTAATTTTTGAGTTTTGTGATTTGTTTAGATTAGTTTTCCTTTTAGTAGTAACATAGATTGTTAATTTCATTCAGCTTACATGGAAATTTCAAACTATTTTAACACTTAGATCCAAGTTAAGAAAACGAACCATAGGGAATTTACGCTACCCATTCATAGCCTCTAAATCTCCCCTTTTCCAACTTGGCTACTAGGAGATCACACTACCAGATCTTAGTCACTGATCCTCCTATAGTTAGCCACACACATTCAACATCGGTTGCTTTGGCACAACCTTAGGGGTCAAGTGTGGTTGAAGATCACATGTTCATTTTCATCCGTACAAATTGGTGAACCCAACGTGAAGGATTAATTCCTTCTTGTTTCCTTTCTTTCATTTTATTACCTCATATTTCCATTTCTTCCCCTATTTTGGTAGGTATTTTATACCTTTTAAAATATGTTTGGAAGAGAGTTTGGTGGGCCATTTGGCTCTGATATATATTACACCAACATGAAACCACAACAAATCCCCTTCTCTTTTGAGATGGGGCGACAATTACACAAACAACGTCCAAACCTCCCCTAGTTACACTTCAAACCCCATTAGCTATGTAAGGATGGAGGAGGTTGATCAACCGTTAGACATGCAATATGGTCAACCCAATGCAAACCATGTTGTTATCACAAATGGAACAAGTTCTTACCATAGATTCTTGTCAAGACCTCACATTGTCATGTAATCAATAGAGGATGATCTATTTGCACAAATAGCTAATCCTCTTCATCAGATAGATGAGTCTTTGATAGAATGAAGGCCAAAACCTCTAAGATTTCAAATACCTATCCTAAGATTCTTACTTCTGAGGAAGACAAGAATTATAACACTAAAAATTCATAATAGGGTATCATGAGCCTACTCAATCAAACCCTACACCACAAGAACCCCAACAAGGGACTCAATCCTCTCCCAACAATCTCATTTCTACTTTAGTGGGGAGGATTAGAGAACTAGAAAGTTCCTAGACCTCACAACCAACACATGTAGTAGGGCATAACATGGGGTATCTAGTTGACAACAAAGGATACATCCCTTTCCAATGAAAACCAATGTAATATCTTGTACAACAAGGTTATCGGTTCATTCAAATCCAGTGATCTTCTCACAAGGTTAGACACACTAGGGATGGGTCCTCATCCTTCTCAAGATTATCCTACGTAAGGGTTATCCGAAGTGCATTCTCACATGCCACCACAATAGCAATGCGATGTTCCCTGGTTTTACATCCTCTAGTCCATATCCTGAACTATCCCACCTTACATGCATATGTATTCAAAAATCTCCCCAGATGGACCCATATACCATTCTTGCTCCCTACATGCCATATCAAGGAACCCCATATGTTCCTATCAACACTTATAATGCAGCTTATCCAAATCTCCTCCTCCACCTCCTCATCAAGGATCTTTAATGGTGGAATCTTATGTAATGGGTACATACAATGAGTACTTAAAGGAGCCTCTTGACTTCACCATACGTGGTGTCATGCTTCCATGCTCCCATTTTTGATCATTCCAAAATTTAAGGAGAAGGAGACCCGAATGCTCATATCAAGGCCTACGCTATTACTATCAAGGAATTACTTCCTTGGGATGTTGTAGTGGCTAAGATATTTCCAAATACTCTCAAGGAATCACATTGGATTGGTATTACCGTATTCCGGAAGCTTCAATACATTCCTTCAAACAAATTATTTCTGAGTTCATCAAAGCATTTGACATGAACAAGTTGTTACATACGTATAGGATTAGGGAGTTCCTACATATTAGACAGGAGAAAAATGAATATGTCACCCATTTCATCTAGAGATGGCACCAAGTTCTCTATTCCTCTGCAAGTGCACCCAACATGGACCAGATGGAACTTTGTGATCTTTTCCTTCACTCGCTCAATCGAGAGACTAAGGAAGAGGTCCAAAATTTTCCTTTCCATAGTTATGAGGAAGTATTGGAAGGAGCACTTTGGATTGATCAAGCCTCTATAGATAGTGGGCATAAGATCTATGGTCCCAATGGGAAATTAGTATCCCCAAGTCAAAGTAATGAAATTATCAAAACAATGGTGCCAACAACCAAGGACCTAAAGGTGTGAATCGCAATCATGGTGCTACCACAAATAGTGCTACTGATCAAGCCAAGAACGTTGGTCTTCCAAACAATGAAACACTAAAAATAACAACTCAGGAAATCAAAGAGGCCCTAACATTGTGTCTTCTATCAACACAATTGATGTAAATCATCCCACAAAAAAAAATCAAACCCAAGGCCCAAACTAGTATCAAAACTCTGGCCAAGGGGAAACAAATCATGGTTATAAAAATCAATTTCAAAACTACAATCGAGGTTATAATCAACAACAACAAGATGCTTATCAAAGACCAAGAGATTATGACCCTAACCTATATTGTGGTTTCCATAAGGTTTGAGGTCATGATGATAGGAATTTCTACGATTGCAACAAATTTCTGCAAAGACTTCCCAAAAACCAAAGGCAACTCTTTGTAGACATGTTCCTAGAAAATCCTGAAACAAACTCGCAATCTGACTATATAGGACCTGTAGCTCCTCAGAACGCTAATGTGAGCATATTTCGAGATCCACTCCCTACACATCCTAAAATTTCAAGGTGAATTCACAAAACACAAACAAAGGCATTCCTATAGGAAATAATGACCATGAAGCCTCAACTTCTAATAACTCTCGAGTCACTCCTAACCTTGGTTCAAATGATAACACAAAAATCTTGGGATTAGTTGAGCTAGAGGTTGAGCGTGAAATTAATGCAACAACCTAGACGAAGGAGTACATTTCACAACCCCTACCCAATCTTTCCTTCCCATAGGATGATGTTCCTACAATCACAAAACTAGTAGGAGCCTATGATTTAATATCGGATTTGAATAAGACCTTTTCTCACATTTCATTTCTAGATTTGCTGAAGAATTCACTGCGCATCGCTATGCTTTTCTCAATGCACTAGGTCTTGGTCATCTAATCCATGTTACACCACCTCCTAGCACTCAAATAAATCATATTGACTTTGACATACATCCTCCAGACAGAATGATAGGGATACTGGGTTTTTTTTTATATAGACAAGATGCCATCTGACGCTGAAATTTCCCAAAGAGGTGATCCTTGCCTTATTTTTACAAGTTTGGGTTTATAAAATTACATTAAGAGAGCCATGATTGATGATGGGGCTGTTGTAAATGTGGTTCCTTTCTCTTTCTTGTAGAAGTTGGGATATGGAGAGACAAATTGTTCCTCTACAAGAAACACGTTATGGGGGTACGATAGTCTTAAAGTGACCTCGATTGGAACCATAGTTCTTCCAATCACACTTGGTCCAAAACCATCTTGATAGAGTTTTACATTATCGATAGGGAAATAAGTTATAACATGATCCTCGGGAGACCTTGGATTCATCGAATGAAGGCTATCCCTTCTACCCTATTCCAGGAGATTAGATTCCTCCATTTGGGGAAGGTCTTCATCACTTAAGGGGATCCTAAGCCCTTTGATATACACTTAGAAAACCTCAAGAAGAAGAAAGGAGTCCATATGGAGTATGAACTTCCTGTGAATCAATTGAACAAACCACCTCCAACAAAAGAGTTAGTCCCGATCACCCCGGATGTTCCAAAGGTTGAAGTCATTGACCCAAAAAAATTTGAGGTGGCAAAAATAGATAAGGGTAAATCAATATCTATGGAAACAATGTCCACTAAAACCACAACAAGAATTATGAAACTCTTAGAGAGTGATGATCCGATCTTCCTCCCATTTGAACCACAGGGAATGGGTAGTCTTCTCGGTTTAGCATCTCTTCCTCCGACAACCTAGGTCTAGGTGTGAACATGATAGAATTAAAAATGAAGAAGGGAATTTGAGATTGAAATGATGCCCATCAAAACCATCTCTAGGGTTTTCTATTCTAAACCCTAGTTTCAACCCATGTGCATCTAAAACTAAGCTTTCCATATCCATGGGGCAAGGCCTCATCATTCAACAAGTGTCACAAATAAACACAACACTCTCTACATAGGAAACAAGGCCAAGAAGCATAGTCATGCTCACCCACACACCATGTCTCAAGAACGTGAAAAAGAGGTGCATGAAATGCCTCTTTCAGAAAAATGATTTTAATGATTGGACATATACACTTTTGGGAAAGGGTTGTAAGTTTAAACCTATAATGGTAGGCCCTTATCAAGAGAACAAAAATTTTGAGGATAATGGTTCTCTGATGTGTACTTTTAGGGTGAATAATTTGATATTCATCAACTTTCTTCACCTTAGGCATCATGACATGTAGTTTCACCTACATTTCCATATGTACATTACTACATCTGCATTGCATTTTCATCTCGCTAGTTCATTTCATAAATTTGTGATCAAGGGACTTATTCTTATAGAAATTCCTAAAAATTCTGAAAAACATTGGCAAAACATTCAAATCATATCTCTTCAAATCTTCATAGTATCATCAATTATTTCTAAATCATTTCATCAGTTCAAGCAAGATAAGACAAAGTTTTGACCATGATCATACCAAGGCCTACATACTTGGTTCTGCTTATAGTTTCTTTCTAGATTAGGTGTCTTTTCCTATAGTCTATTCTAGAAGCTTCATGGTGTCACATCTATCCCATAAAAATATCTTTGGAAATAAGAACATACTAAACATTTTTCCTAGATAAGTAAGTCAAATGCAAATCCATAAAAAAAAATTATTTTACACATTTCTTTTCCCTACCAACCTTCGGTGTTGAGCCTACATCTCTTACTAGTGATGTAGGGTTGGGAAAGGAGAGAAATGCCCTTACTCACCTATTCCTTATCCATGGTGATGAGCCCATGCTTCCTCTTGGTAGCATGGGGCAAGGAGTAGGGGGTCTTGTTGATAAACTTGAAAGTTACAAATAATTCATCAAATATTGTGAAATCATAAGTCAAAAACAAAGTGAGTTAGATGTCCAAAATTCCAAAAGAGTTTAAAACCCAAACCCATATTTTTTCAACCAAGTAGCCATCTACGGATCCAAGTCTAGATAAATTGGAAAGTAATCACATTCTAAACTATGAAGTAACTTGAGTAGGATGAGGTTTAGTGTCTCAATTTGGTCATGTCAAACCATTGTCTTTCCCTCATCATTACCATTCAACAAATTTTCATAACTTGTGCCCTTCCTGGCTCTTGGTGTTGAGCCCTCACATCCTACTAGTTGTGTGGGGTTAGGAGTGGGGCAAGTACATATTCTTATCATATCATTTTATCACCACATTTTTCAAGACAATATGAAGTATCAAAGGTTGCTTAAAGAAACTAAAATTCAAACATCACATTGTGTTCACATTATCATATATCAACATTATGAAATACAAAAAGAAATCATTCTGTTATCATTTCACATCCACTACATACATTCTGAAAAGCATAGAAAAGAAAATTCTAAATATCTAGAGTACACATGAGAGATAAACCAAAATAAAGTCAACTCAGATACGATGGAATACCAAACCAAAAATAAGAGTCTATATATATCATGGTGAATCAAGTTTGTATATAATGTCACCATGCACTAGGCATGGTCAAAACACTCATAATGAGCCCGAAACATACAAAAAAATCATATAAATGACCAAAAAATGTCATAAAAGTAATAAAAATGGCCCCATGGCCTGTTATCCCATCCCATGTGAGATCCCTCGATGGTGCCCGACCACATGTCTAGGGATCCTACTACGGCTACGATGATGCTTGGGAGTGAACATAATGATGTGAGTGCTCATGGTGGCATCCACTACCCATGGCCTCACTGTGAGAATGGCTCCATCTCATCAAGCGCTCGTAGTCTTACCCCACCACCTAGGTATGTAGGGGGAAGTCACTATCTCTCGCTACCTTCCACATAGGGTAAATACGTCGTGTGTTTTCACTGGCATGGCTAATAATGGCTGCTGCCCTTAGTCGAATCATCTCACTCGGGTCTTCCCCGAGGGGATCAATATAGTATCCACACATACCTGATGGATGAGCTCTCGCCACTCCTATGTGTCATCACTAAAAGAAGAAAAAAAGAAGCGATAAGTTAGAAAAACAAAAGAAAGAAAGAGATATAATTCAACATTCCTAACAAAAAAAAAAAGAGAGAGAGAGAGTATTAAACTTACTCAGGTCCCCGGGCATCTAGATAGGATTGATAATTGTTGCTACCATGCCACTATTGGTGGTGATGGGCTTCCCAAATGCTAGAATAAATCACTATCCTACGACAGACTCATCATCCCCCTCTCCACCATGAGGAAGTGTCGAATATGAGACTAAGGTCTCTCTCTCAGCACTGGCCTCCTCGTATGCTGCTCTCTCAAGATCTCCTGAGTGTCATGCCACTCAGGGTCACTCTCCTCCTCCTTCGCATGGGCTGCCTCACTAATCCCAAATCTAACTCCCTCATCCTCCGTGTCCTCTCCAACTAAATCCTCCTTCTGTCTCATCCCCGTATCCTCCTTAGAGTCGAGTTTCTAGATCAATGGGCTCATCCTACTCCCCATTGTGAGTAGGAGCAGCCACAATCTGAAGTAAGGGTGCTCGAGGGCACCAAGTTATGTGGTGAGCACAAACCACCCATCTAATTGCAATGGGCACACCTAGAATGACCATTGTCCAACTAGGATCCCCTCTAGGGCCCTTCCGGCCTCCTGAATGGTCCTATAAACTGGAGTGAAGGGGAGGGAGTATATCAATGTATGGAAGGCCAAACTGCTAGGGGACCCAATCAAATGGGTGGACCTCAAGTCTCCTACTCTCTTGTCAACCAACTAACCTATCGAAGAGCAAGCTACCATGGTGGTCACCTCTAGTCCCCATATCCCTGCCATGTCCTGATAAGGTGTGGTAGTCATGTTTGTCATAGTAGTCAAGGAAGCCACGGGATGATGTGGCATCCTAAGTACTAACATACCTATCCATCTAGCTACCCAAACAGCCCCTGGATCTGACACTGAGTACTCCCCTACCATAGGGGATGAAACACTCATAAACCCAACTCATCACAAGAGTGGGGTGGCTCAATGACTGCCCTTGCCATCTAACCACCCTGTATAGATCATGGTAGGTGGTCCCCAAGATATATGCATGCCCCAGGCATATTTGTGGCCATGCCCCTCGATCTACGTAATGATAGGAGCCCAAAATATAAAGAGGGTATCACCACCCTTGTCCCCGATCAATCGGGAGGACAAGATGCCCATGATGGATCTACATATGATAGGAATGGGAGTAGTGGTAATGGACCAAACCTTCATCCCCTTCTTTGAGCTAGATGAGACAATGATGTCTCCCATATATGTGGCCCACTACATCATCACGGCCCTGGACCCCACTGTCTCTCCAAATTCAATCTCCTCCCAAGTATCGGGAGCCCAAGAATATGGTATACATCCTCCAAGGTGATAGTCCACTCACCCTAGACACTTGGGAACCGGAAAGTGTTCTGGTCCACATCCCAATAGGAAAATAAGTCACATAGAATGTGACTAGCAAGAGCAACGTGGGGAACCCATGCAATCCTCCAAATACCGCCCTCTGAGAAGATCCATCTCATCTGTGTCAACTAATCTAGGATACCAAGGAGCCAATCACACTCCCTCTCCCGAATCCATCTAATGTACTCCTCCTTCTGCATTCACCAAAACATGAAAAAGAGCAAGTTAGTAACATATACCAAATAATAAGCTCACCAAAAACATTACAAAACATGAAAAATCCAAAAAAATTCAAGTTAAAAACATTTTGGTCATTAAATACACCTAGTGTTCATCATTATGGCGGTTCAAAACTTCCACCCCTTCTTTAGGCAAGGTGGTCCCATGACCCCTCCTGAACCGATTTTCCAAACGTGCCCTTTACCCTAAAAATGCTCAAAAAGACCAAAAATACCATTTTGACAAAATAAAAGAATGCCCTATGGGCGCCCCTAGAGACTCATTTAAGACATTTTTTTTTTGAAAATAATCCCCCCTAGGTGAACTTTTCAACATTTTTACATTTAGGGTATAAAAAGACAAAATTGAAAATAACCAACCTTTGACCACGTTGGTCGATCTCCCACATGGAGGCATGGTCACGATCTCATCACAATCATATCAACGGCTATACTCTCATCGAAAATGATCACCGTGGGTCCAGAGCTCCAAATTCACCAAATCAAATAACACAAATGAATTGAAAATGAGTATTTTATATATATATATATATATATATGTTGTTTTAACCTCGTTTTGAGTGTATGTGTTCATAGGGATGGAGCGTTCACATAAGTATATTTCTATATCCCCACACAAATGGTAAGTCCTCTTGTCATTTTGATCTAGTGTTTATTTTTTGATATTTTATCTATCTGCACATGAGTCTTCTTTTCCTCTTGTAGGTAAGCGGGAGTTTGGGAAAAAATATTTCGACACACGGGTGTGTCAGGTATAGCTTCTAACTCCCCATTTTAGGAATGCCATACTTGGACTCTACATTTTACGCCTTTTCATGGCTAAGACACTTCTCCGAGGGGGAAATATGTACACACCCAAAATTACATGTGCTACATTTTTAGAAAATGGTTACAAAAGTCCCCAATGATGATTCAGTCCTTTCAAAAGGTGTTCAGCTCCAATTTCCATTCATATGTATATTTGTTTCCTAGACATCCTTACTTAGCCTTCCCACACTTTTTCTAGCTTCCCTCTTTTTGCACATGTTTTGGCCTTTAGTGCTAGGACCGCCACCCTATCTAGGCAAACAAGGTTCTGGTCGAAATCTAAACCACCACCCTGCAGGGTGGTGGTCCTGCCCACTTTTTCTAGATTCTTCACGCGTGTTTTAACATGTGATGGTTCACTTAATTTCACTTTTTGCATGCATCCGTGAGCCGAATTGTCTAAAATTAGCTTTTATTTCTTGGTTCTCCTTCCTCCTATTTTTAAATAGATTTAATGGGTTTAAACTGCTCCTTCTTGCCTTGTGCATGAAGGAACCTCCATCTCCATTCCTATATATTCCATGCTTGTATTCAAGAAAAGGGCCTGAGAATTTTGTGTATCTTGCATTGTATTACTACTACAATCTTGCTAGGAATTACATAGCCAAGCTCTGATCTCTTGTGCTATCTCTCTTCTACCTGCATTACATCTAGACTGCCATCAAGCTGTCATTTCTCAAGCACCATCCTCTTCTGTTTTTGTTCTTGCATTCCCAATTCCTTGAATCCATATGAACACTCGGAGAAAGAAAGGAAAAAATGAGGGGAAAAATTACTACACAGATAGATTTACCTTTGTTCTATGAATTCTAGGTTGGATGTGTTGTTTGATTTCCTTCATTCCTATAATTTATCATTGTTATATCATATCAAATAGAGTAGAAATCAATTTCCTTTCATTTGCAAGTAATTAGTTAATTTCCAAGAGGGTTTAAATATTTCATAGCAATCCCGGTGATGACGGATCCTCTTCTTCCATCCTGTTGTGGATTTGAAGGAGATAATATCTGTAGGATGTTGTCTACACATCATAGATTATTTGGAAAAGTTTGTGTTTTAAGTTAGTTTAGATTCAATACACTCAGCATCGGTGAATAACCACACCGGGTTATCTCGCTTGTTTATTTTAGTGTAAAAGTAGATTTAATTATTTAGAATAGAAGCAAATTGTTGTTTGTGATTGTAATATTTCAGTTTTGTGATTTTTTAGATTAGTTTTCTTTCAGCAGTATATAGATTGTTAATTTCATTCATTTTACATGGACACTTCAAACTAGTTTAACACTTAGATCCAAGTTAGGCAAACAAACCATAGGAATTTATGCTACCCATTCATAGCCTCTAAATCTCCCCTTTGCCAATTCGGCTACCAGGAGATCACACTACCAGATCTTAGTCACTAACCTCCTATAGTTAGCCACACACATTCAACATCATTTACTCGCATGAACTCGGGGTCGAGTGCGGTTGAAGATCACATGTTCATTTTCATCCGTACGCTTACCTCTAGGGGACATCAATCTACTATATGATGAAGATCAATATCCTTAAGCAATCCATTGGGCATGGATTCAAGACTAAAAAACTTGAAAATTTGATTAAAATTTGAAATCTTACCCCTAGATCTGCATGGAATTAGAGCTGTCCTAGAACAACTTGAAGTGCTCTTGGAAGCTGATTTATTGGGAGTTATGAATAAGATTTACAAACTGTCCCAAAAACATGGATTTCTTTCTAATTAAGGAGCATGGATAAATATTATTTAGATATGACCTTGTGGGTGTAATGAATTCAACTTAAAGATACCCTAAAACACCTTGTTTCCACTATGAAACCTACTCTTTACTAGAACCATGCAACAATAAAAGTGCCCACAAAAACTATGTACAAACATGAAAATTATACATGTCTCAAATGGAAACATGTAGGTTTTACACAAGCACTTGTTCTACAATAAACACACCTAATTTACTCCTACTCTAACCAAGGACAAAGGAAACTAAACAAAACCAACAAGTTTTTGGAAGAAATAGTTTCCCTTCCTTACAAAATTGGACCATGTGATCAATTTGGCAACTAAAGCATATGGTGGAAATGAAAGCATATCCCACACTTCCTTATTTCTCAAATTATCAGTTGAAAAGATTATGAATACATATTCAAGTTGTTTGGCATTTATTTTTTGGAGGTATTGAAGCTGACCTTTTATTTCTTGATGATCTTCTTCATGCTCTGAAGTGAGCATGACCGTGCTAACTCGAATTTGACTCCAAACCACACAAATATTTGATTGGGTGGATATTCTTTTGAACTATTTGGTTAATTTTCATGGTTCTACCATATTCTTCACAACTATTTCCAATACCAGAGTTAGTTGAGACACATTCCTTCTCATTGTAGATGTCTACAAGATGGTTTGGACTTGGTATTTCTTTCTCTTTCTTAAACATCTCTATTTCCACTTTTGTGTGTGGTTTCCTCTCTCTTCATTCTCCGCCCCAACCTGATTTTATATCGAAAGTGAGGCAAGTTCAATGAATGTGGAAGAATGTGGGTCATTATAATCATTTATTTCACCTTAATCACTTGGAAAATATTCTTCCTCACACCTTTGGATGTCACAAATGTTGAAAAATATTTCTCATCAACCCATAGCCCACTCTAATTATGTTTCAAAACCACCTTCTTTGTTTTAACATTGACTACCTCTTTTATGGATTTTCATCATTCTCATCATCCTAATCAGATTCACACCAAAACTCAACAAATATGTAGTTATCATCCTTGGAAGAATTGGTTAGAGACGATACATTGGTAAGAGGTTGTTCATTTTTTTCATTTACAAGAAGAGATGGCTTAGGATCCACACTTCCAATTTTATCAATTTGGGAATCCAAACGATCCTCAAAAACATATTCGAATATCTTTGGTTACTCCTCTCCATGGAAGTAGAAAACATCATGATCTACTTACCTTGTATAATAACTAGGCTTATTGCAGGTCGGGTAAAGCATTGGTGAAATATTTCGAACAACGCGACTTCTCAAAACATTGTGATAATTTTTTAGAGATACAGGTAATTCCTTGGATGGAGATTGAGAGAAAATTTTCAAATCATAGGGGATATTTTAGGCTTGATAAACTTGTAGAGAACCAAAAAGTGAATTCGAGAATTTGAGATGGAAAGGGAAGAATGGAAGCAATGGGGATGGGTTTCCTTTGAACACCTTGAATGAATATCTTCTCATATTGTAATACAATTACAAACTCTTGAGGAAGATTACTTCCTCCTATGCCTTTGATTAATACAAAAAATCCACATCAAAAGACCTCAAATTATACAATAATGCCATGATATTAAAATGAAATAACATTGAATATTATTTAAACATTATAACTTAACATTACAATGAATGAAATAAATAAACAAGTAAATAAAGGAACACATTGACACGTGATTTAACATGGAAAACCCGTAAATGGGTAAAAACCATGAAGAATAATCCACTAATGTGAGAAACATTTACATCACAATCCAATAACTCCTCCCTCCTACTCCTTGTTTTTTTACCCGTGATCAATAAAGATTCACGTGATAATTTCTAATATATTTCAAATATGACCCATAGTCATATATAAATAACCCGAAGGGTTATGTCTATTAAGTGATGGGGCACACCCATTTTAATTAATAATTAGTTACTTAATAACTAATCTAACCTAATATAAATTTTATATTTAAATAATAAGAATATAACTATTCTATATTATTTAACTATAAACTAAATATTATGATGCACTTAATATTATAGTTCTAACACTCCCCCTTAATATTAAGTGGGATCCATATGCCAACATTACCTGTTTGTACAACAAGATTTACAAATCCATAAACCCTAAAGGTTTAGGCTAGCACATGTACTTTTGAAGGATTTATAACACCTTCATCATGCTCAACTTACCTTTTGGTACAAAAGGATTTGGAATCCATAAATTAGACATATGATTTAGGCTAAGCATGATTTTGAGACTACATCTCACTTATTTCTCATGGAAATATTCTTATACCACATCTCTAGGAGCCTTTTATAACACAAGGACCTCCTTTACAAATATATGCACACACTAGACTATATTTTTCCCATAAACTCTATCAATTTACATGTAAACTCTATCAGTTTACTTTAGATCATACAAGATATTTTTACATGATTTTAAACCAAAGTAGAAGTATAGAGGAAGAGGATTCAATCAACCGGACCATTAGGAGGTGACATTACATGCACACTCCCTCAATGGAAACTCTGAAAGGCCAATCATTGCATGAAACTTGCAGAACTTCACAACACACAATGGCTTCGTGAACAAGTCTGCAACCTTGATCTTCAGTTGGGTAGTACTGGAGATCTATATCACCATTGAGAACCTTCTCATGAATAAAGTGCATATGTATCTCGATATGCTTTATCCTTTGATGTTGAAATAGATTCTTTGCAAGAGCAATACAACTCTGGCTATCACATAGAAGAGGATTACTTCCTTTAACTTCCATGTGTATTTCTTCCAACAGCCTTTTTAACCACATGGCTTCTTTTGTTACTTCCATTGCACTTCTGTATTCTACCTCAGTAGAAGAAATGGAAACTGTCAGATACTACTTTTTACTACTCCAAGTAATGGCACCTGCACCAAACTTGAATATATATCCAGTTGTAGATTTATGATCTATCACATCACCAACATGGTCAGAATCACAATATCCATGTAAATATGCATTGTTAGATGAAATATAATGTAAACCATAATTAATAGTTCCCTTTACATAACACAAAATTATTTTTGCTAACTTCCAGTGATCTTGATAAGGTTCCTACATAAACCTTGAAGCAATCCCTACTGCATAAGAAATGTCAGGTCTAGTAATAGTAAGATAAATCAAACTACCTACAAGTTTCATGTATAAAGTAGGATTAGCTTTTTCACATGCAGGTTTAGGATCAAGTTTACATCCTACTTCTATAGGAATAAAAATTGGTTTACAATCAAGCATATTAAATCTTTTAAGCAATTAGTTGCATATTGTGATTGAGATACTACAATAGAATTTTTATCTTGAAATATAGCCATGCCTAAAAAATGATGTAATAAACCTAAATCTATCATCTCAAAATATTGCATTAATTTCTCTTTAATTTTCATAATTAAAGTGTTAGAATTACTAGTGATTAGTAAATCATCAACATACAATACAATGAGAATAATAACATCTTCTTCAATTTTAACAAATAAATCATTATCAGATGCACAGTTAGAAAAACCAATTTCATTAAAAAAATATTGATTTTAGAATACCAAGCTCTAGGAGCTTGTTTTAAACCATACAAATATTTTTTTAATTTACAAACATATTTTTCTTTTCCTGTTCTTCAAAGCCTTTTGGTTGGGTCATATAAATTTCTTCTTGTAAATCACCATTCAAAAAGTATTTTTACATCCATTTGATGGATTTCCCAACCATATTGAGTAGTTATGGCAATCAAAATCCTTATTGTGCTCATTTTTTCAACTGGTGCAAAATTTTCTACGTAGTCGATACTGGTTTTTGAGTAAACCCTCGAGCTACAAGTCGGGCTTTGAATTTATCTATACTACCATCTTGCTTTATATTTGATTTTGTATAGCCATCTGGATCCGACTATACTTCATTTTTTAGAGGAGGGACTAATTCCCATGTTTGATTTTTAATTAAAGTAGTGTATTCATATTTCATAGCATCTTGCCATCTTTTGTCAGAAGAGGCTTCTTCAAAATTTTGGGGTTCAGGTTCATACAAGGTCATCAAGGCATGGTATGTATGATGACTTCTTGTCATTTTCTGAAGGTTACCTGAGTTAGAGTCTTGAATAACAGACTCATCCCATCTAGGTATTTTAGTTACAAAGTACTAGGAACAATCTCATTATTAACCATAGGTTCTATACTAGTTTCTTCATTACATATATCATTTTCACAATTTTCAAATTCATTTTTTCATTTTCATTTAAAACATCATAAGAAATAGAAGATGAAGAAGAAGAAAAAAAAGGTTTTTCTAAGATTTTAACATTCCTATTTTCTATAACTTCTCTTTTAGAGGGATCAAAGATCCTAAGACCTTTAGTTTTTATACCATATCCTACAAAGATGCATGGAAAATAAGTTTGATCAAGCTTCTTCCATTTTGACTTCAGAATAAAGAGAGAAGTTGGGCTACCAAAAATTCTCAAATGAGATACACTGGGTTTTTGGTTTGACCATTTTTCTAAAGGAGTTGAATTTACCAAGGATTTAGTGGGAACTCTGTTCAAGATATGAACAACAATGTTCATGGCTTCTACCCAAAGAAACTTAGGAACTTGAGCAAAATGAATCATGGTCCTAGCCATCTCCAAAATAGTGTGGTTTTTCTTTTCGCAATCCCATTCTTGAATGAGGAGAATAGGGAGTGGTTAATTCCCTTTGAATGCCACATTCAATACAAAATGAGTCAAATTCATGACTCACATATTCTCCCCCATTGTCATTTCTAAGCCTTTTAATTTTAAATTTAGAAGAGTTTTCAACTAAAGCTTTAAATTCTTTAAATTTTGACAAGACATCTGATTTCTTTTTAATGAAATATGACCAAATCATATGAGAGAAATCATCAATAAAAGTGATAACATACAAGGAACCATTAAGAGAGGGAACTTCTAGTGGTCCTCTAACATCACTATGAACAAGCTCTAAAGGTTACTGAAGAGTTATCATCATGATGACTATGAAAAGGGTTAGCAGATTGCTTACCACGTAAGAACAACCTTCACAAGTCTCATGATTTTGGGAAATGGGTGGTAAACCAGTTACTAGGTTTAAATGAGACATGTCATGCATACTCCTGAAATTAACATGACCAAGTCTCTCATGCCATAATTGCAAATCACTTTTATGAGTTGTTAAACAAGAAGCAAAAGGAAAACCAAAAAATACATATAAACCATCTCTTTGAATGCCTTCAACTATAGTTACATTATGTTCATTTTTAATAAACCATTTATCCTTTAACAATGTAACACTATAGTTATTTTGAGTTAATTGAGAGCAAGAAAGAAAATTCATTTTTAAATTAGGTACTAACAATACATTGTTAATGAAACCATTTTCTACTTTTTCTTTTCCCTGACCATGAACATCAAGAATGGAATGATCTCCTAAATAGATATGTTCATTACATTCACTAAGATTAGATAGAATATCAGACCTAAATGTCATATGCCTAGAAGCACCACTATCTAATATCCATTCATTCTCTTTTTCAGTAACAAAAGTGGCATACAAAGCAATTACATTTGATTTTTGGTTATTTTTCTTATTCTTGTTTTGATTTTGATTTTGAACAGATTTGTTACCCTTTTGAAATTTAGAATTTGTTTTATTTTAAATTTGCAATCATCTTTCTTATGTCCAAATTTACCACAATTGTGACATTTTCCATCAAAGCTAACTCTTAGATTTCCAGGTTTCTTATCTTTGCTAGGAGGTTTAGGAGTTTGCTTTGTGTTTTTGTTAAATTTAAAGTTTTTATCTTTTGATTTTTGAGTGAGAAGTGCCTGAGAGGCATTCTCCTTAGAATCAAAATTTGACATTACTTGTTCTTCTGTATTAAAGAGAGAACTTAGGGTTTGCAAATCTGGTATGTCTTGTTCTGTTTGGTATTTAGAATTCAAAATTGAAATGAAATTTCTAAATTTTTCATGGATATTTAATTGAACAATAAAATAAAGTAATTTATCATGAATTAAATTACTACCACATCCATCTAATTGTGATTTAATATTTTTTACTTTTGCTAAATAATTAATCACTTTTTCATCTCCCTTCATGGGAGTTGTCATAAGCTCTAAAATCAATTTAATAACTTTTGAAAAATGTGTACCTTCATGCATTGAATCTAACTATGCCCAAGCTTCACTAGGGCTTTCAAGGTTTCTGATATGAAGCAGAAAGTCATCTTGTACACTTCGCAAGATAATCACATTGCCTCTTGTATTTTTTGTTGATATGAGGCAACATTATCAACAGTTGCATGTCTTCCAGTAGGAGCTCTCTCTGTTCCACTTACAACTGCCCACAACTTGCAAGCCATAAATTCTACTTTCAATTGGATTTTCCAAATGTTGTAGTTGTTTCCATTCAACATCTGTGATTTTTCAATTACAAACTGATTAGATCCCATTTGTGCATAAAATATGATAAAAATTAACAAACAAGGATTAAATAAGAGATCGATAGATAAATCCCCTATCATATTTCAATCCTCGTAATTGATCTTGATCACTTTTACATCACAAAAGAGAGATCATGTATAAAAGGAATCTATACATGAAAAAAATTAGAATGATATCAATAAATTGAATCAAACGTAAGTGATTTTTTTTTTAGTTTCACAATAAATTACGAAAAAAAAATGTCATATAGAAATGATAATTTTATTATTATTAAAAGGTTTTACAAAAATTCATTATATTTTGATATATAAAAAAATTATAAAACGACTATATATAAAAAATTTTAAATTCTTAAAAAATATATATATAAAATTTGGGCTCTTGCCCATATAATCAACTTGATATGATCAACTCGGTCGAGCTATATTATTAACTCGGTGAGCTATTTGAATTATTTAAACCATATTACTAACCGAATGCCACATATTATTCAAACTTATATTCAAACTAACTGAATGCACCAAATTACCACTTGCCTTATCAAAAGAAGGGACCACGGACAGAGCCACCGATACCACATATGAAATTGGCCAGATCCAACTCAACCATGACCACGTGGGGCTAAAAAATAGGGGTGGTGTGACCTAAGTCACACCACCAAAGATATATGGGAAGGCTTATAAATCCTTCCCTATTACTAATTCGTCCCCATGTGGGACTAAGCCCACGCACGAGAGAGGGGAGGCTGGGGGCCTTAGGATGGTCGGTTGGAGGAGGGAGGTTGTAGAGGATCAGCGGCATGTGCCAGGAGGCCAAAAATAGGAGGGCCACGTGAGGAAGGCCATGTGAAGGAGTTTTTAGCTAGTAGGTATGCGTAGGTGGGTGCACCATGTGCCACTTGGCACAAGAATAGGAACATTCATTTTAGGAAGGGGCCGCTATATAGTTTTAGGGTTTGTTTTTAGGTTTTAATTAAATATAGGTTTAATATTAATATATATAGTTTATATGTATTTAAAGTATATTTAGGTATATATAGTTTATATAGGATATATATATATGTATATAGTTTATATAGTTTTATAAAGTATGAATACTATAATAGTGTATAGTTTTAATTATAAATATAAAAAAAATTCGAATGAATTATTCAAAAAAAAATAAAATAGGATTTCATTTTTCAAACAAAATGTAAAAAGAACAATATTACCAGGAGACCATATTTTTCACACGACCAAATGAAAAATTCAAATGGCCTATTTTCCTGAATCTTGTCTCCTGTGTACTTTATTTTTCACTTGGAATTTTTACTTGTTTTCTTGAATTCCTGCATACATTATAAACTATACAAAATATTTCAAATATTAATAGTTCTTACCTTGATTTTGCAGGTTGAATAATTTGAATGATTTTTCACTTCACTGTGGAGACTCCAATAACTTCCTTCCACCTATGCAACTAACATTCAAGAGGGGGGAGGGGAGGGGTTATATAATATTTCACCCCAACTACCTAACTTCCCAATGGTTACACCCTTTCATTTAATAAGTTAGGTGGTTAGATTAAATTTAATTATCTCACTTTGGTACCATGTCAGGGCCGAGATATAAAAATGAAATAACATTGAATATTATTTAAACATTATAACTTAACATTACAATAAATGAAATAAATAAACAAAGTAAATAAAGGAACACATTGACACATGATTTAATGTGGAAAACCCATAAATGGGTAAAAAACCACGAAGAATAATCCACTAATGTGAGAAACATTTACATCACAGTCCAGTAACTCCTCCCTCCTTCTACTCCTTGTTTTACCCATGATCAATAAAGATTCATGTGATAATTTCTAATACATTTCAAATATGACCCATAGTCATATATAAATAACCCAAAGGGTTATGTCTATTAAGTGATGGGGCACACCTGATTTAATAATAATTAGTTACTAAATAACTAATCTAGCCTAATATAAAGTTTATTTTTAAATAATAAGAATATAACTATTCGATATTATTTAACTATAAACTAAATATAATACACTAATATTATAGTTCTATATTTAAATAATAAGAATATAACTATTCTATATTATTTAACTATAAACCATGCAAGTATACACGAAGTCTCTAATAGGGCCACATTTCCACATCAATATATTTATAGGAGAATTAATAGGCGTCGTTTATCATTAAGTTCAGTTGGTGATGGTATTGGGCATTTGAAATGAGTAAAACTACATTTTTATCTTGTCATCTCGTGTTTGTAATTTTCTCCCTCAAAACAACATAAATTCATGTGTTTCTTTATGTCAAAATAAATTCCTTGAAGAGACAAGTTCCAACACCACTAATTTCATCAAATTTGGAGCTTTGAGTTAAACATTATGGCAAAAAATCTAGTTCAACCTTATTACATGGCTTTTTATGTTCCATGATATCTGTATAAGACTAACTTAGCATCCCGTAATTTTAGACCTCTCCAAGTTCCATTGAATGCTCGAAGATTTAACCACAACTCTTGAAATTGCATAGCCTCCAAATCCAAACTAAATTTCCTTACGTCATATGTCACAGTGATATATTCCTTCAATGAGTAGAATTTTGACATGTGACCATGTTCCTTTGTTCCACAGTTAGGATAACCCACAAAACACTATTAATAGGAAGGTCGCGAGAAGACCGAGAATCCATCGAAGATACTCCTAAGCCTTGAGCTCTCGTTCCTTTGTTTCACAAACTTTTGAAATCCGTGGAACACTGATTTCACACATACTATAGGATAGTAAAATATGATGTTCCATGGCTTTCTTGAGTCAAAATTCTTCATATGTCCTTTGTATCACTCCCTTAATTCCAGGGGTTAGGATAACCCATGGAACACTAACTTGTTATATTTTTTGGAACAATAACTTTTAGTTTTCCATGGATTTCCAAAATAAAAAAAATTCCTAAGTCCTTTTCATTGCTACCTTTTTTCCACGGGTTAGGAGAACTTGCGAACACTAGATTCTTAGATTTATGGAACACTAACTTCTAGTGGTCTAAAGCTTTCCAAAACAAAATTCATAATTCCAAAAATTTAATTTATAAGTTTCCAAAATATCCTAAGGGGTTATTATGAAAAAATAGGTTTCATAGGTGTTTTTGTTAGGGTCACTTTGCTTCCGAATGTCCTATTCTAAAGTGTAAAATGAAGGACAATGTTCCTTGGTGGAAGTATGTTCTTCCCCTTCACCTAGAAGTGAAAGGTGATGCAATAAATTCTAAGGATTAATATATTGAGGGAATGGATCTCAAGGTGGATGTTAAGTTTGAGGATCATTTAATGATTGAAAATTATGGGACGATCAATCCGTAAAAGTATTTGGATTCAATTGATTAGACACACCTTGAGGACTACACTTTGAAGGATGTTTTTAATCACAATGACTTGAGAACACTCAAGAGTTTGGAGATCATCATCCTAGTTATCCCCGATGAGACTTTAAAATGGACAGATTATGGGTAAGAAGAAGAAAGGCCCCCTTCATAGGTTACCCGAACCTATGAAGATGTAGCTTTTCTCTCATTATCAAGGGTGACCTTGGCATCTATTGGCAGCCTTATTGCTATTATTTTATTTTATTTGTATAAGGTTAAGGGTTCATTTCAAAACATCCTTCGATCTTCTGATGGATCAAGTTTGTTTGATCATATCCTCTAGGTTGATCATGTCCTTTGTTATGTTGCATGTGGGTCTAAATTGATTTATCTATCATTGGTGTGTAAAAGGTTTAAGGGTGACTTTAAAACCTCCTTATTACCTAATCAAAAAATTAATAATTAGTAAACAAGTTATAAATATAAGTTAAATAATATAACTAGCATACGTATCCTAGATAAATCTATATAAACGACCCATTTATATCTAAAATATAATATAATCTCCTTAAAAATGATACCTCAAGGCATATTTTACATAAATTTATATATGATAGATATTCTAGTTGACATCAACAATCAAATACCCTCAATAATCACAATCAATACACAACTACATATGCAAAATATATCCATTTACAAAAAAAAATGCATGGTTCACCAATAAGGTTTTCACTCAATAAAATTCCCATGAGTAAAAATAAAAATACTTCATTAGTCATATTTTAAATATGTAGTAAAATTTTATGGTAGTTATAAGGAAATGAAAGCGGTGAAAAACTAATTGGCTTGTTCTCGATGTATCAAGAGCCTCGAGAATATTTGGAAAGAAAAAATATTATAATTGGAAATATAATTATTTCTAATTCATTGTGGAAAAGGTTTCAAATAATTTTGAGGAGTAGATTTGTAGATGTGAGCCCGACGGTGTAGAAAAGGATCTACGATCCCGGTGGGGATTGATTGAATATTATGGTATTTCCAAGGAGATTTGGAGGTGTATTAAAATTTTAAATTGTATCAAATGATACCATATACATGTTACATATGATGAGTTGGATAAAAAATAAGATTTTTTCTCCTATCAGGTGGCGATTGGACCTTCCGGAACTACCCGTGACCGAATGAAAAGGGGAATAAATTTTAAAAATGAGGCGAATAATATTCTTAAATTGGTTTAATTTTATTCCTTTGGTGTTTTCCACTAAAAATTATATAAGGTTTGGCAATGAAACACCAAGGGAAACTCTTGGAATAAGAAGGCACTCAGATAGGCTATTGTTAACAGGGTAATGATGACACCCAAATTCCAAATGTGGAAAATGAGAACTTGGAGACACATGATGGCCATTTTTCCCTTTGAAAAAAGTAAAATGCGACATGGGGGACACTATAATTCCCACCACATTGAAATTAAGGTTACATCATTTAAAAAACAACATGGGTGGTTAGAAAAGTGTTTTCCACTGACTTTATGTTGTGGCCCCTTCCTCTTGGCATGTATACACTTGGTGCACTTTGGAGTAATTTATGTAACTTTCCTAATGGTACATGGGGGATACTAGAATTCTCCACCACATGGAGAGCTCCTCTTGCGTCACTTAAACTCACAACATGATGGCTAGGTAACTGTTTTCAACTTCATTGATGATGTCACCATTGGCCCCTTCTTCATGATCCTCCTACCCATGATGCATTTTTAGGATTTGGTGTCCCCATATCACTTTTTCCCCTATTTTTTATGGGGATGAACATAATTTTGTGGTTTCACTTTATTTTTGTTGACCGAGGTTAGCTTTGGGGTGAGTTAACTATGTTGTAAGAGGGGAAATGAAGGGGGAATGTCATAAAGGTTGTCCTTAGCCATTTTTCAACCATTGTTTTCATTTTAATCCCACCATTGCATTCTACCTTACTTCAATTCTTCCAAACAATTTAGCATCCACCATAGGAGAGGACAAATAAAATTTCATAGCTCTCATGAAACCTTCATTTTGCACTTGAAATTTGCACAACCTCTTTTTCAATAAGAAACTAAAAGAATGAAATAAGAATCAGCTCCATTGATGCCCTAAATCATTTTTATCCACATTTGATAACCTATATCAACCTCAATTTTCATTTGTAATTTCCCATCTATTCCTGAAGCCAAATAAGTTGAAACTTTACAAAATAACTCAATGCCAAATTCCTAAGCGAGTGGAAGTGAAATTTTTTCAACTTGGCCTTCATAGCTCACTTTATATTTATAGTAAATATAAACCATAATAATTTTTAAATTATAAGGGTCATAAAAATTAATAATGTAAACTTCATAATTCAATTCCCCATGTTCAGAGCACAAGAAATTTGAAAATTTGAAAATTGCCAAAAAAGCGCCAAAAATAGACCTTGTCCTACAATCTTCCACAAATGGTATGTGCTCGGATTGACTTGAAATTTTCACCAAGCCTTATTCATGGAATTATAACACCATTACAAACATCATGAAGATAAAATTCACTAGATTTGATCCCATTTCCACCTTGAGCACTGAATATCCACATGTGGGTGACATTGGTGTTGCACATTTGGACTTAAAAGATCCGAGAACACGGATGCTTTGAAAGAACCATGTATGTAATTCAAAGGAATACAAAATGGTAAAAAAAAAAGGTTTCAAGAATTTATTTTTTTGAAACACTTGCATTTCCTAGGAAATCTCCTCTCACTTTATCTCACAAGGTCTCTGATGAGGATGCAGGTTCATCTCATTCGGGAAAGAGAAAGAGGATGGAAGTTGAAATATATCCTTTTTTGGATGTCCAAGGTCAAATAACTCCCAACGAAAAAAATTTAACCAGGTGATATTGATCCTTCTCAGTCTCTTAATCATCTAGTAGATCTAGGTGTTCTTGCTGAAGCACTTGAATCATCTCATCTCGGTCATGATTTGGTCCCTTACCAAGCACATGAGATACCTAGTTTCATTTCCACACTTGTTGAGCCTTTTTCATGGGTAAATGACTTACTTGGAGTATAATAAAAGACAACAGGTGCAATAAGCAGCGACACCTAACCTTGAGGCCATATTGAAATACATAAAGGCCAAGAAGGGTAAGAAAGCACAAACAACTTCTGTTTCTACACCGAGGTTTCTAGAGCTCAATATGTGGAGGTGGCACATCCAAAGGTAAAAATCTCATGAAATAAATGAAACCTAATTATTATGTTATGATGAAGGTTTCTTTTGGTCAAGTTATCCACAGGGTAATGAGAACTTGTTTAAGGATTCTTGAACTTAGATCCTTGTATGGAATGAGGATTACAAGCAAACCATTTATTAATTGGACGAGCATGTTTTGAATTTTTCTTCATAAGTACAATCATTTATTGAATTGGGTTCATCATCCTTTCCTCTACGATTGATGCAATCTCTCTCATTCATAGCTTCCATTTCTAGTTAATCAAAAGATGTCGGTGTTCACCATGCAAGGAAGATCCAATGAAAAATGGGTGGACATCATTATTGAAAAGGGGAATACTTTGCTTCCTGAGGTGTTTTCATTGTTTCAACATGTATCAACTCTTGTGTTAGAAATAAAATATACTAGAAGAGATACTGAGAAGTAAAATACCATTTGGGAAATTCTTTTTCCATTGGTCTCTGAGATGATCTCTCTTGACTCTTACTTCTTAGTGAATCATAATGTGTTTTCATCCATTCTGAGAACTTGTCCCCCATTTGGTCCCGCACAATGATTGCATGGTACTATGTGTTGAATGATTCCATTTTAGATCTTGAGGAATATGAAAAAAATTTATCGAGATCTCAGATGATATTTTCAAAAGTGTTCAAGAACTGTGAACACCTTCACTCAATAAGAAAACATATTTAAAAATACTCTTGATTTCCTTTCAAGATTTGATCCAAATGGCTATAGGAGGACCCTCTTCATTAAATTAAAATAATTTATAATCTCTCGAGAGATTAGAGGATGTATTTCTAATACTAAAAAATATCAAGAGAATTAGTTCACACAGTTCAAAAGGCTTGGTATAATTCCTTAGACTTGGCTCAAGACTTTGGAACGTGTTTGTATCTGCATCTGAGAAAGTAACATTTGTAGTGGATTGATTCGAAAGATGATCAAGGGTCAAAGCTTCATCATTGGATATCTTCCATGGAAGCCAGCTGGATTTGATTCTTCTTCAAAGGATACTTCTTCATCAAGTATTTGATCAACTCCCTTTTGTTCTGACTCTTTCCATCACTTTATTCCCTCCCCTTTATAATTCTTCATTATATGTAATCATGAATTTTTTTCTTTTTCACTTAAGTGACTTTATAATGTTGCATTGTAAAATTCCCTTTTGATTTATAAAAGGGGACTTATTCCCTCAATTCTAAGGAAGATCAAAAGTCATAAGTGGAATAGGAAGATGAAGAGTCATGTGGGGTAGATGAAGAGTTGCATTGTAAAGCTATTGATTTAGGTTACCTCCTCACTTCAAAAGGAAAATTATTCTTGTTTTGTAGCTCTCATTTTTCTCTCTAGAGGAAAAGTAGCTTATTTCTTCCATTTCCTAGTCTAATGCCTTCCTCTCCATCTCAAAAAGACTCCATGAGCATTGTAATCTTGTGCAACATAATGCAATGAGAATTTTTACTTCTTGTGTCGTGTTCCTTGTTTTATGTTAATGGTGTCTTCTCATTGATGTGTATGGAAACATTATGGTTTTGAGAAATAAACTCTAATGTGTTATTTATTATGCAAGACCCTCCCACTATTCTCTTCGCACATCGCTCTTAAGATTTTTCCTCCCTTGTAGTATCTACAAGAAATTTACCATAGGTATGGGGAAGTACTCCTGTGTGATCCCCCTAGTTATTAGAATAGTGTACATAATTTTATGCATTCAATAAATGAATTTTCCCATTCAAGAGAGGATGTAGTCTCAAAGAATTGGAGAGAGTTCTCTAATTTTCCCAAGTGAAAAACCATTTTCCAATAGTTTTGGCAGCCACCATGGGGCATATTTTTATAAATTTGTACCACCTCATAAACCACAAAATCCATAAAAATTAAATATCTAAAAAAATCCAAAAAAAAATAGATATTAAAAATCATAAGAGTCTTGATGTATGCTCTACATTTTTCCCTCCATGGCTATCCTTGGAAATGCTATTTTGTTGCAACATAATATCCTTTTCTTTGAGGATACCCAAAAATACCTCTAATCTGATTTGATGAACTGTATTTGGCATGACAAAGAGATTTTTAACCATTATCACATAGCCTCAAGAGTTTTGTACCTTGAAGAAGAACGTGCTCAAGCTCTACAATGGTCAAGATAAGCTCTAAATCAGAAAAGAACATCTTAGAATATTTTTTTGAGTTTTGTATTCATCTAACAAGATGGAGGAAAGAAGGTACATGAGGGCCTTCAGAGCTAGTGGTGTGACTGACTGACATTTGAATAGTAATTGCAATCCAATTTCATACTTCCCATCACTCAAATTGCAAGGAGAACAAGTCAAGATTATTTCCTAAGTTTGATCTTACCTTGCCTCTTGAATATTCCATTGAAGGATCAGTAGTTAAACCATTAAATTATATTCCTACGAAGAATAAATTATAGAAGAGGTTGTATAAAGAGTTATAGAATAATAAATTGAACAAGAAGAAATAGAGATGGCCCAACAAGAACCATTACCTTGCGGACAAAACACGGTCCCGTTGGATCTAACTCCCCTTTTTCATGATTTACCCAAAGGGTCAAGAAAAAAATTCCCTAAACTCAAAGGAGATGGGAAGCAACACCCAAATGATCACATTACAACATTTATAACAGTTTTTGGGGTGTTGGGTGTGGGATACGAGGATATATCATTTTTCTTGTTCATCAAATCCTTTCAAGATGTTATTGTAGAGTGGTTCTATCATTTACCAAGGAGATCTATTACTAATTGGGCTGATATGAAATCCAAATTTGAATCTACATCCAAACATGTCAAAGATGATAATGCTCTTCTTTCCCAATGGTCTCGGATGAATGATGAACTCTACGATCCCATAAGATATTTTTGTGTCCAAGTTTAATAGAATTCTCTACAAGATCCCCGAAGCTTCCCACCCTACCGAGGATAATAAACTAATATTATTCATGAATGCATAACTTCCCAAATCCATCTTCATGCTAAGAATAACCCTACTTGCTACCTTGGGGAGGAATAGAGACTTACGCTTGAGGTATAAGATGACCTGATAATGTATAGAAAGATAAAATAGGTTCCAAGAGGAAAAAAGGATCAGAGTTAAATTTACTGGAACTATAGACTCATTACTTCAAAAGTGGCTAATAATGTTCTCTTTCTTAAAAAGAATTTGGCCCAAACCTTTAAGTATAAGGATGTTCCTACGAAGAAATTTTAAAATATGCAGAGGATTAGTCCACCACCTCAAATAATTTATCTAGAAGCACTTCATATAAATTCAACTTGTGACACCGAGGAAGAGGAAGAAGAACTTGTAGATCAAGAAAAAGAAAGTGAGGAAAATAATATCCGAGAGATTGAAGAAGTGGAGGATGATTCATACATTATATTCCTCAAATATTCAAAAGGTTAAGAAGATGATGACGAAGATGCACCTAGATTCTCATATGTAATGCTCATGTGCTTTCAATCTTGGAAAGGAAGTTCCTCCATTGCTACTCTGAAAAGAAGAAGATAGAAGATCCTCCAAAGGCATCTCAATAAAATACAATAATAAAGGATCTCCACTTCCACCTTCTATTGATTTTGTAAAGGAGAAGCTAGATATCATGGAAAGAAAGAAGTTCTATACTATTCAAGTAAGTATCTCATTGCTCCTCTTATTTCTAATTATGTTTCTACAAAAGTTATTCCTTTAAAATATTCTAGTGTACCTACAAAATCAACCCACAAGCTTTTCAAACATCTACTCCCATTACTTATTATGTTCCAACTCCAAAGGTAGTACCTCCTTCGCCCCTCAAAGCACCCATTGCCATAGGGGTACATACCTCATCTCCATCTACCTCCTTTGACATCATAAAACATGTAAACAAATATAAAGTTCATATTTCCAAATATGAATTCTTGCAAACTCATCTAGAACAATTTTATAGGCTTATTTGTTATATCAAAGGTAATAGCTCAAAGCCTAATATTGTGGTTCCTAGTTCTAAAGACTACTACCAAATCCACCTACTCCTCCATATCATAATATTATTTCTTTGAGTGCATCCAAGAAAATTAAAGTTGAGCCATTCTATCTCTACCTTTTTATTAAAGGTCATCGGTTGAACAAATGCATAATAGATTCGGGATATTATGATAATGTGATGCCCATAAAAATTAGTAATGCACTCCGAATTACCTTGAAATAGGCCAATGGATATTTTTAATCAATGGTGTCCAAGGAAGTCCCACTTGTGGGGTGAACCAAGGATGCATAGTTGGCTCTCGTTGAATTTCTAGAAAAGAAAGTATTATTGATTATTTTGGTAGTAGATATCTTGCGGCATAATTTAGAATGTTGATAAGTAGAAGTTTCTGTCAAGACTTAGAAGGTGAAATTCAAATGAATTGGTATTCTTCCACTATTCCAGTAAAGGAATAAATTAAGAAATTTCTGCCTATGGGGAAGATGAAATACACTATTCAAAAAGCAGAGGATCCAACTACGATGTATTGTTTCGGGATAACGGACATGGTTACTATTTGTTGACTAGGAAGAGAGGAAACTATGCCCTTTCTTATATAAGATGATGAGAATCAGATGTGGACTATGGATTTTGATGGAATCCATCCCAAGTATTGGCTCAAGGGCTGGTGTTGTTATAACCTCCCTTTAGGTGAATTGTTCCCTTTTCTTAAAAGTTACAATTTGAGAATACAAATAATACCGTTGAATATGAAGCTCTCCTTTTAGGCATGAACAAAGTTGAGTTCGTGGGTATCAATATTTTGAAATTTCTAGGTGATTCTGAATTAATTATCAAGCAAATCAAAAATCAGTACCAAGTCATGAATACGAGGCTTAAACACTATAGGAATATAGTATGGGATTGTATTGAGTATTTTGATGCTTTCTCTATTTAGGTCATTCCTCGTGTACAAAATAAGAAGGTTGATTCTCTCATAATATTAGGTTCTCTAATGAATCCCCACCCTTCTTTCAATAAGGATAAAGTTATTGTTGAGATTGTTTTTAGGCCAAGTGTGCTAGATAATTATAATCATTGGAAAGTTTTCAATGATGATAATCATCTTCTCTCTTTTCTAGAGCAAAGGGATAATTTCAATAATATCTTCTATGAAGGAAGAAGTGTCGTGCACCATGATTATGTTTCAGATGAGAAAAAGGGTGAGATTGATAGAGTTGATTCGAGAGGTTTATCAAATTAAAAGTTAATAAAATTCCAAAAGGTGTAGTTTCTCTCAAATATTTGTTTGAAAAAAATAGGTTTATCAAAGAAAAACAAAAGAATATTCTCATTACATTATTGATTTTGAAAAGGAAAAATTGACACTCTCGAACAACCAAGAATTGTCAACATTGGAAAATTTTATTCGCTAGAAGAGAAAAGGAGTTTTGTTTCATTATTGAAGAGGTATTCCAATGTTCTAGAATATTCATATGATGAGTTGAAATCCTTCAAGCCAAAGGAAATGCATCATTCCATTTCTCTCAAATATGAATCTAATCCGTTCCAATAGAAGCAAAGGCCATACAACCCCAAAATTACTAGCACAATCAAGGAAGAAGTTCTAAAAATGTTGAATGCTAGAATTATATTTCCCATTCATCACTCCACATGGGTAGCCAACATTGTCCTGTTGGAAAGAAAAACAACGAGATAGGTATTTTTGTTGAGTTTCAAAATTTGAATCAAACCTTGTTAAAGGAAAAATACCCTCTACCCCTCATGGACCATATCCTACAAGAAATCAATCGATCCAAAATGATTTCTTTGCTTGATGGATTTTCTAGATATAATCAAATTGAGGTAGTAGAGGAGGACCAACACAAAACTGATTTCACCACTCCATGGGGCACTTTTTCCTCAATAGAATTTATTTTTGTCTCATTAATGTTAGAGCTAATTTTTAGAGGGGAAATGGATATTTCCTTAAAGGATCTCTAGAATTGTATTGTCATCTATCTTGATGATCTCACAATATTTTCTGGAAAGTGAGGAGATCATTTGAAACACATGGAGAAAGTATTGATAAAATGTCAGCAACATGGGATATTTTTGAATCCTAAAAAGTGTATTCTTTGTGTTACAGAAGGAAAAATCCTTTGTCACATTGTAAACAAGAAAGGAGCTAAGATTTGTCCTGAAATAATAAAAGAAATTCAAAGAATCTCCTTTCCCACAAGCAAGTCGAGAGTTCACTCATTCTTTAAAGAAGGTAAACTTTCTTTGTCGTTTTGTTCCAAACTTTGCTGAACTAACAATGTATATTACCAATGAGATGAAATCAAAAGAAATATTTAGGAGGATCAAAGAAGGAAAATATTCATTCAAGGGAATCAAAGAAGCAATTGCAAAATCCCCACCTTGGTATGGGGTAAGTGCACCAAATTGGGGGCCAAAAGGGGGTCTTAAGTGGACACAATTTTCTGAAAAAAAAAAATTTCAACTTGTATGAGTTTTTCGAAATAGTTACACTCAAAATTGGAAGATGTTGTAGAAATATGAATCGTAGAATTTTGAGTCTAGTTTCTAAGATACTAAATTTTATTGAAAACGGATAAGTTTAAGTGGGTAAAACAACTAAAATACCAACATATGCTCCTATTTTTGTTAAAAAAATATAATAGAGTGACTTTCATGCCCCCACCATTTTTTTAGCACCATTTAGTATTTTTGAAAACCCTTTGGTAGAAAGATAGCTAGGAGCATATAGTTTGGGCTCCATTTTTTATAGATTTTTTTAGCGAATATTTTTTTATTTATGATTTTTCTAGTACAAAAATTTTATGTTTTTAAAAATAATGGAGCTCCGACCGTGCCCCCCCAACTACCTCAAAAAATATCGAAAATTATATTTTTTTGAATATATATATAATTATGTCTAGTTTGGGCTAGTATATATATATATATATATATATATATATATATATATATATATAAAATTTTGATCACCCAAAAAAATACACCATGAAAGATAGACATATTTACACTTCAAAAAATATCTATAAAAAGGCATAGTTAGAAAATAAATAATATGGATACCTTATATTAGTCAAAAAATTAGGAAATTATATTTTAAGAAAGAAGAGACTCTGCTCTACATCATGGTATAATTTTTTTAAAATGGATCAATCATTTTATTTTGATTTCTCATAGAGGAAGTGTCATTTTTACATTTTCTTGTAAAAACTCACTGTTTGTTGTGTTTGTGCAGGTCCATGCCTCAAGCTTGGGGATCCAAACCGGATCCCAAGCCTTGAGGCATGGCTTGGGAAAAGAGAAAACAAAAACACGTACATGTTATGCTTTGTTTTATATCTTGTGGCCCCCAACGTCCCTTTCATCTATTTCACGAGAATTCTGCAAACATTTTGTTTTGTCTGCAATATTCTCTACATTCTTGCATGATTTTTTAGTATTTCATTTTGTCCCCTACCCCACTAGTTGATTTTTATAATCATGGGTGATAAACGTTGAGCTAAGGACAAGAGGAAAGTCAAGAATAAGACACCGAAGCAATTGGAAGAGAAGAGAATAAATAAATTGAAGAGAATGCAAAAAATTTGAGTAGGGCAAGGTACATCCGCTATATCAAATGTAGCTAATGTATTAGAAAATTGGGATGAAATACATAATGAAAATGTAGAGAATAATGATTTTGCAATGAATAATGATATTGAATTGAATGATAATGTTGGTATGGATGAAGAAATTGATATGAATCCAATTGTTGAACCCTTACTTGAGAATCCAAATGTTAACCCCGAAATTTGTATGAAAACACTGAATGAAGAAAGTAACCTTGTAAACGAATCTTCACCTCTAAGAACACCTCCTTCCATTTCACGAAGAAAACCAATTCACTTAATTGAAATTGATGAAAACATTATAAAACCAATGCCTAACAAAATGTCTGAAAGAAATGCGAGAAGAAAAGCTAGTGGAATTTGGGATAATTACTTTGAGAATTTAAATGACGCACAAAGATGTCAATTATTTGTTTCATTGATGAAGTTAATTAATATGAGACCTATAATGAAGACCTTGGGGTTAAGAACATCTAATATTGTTGATCAAAATGTGTCAATTGTTGAAAACATACATAGAACATACCAAGTTGTAGGTGGCAAAAGATGCACCAAAGATAGTAATGCTACACGAAGTGCACTAACTAATTGTATAGTAAGTGATAAAACAGTTAATAAATGCTTGATAGAAAAACAAGCAGTGCTTTGAAGCTAAATAGAAAAAAACTAATGAAAGCAATAGAGAGACGTAAACGTCTTGAGTCAGTCAATAACACTGACTATTGACCTTTCTCTAGCATAATTCCACAAAAAGACAAGAATACATCTAATATTCTAAAAGAATTAATTGTAAAATTTTGGAATGAGAACACAAGGGTGTCACCGAATAGAAGAGATACAATAAAAATAAGAATAGGTTCTCGTAATCATGAATCATGTGCAAAACATTTCTTAGATATGACTCAAACAGAAATGTTCTCTAAGTTTAAAAATGAAAATCCAAAAATTAATATTAGCCAAAGATTCTTTGAAATGAACAAACCCTTTTATGTGAAAATCAATCACTCACATACCACTTGTTGTTGCAGGCATCATGTTGAATTTTCAATGCATTATGATGTTTTTGTCAAATACGTAGTGTTTTACATACTGACATCATGTTGCAGGAGTGTGAAATAAATGTTCCACAAAAAATTTCAAGGGAATTTATTCTGACAATTTTTTGTGAAAAATCAACAAGACAATTTTTTTATAACAAAGCATGTTTGGATGGAACGTGCAATGTATGCGGTGGCTTGCCAAATCTAAAAAGTTGTATCCACGAGGAGAGTACATCTTCAATAGGAAACTAATTGGTTTATTTCACCAAATATAAATCAGTGGCATATCAATTAAAAGATGGAAAAGAATATAAGAGGTGTGAGCTTGTTACAAAATAATTACATGTATCAGAATATATGGTCAAATTCAGAGAGGAATTTTTTTATGAGTATGCAAGGCACACACATAGAGCTCGATGGTTGGATGAACAATTCAAGTTAAGCAAGGACACATTCCCACTTGGTACTATTATTTCAGTAGTTGAATTCGCAGAGAATTACACATTGCAGCCACAAATGGAGGTTCAGTCTCAATATTATAACTCAGTGCAAGTTTCTATTTTCGTGCATATAACATTCATGCACTCTCCTGAAAGAACTGAAATATCATAAAATATTGATAGAGTATCATTTCTAATTAGTGATGATCGGACACATTCTATATAATATGTACAAGGGTGTTTCCGGTGTTTTATGTGAACTTGAATGAGAGGAACATTAGTTTCGATGAACATTACATTTGATTAGACAACTGCACATCACAATTCAAGAATACACGGATGTTTTATTGGCTAAGCAGGATGCACAAAGAAACAAATGTAGAACATATCTATATTTTTACTAAGGAAAGGCATGGAAAAGGAGAGCATGATGGTGCAGGAGCATGTGTGAAAAGATCACTTGCAAGAGAAGAGTTAAAGTTCAAGGATGGTGCTAAATTTACAGATGTAAAAAGCATTGTTGATTGGTGTGTCAAGAATATGGGCCATGAATCTCAAGAGAGATCAACAGTTCATAGATATTTTTGGTTGATAGAGCAACAACATTTGACAAACTTTGAAGATTGTATATAACGATTTAGGGATCAAGTGATATGCACTCATTCCGTAGTTCAGATGCAAATGCTTGGACTATTTATACTAGGTACATGACATGTTTTTGTATATCACTCATTGATTTTGCATGGAATGAATGTGAGTCACAACAATGGGTGGATGAGTGGACTTGTAGACCTCTAATTCCACTCAACACACATCAAGTTCCACAAGCATTACAACTTGCAGGGTCTTCAGATCAAATGACAACATCACCTGACTTTGACCAAGTCTCTTATTTAGTGTAACAAGGTACATACATATATGTACATGCCATGTTTTAGATTTATAAATTATTAAATGGTCAACTCTTAATGTATTTACAAATTGATTGAATGTTTTACTTTGTGATACATAGGGCACGTTTTGCGTTATTGCGGCATGGAATTTAACGAAGAGGAACCGACTACTTCTTATCTCATTATGTAGAGGGCAAAAAAATTTGACTTCCATAGTCATTGATGGTGAAGACCTTGAGTATCCCATTGGATCAGTGGTAGTCACTGGAACTTGGATTTGACGATATCCTATCAAAAAATCAAACATTTGGTTGTTTGAAGACTATGAAGTACATCGGAAGATACTTCACTATTCACATTTGGTCCTTACAAAAAATATTAAATTGAAATATCAAGGTCAGCCATCAAACAAAAATATGTGGAAGGTTTGTGAATCAGATCATGAAACAATTCTTGCTACTGTCAAGAATAGAGTTGATCCTTGCGGTTCATTGGATTGAATTTGCAAAGGTATATTCTTCATGAATTTAATTTGAATATTTACTTAAATGATTTTGTTTAAATTTTGTATGATTTAAAATTCTATTTAATTGCTTACTAACATGTTTATGTAGGTTATTGGTACCAAAAAAGCTTCCACCTTCACATGGTTGGCAATGTTAGGAGAGAATTTATTATTCTTGAAGCCAAGTGAAGCTAAGAAAAATTAAATATTAGAAAGGAACAAAAATAGAAATTCTCATTTCACCACCTATATTGTAAAAATATCTTATTAAAATTCTCATTTCACCACCTATATTGTATGAACCACCTATATTATTCAGGTGATTGGAAATGGACAACCTTACACTGACTCAGTCTAAATGGAGATGGAGAAAACCACGAGAGGCTTTCGTAGCCTGGATGAGGTAGCCCGAAAGAATGGGGAGCGTAGGGAACAAAAAAGAAGCCTCCACTAGCATTCACCAAGCCATCCCAACGTGTTGGCATAGTTTGTTTGGTCCCATGAGCTTCCGTTTGCAAACTATAGCCTCTGAAACCCTACACTGACTCAGACTACACTATTTCTCGCGTTTACAAACAATAGGATAACGAGAGAACCGGATGGAGACGGAGAAAACCAAGAGAGGATTTTATAGAGGGCCCCATGTGGAGGTCTCGAATCTTAAGAGATGTCTCTAGGTGCCATGGAGTACGAGAAAACACCCGTGGAAGATATGGTGTGTTTGGGCCTCAGGGCTCTTAAGCGACTACGCCCGGATGGGGTAGCCTGAAAGCATGGGGAGCGTAGGGAACCAAAATGAATCCTCCACTAGTGTTTACCAGGCCACCCTGATGTGTTGGCGTAGCTAGTTTGGTATCAAAACTTCCGTTTGCAAAATACGAATCTAGCAGACCTACACTAACTCAGTTGCACTATTTTTTACGTTTACAAAAATAGGACAACGAGAGAACCGGATGGAAACAGAAAACCACGAGAGGATTTCATAGATGGCCCCGAAATGGAGGTATAGAATCTAACAAGACGTCTCTAGGTGCCACGGAGTCCGATAAATCACATGTCGAAGATATGGCGTGTTTGGGCCTCAGGGATCTTAAGCGACTACACCCTGGACGAGGTAGCCCGAAAGCAAGGGAAGCATAGGGAACCAAAACGAAGCCTCCACTAGTGTTCACCAGGCCACTCGATGTGTTGGTGTAGTTGTATTGGTCCCACGAGCTTCCGTTTGCAAACTACAGCCTCTGGCAGCCCTACAATGACTCAGACTGCACTATTTCTCGTGTTTACAAACAATAGGACAGCAAGAAAACCGGATGGAGACAGAGAAAACCACAACAGGATTTTGTAGAGAGCCCCGACATGGAGGTCTCGGATCTAACGAGACATCTCTAGGTGCCATAGAGTCCAAGAAATCACCCGTCGAAGATATGGCATGTTTGGGCCTTAGGGCTCTTAAGCGACTACACCGGAAGGGTAGCCCGAAAGCATGGAGAGCGTAGGGAACCAAAATGAAGCCTCCACTAGCATTCACAATGCCACCCCAATATGTTGGCATAGTTGGTTCAGTCCCACGAGCTTCCATTTTCAAAATACAGCATCTAGCAGCCCTACACTGACTCAAACTACACTATTTCTCGCATTTACAAACAATAGGACAGCGAGAGAACCGGATGGAGACGGAGAAAACCGTGAGAGGATTTCATAGATATCCCTAACATGGAGGTCTCAAATCTGATGAGATGTCTCTAGGTGCCATGGAGTCTCAGAACTCACCTATGGAAGATATGGCGTGTTTGGGCCTCAGGGCTCTTAAGTGACTACACTAGGACGAGGTAGCCCGAAAGCACGGGAGCGTAGGGAACCAAAAAGAAACCTCCAATAGCATTCACCAGGCCACCCCGACGTGTTGGTGTAGTTGGATCTGTCCCACGAGCTTCCGTTTACAAACTACACCTCGACAACCCTACACCGCTGACTCGATGACCGCACTATTTCTTGTGTTTGCAAACAATATGACAACGCGAGAACTGGATGGAGATGGAGAAAACCATGACAAAATTTTGTAGAGGGCCCCGATGTGGAGGTCTCGGATCAGAAGAGACGTCTCTAGGTGCCACAAAGTCTGAGAAATCACCAGTCGAATATATGGCATGTTTGGGCCTCAGGGATCTTAAGCGACTACTCCCGAACGGGGTAGCCCGAAAGCATGGGAAGCATAGGGAACCAAAAAAACTATCCACTCACATTCACCAGGCCACTCCGATGTATTGGCGTAGTTGGATCGGTCTCACGAGCTTCCGTTTGCAAACTACGACTCTCTGCAGCCCTACTACTAACTTTCAAATGCACTATTTCTCGCATTTACAAACAATAGGACAACGAGAGAACCGGATAGAGACGGAGAAAAATGTGAGAGGATTTCCTAGGGGGACCTAACATGGAGCTCTTGTATCTGACGAGATGTCTCTAGGTGCCATGGAGTCCGATAAATCACCCGTTGAAGATATGGCGTGTTTGGGCCTTAGGGCTCTTAAGCGACTACACCCGGACGAGGTAGCCTGAAAGCACGGGAGCGTAGGGAACCAAAACAAAGCCTCCACTAGCATTCACCAGGACACCACTGATGTGTTGGCGTAGTTAGATTAGTCCCAAAAGCTTCGTTTGCAAACTACACAAATCTCTGCATCCCTACCTTTGAATCTTTGCACTATTTCTCACATTTGCAAACAATAGGATAGCGAGAGAACCGGATGGAGACAGAGAAAACCATGAGAGGATTTCATAGAGGGCCCCAATGTGGAGGTCTCGGATCTGACGAGACATCTCTAGGTGTCACGCAGCTCAGAAATCACCGTGGAAGATATGGCGTGTTTGGGCTTGAGGGCTCTTAAGCGACTACGCAGAAGGTAGTCTCGAAAGCATGGGGAGTGTAGGGAACCAAAATGAAGCCTCCGTAGTGTTCACTAGGTCACCTTGATTTGTTGGTGTAGTTGGTTTGGTCCCACAAGCTTCCGTTTGCAAACTACAACCTCTGGCAGCAGCTCTACACCGACTCGACCGCACTATTTCTCACATTTACAAACAATAGGACAGCGAGAGATCCGGATGGAGACAGAGCAAACCGTGAGTGAATTTTATAGAGGGCCCCAACATGGAGCTCTCAGATCTAATGATATGTCTCTAGGTGCCATGGAGTTTGAGAAAATACCCGTCGAAGATATGGCATGTTTGGGCCTCAAGGCTCTTAAGCGACTATGCCCGGATGAGGTATTTTGTAAACGGAAGCTCGTGGGACCGAACCAACTACACCAACATATTGGGGTGGCCTGGTGAACACTAGTGGAGGCTTTATTTTTGTTCCCTACACTCCCCGTGTTTTCGGGCTACCCCGTTCGGCGTAGTCACTTAAGAGCCATGAGGCCTAAACATGCCATATCTTTGACATGTGATTTCTCAGACTCTGTGGCACCTAGAGACGTATCATCAGATCTGAAAGCTCCACATCGGGGCCCTCTAGAAAGCCTCTCATGTTTTTATCCATCTCCATCTGGTTCTCTTGCTTTCCTATTGTTTGTAAACGTGAGAAATAGTGCAGTTTAAGTCAGTGTAGGGCTGCCAGAGGCTATAGTTTGCAAACGGAAGCTCGTGGGACCGAACCAACTACGCCAACATGTCGGGGTGGCTTGGTGAACGCTATTGGGGGCTTTTTTTGGTTCCCTACACTCCTCGTGCTTTTAGGCTACCCCCGTCCGGCGTGGTCGATTAAGAGCCCCGAGGCCCAAACACGCGATATCTTCCATAGGTGATTTCTCAGACTCCGTGGCACCTAGAGACGTCTCGTCGATGATGTGAGACCTCAATGTCGAGGCCCTCTATGAAAGCCTCTCACATTTTTCTCTGTATCCTTCTGGTTCTCTCATTGTGTATTATTGTTTGCAAACGCGAGAAATAGTGCAATCTGAGTCAGTGTAGGGTTGTCAGAGGCTGTAGTTTGCAAACGAAGCTCGTGGGACCGAACCAACTACACCAACACATCAGGGTGGCCTGGTGAATGCTAGTGGAGGATTTTTTTTGGTTCCCTACGCTCCTCGTGCTTTCGGCTACCTCATCCAAGCGTAGTCGCTTAAGAGCCCTGAGGCCCAAACACGCCATATCTTCGATGGGTGATTTCTTAGACTCAGTGATAGACGTCTCATCGGATGCAAGACCTCCACATTGGGGCCCTCTATGAAAAAATATCACGGTTTTCTCCGTCTCCATCCAATTCTCTCGCTGTCCTATTATTTGGAAACGCGTGAGAATAGTGCGATCAAGTTAGTGTAGAAGTAGGGCTGCCAAGGTCAGTAGTTTGCTGAAACCAAGCTCGTGGGACCAAACCAACTACGCCAAAATGTTAGGGTGTCCTAGTGAATGTTATTGGAGGCTTTGTTTTGGTTCCCTATGCTCTCCATGCTTTCAAGCTACCCCGTCCGAGCGTAGTCACCTAAGAGCCATGAGGCCCAAACACGCCATATCTTCGACGGGTGATTTCTCAGACTCCATGGCACCTAGAGATGTCTCGTCAGATCCAATAGCTCCATGTCAGGGCCCTCTACAAAATTATCTTGTGGTTTTCTCCGTCTCCATCTAGTTCTCTCGTTGTCCTATTGTTTGTAAATGCGAGAAATAGTGCAGTCTGAGTCAATGTAGGGATGTCAGAGGTTGTAGTTTACAAACGGAAGCTCGTGGGACCAAACCAACTATGCCAACACATTGAGGTGGCCTAGTGAACACTAGTAGAGGCTTCATTTTGGTTCCCGTACGTACCCAAAATTGTATGTCTACTTGTCATGGTTGGAAATCGGCCTGCGCCCCAATGATGATACTGAGTCTCTTCGCAAGGTGTTCGGGATCCAGAAAAGCTTTACAGATATGCGTTAACATCCCGCATGCCTCGCTTTGCCCCCGCGCCCTTTGTTTTTCCCTTTCTTTCCTCTTTCTTTGGCTTCTTGGCCTTCAGTGGCGAAACCGCCGCCTGCCAGGCGGCGGCGGTCCCAGTGCTTGCATTTTCGAGCGTTCTTTTGACGCGACCCGCGTGAAATATCAACTTTTTACCAACTTTTCTTTGCCGACTTAAGCTTGTATTTATGTTTTTGCCGACTGAACAGTGATTTATCTTTGTTTAATAGTAGGAGAGTTCAATTTGAACTTGCCTTCTGGTGTTTGCAAATGCTATAAATACATAGCTTGTGCTGAGGCAAATGGCCACCATTTCCTTGTGAGAGTCTTCTCATTTTTCAGTGGTTTGGTCTGTTAGCTTGCTTAGGATTGATAGTATAGTTCATTACATGTTTAGATAGTATTGTTCAGCTGTTGGTAAGCCACATACCCATCTTGTGCAGGCAGTGCTGTTGTTTCACCCATGGTCTGGTTTGTTTTGGTCTTGGTTCTTTGGTCTGGAGTCTTCATTCTTGAGCTTCAGTCTTCATACTCAGTCCTAGATTTATTTTATGAATCATTTTATTTTAGCATGGTTTAGAATTCTGAGTATTTAGTTATGCCTCACTGTACACCGACAACGATCCTGCTAGGAATTGCATGGGCCAAGCTCTGTTCTCTTGTGCCATCCCTCTCCTACTTGTACTTCGTTGTATTTCTCTGAAGCTGCTATTATTCATTGTTTGAGTACCTGCTGTTTATCATTTTGTTTTATCATTGCTACTGCAACAAACCCCTGCTAGGAATCGCATAGGCCAAGCCCACTTTTGCGCCATCCCTCTCCTACTTGTGCTTTGTGCCATTTTCACTTTAAAGTAATTGTCGTCCCAGTGCCTTCCCTTGCCGATGTTGCTATGCTCCTACTCTTTCTGGATTCACGTGAACATGCAAGAACGAAGAGATCACTCTGAGGGGACAAGCTACAACACAACTAGATTTGCCTCTCCCCTCCAAGCTCGATAAATGCCGGGTTTAAATTGTCAACGTTATTATCAAATAGAGTAGTGAATCATTTTATTTCAGTTAAGCTCGCTTTCAATATTGCCAGGGAAGCTGTGGGGAATGATAGTTTCTGAGAAACTATGATTTGTTCCTCACTTCTGAGGTAGGATTGAAGGTTTTCAATTAAGTTAATTAGCTGTCTTTTATTTAGATTCACACATCTGCACAGGTGAATAACCACACCAGGTTATTTCGCTTGTTTAGTTTTAGTATAAAGTAGTTTAATTATTACTTGTAATTATAATGTTTCAATCGTATATTTTGTTTAGATTAGTTTCCCTTTCAATAGTAGTATAAATTGTTATTTTCAGTTTACGTTAATTTGGAGACTTCATAACTAGATTAAACGCTTAAATTCTAGTTAGGAGGGTAAATCGCTAGGGAATTTATGCTACCCGCTCATAGCCTCTAAATCTCCCCTTTTAGTTTAGCTACCAGGAGATCAAACTACCAGATCTTAGTCACTGATCCTCCCATGGTTAGCCATAAGAAAGTTGCTTGCCGATTCTCATCCTCGCTTGTAGCTTTTCTATCATAGAAAACTGACCATAATCTCGGCTGTGACTTCATCTAAGTCACCCGCATTTCAAACCACCGGCTGTCTCGGCACGACCTCGGGAGGTCGGGTACGGGGAAGGTCACTTGTCGATTATCATCCTCGCATGTCACTTTCCCACCGTGCATTCCCTACGCTCCTTGTGCTTTCAGGCTACCCCGTCCGGGCGTAGTTGCTTAAGAGCCCTAAGGCTCAAACACGCCATATCTTCGACATGTGATTTATCAAACTCCGTAGCACCTAGAGATGTCTCATTAGATCCAAGAACTTCATGTCAGATCCCTCTAGGAAATCCTCTAGCATTTTTCTTTTGTCTCCATCCGGTTCTCTTGTTGTTCTATTGTTTGTAAATGTAAGAAATAGTGCAATCGAGTTAGTGTAAGGCTACCGAGAGGCTATAGTTTGCAAACGAAGCTCGTGATACCAATCCAACTACACCAACATGTCAGGGTGGCCTGGTGAACACTAGTGGAGGCTTTTTTTTTGTTCCCTACGCTCCCCGTGCTCTCAAGCTACCTCATTCGGGCGTAGTCGTTTGAGAGCCCTGAGGCCCAAACATGCCATATCTTCAACATGTGATTTCTCAGACTCTATGGCACCTAGAGATGTCTCGTTAGATCCAAGAGCTCCATGTTGGGGACCTATATGAAATCCTCTCGTGGTTTTCTCCGTCTCGATCCGGTTCTCTCGCTGTCCTATTGTTTGTAAATGCACGAAATAATGTAGTCTAAGTCAGTGTAAGGCTATCGGATGCTATATTTTGCAAACGGAAGTTTGTGGGACCAAACCAACTACGCCAACATGTCAAGGTGGCCTAGTGAATGCTAGTGGAGGATTCATTTTGGTTCCCTACACTCCCTATGCTTTCGGGCTACCCCATCCGGGCGTAGTCGCTTAAGAGCCCTGAGGCCCAAACATGTCATATCTTCGACATGTGATTTCTTGACTCCGTGGCACCTAGAGACATCTTGTCAGATCCAAGAGCTTCACATTAGGGCCCTCTAGAAATGCTCTCATGGTTTTCTCCAGTCTCCATCTGGTTCTCTCATTGTCTTATTGTTTGTAAACAACGTGAGAAATAGTGTAGTTTGATTCGGTGTAGAAATTCTTAGAGGTTTGTAGTTTGCAAACGGAAGCTCATGGGACCAAACCAACTATGCCAACATGTCGGGGTGGCCTTTTGAAGGATAGTGGAGGCTTAATTTTGGTTCCCTACGCTCCTTGTGCTCTCGGGCTACCTCGTCCGGGTGTAGTCGCTTAAGAGCCCTGAGGCCCAAACACGCCATATCTTCGACATGTGATTTCTCGGACTCCGTGGCACCTAGAGACATCTCGTCAGATCCAAGAGATCCACATCAGGGCCCTATATAAAATTCTCTCATGGTTTTCTCCATCTCCATCCGGTTCTCTTGTTGTCCTATTGTTTGTAAACGCAAGAAATAGTGCAGTCTAAGTCAGTATAGGGTTGCCAGAGGTTGTAGTTTGCAAACGAAGCTCGTGGGACCGAACCAACTATACAAACACATCAGGGTGGCCTGGTGAATGCTAGTGAAGGCTTAATTTTGGTTCCCTATGCTCCCCGTGCTCTCGGGCTACCTCGTCCGAGTGTAGTCGCTTAAGAGCCTTGAGGCCTAAACACACCATATCTTCGACATGTGATTTGTCAGACTCCATGGCATCTAGAGACATCTCATTAGATCTGAGAGCTCCACGTCAGGGCCCTTTACTAAATCCTTTCATGGTTTTATCCGTCTCCATCCGGTTCTCTTATTATCCTATTGTTTGTAAACACGAAATATAGTGCGATCACGAGTCGGTGTAGGGGCTGCTAGATGTTTATTTTGCAAACGGAACTTTGTGGAACCAAACCAAGTACACCAACATGTCGGGGTGTCTACGGAATGCATTTTATGGCTTTGTTTTGGTTCCCTACGCTCCCCGTGCTTTGGGTTACCTGTCCGGCATAGTCGCTTAAGAGCCCTAAGACCCAAACATGACATATCTTCGACATGTGATTTCTCGGACTCTGTGCCACCTAGAGACGTCTCATTAGATCCAAGAGCTCTATGTGAGGGCCCTCTGCCAAAGCCTCTCATAGTTTTCTCCGTCTACATCCGGTTCTCTTCATTGTCTTATTGTTTGTAAACGTGTGAAATAGTGCGATCTAAGTCGGTGTAGGGCTACCCCATCCGGCGTAGTCGCTTAAGAGCCCTGAATGACTAGATTGGCTTAAGAATGAATTTCACAAGGTATGTCTAAGAACACACGGGAGTTATCAATCGCCTAGTAAATCTTTCTTGTTTAGTTCGGATGGGAGTCGACTTGCCTACTGACTTAGTGACCTTCCATTCATTGATAATTTATGTTATGATAAACCCATGGATGCTTTCAAAAGTTCCTTAAAAGCATATGGGTAGTCATCAATCCTAGTGAAGGGTGTGATGTGATTTCCAAATAACTTGAAATGCCTACATATTTAAAGGTAGTAACACGAATTTAACAAGATTAGACAATCAAGAATCATTGAGTGTCCAATCGAAATGGCATTACATCCAGAGACATTCTCAAGCATTAGAGTAATGTATATGGAGAGACATTCTCAAAATATCAATAGATGAAAGGCATCAAATTTTGATGACTGTCGGGTGTTTTAACAGGGAGAGACTACGAAGCATATAAGAATGTAGTAAGTACATGATAAGATAGGAACCAAGACAAAGAGACCATGAGCAAGAAGAAGCGTAAGTAAGGTAAATACACATATACACATTGATAAATTGAATGAATAATTACTCATATTAGGTAAATCTTTATATACATACATTATATAAATATTAATTTCCAAAGTTTGATGCATATTATACATTGAAAATGCTAGTACATGTACATCACCAATAAATGAAAAAATAATCCATAATGTCTTAAATATTGTTAAGTGCACATCATATTAGATTCATGAGAAAATAATCTCAGAAATGTAAGGTCTCATACAAAATTATCAAGTTCCAAATAGTATTTTAATGTGCATAATAAATACAAAAATGCCCAAATAGGTAATATACCATCAAGTTCAAATGCCATATAGGCTTACATACAATGTCATGCACATAGGCATACAAAAACAATGTCATGTAAGACACACATATTTACTACTCATCAAAATATATCCCTCTCTTTTCCTTTCTCGAAGAAGGCCCTCCCTTAGGTGAAGATGGAGATCCATGAGATGACTTTGGATCGTCTGAGCCCATGCTTCGAGTCCTCTTCCACTGAATACTCACCTATAGATGAGCCTGTAAATGTAAATAATGTTTTTTTTCAAAACTTAATTTATATATGTTTTCAACATGTATTTAAGACCATGCTAGAATGAAAGTATTTACATAAATACACAAACTTACCACAAGTTGTCGATCACGCTAAATTTGCATCTCACACTCAGATGAGTCATCGGGAGCTCCTGCAGTACGAACGGGGTACGAAGACGACAAGATGGAGGAGTCCGTGCCCTCGAAGTAAAAATGGAGGGGGTTGAAGTTCCCTACATACACATAAGATTAGAAAATCTAACATCAGAATTAGTGAAAATAGAGCTAAGTACATGTATCTACATAATGAAAATATTTTAACTAATTTTATCAATATAGAACTATTGTTTTTACCCCGCCACGCCTATGAATCAAATGAATAGGGTTGTGCCCTATCATAGCAGTAACTCTTGCATACACACAATGAAGGACATTATTAACATAATTTAATAATTCTACAATGAAAGACATTACTAACATGTAATTTAACATAATATGAATTACACGAGAAATTTAACAAAATTTATGTGTTGTTTGAATACCTCAGTGAGTTGTTGCGCAAATGAAATCGCAATGGCAACAAACACCTTTATCTACTTGTCATAGAGATGGTGGGGTGTTTAGTGAAGTCAACATCTTTATCAAACATGTATATCACGTGAGTTAGATGGACATACAAGAACATACATATATTTGACTTCAAAACTAATATATATATATATATATATATATATATATATATATATATATATATATATATATATATATATACATGCATATATATATACACATGTATGTGAAAATTTTACATAATTAACATTCTAAATTACCTCTGTGAATGTATGTGTATGCATGGTGCTCGCCGCCTGTGGTCGGGATGAAGATGCGCCTCCCACACGCTGTAATATCAATGCATGTACATGTACAAATACAATTATTTCAAAAATTTAACATATATAAGTAAATCAGTAATCCAAAATTTTTGTAACACACATAACAAAACATAACAAATTTACTTGCGAAGGTGATGCCGATGAATGTAATCCAAATGTATCAATCAAAAGGGCATATGACATAGTGACATTATCGTGTTCATCCCTAGCACCAGGTGCACCAAAATCAGTATGCATGAAAGTATCGTCCTCCTTGGGCCCCAAACATATGCTACCACATGACGAGCAAAAATGTGGCCTCATGCTAGTACTCCTTGAGGGAATACTCTATGTACCTCTGCGAGCATCCGCTCAAAAAATATCCTCAGTATGTCGAACAAGGGTCACAGATAGCCCCAGAAGCGCGTGTAGTGTATCAATCTCTACTGTCTCCTTCACTACTTGAGGGACAATCTCAGGGTGAGGGGGCTTCTGTGTGGGGAATCTACCTTGTTGAATAGGTGCACATTGTGCACCTAGTCGATCATGTGCAGATCCTTTTCCTCAGCCCTGAAAATCTCAGAAATCAAAATAATTTGGGATCTCATTGAGGATACACTCAATAGAGTTTCCTCAGAAAGTATAGTGGCACCTCGTTGTTATTACAAGGTGGAAAATCAAACACCATCCACCATCGGTCCCAAAAATTATTTCTAATCAAATTATTATTGCACCAATGGATGGGAAATCATTTACATGTCAACGGAACAATAAGATTAGTGCGGGGTCCGTGAATAAGGTGCATATGAGTTCTTTTGAAATTTCTTTTTTCTTTACATCCACATATGACAATTTGTTGGAATAATAAACCCTACAACCCTCTCTGTAAGTTGTCCAACAATCAATTTGCCCCATGTTGCCATGTCAATTTGAACAAGTAATGCCTCCAATGTGTTTGCAAGAGAGGTGCGATGGGGGTTTGTAGATTGTGCATCCCTCATTTTTTTGATTAAATCCTCAATTTCAATTTTGTTTTCAACTATTTGGGCTGCTAAATCTTCTTGACTACCCGAGGGATGTTGAGCAATTGTGGGAGTGTCGGGAGGGATGTCAGGAATAACAAGGTTTGGTTGTGGTTGATTCCCTCGACCTCTAACTGTAACAATAAAAAATATGTACTCAATTCAAATTTTAATCTATAATTATCATATTTCAATGCAATTTTGAGAAAAGAAATGTGCTTACCTCTTCTCCGTGGCGCCATCGTCGATTCAGATCTTCTCGGTGATCTAGAAACGATCCTTTGAGCTTGAGATCCAACTGAATGGAAAAACGCGAGGGCATGAACAAGCTCTGAAACTCGCGTTTGAGGGAGGAAAAATGATAGAGGCTCGGGCCTCTTTTTTTGGTTTATAGTCAACATAACACATACACGTTATGTAATGCGTATGTGTTATGCTTTGGTGATTCCCGAGCCAAACAAACTAAAACGCAAGTGCGTTTTGCTTTTTTCACATTCTTGTCCACTTTTTGGCCCCCCAATTTTGTGCACTTACCCTATGCCCAAATTTTTATAAATATTTTATTCTCTATTATTATGCTTCTAAATACACTCTTTCAACTATCACAATTCAGAAAAATGAAGAAGGTATTGAATCTCCAATTTCCTTCATAATATGTCCTTTAAAGGATCATGAATTTAAGTACATTCAGATAGAGAAGCATGCATAAGTTTTTTTCAAGGAATTCAAGAATTTCAAGTTATATATTCTCAATTCTCACCATAGTTATGGTTCTAGGATCAACAATAAACTCAATTTTAACTCAACCAGATCCAGGGGCTAAAAGAGGTAACTAGGTTACTAAGATTCAAGAGTATGATTTGAACATATGACTATCACATTTGGTCCTAGGAAATGGTTTATGTAGATTGATGGCTAAGGATGATTCACACATGACTCAAAATGAAAAGGATGAATTTTAGTGCTATGAATGCCTAAGAAAATACTTGCCTCAAGTTATCTTTTTGAACACCACCGATGAGTGGTACTCTGACATTGCATACTACCTCACCTATGGGAATTCCCAGGCACACCTAGATTACAAAAAAAGGTGGAATCTTAAGTTGAAATATTCTAGGTATGTCATATGGAACCATGTGTTGTATAAAAGAGGATTGGATGGATGTTTTCTAAGATGTGTTGACAAGGAGAAATGGGAGAAGTTATTAAAGGCCTATCGTGACCAATTCTATGGTGGACATGATTTTGCCATGGTATTTGTACATAAAATCCTCGAGGTAAGTACTACTGACCTACCTTATTCTCATATGCTTAGAAATGGGTTTCTAGGTGTGATCCATGCCAACAATTTGTGGGAAAACCACAACTCACTACCCTTCCTCTTCGAAAAATGGTCATTGAGGAACCTTACCATCAAAGTGAGGCATGGATTTCATTGGTGTTTTGAATCCCCATTCAAGTGATGTGTGTGAAAGAGAGATTCAGTAACTAAGGAAAACATCTTGTTCATTTCAAAATACCTACAAAATTGTGGTTGACAATGCAACTTATTTCTCACCAATACAATTGACTACGTTTTTCTATAGTTACTGAATCTCTCTTGCACACACATCGAACTATTACTCACAAGGGAATGGTCAAGTTGAATCTAACAATAAGAACATTTTGAGAATTATTCAGAAGCTTGTTGATTAGAACCAAATAAATTAGAACAAAATGTTATATGATGCATTATGGGAAGATATAATCACTCCAAATAAGGCAATTTTCATGTTCCCATTTCATTTTCCTTATGGAATTAATGTTGATATTCATGTCATAATTGAATTACATGTTCTTCATTGGTTAGGGAAGTTGAGAATGGTTAGTTTCATGATTCTCTTGATAAGAGGATCTTGTATTTGGAAAAGCTTGGTGAAGATAGGATTATGGTGGTTGATCGGATTTGAGAATACCAATTGAAGGTGAAAAAGATCTTTAACAAGAAGGCAAAGGAAAGAGAATTTCAGGTTGGTGATCTTGTCTTGCTACGAAATAAAAGAAGATATCCCAAGGGTAACCATGGAAAATTTTACTCATTATGGCTCACACCATTTCAGATTTGAGAAGTTTGTGGAGAAAATATTTTTATCTTTTGTATTTGGATGGTACTTATCTAGAATTTCCTCACAATGGACAAGATTTTAAGCTATACAAGCAAAGTGAAGAAAGTTGTCCCTCGTTTGGACCATAGATAATTTTAGGTTATGTGTTTCCCTTTCCTGTTGAATTTTTAATTTTGTGTGTTTTTCCCTTTTCCTTGTGTGTGTGTGTTCAATAAAGAAAGCTTCATTGTATGTCTCTGTTGTGACTCTATAAGCCCAATGGATAAGGCACTTTGGTCCATGTACTATCTTGAGATTATAGAGTTCCTACTTGTCTTGTCCTCACTCTATTCAGGTCCAAAAAAACTCCCCAAAAAGATCCAAATGTTGTTATGATAAATTTTTAGCATGAAAAATTTAAAAAAATTGTCATGACAACCTAGACCTCATTTGAAAATCTCTCCCAATCATTGTAAACTGTCCTCCAACTTAATTACTGTGTTACACTCATAATGGATAGGAGGAATGTGCCAATGTGATTTTCAAGTGTTTTTAATGTGGAGGGGATATTTTTAATATTATTCATGAACATATCTAGTCCCAAGAGAAGATAAGTGTTTTCAGAGGCTCCAAAAGGCTATTTTTGGCCTTTTGCACCGGTGAACACCCTCTAGGAATGTAAAGAGAAAATTTAAAGCAACCAAGAATTTCTTGGTAGATATATCCAATCATCTCGACATAGTTTAGGAAATTTATGCAAGAAAAATCAGGTTTAGTAATAAGTTATGCAATACCATACTATTCTTAACATGGTATAAGGAAATAAAAGCATGAAAAAGCTACTTGGCTTGTTCCGAGGTATTAGGATCCTCGGGAGGAGCTGAAAATAAATCAGATAATCACTATACATGTAAGGATTCCTACTTAATTGTGCAAAAGGTTTCAAGTCATTTTGAGGAGCATATTTGTAGATATGGGCCCAATAATGCGATAAGGATCTTCAATCCCGGTGGAGATTCAATTAAATCTTCTAGGAGTTCCAAGGATATTTGTAGGTTGATTCAGATTCCAAAGTGGATAAAATGAGACCATATACATGTTCAATAAGAAAATTTGGACAAAAATAAGATTTTTCTCTCGTTGCGAGTTGGACCTTCCGGGAACCGCCCATGACCAAAATTGAAAACGGGCCTAAATTTCAAAAGGGAGGAATAATAAGGTTCTAAAAATTGTTTAAATGGATTCCTTGGGTGATTTACACTCATAACGATATAATTTTTTTCCTAGGAAATACCAAGGAAGCTCTCGATGAAACAAGGTACTCAAACAGTTATTTTTAACAAAGTCAATGGTGACACCCGGCTTCCAAAAGTATAAAATTTGCACTCAAATACCCATGATGTCCCTTTTTACCTTTGAAAAACTTAAAATGGGACATGGGGGACACTATAATTTTCCAACACATGGAAAGGAAGATTGTGTCACTTAAAACACAATATAGATGGTTAGAAAAGTGTTTTCCACTCGCTTTAAGTTGTAGCTCCTTCCTCATGGCATGAAAAATATTGGCACACTTGCAAGGCCTTTATTTCCCTTTGTAAATTTTCTAAGGGGACATGGTGGACATTATAATGAACCACCACATGGAGAGATCCTCTTAGGTCACTTAAACTCATAACTTGATGGCTAGATAAGTGTTTTCAACTTCATGGATGATGCCATCATTGGCCCGTTCTTCATGATCATCTTACCCATGGAAAAAAATTTAGGATATGGTGCCCCCATGTCCCTTTCCCCTATAATTTATGGGGAAAAACCTAAGTGTGTGATAGTACTTGAGTTGGGTTGACAAGAGGTTTTGTTTGGGGTGAGTTAACTAGGTTTTAAGAGGGGGAATAAAGTGGGTGGTATAAAGGCTTTCCTTATCCATTTTTAACCATTTTTGTCATTTTAATCCACCCTTATGTGTTCCCTTACTATTATATTGAAAAAATTTATAGCATCCACCATTAGAGAGGACAAAGAAGCTTGCATATCTCTCACAAACGTCCATTTTGCATTTGAAACTTGCATAAAATCTTTTTCCATAAGAAACTAAAAGAATGAAATAAGAATCGATAAATTGATGCCCTAAATCAGTTTCATCATCCATTTGTAACCTACATCAACCTTTATTTTCCTTTTTGATATCCCATCCATTCCTCAAGCCAAATCAATTGAAACTTTACAAAACAAGTCAATGTTAAATTCCCAAGTCGGTGTAAGTGAATTTTTTTAAATCCGATCTCCATAGCTCATTTTCTATTTATAGTAAATTTGAACTAGAAAATTTTTAAAAATGGTAAGGGTAATCAAAATGAACAATCTAAACTTCACAATTAAATTCCCGTGTTTAGAGGATAGGAAATCTAAAAATTTGAAAATTGGAAGAAACTACCAAAAATATACCTTGTCCTACAACCTGCCAAACATTGAATGTGCTTGAATTAACTTGAAATATTCACCAATCATTATTCATGGAAATATAACACCACTCCAAACATTATGAATATAAAATTAATGGATTTGATCTCATTTCCACATTGAGCATTGAATATCCACATGTGGGTGATAATGAAGTTACACATCTGGACCTGGAAGATATGAGAACATGGATGCTTTGAAAGAACCTTGACCGTAATTCAAAGGACAAAGAAATGGTAAAAAATAAGAAGGTTTCAAGAATTGAAGGTTCTCAAAAAACTTTCATTTCCTAGGAAATATCCTCTCACTTCATCTCACAAGGTCTTTGATGTGGATGTGTTTCATCTCATTCGCGAAAGAGAAAGAGGACATTTTTATGATGTTGAAGTATCTCCTTCTGTGGAGGTTTGTAAGAGTTCCAAGGTCAAAGAACACCATACCAAACAACTTGAACCGGGTGAGATTGATCATTCTTAGTATCTTAATCATCCGGTAGATCTAAGTTTTCATACGGAAGAATTTGAATCAACTCATCTCGGTCATGCTTTGGTCCCTTACAAAGCACCTGAGATGCCTAGTTTCATTTCCACACCTGCTTTGAGCCTTTTTCATGGGTAAATGACTTACTTGGAGAATAATCAAGGATGGTGCAATAAGAAGTGATACCTAGGCTTGAGATCATCTCGAAATACATAAAGACTAAGAAGGGTAAAAAGAACAAGCAATTTCTCATTTCTACACTAAGGCTTCTAGAGCTCAATATGTGGAGGTGGCACATCCAAAGGTAAATAATCCCATAAAAGAAATGAAACCTGATGATTATGTAATGATGAAGGTCTCTTTGGTTCAAGCTACCCATGAGGGTGATGCTCACTTGTTCAAGGATTCTTCAACTCGGATCCTTACATGGAATGAGGAATACAAGAAAACCATTGATCAATTGGAGGAGCATGTTAGGACTTTTTCTTCATATGTACAATCATTTCTTGAACCAGGTTTATCATCACTTCCTCTGATTGAAGAAATATCTCTCATTTGTAGATTCAATTCCTAGACAATCAAGAGAGCTCAGGTGTTCACCATGCAGGGAAGAGCCAATGATAAATGGGTGGACATGATTATTGAAAAGGGGAAGACTTTGCTACCTGAGGTGCTTTCATTGTTTCAATATGTCTCGGCTAATGTGTCAAATATAAAAGACACTAGAAGAGAGACTAAGAAGTATAAGTCCATTTGCAAATTCTTCTCCCATTGGTCTCTGAGATGACCTCTCTTGACTCTTACTTATTAGTGAATCATAATGTGTTTTCATCCATTGTTGAGAACTTGTCCCCCATTTGGTCCCGCACAATGATTTCAAGGTGCGATGTGCTGAATGATGCCATTTTTGAGCTTGAGGCATGTGAAGAAAACATATCTAGGATATCAGATGAAATTTTCAAAAGTGTGCAAGAATTGGGAACACCTTCACTCAATAAGAAAACAGCTTCAGAAAGACTCTTGATTTCCTTTCAAAAGATGTTCTAGATAGTTGTAGGAGAACCTTCTTCATTCAATGAAAATACTTTGTAATCTCTCATAGACATTAGAGGCTCTATTTCTAATACTACAAAAGATCAAGAGAAATTTTCCACGCAAAGGCGTAAAACTTGGTAGCATTCCTAAGACTTGGCTCAGTACTTTGGAACATGTTCATATCCCGCATTCTGAGAAGGTAGCATTTGTAGTGGCTTGATTTGGTAAGATGATCAAAGGCCAAAGTTTCATCATTATAGATCTTCCACGTGAAGCTAATCGGAACTTATTCTTCATCAAGTAGTTGATCAACTCCCTTCTTCTCCTCTCTCTTTCTATCTCTTTCTTCTCTTCCCTTTCTAATTCTTCATTGTATGTAATCATGAGTTTTTGTCTTTTTCACTTAAGTGAATTTCTATTGTTGCATTGTAAAAGTCCCTTTTTCTTTATAAAAAGGGGACTTAATCCATCACTTCTAAGGAAGATCAAAAGTCACAAGTGGAATTGGAACATGAAGAGCCATGTGGGGGTAGATGAAGAGTTGCATTGTAAATCTACAAATTGAGGTGATCTTCTCACTTCAATAGGATGATTATTCTTTTTTCTAGCTCTCATTTTTCTGTCTAGAGGAAAATTAGATGATTTCTTCCATTTCCTAGACTAATGTAGTCATGTCCTTCTCAACAACACCCCATGAGTATTGTAATCTTGTGCAACATAATGCAATGAGGGTTTGTGATTCTTGTTCCTTGCTCTATGTTATTGGTGTCTTATCATTGATGTTTATGGAAACATTCTAGTTTTGAGAAATAAACTCTATTGTGTTATTTATTGTGCAAGACCCTCACACTATTCTCTTTGCACCTCTCTCTCAAGCTATTTCCTCCCTTGTAGTATCTGCAAGTGTTTTTTCACATGTGTAGGGAAGTACCCTTGTGTGATCCCCGATTAAAAAATTACCCCGTTATTAGAATAGTGTACATAATTTCTTGCATTCAATAAATGGAGCTTCCCCATTCAAACAGAGGGACCTAGTCCTAGAGCATTGGTGAGAGTTTCCTAATTTTCCCAAGTGAAAAATTATTTCGCCAATGACAAAAATAATCTCATATTTATATTGTCCATGTATTACTTTATTAATGATCAACTCATAGAACGGCATCTTCAATTTTAAACACCATGGAAATAATCCCTTATTACTAATGCTCCAATTGTGAGTTCAATCATATATCATCTCTTTGAATGTTTTACCCCTCAATCTTATATGAATTTCACAAACATAGCAAAATATTACTAGTAATCTAACAATAGAGTTCACCCATATATAATCAATGGAATGTTTTACCTCTTAAATGTTTGAGTTCAACCATTTATGAATATTACTTGAAAAATATAGGAAATAGTAAACCTCCTTGAAATGCATATATTACATTAGATTAATTGTCCTGAAATCTCTATTTTCCTCTTGCCAAAAATTAACACAAAATATGACTAAAATTTTAGGTATACAATTATGGCACAAAATAAGTTGGCTGCACAAAAATCACTTACAACTATCCTCAAATAGCTCTTTTTGTCGTGAAAAAGGGAGAGGTTGGAATGAGGGCCTAAAAATAAATGAATCAATTGATTATACACTTGTTTACTTACCAATAAGGAATACATAATAAATAAATGTATAATATAATTGTTAACTTACCAATTAGGTCAGTCCTTAAAAATGATCTTTTGGTGACTAACAAATCCATATTTTTATGGTCTGCACATCTATTTGTAGAAAACATCACTAGAAATAAATAGAGTAGTATAAACATTAAAAGAGTAGCAAACTAATATTATAGTTTGATTTACCTAAGGTAAAAGTTTAAACATTTGTGTTTTTTTATCACCTTCACCAATTAATAGTTGAGGTAGTTATGTCATGTAGTCACTTTCTATATATAAAGCACCACCATTCAAGTTAACATCACAATCAAACAATGATTATATTCCTTAGTTTTGTCGTGTAATCACCTTCTACAAATAAAGCATTGTCGTTCATCTTAACATCATAATCAAATACTAATTTTATTCCTTTAACAATTTTATGATGATAGTTCTTTTTCACCTTGTTCTTTTTAAATGACATCCCAACCCTTCAATATTTGTCCTCCACAATCGTATCCATATCAATGTAAATCATCTTCACCACTAAGTGAGAACTACATGCATTCCTACCACCTACAATTAAGTTGAGGAGACTCAAAATAATGACCTTAGTTTTAAAATGAACTACATCGATTAATGTCACATCTTACAGACAATACACACCATAAAATTATATATCCTCATGTCGATGATTGACATATTCACAAGACATTTTTATAATTCCTTGCTTACCAACCATTCAATGTAACATAAGACTTTGATTTGAATAGTAGCATCTTTGAATTAGGTTTATCAGTCAATAGTTTAAAGATGTCCCCTCGACGATCGCTTCTTTGACAAAGTATTTAAGATTTTCTTTCTTGAAATGTGACATCACAACTTTGTAATAAAACTCCGCAATTTTGTCAAGGACCAAAAGATCTTTACAATAACATAAGTGAACCCTTTTAATTTAACAATTGAGACAATTTAGGGGCACTTAAGAAACATAATGTATGTTATTTTTAAAACTCTGCTCAACATTACACGTTGAGATAATTTAGGAGGGTTACAGAATATTGAATAGTTGCAAGTACAAAAATAAAAATCCCTCCAAAATCACATATGGCCAAAATAATGCCTAAATTATAAAGGAAACACCTAAAATACTTGAAATACCTAAAATATATTAAATACATAATCATTTTTATATATTATTTATAATTGTATCAAAAAAATAGAAATTTTTCATCATCCTAAAACTAAGTTACTCTAGACTTAAATAACTATGGTTTGTATGCTCACAAAAATTAAAGATTAGGTATATATTAAATTATTGCCCAAATATTGAAGGATATGATTAAACAATATACAACCAAACTCTTGGAGGTTATTAATGCGGACATTCAAATTTTGGGCCAAATGTTATAGTGCGTATTACTTCTTAAAAGAATCATTTTTATGCCTTTTTAATGTGCACAATAAGTATTATACAAATTATAATGTATATCACCCAAAATCCACATCAAACAAAGGGGTGCACTCTATTAAAATTGTTTTCATAATAATAAGATAGTTTGTGGTTGTACTCTTACAATAATAAAAATAGATCGCAAAAACAAAAGTTAAGAGTATAATTGATTATTTAGTCATAACCACTCATATCCACACACTTTCATAAAGTGTGCCAAAACTTTATACTTTTCCCCACTAGAAGTTTTAAGGTAATTTACACATCAGTTTTTGAGGAAATCACTTATCTTTTATTTTAGAAGTTATTTGGGTTCAATGAATTTTTAATGACTTCATAAGTTCTTTGGGTTTGGAAACCTAAATTGATAACCAATTTTAAAAGTTGTGCATCAAGTGGAAATAATCTTACGAAAGTTTAAATATAAACACATTTGTAAATATAATTATTTAAGTATGAGATCTGATCTTTCCAATTCTGCTTATTCCATAAAACTGGGTTTGAATTTTTGTAAATATAATTATATAACTATGAGAGCTCGTCTTTCCAATTCTGCCTATTCCATAAAACTGAGCTTTTCTTCAATTTTGTCCATTACAGTAAAACTGAGCTCTTTTTCAACTTCTTCTACCAAAATTGTCTCTCCTTCACAAGATAAATACACAGTTTAATATAAGAGCTTCAATAAAGACACCTGTAAATATAAACTAGCATTGCACCATCAAGGTAAAACTATAGAAGTAAGCATTTAATGAATCTAAATCCGTCCAATGATTAGTGTTCAATAAACCAATGATGCTATTAGAAAAACAACAAATTTATATGGGGATTAACATTTTTCTTCTTGTTACTCGTTAGTGGCTCAATAAGATAATGATATATAGAATATATGTGCAGTTCAATTCGCAAGCCTGAGGAAAAATTAGGAACATTTCATGCTAGAAACGTTTGCAAAATTTAAGCAACATGAGCATTGTTAGACAAAATATAATAATCAGAGACATAAAGTAATGGTTCTAATAATGTATCATAAATCCATGACACTACCGCTCTAAACCTACGACTATGCATGAATTGGCACAACAAATATTGTGAACAGTCGTAGCGTTATACATGGTTAGATCTGCAACTACTGAAATAACAACATTCTTTTTCTTCATATTTATTCATACAGTATCTAACAATCTATGCAGCATTTTTTCTGAACCATCGAAAAGTCAAGCATGGGGCTGGAAAGAATGAAACATACTTTACAAGTCTAGTTCATTGAACTTATAGAAGTTTGTCAATATAGGTTTTATACACAACCTAGAAAAGATTATAATCATGGCGTCAAACTAATTTATTTTTATGTTTGACTACCCTTCACATAGGGAGGATTCATGCAAAACGTGGAAGCACGTAAACCAATCGATAAAATGTTTAAAGAGTTGTGGTCTCATAGTTTGCAATGATTGCTAAAAAGACCTTGGTAGCTTATAAGAAATTAGTAAGTATAAAGCTATCCAGCAAAAACATTTCCTTACAACACATCAGCATTAAATCATGACACTTTTTTAATTGTAAGCCATGAAATGAACATTAAAATCAAAACAAGTGAAAAATATATTATAGAGAAGGATCTTTTGGCAGATGTTCTAGTTGCATCTGCCATGGCAAATATGTATGAAAAATGCAGAAGCATATGCCACATGATATATTTTAAATCTTAAACATAAGAGAGAAACCTATAAGAAATATCCTACATAACATGCTTAGTACATTTACATACAAAATTCTATTTAGAATGAAGGGAGAAAAGATTAAACAACGGGTTACTTTACTATGGTAGGAAACTGTGAAAGTGCAGCACATTTTTTGCATACTTATGGAGGCTAGAAATCCAAAAAGTGTAACAAAAATCACATCAAAACCTATACGAAATTATGTCCAGGCAACTGACTACATAGCAGGTATAATTAGCAATGCTAAACAACCAATCGCCATAATGATATTTTAAATAAATAGTTCATTCTCTAGCAGGTAATGCTCTTAATGGGCATTGCAATGCATTGGAAAATCAAGCTCATGTTCTAGTTCTAAGGTAATAGCAACTTAGCGTAAGCATCGCATTTGAGACTCAGCCTTTCAATACAAAACCCAAAAGGGTAAGGTATAGCAAGAGAATCCACAAGTATAACTCATCAACACCTTCAACTATAAACCATGCCATATTCATGCATTCCTTTCATTACCAGCTCTTCGTCAGCCTTCAATTCAAGAGCAAACACATTGACAGTGCCATATCACCCTGAAATAACATAATCAAGTAAAGGCAATCTTGAAGTGTGTAGGAAGGAGCCATAAAACAATAGGATAGCATTTGCAAATTTGAGAAATAGTATGAATAAGGAGAGAATAAAAATATATTATTTGTTTTCACACTCTTAAAAAGGCCTCCACAAGATCTTATTTGCAGTAAAATCCATACAAAGAAGCAAGCATTCATCCTAGAAATGAATATAAAATTAGACATGGGTTTTCACTTCTGCTTAAAAGCTCAGGAAAAGTGAACATAGAATTTCTCTGCCTCTAAAAATATGTTCTGTTAACATTTTATTCTTGCTCATAAAAAGTTTACATATATCTTTGTTTCTCTTACCTACTGAAATCCAATAAATATTCCCGGTTTCATATTATTTATGGCTATGTTCCTCTGCCTCTTCAAATGAGCACATGCAATTAGCTGTTTTATAATTCATGGAATATTTTGAAATAATAAAAACTTGACCTCATTAATGTTATCGAAACATGAATTCTCACCTACTATTATATTTTTATTACACTCAAGAACACAATACTTCACAGTCCATATGGAATCTCAATATTGTATTTCATTAACAAAATATACTATGTTTGCACAGTTTGGCAATGGTTGTATAAGTTGGAATATCTAAAAATTTTAGATGATTGCTAAGATTTATTTTTATGTATTTACTCATATATCCGAAATTTGTTATATCTACCATACCATATTAGAACTATGGTTGAAGACAAAACTATAGTTGAGTCCCATTTCTTTAACTAGGAATATATAAATTGATCAATTTCTTACACCATGAAAGAGGATGCGGAAGGAAAGTATGAATTACAACCATCCGAAAACCCTATAACACAGGAAGGAATGTATGAAATACCTGCCTTTCTTTCAAATTCGCTCATTCTAACCACCGCATGTTTTCAGATTGTCCCTCATTAAATAAAGCACCCGCACCGCAATTAGGGAAGGACAGGGCGGCTGAAACCTCTCGAAATGCCGATGAATGCATCGTAGTGAAACGCCATATCTGTGAACAACAATCATGTGCATAACGTTTTCAAGAATTACGGATCGGTGATTTTTTGATTAATTATGCCGAGAGGCATTCTCATTTATATATATATTGAGTGGTGGAGTCTTTATGCCGAGAGGCATTCTCATTTATATATATATTGAGTGGAGGAGTCTGATGTCGTGCCCGTGAAATTGTGTCCGTGATATTTATTTTTAATTTGTAAAATTCGTGTGGGGAAGTTACAAAACACTTTACTAATTTAATTGGTTAAATTCTCGGTGTGGGAAGTAAATAATTTAAAGGTAAAAATATTTTATTAAATTAATTTTATAATTTAAAGGTAAAAAACACTTTGGTAATTTAATTTAACTTTTGTAATTACTAATTTAATTTAAAATTAAAGTAAAGAGGGTGTGGGGAAGTAAATAATTTAATTTGTTAAATTCTCGGGTGTGGGGAAGTAAATAATTTAAAGGTAAAAAATACTTTAGTAAATTAATTTTTTAAATTATCGGGTTAGTAATTTAATGTGTTAATTTAAAAACTATAATGTTTAAATAAATAATTTTTTAAACACTTTAGTAATTTACTAATTTAATTTAATTCTTAGGGAAATTACATAAATTAAAGTGAAGAGGGTGTGGGGAAGTAAATAATTTAAAGGTTAAATAAATTTTTTTAAAAAATTAGTAAATTAATTTTTTAAATTATCGGATGTGGGGAAGTGAATTATATTTAAAAATTAAAGTAAATAAATTGTTTAAACAAGTAAAAAATACTTTAATGTGTTAATTTTAAAAACTATAATGTTTAAATAAATAAATAAGTTTAAATATGCAATATATTATTAGGTAAATAATTTTAAGTAATAAATAAGTTATTAAAAACAGTTACATAACTTCCCCACGCATTATAATAATTTAATTTGTTCCTTACAAACAAACCCGGATTGGAAATTGTGACAGGTTCAATAACGTGATAGTAAGATCTTATTCTTTATGTTTCATTTCAGTATAATTCCTTATTTTAGATAGAACATTGCTCACTGCATAATTTAATTTGTTCCTTACAAACAAACCCGGATTGGAAATTGTGACAGGTTCAATAATCACTATTAAAATTTATGCATGGTATTCAGATTAAAAACTAGTCCCCCAACCTTTACTTCAAAAAAAAATTAATATGTATTTACAGTGTTTTATATATTTCAATTTTATTTTTGGGATTATGTGAATAAATTCTTACCTTACATGATATTGCAGGAAATGGAGACATGATTAATTGCAGTTCACATAACTTGGACAGACTCCAGGATTAGTCATTAATATGATATAGGTATGAAATTTATAAACAAATTTATTAATTGCAGTTCACATAACTTGGACACACTCCAGGATTAGTAATTAATATGATATAGGTATGAAATTTATAAAAAAATTATTATTAGAAAATATATTCGAGTGTCTTTTTCACTTTGATGTTTAGGTTTGATATGTATTTTTAAAAGTTACTTTATGAATTTATATATATTTAAATTTATATCATGATTAGATTTAATAATTTTGAATGAAAAGAAAAAAATCCAGTTGAGATGTATTACTAAAAGTTACTTTATGAAATTTATATCCTATTTAAATTTCTATCTTGGTAAAATTTATTAATTTTGAAAGAAAAAAATATACTTGAAATTTTGAGTAATTTTTAAAAAAATGTAGACATTGTAAGTTGAATTGTTTAGAAAAAGATTCCGGTTGAGATGTATTATTAAAACAACATTTCTATGTGCCCAAGACAATTACAACTTTAATAATGTTTGTATTTTTATCAACCCATATATTGAATAAAAATTTCCTAACACATTAAACAATATATTTCATGTTTAATATAGGTTTCTATATTCCCTGACATAGAAAACCAACATTTCTATGTGTAGATGGTAATTATTACTTTAATAATGTTTGTATTTTTAATAAACCCATGTAAAACTATTTATTTTTATTTTAACAATTTATTTAAATAAAGCTTTTAAATAGTTATTATTCAAAGTGATATGTAATTTATAATAGTAGTAACTTAGAGTGAGATGTGATAGTCTCTCTACAAACTTTACTTTTAAAAAGACAATCGGAAACATTACAATTAGAGATGTATTAGCAATATCATCTAAAAATTATAGAAACTTGTAAAATATTTCAATTATTAAGATTTTGCTTTTGTTATATAGATAATTTTTAAATAGTTCAATTATTAAGATTTTGCTTTTATTATATAGACAATTTTTAACATCTTAGTGTGCATTGTGTATTTAGAAATTGAATATTTGTACATTTATAATTTTAAGACATTGACTAATATAAACTTTCTGAAAAAAAGAATGTGATGTTTATGAGAAATTTTTGTATGCGTATATATATCCTTACATTATTTTCATTGGGGAACATTTGTGGATATTTGTCCAACTCGGAATCTATCGTTGCATGTGCCTTTTTCGATACCGGGAGCTAGGATTTGCAAATGGGATGTTTCCTGTTATGCTCTCCTAGCACGTCCTAATTTGGATGTCATCCTGTGTTCTCAAAAAGGTTTTTAAAGCAACGTAACGAGGGACATCCCGATGTATGTATAACATATGCATCTTCTGACAATGCAATTTTTCTATAAGAAATGTCAAATATAAATATTTTATATTTCTATAGCAAAACCGTGAAATCATATTTTGTGTATGCTTGGAAAAATGTTTTAATATAAATTCTCAGGAACTATGGTTCCATCATAATGTTTTTCATTTTTGTGAGTGGATGACATATTATTTTTTGTATGTTGTGTTTTTTCAAGCAATGATTAACGTGGATATGTGCATTTGAACATTTCTTTACAAGGTGGATATTTATTTTTACATTCTCTTTACTATATGATTATTTCCTATTACATGCACATGGAGTTTTAAATAATATAAATAATTAGGTGATTTTCTGAAAATACTTTAAAGGCATGGCTCCACCAAGATTAAATTTTGAAAATGAAGAGGAAAGAAAAGAATATCAAAGAGAATATCGCAGAAGAAGACAACAAGAAATGACAGATGCGCAACGAGAGGAACAAAGGAAACGTCGAAATGATAATGATAGAAGAGCATTTGCAGAACGGAGGGTTGAATTGACAAATGAAGAAATAGATGCAGAGAGACGACAACATGCAAATAACATGATGACAATTCGTGCACAATCGTCTCAAGATGACTCACATGTATCAAGAATAAGGATACAAGGACAGATTCGTACAGATCGGTTTCCTGAGGAAGAAAGACGAGAATGTGAGGATTTACTTGCATTATTTATATAAAAGATTTTATAAATTGCATAGTGTTTTGAGTGTGTTGGTGAAAAAACTATTATAAATCAAACAAAAGGTCATAGATATGGAAATGAAAACACTTTTTCTAATCTCCTATTCTCTTAAATTCATATCATTCTTTGACTAGCCTTGCTAATTGTTACAACTTGGATAATATATGATTGATTTCTATTACATGTACGTGGATTTTTTAGTTATATAAATAATTACAAAATTTGTTGAAAATAATTTATAGGTGGGGCTCGACCACGATTAAATTTTGAAAATGAAGATGAAAGAAGAGCATATCGAAGAGAATATCAAAGACAATATCGCAGAAGGAGACAACAAGAAATGACAGATGCACAACGAGAGGAACAAAGGAAACTTCGAAATGATAATGATAGACAAAGGTTCACAGAACGGAGGGCTGAATTAACAAATGAAGAATTGGATGCAGAAAGACGACAACATGCAAATAACATGACAATAATTCGTGAACGATCGTCTCAAGATGACTCACATGTATCAAGAGCAAGGTTACAAAGACAGATTCGTTCAGGTCAGTTGCAAGAGGAGGAAAGACTACATAGACAAGAACTTCACCGCGAAGCATCTCAGAGGAATTATCGTAGAATGGCTGGTAATGTTGAAGTTAATTCTGGGGAAGAAAATTCAACATCGATGGATTGCGTGCTCGAAACACCAGAAAACTTGGCCCAAGATATAATGAATATAGATGTTGTAAATAATTTAGAGAATGATAGTGTGCAACAGGAGACGACATTACAACCAATACGAACAATGAGAAGAAGAAGAATGCAAAATAATGATTTACAAGAGGAGTTAACAATCGAACCTAGAAGAAGAAGAAGAATGCAAGACTCACATATTGCGAGAGAACACATGATAGATGATCCCAATGGAATGCTTGGGAGAGATTTCAATACGGTCCAAATGATTTTTCGACACGGTCTTGATAACCTTTCTTCGCCGGTCATGTGTTATATTTGTCAAGAATGTTACATTGGAATAAAAGTTTCTCGAACACCTGAAGGACCTGTGTGTACTAGATGTCGACAAGAGAAAGGTCATCATCGATTTTCGGCATCAAACAATATGGATCCTGGGCCACAACCGCCAGAACTTGCAAACTTAACTCAAATTGAGGAAATGTTAATAGCCCGTGTCAACCCAATCCTACAGGTGACACATGCAACAGGAGGTCAATATAAATATAAAGGTCACACGATAAGTTTTCCTCAAGAAGTAAAAGAAATCACTAATCTTTTGCCCCATAGATTGAAATATTTGCCGATGATTATTGTTCGGAGGAGAGATCAGCGTGGAACAAATTATGACTTTACAGTCAATAGAGAGCGAGTTTATAATGCATTGAAATATAAAATAGAACATGATAAGTTCTATTCAGATGTCCAAATCGATGAAAATGCTCTGAATGAACTTCCACCTCATTCTGCTGAGAATGTGTTCGAGCAGCTGAACTCAGTTCATATGGAGTTTGATTCCGACGCAAATGAAATTGTGTTTGTAGGTCCGACCGTGGAGATAGATGAAGGAAATATAATTAGTCATACAACATCGATGGCATCTAAACCACCTAATGCACCAAGGGAGATGGAATTAATCCATGCATGGGTGAATAACCCTCATGCGGACCCTGGAGCACTCATTGATTGGCCAGGGATAGGAGCATCTCCTATCAATGAGTATGTGACAGTAGGACTACTTGATATGGCATTCCCTACTCTCTTTCCTGATGGGAAATGTGATTGGCTAGAACCGCGATTAAGACGAGTACGTCTCCATGAATTTGTAAAGCATTTATTGCGATATAGGGATCACCGATTTGGCCGACATCCTCGGTTCAGGTATTACATGATGAACATGATCATGAGACATCGTGCACAAAATTCGTCTGTAGTTTTTGTGAAGAAAAACCTCCAAGATATGCCAATCACCATCAACGAATTACGTGAGCATATGAAGAACGTTCCCCATTCCAATCTGGTTGATCGTTTGATGCGGTTTGGAACATCGTTGAGGGGTACAAGGTCTTATTGGGAAAAATGTCGTGGTGAATTGGCTGACATGTTGCATCAAATAGGATCACCTACTATTTTTTTCACATTGAGCGCAGCTGATATGTATTGGCCTGATCTACATGCATTAATGCCTGGAACACCGCCGGATAATCCACGAGAAGCACAAAATTGGCGAAGGAAAAATATCATCGATTATCCACATATAGTGGCACATTATATGCACCTGCGACATACACTTTTCCGAAAGGAGGTATTACAAAAAGGAATGAAAGTTAAAGATTATTGGTCTAGATATGAATGGCAGCATAGAGGTTCGCCACATGTGCATGGATTCATATGGTTAGAAGGGGTGCTGAATATGGACAACCTTGATTGGAATGATGATTTTCAACGTGGAAATGCTGAAAAATACTTCCATTCTATTGTCCATGCATGGAATCCTCGGGATGACCCGCACCAACGAAACATACAGGTAATTTATCGATTCTCATCGAGTCTATGATTTATATAGAATTTTTACGTTCTCAAAATATATTGTGTATTCTTATGTTCTATGTTACAGGTCTACCAAAATTTTATGCAACATCCATGTCTTCGAAATACAAGACAACTGACACAATTCGATATGGAACGTGACTATGAAGAGATTCTCAACAGTGTAGAATGACATACGATGTGTAGAGAGGGTGCCTACCTACGTAAGAAAAGGGGAAAAAGTGTTTGTAGGTAAGATGTTCAAAAATTTGAATAATTAAATTGAACTAAAAAACACATACATGGAAGAACTAATAATTGATTATTACATTTTGCAGGTATAATGCACCGTGGCCATTGAATCTCAATGGATCAAAGTTATATCAAGACTCAGAGACGGAGATAAAAAGTTTGAACCTATGAGAAATGATGATAGGGTAAATACACATAATCGCTACATATTACAATTGTGGAGAGAAAACGTAGATTGGCAACCTGTTCTTTCCAAACATGTCGTAGTCAAGTACATTGCAAAGTATGCAGCGAAAGCGGAGAAAAGCTCTGAAACTTATCATCAAATGTTGATGCGGATGGAAAATATTGAAAACCCGGATGAAATGGCAGCGACAACATATAGGAGACTTCTAACCGAAACAATTGTTGAAAGAGACATTGGTGCACAAGAAACATGTCACATGTTGTTAGAGCTCCCTTTGGTAGAGAGCAGTAGAGTATTTGTCAATTTGAATGTTGCGCGTGAGGTGTTCAAAAAAGTAACAACACCTGATGCAGATGACCATGAGGAACATGCAAAAAGTTTCATTGATGGGTACAAGAATAGGCCTTTTTCCATGGAAAGTGTGTCTCTTATTGATGCCGCTAGATCTTGGACATATAATCCAAGGAGAAAACGGGATAACAAGTGGGAGGTCAGGAGTTTTGGAGCTATTGTGAGAGTGTTCCCGAGGTTTTCCTCTGTCCCTTCACGGGAATCTCATAAATGGGTTGATTTTTGTTGGTCAGATTTGTTGCTTTACAAGCCGTTTCGAGATATAGACAGAGATATCGGACATGATTCTGATTCAATAAGTTTAAACTGGGATTCGTTCCGTTATAATCCATGGCATGTCGAAAGGAGGACTGCAGTAGAAGACATTGAAAATAACAGTAATTCTGAAGATGAAATTAATCCACATGTTCAACAGAATACAATAGAACATGAATGGGAAATCATGTGTAGGCTTCATCATGGTCAAATTTTGCAAGCGACAGAAATAGATATGTTGGGAAGGAGAGATATTGACAGACAAGCACCATGGAATGATGAATATCGAGGTGAAGAATACACAAGCAAAGCGATAAAATTCATAAGCAGCATGAAAGATAATGGGTTGGTTATAGATGATGAATTAGCCCCGAATTTCAATTGCGACACCTTGGGTGCTAAACAAAAACAAGCACTTGATATAATAATGACACATTATAATCAACATCGAAATAACATTCCATTGCTCATGATAGTTCAAGGAACAACGGGAACAGGGAAATCATATTTGATTGGTGCGATTCGTCAGGCACTTTTTGATGCATCATTCCCTGAACGTTCTCCTCTTCTATTGCTTGCACCAATAGGAGTTGCAACTTTTAATATTGGTGCCTTGACCATCCATTCACAACTTCGAATCCCTATTATAGATTTTGCAGAATTGGAGGGATCGAGACTTGCAACATTCCAACAAGAGATTTGCCACATAAAATATGTATTGATTGATGAAATGAGCTTCGTCGGACAAAGTTTGCTAGAAAACGTGGACTCCCGACTTCGTCAAGCATTCCCTGAAAGAGCAGACATGAGTTTTGGTGGTGTTTCTATGATTTTGGTAGGAGATTTGGGGCAACTTCCTCCTGTTACCGATAAACCGCCATATGATAGTAATAGACGTGCAAAGCTGTTATGGGAAGCATTTGGAACAATTGTTACATTGGATAAGGTATTTAGGCAAGCAGGAGAAGATGAAGACCAAAAGCGTTTTCGAGAACTTCTAGCCAATCTCAGAGATGTGAATCCGACACTGGATGATTGGATGTTGTTAATGAGTAGAACAAGTTCTGCATTAGACAAAGATAAAAATGAAGAATTCTATAATAATATTCACCTAATGGCGACAAATATTAACGTGAATAACCACAACAACAAAAATTGAAATTCACCTAAATTCCCCTTATTTTTCATACTTTATTTTTGGTATTGTTTTATGTATAATGCAACTCCTGCGGTTGCTACTAGCATACCTATATTCTCTAAATATATGTAATATATGCCGAGAGGTATATATTACATATATTTATATATTAATAAATATATAGGTGCCTCGTGAACTTCACCTCTCGGCATATTTTACATACACATAGAAACATAAACCAAAACATGGTATGTAAAATATGCCGAGAGGTGAAGTTCACGAGGCACCTATATATTTATATAATATATAAATATATGTAATATATACCTCTCGGCATATATTACATATATTTAGAGAATATAGGTATGCTAGTATATATAATCAAAATATCTAGCATGTGAACCATATAAAGCATATCTACTCAAATATGATCGTAAAATTAATGTGTGTCGGATATGATTAATAGAAAATAATTAGTATATGTTTCATATCATACGAAAATATATTATAAACATGTCTTGCCATTTATGGAAAACAATAGTTTTGATTAAGACATTGAATGACATAGTGTATGTTAACTTAAAAATGACTTGACACCAAATATGTAGCAGTGGATTCTAGGATGGACCATTTGTGGGCTGTGAATAACTAGTGGTTGGTTGTTTTCGTGTGCTCCAGTTGTATGTATTAGTGAAACGTCTTCCCTCTTCACTTGGTTGTCTGTGGATATGAACATTCCTCCGTTAATATTTGGTTTACATGTCTTTGCAAGGGCTTGTCTTTGTCAACACATAAGGGTCACTACATTTATGTTTTGGTGTCCCCTTTCTCGGGCGCTCACAAGAAATATTTCCATCTATTTATGTATTATCTCATCAATTGGTTTGGAATTTTATTGGCTGGAAACAAACAACTATGTACTTATGATCCGTGTGGGTGAAGAGTGATTGAGGATCTATTACATGGTGTCGGGAGTGTGGTGGTTGTTAGGTTTGGTGAGTGTGTTGGGTTTGGTGGTCTAGTCTGTCACTTTCTATTTGGACTTGGATAGGTTTGGTATTCTATTTACTTGATCCTTTTTCTTGTCTAGGAAAAGAGCATTGTCTCGACATCCATTAGCTAAATCCAACAACTGCTCTACAAAAACAACAATGTATTTTGAATGAAGGCTCCCTCCTTACTGATTCAGCGTATAATTTACCACGAATAACCCAGGCACACTGGTACATCACCCACCTGAGCTAAGCGCTCACCGAAGTGTGCAAAAGTACCAAACCTCTCCTTAGAGTTGCTTGTGTAGGATGTTAACGTGATGAAGATATAATGCATTCAGATCCATAAATAGCATAAATAGATCTAGATCTTAAAGAATCATGAATTAAATAATAGCAATGATAGGATTAACCATACAAGAATCGATTCTGATTATGTTTAACACCATTATCTAGCCAATGTACTCCATTATATTAAACACAATAAATACAAAAGATTCTTACATCATATAACATTACCATAAGTTTATGCATGTAATGCAGATCCAAAGAGAATAGCTCTCTGACAATAATCGTGTCTCTCAAGATATCAAAATACATAGTTCAATCCATATTTATAAGGGTGGGGACTTGCCCTTCACCACTTACGCACTTCCTAAAATAGGTCGCATGCTGAAAATAACCATGCACCTTTACAATAATAGGCACACATGCAAGTGTGCTAATAATAGATCTCCTACAGTTAACTGGCAGTAGTAATCCTATTATTATCTTCAACTTGTGCATGGCGCTCATCAAATGCTCATCCCAAAATAGCAGTTGTGTGTTGCGCAAGTCTCCATCCCGATGTGTGCTCTACACACTATCTCCAAAAATAGCTCGAAACCATGAAAACGGCTAAGTCCCCAAATTAGTTGGTCCCGACGCACGTTTCCTTTCCTATCCTTCTGCGCCTTCAAATGTTCCTTATTCACCGCACGCGAATCTTTTGTGTGTTGTCTCCTTAGTGTCATACTTTGTCTGCTCAACACTTACCACATCATTGCGCTTAGCATGGTGTGCAAGAAACGAAGGAAACCATCATTCGGATGTACTAGTTGCAAGCATTCTCTCACGGTAGTTGTAATGTAGTACATGTTATAGTTTCTTCCTCCCACATTTTGTAGATATGTCGGTAGAGGTAACATTTTCTATTGAGAAATGGTTTAATCGCCTTTGAGGCACAATAAATTATGAATTTGTTATTAAGTCATAAACATGTGGTTCTTCTTTTTATATAATAGTATAATTATAGTAAACTTTTTCTCTAGAGTGCGAAAAGGTGATGTTGATTGAAAACCTTTGGGTTGAGGTTGGCTTTGTCAACAAATCAATTGGCAGTGTCATTTCCATCATTTATGCACCTTCTTCAAGGCTACATAAACTTTCTCTTTATGTTGCCATCAAATTTGAATACTATATTGGGCCGACATGTGACCCAAAAATCATCTTTATATCTCTCTCCCCTTGGGTATCTTACAGTGTCAAAGGCAACTCCCTCTAAAGATGGCTTGGGAACTCACAATGTATAAAGCCCAGGGCTCAATTTAGACATAACAAGTATTGATATTGGAGATAAAAATGATACGATTTTATATTCATAGTTGTCTAAAGAGTTTGAAGCCTCGACCACTTACATGTATCACACACGAATCAACCTATGCACATTGAAACATCTTATTCCCATTCATAAAAGTAAAATTCACTTGCCAAGAGAGATAAACCTAATAAGTATACATGTTATAAGAGGGATCATGCACCTTCTAATTCAAACAAAGGAAAGAATAAATAAGTTCAAGAGTGGTGCCACTAATATCACTTGCACAACCACATTGATTCTATATGACACACAAAACAATACTTTCCGATGCAATCTATATCAACTCCCATAACCAAATATGATGTTGATCCCTATAGTTTATCTATGAACATCAAAGATAATGAAACTTAAGATTCAATGAAGTGTCAGTTTTCTTCCACATAAAGTGTTGGTCAAAGGAAAACTTTTCCATGTCATCATTGACCATGGGATACAAAAGAGGAACAATATGTAATATATCGTTCAACGCATTAAAATACATATTTTTGCACATCCTCGCCCATATATGCTTTGACATATGTAGTTTGGAAAAGATATACATGTGTGATGAAAATGTATCTTCAAATATAAAGTCAAGAAAATGGGGGATGAGTTCACACCTCTAGAGGTTTACAATGTACTCCTAGGAAGATTATACTTGTATAAATATGATGCTAAGTTTTTAAGGATTTATTTACTAAATATTTTGTAAAACATTGTTTGGTCTCTAGTGGTCCACATGGTATTTGTCTTTATCTAATGAATAGTTGAGAGATATAAAAATTGAGGTGAGGATTTAGGGGCTTGTTTTAGTCATACGATATTTAAGAGAGAAAGAAAAGAAAGGAAAAAAAAAAGGGAGAGAAAACCATGGAAGAGTGAAATTTGAGAAAAGAGAAGAAAACATGTAATAAAGAGAGAAGAACAAAGTAGAACATGGAGCCAATTAAAAATGAAGATATTATTGCAAGGAATCATACAAGGTTTAAGGCATCAAAATTAACACAAAATATGACAAGTAAAACATGTTAAAAATAAAAAACTATAAGCAATGAAAGCGAAGAAGAGCCTAACTTGGACCAATAACCAACCTTTTTTATACTTTGTTGGTTTTTTCTTTGACCGGGATAAAGAGTATTAATCTTCATCCACATTGATCATAGCTCTAACCTAAACACGGGTTTACTTTTACTATGTCCACATGTAGTGGTGATGCCCTCATGATTGATTAGTTGAGTAATATTTAGTATGAAGGACTCTTTACTTTCACCCAAGGATCACTATAAAGATAAGGACCACCAATTTTAGAAATGAAGCTAAAATGATCGGGAAGAAGCCAAGAGGAAAGAAGTAAGCTAAACTTGAGTTAATAGAGTGGGAATTTGAGAAAGATAAATTCATAGGAGCTAAGTCTAGTTGAGAAAATTCTTATGAGCCTACGAGTCTAGTTAGGATCTAGATTCCTAGCAATGCATTTGTTTGAAAATTATTATAGCCTTTCGAGAATTTAATAATATTATTGTAAAATTTCCTCATTCTTTACTTATTGAACAAATTGTTGTTCATTACAAGTTAGGTACTAAAATGTATATGTACACAATCATTTTGTTTTGTACACTATTGGATTATGTAGAAACAAAATTCCACACTTTGGGTAATATTTAGTCCCAGTCTCATACTACTATTTAGAGGGTTTTGAGTGAAGAAAGTACTAATTAACCCCTGTCTCTTGGCCATTTTTATTTGATTTATATCATCATTCCCGACCTCCACCGCACATCTACCCATTTTTGTTTTTGGCATCTTCCATCATTTTAGCCTTGGTAGGGCACCCAGGCTAGTATTAGGCGCCCTAATCCCACAGGATGCCTCGATCTTTTTGAACTTTCTTACCACTTTTTGGGCACTTTCTAGCCGTTTCAGATTCTTATCTTTTTTGGTGGTCGGCCATTTCAGGGTTAATTATGAAATTAGATCAAGAGAACTGTACGCCGGAAAAGCGACAGGCGAGCGTGAGAATCTACAAGTGACTCTTCCGCGTACCCGACCTCCCAAGGTCGTGCCGAGACAGCCAGTGGGGGTGGAATATGCGTGGGATGCAGACAAACTAGTTAGGCGGTCTAATGTCTTCGACACACACTAGTGGAATTTGCGAATCTAAGGCAAAGAAGGCCCTTCTAATCGGGGTGGTGTGATAGATCGATCGGCGAGGATGACTGCTCGAAGGTTCCAATCAATATCGAGCTCGGCGTGATTCGATCTATGGGTTGCGGAACACGTGGAAAATGACCAGGATAGTTTCATGTATGTCCCCGGATAAGGTCATATGGTGAATGGTGAAAACAATTGACTCTATGGACGATTCTCTGGTCTAGTCCAGAATTCTCTAGCTTCGTTGCAGCCATATATCTAGCGAAGGACAATTGTTCGATGATGATGGGTGGAAGTGGAGTGGATTGGAAAACTAGTGTGTGTAAGCCGTCTATATCTGATTTGCTTGTGGACTCGTTGGGCTGTGGGGATCTGTGGATCACAACCATAGACTTTTGGTTGTTGCGGTCCTTTTATGGTCATGCGCGAAATCAAGTTCTAATCCCTAGTATCCAGTAGTCGTATGCTTTCTCAGCTTCTATGTTTAGGACCAATAACTATGTGATTTTCTCAGAATATCTCACAGGCGTTCGTGCAACTTGGATCCTTAAACTGGTATCTATGTCTGTGAGAGTGTCTCCTGCACTTGGGTTTTGGACCAAAGGATCACAACCAAAGATTTGTTCTCTTTCGAACCCTTCTACAGTCATGTGAATGTTTATCTAAGGTAATCTGTAGTTTGGTTGGTTTGACCAGAACGTGTGTGCTTGGTCGTCTTCTATGTTTAACCCTCTCAACTGAGAACTGATCAGTTGTAAATCTGTCGTTGTTCGGAATACTTGTATTCTGAGATTTTGGTCTATGTCAACTATTGCTGTGATGAGATTTGGTTGAGGCACGATTGGCTCAAATATATATTCCCTGGGCTCCTGAGGTCCCGTGATTGTCATACAAAATAAAATGTAAATCTAACTGTAACGAAGCAAATTCTAACCACGTGGAATAAAACTAAAATATATATATAACTTCTATTCTTCTAAGAAACCTTTCAAGAATACAATGGAAAGCAAACTATTTTAAGCGTATCTAGAAATAACAACTAAACAATAATTTAAAACAGACAAAATAACCGAGTGTAGTTATCAGCCTGTGTAATTTGTAGATTTATTCTAAACAAATAAAATAGCTCGTCTAATCTATCTGCAAGATTCTCAATCCTACCTCAGAAGTGAGGAGTGAATCATAGTTTCTCAGAAACTATCAATCCTCATAGCTTCCCTGGCAATATCGAGAATAGAAGTCACTGAAATGAAGCAATTATCTACTCTATTTGATATGATTCTAACTAGAACTTTGAAAGTTAAAACCTAGATTCCGCAGAACAGTGGTGAATCCGATGGCATGTGCGATCTTGTCCCCTCAGTGTGATCTCCTCGTTCTTTCGTGTTCACGTGGATCCAGAAAAGTGTGTAATGCTAGCATCGGCAGGAGTAGATATTGGGACAAGGACAGCTCAGAATGCAGACCGAAAATGCGAGTAGGAGAGGGATAGCGCAAGAGTATAGAGCTTGGCTTATGCGATTCCTAGCGGGATTTTACTGCGAGTCATGCAACACAAAGTGACCAGAACCTGAAACTATCCTGTTTGAAGAGCAAAACCTGCAACTTTAATGGCTTCCTAAGCTATTCTACTCCAATGGAATGGATAAAACAACGACACTACTTGCACAAGCTGGATATGTGGCTTACCAACAGCTGGACAAAGCTAAATGAGCATGCAAAAGAACTAAAACAAATACTCTAAGCAAAATAATAGCTAAACTCAATGCAAAGAGAAATTCAGGGATAAGCTTCAGACCGGATTGGATGAAATGACAACACTGCCTGCACAAGATGGGTATGTGGCTTACCAACAGCTGAGCAATCTAACTAAAGATGCAAGTGAATTGAAACTATGGCTTCTAAACAAGATAACAAACTAAAATACTAAAAATGAGGAGATGAGAGCAAAGATCAGTCTTTCAAAATCCAGCCATTTGTTTGAGCACAAGCCATGCATTTATAGGAATTCAATCACCCAAAGATCAAAACCAAACCGAACTCCTAAACAATAAACAAAGGAAAAAAACTATTCCGGGGACCAAAAACATAAATACATGCTCAAGTCGGCAAGGAAAGCTGGTGAAACGTGATATTTCACGCGAGTTGCGTCAAAAGAACGTTCTGGAAAACGCACACAGGACCACTGCCCTGTAGGGCGGCGGTTTCGTCACTGAAGATCAAAAGGCCAAGGAAAGAAGGAAAAAGGGGAAAAAAAGGGCGCGGGGGCTAGGCGGGGCATGCGGGATGTTAACGCATACTCCGAGAGATTTTCCGGATCCCGAACACCTTGCGAGGAGACTTGTATCATCATTGGGGCACTTGTTACCTGTTCCAGTAGTATAGTACCTTACAATTTTGGGTACGTACATATTGCCCCCTCGGAGAAGCGTTTTAGCCATGAAGAGGCATAAAACGGTGGGTCCGAGTATGGCAGTCCCGAAATGGGGAGTTAGAAGTTATACCTTACACGTCCGTGTGTTGAAATTACGCCATCCAAAATTCCCGCTACCTGCAAAATGAAAAGAGGATTCAAGTGCAGATAGATACAATAACTTTGGAAAACAAATGCTAAAAAGACAGGGAATGAGAACGTACCATTTGTGTGGGGATAGGAACTTACCTCCGTCGGCGCTCCAAAACCTACGAATTTTTTTTTAAAACGAATCAGGGCACTATATATATGAAAGTGGGCCCATTTTCCTATTCATTTGCACGAGTTGATTTGATTGGTTTTTAGCTCTGGGACCTATGGTGACGGTTGCTTACGTGAGTAGAGCCAAAACATCCGCAGCGAGATCGTGATCATGCCTCCACATGCGGAACACCGTCCTACTAGATCACAGGTTGGTTTTCTTCAATTTTGTGTTTTTCCCCCTTTAAATTTGAAATGCTAAATTTGTCGTAATGGGGGGGTTATTTTCGAAAATATTATGTTCAAAAGGTCCACCTAGGGGGCGCCTACTGGGTAGGTTCCATTTTTAAGTCAAATGGTCAGTTTTTGCTAGTTTTAGGCTTTTTAGGATTAAAAACCCACGTGGGTTTTCGGACCACGAACGCCGCCCTTAAGGCGGCGGTTACAAAACCGCCTCTTTGCTCAGGGCGGCGGTTTTGCACAGAATGCAAAAGAACTTAAATTTGAGATTACACTTGTATTTTTTTGCATTTCTACATGTTTTTATGGCTCTCTCGGTGTTGTTCGGATATTAACTTGCTCTGTTTTGTGTGTTTTTGGGTGTATGCAGGCGAGAGCGGAGTACATTAGATGGAGCAGGGAGAGAGAGTGTGATTGGCTCTCAGGGGTACTGGATGCCCTTTCACAGGATGAGGAGGACACACTACAGAGGGCCGGCATACTGCGTATATCGCGCGTGCCCCATGTTGCACCATCGAGTCACATCCTTTGTGACTTATTTTCTTATTGGGATGTAGATCGGAACACCTTCCGACTGCCAGGGGTCCGTGGTGAGTGGACCATTACACTCGAGGATGTCTACCGCATTCTGGGAGTCCCGATCATTGGGCGGAGACTTACATTAGAGACAAGAGCTCACGAGCACGGATTGCACAAAGGCGGCATAATGGGAGATGCCGTTATCTCCACGGGGTCGAAGAAGGGAGTGAGAGTTCGATCCATTCCTTCTTTGCCTATCCCCGTACTTCGACAGGCCGTCATGGGGATCCTTGCCTCGAGGCCGATGGGGGACAAGGAGGGGATACATTGTTATCTTCTTTGGGCCCCCATCATCGCGCGAGATAGAGGGGCATGGCCGGATATACACACAGGTGCGAGATATTCTGGGGACCACCTACCATGATTTATACAGGGTGGTCCGTTTACAGGGACAGTCATTGAGCCACCCGACTTTAGTCATGAGTTGGGTGTATGAGTGTTTTATCCCTTATGGCAGGGGTGTGGAGGTAGCAGATCCTGGGGCTGTGAGGGCAGCCAGATGGACAGATATGTCGGTGCTTAGAGCACCTCACCAGCCAGTTGCCTCCCTTACTACTGCAGACATGGAGGTGACACCGTACCGGCTTATGGCCGGCATATGGGGAGAGGAGACTCTTACCTTGATCTCTTGCTCCACCACAGGGCAGCTCATTGATCGAGTGGGGCGAGTGGAGGTGCATCCTTTTGGCAGAGTTCCTCAGCAGTTTGGCCTACCGTATATGGGCATGCTTCCCCCAGTGGCGCCAGTTTACAGATCAGTTCGCGAGGCCAGAGGGGGGCCTAGAGGCCGTGGTTGGACAGTGATCACTCCTGGCATTCCCATTGCAGCCAGGAGGATAGTTCGTGCTAGAGGGAGAGCTGGTGCACCTCGGGCACCTTTACTTCATTGTTGCTATGGGTCCTGCTCATAGTAGCGATGACCCCATAGATGGCTAAGAAGAGTGCGAGAGAAGGACACTCTAGTTTCAGAGGAGCCACTCTCTCAGGGCCATGGTGGAGAGGATGAGTCAGTTGCAGGGCGACATGTTGCCCCTACCACAGGAGCAGCCCCTCAGTCGGCAGCGGCATCCGCGGCAGGTGCCGGTCCCAGCGACCCATCTTGGAGGCCCGGTGATCCGAGTAAGTTATCCTTTCTTCCTTCTTTAACGTTTGTTTAATTTAGGATTTGTTTTAATTGCTATCTCTCCTTGTGTTTTTATCTTGTATCTTTTAGCCTCTTGCTTGGTTTCTGATTCGTTTTTCTTCTTTGTTTGCAGAGACTGTTGACGAGTGGCGGGATCTGATCCGCAGGGTATGTACCGATTCCCTGATGATCCCCATGGATAGGACTCGCGCGGAGCTGTCCGTAGACGCCGGGGAGCCCTCAGCAGCTGGTAGACATACCGATGTCTTCGCTCCCGTTTGGCACGTGGCCAGGATGGTGTCGACCCTGCGCACAGAGTTAGTGGGCTACAGGATGGCTGAGCGCCTTATGAGGAGCCATTCTCGTGGTGAGACCACGGCTGCCCCTCGGGACCCTGAGCCCTCCGTACATTCAGAGCGCCGGCGTAGCCGGAGTCCTAGGTGAGGGCGTGCACCTTCGGAGGGGTCGCGTAGGGGTTGAGAGGCCATTTGGCCCTTGTGTATTTTGTACTATTGTATATCACGGGCTCTTTGAGCATTTTGATCATGCCTAGTGCATGATGGCATTGTATATAAACATTGATTATTTATATATACGCATTCGTTTTGGATCAAAACCTTGGCACTCATGTTTTCCTTTCTATTTCCAGTTTCCTTGTGTATATTACGATGTATGGTTTATATGCTTTCTAGAATGTATGCAATGGAAAACAGATGATGCAAATGTTTGCTTTCTTTTTGTGTTTCATGATGCTGATACATGATATGTAGATATATTGTGATTTTGAATCTTAGCTTCTGTGAGCGATTTGGATACCTCATGTTTGTTTTGGCAAAGTGATGAAAATAACCAGTATGATGAACAGATTAACTTGCCCCACTCCTAACTCCACGCAACTAGTAAGATGCGAGGGCTCATCACCAAGAGCCAAGAAGGGCGCAAGTTATGAAATGTGGTGAAATGATAGTGATGAAAGACAGACAAAGCTTTGGCGGAACCAAATTGGAAGCTACAAGCTTACTCTACCCGAATGACTTCATAGTTTAGAATGCACTTGCTTTGCGGTTTATCTAGACTTAGACCCGTAGATGGCCACATAGTAGACAAGATCTGGGTTTTTAGGATTTTAACTCTCTTGGAATTTTGAACATCTGATTCATTCGTTTTTGACTCAAAGTTTGAATTGTTTGTTTATGACCTTTTAACGTTTGTTGTGTCAAGAGGACCCCCTATACTTTGCCCCATGCTACTAGTAAGAAGCGTGGGTTTATCACCATGGGCAAGGCATAGGCGAGTAAGGGAATTTCCATCCTTTCCCAACCCTACGTCACTAGTAAGAGACGCAAGCTCATCACCGAAGGTTGGTGGGGCAAGGAAATGTGTAAAATTAAAATTTTCTGTTTAATCACTTTTTGACTTGCTTATTTGAGTAAAATGTCAGTATGTGCTTATTTCCAAAGAGATGTATATATGGGATAGATGTGACACCATGAAGCTTCTAGAACAGACCATAGGCAAGACACCTATCCTAAGAAGAAATCAAAGCAAGAACAAACTTGCAGATCTTGGTATGGTTACCATTAAGACTTTGTCATGTCTGAATTTATTTGATAAAAGATTCTGAGATGATTTGATGATATCACGAAAATGGAGAGGTATGATTAAAGAGCTTTATGCCAACAATATCACAAGTTTGTAATGAATTGCTTTGAGAATAGATTCCTTGATCACAATTTATGTAAGAAACAAGCGACAAAATGATCTAAATCTATATGAAGATGTAATGTAGATAATTGTACAAGTAGTGCTAGTTGCTTATGCGTAGAATCACTTGAGGTGCAGGGAATTGACTGTTTCACCAAATTCCTCACCTTCTAGCGTACATAAGAGGTAAGCACCATTTCCGTAGTCCTTCATGACTTGGTATGGGCCCAACCATTTGGGCCGGAATTTCCTTCCTTCACCGGTCTTCTTGTCGATCCGGCTGTCTAGCCTTAGGACTAGATCACCTTCGTATATGTCGCATTCATAGACCTTTTTGTTATACTGCCGGCACATTCGGTCAGCATAAGCTCTATGCCGCTGCTCAGCATCTAACCTAGTTTCATCTAGGCTTTCTAGTTGAGAAAGATGTGCTTCTCTGTAAGCGTCTTCATCCAGAATCCCTTGTAATGAAATGCGGAGACTGGGTATTTTGACCTCAAGCGGGAGAACTACTTCTGCCCCAAATACTAGCGAGAAAGGAGTTGCTCCCGTTGGTGTTCTTATTGAGGTTCGGTGGGCCCACAAGGCCGGATATAACTTCAAATGCCAATCTCGTTTGTTTTCTTTCACCGTTTTAAGGAGAATGGCTTTCAGTGTCTTGTTTGTCGCTTCAGCCTGTCCGTTGGCTTGGGGATAATACAAGGAAGCCGTATGATGGCTTATCTTAAATTTACTGCACAGTTCATGAACTTCTTCATTTTTAAAAGAAGTTCCATTATCAGAGATAATGATTTGCGGGATACCGTACTGCAAAATGATTTGGTTCAAAATGAACTTGGCGATTACCGACCCGGGTATAGTAGTAAGAGGCATGGCCTCCACCCATTTGGTAAAATATTCAGTGGCCGTGATTATAAAATTATGGCCGTCTGTGGATGAGGGAGAGAATTTCCCTATTAAATCTAGACCCCATGTAGAAAAGGGCCATGGAGTTGCGATTGGTTGTAGAGCTTGTGCTGGCATGTGGATCTCGTGGGAGAATTCTTGGCACTTATGACACCTGCGTGAAAACTCTATCGTGTCATGTTCTAGAGTGGGCCAAAAATAGCCATTCGATGTATTTTTTGAGCGGTGGCATGGCCACCGAAGTGGCCTCCACATATACCGTGTGGATTCATGGAGAATCCTCTTAGACTCTTCTATGTCGACACACCTTAGGAGCATTCCATCGAATGCTTTTCGATAGAGCACCCTTTCTATAATGACCTATTTAGCTACGATTATGCATAACCGCCTTCTTTGTTGCGGTGTAATCGTATGCTGGGTACGTATGGTCCATGATATAATTAATGATATCGAGTGTACAAGGACACTCAGAGATAGCGGGTCGGGTTTCGATGTAGTATACGCATTCATCTGGAAAATCTAAATCTACTAGATCACCTCCGTCTAATGGGTTGTCAGCTAACCAATCTGCGATGATTTGTCCCTTAACTGACTTCTGGTTTACAAACGTTAATTCGAATTCTCCCATTAAGGTTATAAAACGTCCAGCCTTTTTAGACAATGACCCTTGCGTGAGGAAAGTCCGTAGATGGTCTGTTTTTACCATGACCTTCGTTTCTTGATTCAACGCATATAATGTCTTAGGCGTTTAGTAGCAAAGACTATGGCGAGACATTCTCGTTCTGCCTGTGTATAGCGTATTTCATAGTCGAGCAGCGTTCGGCTAATGAAATAAATCGCACGTTCTCTCTTGTTATCATCTTCTTGGGCCAACATACAGGCCAGCGAGACATTGGTAGCTCGTGAATATAGAATTAACGGGTGATCTAGCTTAGGTGGCATTAGCGTAGGTGGTGATAATAGGAAACACTTAACCGTCAAAAGCTTCATTGCAATCTTCAGTCCAATCAATGCTTTGTAGTCTTTCTTGAGTAAATTGTTGATTGGATGAATGGCGAAGCTTAAGTCCGGATAAATCTCCGGATTGCACCTAGCTTTCCGAGAAATGATCTGATTCCAGATTCACTCGAAGGTGGGACCATTTCGAGGACAGCCCGAATTTTGGTTGGATCAACATCAATCCCTCGTGACGATATGATGTAACCTAGGAGCTTTCCTCCTATTACACCAAAGACGCATTTCTCTGGATTTAGCGTGACTCCGTATTCTATTAGGCGTGAAAGAATGACACGGAGTACTTCGGGATGGTCACAACGCTTCTTGGCTTTAGCCAATAAGTCATCTACGTAAGATTCCACGATTTTATGAATTAGATCGTGAAATATGTATGTCATGGCCCACTGGTACATAGCACCGGTGTTCTTGAGACCGAATGGCATAACAGCGTAGCAATAGGTTCCCCAAGGAGTTATAAACGTGGTTTTAGCTTGATCTTGCTCAGATATTCTGATTTGATTGTATCCCGAGAATCCATCCATGAGAGACAAAAGTTCAAAACCAGCCGTTGCATCAACAATAACATCTATGGATGGTAATGGGAAGTCGTCCTTAGGACACGCTTTGTTGATATCTCGAAAATCTATGCAGATGCGTATCTTTCCATTCTTCTTGAGAACGGGGACGATATTAGATACCCATTGGGAGTAGTCGACTGGTTTGATGAACCCTACCTGGAGGAGTTTTATTACCTCCTCTTTTACCATGAGAGCTACTTTGGGCTTCATGGGTCTTGATTTTTGTTTAATTGGCTTTGCATCTGATTTAGTGACGAGGTTGTGTACCGCAATGTGGGGTGTGACTCTTGTCATCTCCTTATAGTTAAATGCAAATGCCTTCTGATGTTCTTTGAGAATCTGAGTATGTATTTCCACTTCTTCTGGGGTTAAGGATGATCCTAATTTCAATATTCTCGGTTCATCTTCTGTCCCGATGTTGACATCGATTGTTTCTTCGATCAAAGAGGCGTTACCCTCTTCGAACTCGGAGTGGTCACGGAGGTAAATCTAAATCATCCCCATTTTCTACTGCGTATATGCTGGATTCCATTTGCGAGGGAAGATCCGTTACGAGATTTCCGAAGTGGGAAGACGAATGTGGAATCAAGGATAAATCTAGCATGTGATAGGAGAGATGTAGTGCTGCATAGGCATTTAAGTAATCCAAAGTAGCCGCATCACTATCAATACGGTCTGGGACGGTAGATTCACTTCCGCTTGAAAGAGGTTTTGCTATTATTTTTATCAATGGTTCATCATGAATGGACACCGTGAACTGGGTATCTTCTAACTCATTGCTTGGAGTAAAGCGTGATGCTGAAGTTGCTATTGAATCGGCGAGAAGATTTTTCTCTCGCGGGATTGCTTCAATGGATATGAAGTTAAACGCCTTGCTTAAATCTAATACAGTGTCTTTGTAAAGTTGCAAGTGTTCGGCTTTGGTTTCATATACCTCAAAAACTTGGTTTGTCACTAATTGGGAGTCTCCCAAGACTCTGATGTTATTAATTCCAATTCTTTTGGCTAAGGTGAGGCCAAGGAGGAGGGCTTCGTACTCAGCGCCGTTGTTTGTGCATTCAAAGTTTAACTTAAAAGCGAATGAGAGGACTTTCTCCTCGGGTGAAGTAAGAATTATACCTGCCCCCGCTACATAACGACATTTAGCTCCATCGAAATGGAGAGTCCAATACTTAGCCGGAGTATGGATGTTGGGGCATTTGCTGCGTTTGCGCACTCTACTTCTACCATACAGAGGTCCTCTGCTGGAAGGGAACCAACACCTAGGGAAAATCCTATGCCTACTGAATCAAATGGTAAGAACATTGGTGAATCTTGTTCTATCAACTCAACGATTTTCGCAGTAGTCCCTAATGATACTGTTTCTTTAGTTTTATCTTTGGGGGTTGGGATTGTTTTGGTTATGCTGGTAGTTTCAAGATCCGTTGTAGGTACCAACTTTTCCTCTGGTTTTGGGTCAGTGGGTTTATTAAGTTGGTTTGTTGGAAGTTCAAATTCGAGTGCACCTGGTCTTTTCTTTAAATCAGCTAGGTGCAAATCGAAGGTTTTGGATCGCCTTTGGCTACAAACACCTTTCCTAGATGCGAGAATCTCACTTCTGAAATAGCGTGGAAGGGATTGCCTTCATGCGGTGTATCCATGGTCGGCCGAGTATCATATTATAATTAGTTTCCCGATCTATAATATAAAACTCAGTCAGGATTGTTTTGGGCCCTAAGGTGACCGGTAGTATTATAGTTCCTATCGAAGTGGCTTTAAGGCTATCATAGCCTCTCAATGTATTTCGAGTAGTGGAACAGTTTGTTTCCCCATATCCAAGTTTTTGGAGGAAAGAGAAAGGGACTATGTTCACTGTGGCCCCATCGTCAACCATTGCCCGTTTTACATAGTTATTATAAACCCATACTTGTAAGTGTAAGGCTGGATCACCTCGGCGTGCGATCTCAGCATCTGTGGGCATTTTACTTATTTTGAATATGAATTCGACATCCTTGTCTGGCTGCCCCGGAGGGTGGATATCAAAATCTACGTGATTTACTTGTGTTTCAGGAGGTGGAGTGATGTTAATTAGATGACCTAGGCCTAATGCTTCTAAAAGAGCAGCTCTATGAGGAGGAGAGTTCTTTAGTAAGTCCAAAAATGAAATGTGTGAGAAGGTCTTTGTTAGGTCGCTAATTAAGTCATAGGCACCTACGGGTTTTTCTACTATTTGCTGACTCTTATCTGTTTCTGGCAGATGACTTGGGCTCGGTTGAGAGAAATACTCTTGTGTTCTTGTTATAGCTTCGATAGGTAGTTCAGCGTCTAATTCTACCAAACTGACTATCTTGGGTCTCGGTTGAGCTCCTAACTGTGGCGCAACTAATGGATTTAATGAAGTCGAGGCTTCATGATCATTATTTCCCATCATTACACCTTTGTTTGTTCTAGTTGGATTCAGCCTATTGCTATCATGATTTGGGAGCGGATCGTTAAAGATCTTAAGGGGAGCATTCTGAGGGGAAACTGCCCCTGCGAGCATATTTGGTGATGATGAGACGGGATCTGCCAAAAACAAATGCATGAAGAACCTGTCTTTGTTCTTAAGCAGCGTTGCATAAATTTATTGTAGTCACGACACGTTCTAGTATCATGACCCCGAATTTTGTGGAAACCACAATAAGAATTGGGATTGTAATTCCTATTTTATTGGTTAGGTGTGTATTGTGGCCTAAAATTCTGATCAAACTGTTGCCTATTAGGATTAAAGTTTTGGAATTGTTGTTTCTGGTTTTGACTTTGGTTTTGATAACCAAATGAGTTTTGGCTTGGCCCTTGTATGGGATTTCACCATTGTTGTTGTTGTTGTGGATGGTTAAAATCCACTGTATTGATCATCGAGGTAGAGTTGTTGCTTCGTTGGTTGTTTGTTTGTGACGGAGTATTAACAACATTTACCCTTTTGGGCTGGTTGGTTACCCCACGATTTTTGTTAACGATTTTGGGTCATTGATTGACATTTGTGATAGCTGTAGTGTTCTGAGTGGAGGTGATTAACCTCCCATTTGCTCCATATGTCTTACGACCACTATCTATCGCTGCTTGATCTATTCGAAGAGCGCTCTCAAGTACTTCATCGTAAGTTCTTAGCGGGAACTTCTGGACTTCTTCCTTCACCTCTTTGCTGAGAGAATGAAGGAATAAATCGCATAGTTCCATCTGATCCATGTTTGGAGCACTTGCTGAAGAATAAAGAACTGTACGCCACCTCTGGATGAAATGGGCGACAAATTCGTTGTGTTCTTGTTTGATGTGCAAGAATTCCCTGATTCCTGTTCTCAACAGTTTGTTCATGTCGAAGGCTTTGATGAACTCTGACACGAGTTGTTTAAATGAATGGATGGAGGCTTCAGGTATCCTGTAATACCAGTCGAGAGCAATGCCTTCCAAGGTTTTGGGGAATATTTTAGCAACAACCCCATCCCAAGGGAGTAATTCTCGTATGGCTGTAGCATAAGCCTTGATATGTGCATTTGGATCTCCCTCACCCTTGAACTTGGGTAAATCGGGAAGAGGTCTTGGAAGCATGACGCTTCGTATGGTGAAGTCTAAGGGTTCCTTTAGATATTCTGAATAAGTCCCTATCGCATAGCTTTCGACCATTGATGGTGGTTGCTGAGGGAGTGGTGGTGGGATAGGTTGTTGATACGATGCAGACGTATGCGTTAGCAGGGGCATAAGGAGGTCCCTGTGTTTGAGAAAATATGCCAGGAGAGGAAAACATATCTCCTTGTGGTGATTTGGAGTACATGTTTAAGTATGACGGGGTATTGTCTAGGAATGGATTGTTTGATACTAGACCGGGAGGAATAGTGTTAGAGATGATGGGCCTTGTTGGCGTTTGTTGTGGATAGTGAGGCGGCATGCCTAACGTGCCTACTCCTGTGAGGAGATCTACTTGGCTAGAGTGGTATGGAGGATTGGAACTTCCTGTTTGTATGAACGGAGAATTTTGACTTGCTTGAGCCAGTTCTAACCCTCTCACTTTTTCTACTAACGTTGAAATGACTTCATTTGGTGAAGTCACGGTGTTTTACCCGAGTGGTGTTTTTGTATACCCCGGTGTTGTATAGGTAGGTAATATCTGTCATAAACTGATCGCTATCTTGCCAAGTTTCTCCGAGAGTATTTCCTATATGCAGTGGCATAGAGGTATTTTCTTGAAAAGAGATCTCGGGTTGTATTTGTAGACCTCCTATAGGCGGGTACATGCCCCGGGAGCGTTGTTCACTCCTAGGATAACGTATTGACTGTCCATCATCTAAGACCAGGTATGGATCTGATTGCCTACTAATTTGTGGTCTGAGTAGCATTTGAGGAGATGAACCAGATTCTCCGGTAAATGTCATATTGTTTGAACCTGAAGGCTCTATTTGTTGCGTTCGAGGGGGTTGATCTAACTCCTCTGTCTGAAAAGATGAATTATATCTGATTCTTGGGGTTTGTGTTGACAACTGATTAGTTGAATAGTTGTCGCCCCATACTGAGAGCGAGGGTGATGATTGCCTATTCTGTTGGGCGTAGTATGCCTCGAGACCCAAGAGGGGTCTGCCATATTCATCGAATCCTGACATATTTGGGGGGTATATGAATACCCGTAGAATAATGGGAAGGAACGAAGGTGATTTGTGAAAGGATACGTGATACTATGACTCCAGGCGAGAAAGTAGGAAGTTTTACGTCAGCTTCACTAATTTTGTTTGTTTCACGTTGGGTTCACCAATTTTGTACGCCGGAAAAGTGACAGGCGAGCGTGAGAATCTACAAGTGACTCTTCCGCGTACCCGACCTCCCGAGGTCATGCCGAGATAGCCGGTGGGGGTGGAATATGCATGGGATGCAGACAAACTAGTTAGGCAGTCTAATGTCTTCGACACGCACTAGTGGAATTTGTGAATCTAAGGCAAAGAAGGCCCTTCTAACTTGGACTGGTGTGATAGATCGATCGGCAAGGATGACTGCTCGAAGGCTCCAATCAATATCGAGCTCTAGCGTGATTCAATCTATGGGTTGCGGAATACGTGGAAAATGACCTGGGATAGTTTCGTGTATGTCCCCAGATAAGGTCATATGGTGAATGGTGAAAACAATTGACTCTATGGACGATTCTCTGGTCTAGTCCAGAATTCTCTAGCTTCGTTAGCCGCTATATCTAGCAAGGACAATTGTTCGATGATGATGGGTGGAAGTGGAGTGGATTGGAAAACTAGTGTGCGTAAGCCAGCGTCTATATCTGATTGGCTTGTGGACTCGTTGGGCTGTGGGATCTGTGGATCACAACCATAGACTTTTGGTTGTTGCGGTCCTTTTATGGTCATGCGCGAAATCAAGTTCTAATCCCTAGTATCCAGTAGTCGTATGCTTTCTCAGCTTCTATGTTTAGGACCAATAACTGTGTGATTTTCTCAGAATATCTCACAGGCGTTCGTGCAACTTGGATCCTTAAACTGGTATCTATGTCTGTGAGAGTGTCTCCTGCACCTGGTTGTGGGACCAAAGGATCACAACCAAAGGTTTGTTCTCTTTCGAACCCTTCTACAGTCATGCGAATGTTTATCTAAGGTAATCTGTAGTTTGGTTGGTTTGACCAACGTGTGTGCTTGGTCGTCTTCTATGTTTAACCCTCTCAACTGAGAACCCGATCGGGTTGTAAATGCATGTCGTTGTTCGGAATACTTGTATTCTGAGATTTTGGTCTATGTCAACTATTGCTGTGACGAGATTTGGTTGAGGCACGATTGGCTCAAATATATATTCCCTGGGCTCCTGAGGTCCCGTGATTGTCATACAAAATAAAATGTAAATCTAACTGTAACGAAGCAAATTCTAACTACGTGGAATAAATCTAAAACATATATATAACTTCTATTCTTCTAAGAAACCTTTCAAGAATACAATGGAAAGCAAACTATTTTAAGCGTATCTAGAAATAACAACTAAACAATAATTTAAAACAGACAAAATAACCGAGTGTAGTTATCAGCCTGTGCAATTTGTAGATTTATTCTAAATAAATAAAATAGCTCGTCTAATCTATCTGCAAGATTCTCGATCCTACCTCAGAAGTGAGGAGTGAATCATAGTTTCTCAGAAACTATCAATCCTCACAGCTTCCCTGGCAATATCGAGAATAGAAGTCACTGAAATGAAGCAATTATCTACTCTATTTGATATGATTCTAACTAGAACTTTGAAAGTTTAAAACCCGTGATTCCGCGAGCAGTGCAAAGGCGAATCCGATGGCATGTGTGATCTTGTCCCCTCAGTGTGATCTCCTCGTTCTTTCATGTTCACGTGGATCTAGAAAAGCGTGTAGTGCTAGCATCAACAGGAGTAGATATTGGGACAAGGACAGCTCAGAATGCAGACCGAAAATGCGAGTAGGAGAGGGATAGCGCAAGAGTACAGAGCTTGGCTTATGCGATTCCTAGCGGGATTTTACTGCGAGTCATGCAACACAAAGTGACCAGAACCTAAAACTATCCTGTTTGAAGAGAAAAACCTACAACTTTAATGGCTTCCTAAGCTATTCTACTCCAATGGAATGGATAAAACAACAACATTGTTTGCACAAGCTGGATATGTGGCTTACCAACAGCTGGACAATGCTAAATGAGCATGCAAAAGAACTAAAACAAATACTCTAAGCAAAATAATAGCTAAACTCAATGCAAAGAGAAATTCAGGGATAAGCTTCAGACCGGATTGGATGAAATGACAGCACTGCCTGCACAAGATGGGTATGTGGCTTACCAACAGCTGAGCAATCTAACTAAAGATGCAAGTGAATTGAAACTATGGCTTCTAAACAAGATAACAAACTAAAATACTAAAAATGAGGAGATGAGAGCAAAGATCAGTCTTTCAAAATCCATCCATTTGCTTGAGCACAAGCCATGCATTTATAGGAATTCAATCACCCAAAGATCAAAACCAAACTGAACTCCTAAACAATAAACAAAGGAAAAACACTATTCCAGGGGACCAAAAACATAAATGCATGCTCAAGTCGGCAAGGAAAGCTGGTGAAACGTGATATTTCACGCGAGTCGCGTCAAAAGAACGTTCTGGAAAACGCGCGCAGACCACCACTCGAAAGCGGGCGGCGGTTCTGAGGACCGCCGCCACTGATCGAGGCAGCGATCACGAGACCGCCGCCACCGCAGGCGGCGGTTTAGTTATCAAGATCAAAAGGCCAAGGAAAGAAGGAAAAAGGGGGAAACAAAGGGCACGGGGGCTAGGCGGGGCATGCGGGATGTTAACGCATACTCCGAGAGCTTTTCCGGATCCCGAACACCTTGTGAGGAGACCTGTATCATCATTGGGGCACTTGTTACACTGTTCCGGTAGTACAATACCTTACAATTTTGGGTACGTACAAGAACCCTATAAATATTAAGTTATGAGACCATAATGAGGGACCAAGCACTAGTCATTATTATTATCCACCTAGAGTTGCATCCATTTATAGTATATTCTATTCCATCCACCATATATTAAAATTTTTCTACACATAGTTATCTTGCTACTTCACAAAGTGTGAATGGCACAAGAGCAATCTAGGGCATGTTTCACACACACATAGAGAGAACTACTTCGGGTCTAGAATGTAGTGTTGCGCTCGATTAGTAAGTACACTATTGTGCAAATTGAGTGAGGTCGATCGACCCTATCATATAAATTTTTCTTTTTATGGATTGATTCTTGTTTAGGGTTTTTCAATTCTTTCTTTCATTGGTGATTATCATCGACATCGACATAGTTTAGCGAACCTAATGCGACAAACAACGAGGGTTTCGAGACCATCTCCTGAACCTATGAAACTTAGTTCCGGACATGTTGCACAAACCAAGGCACCCATTATACGGACCGGGGTGCCCACAGCACCCCAATCCCTCTCCAAGCACTCCAGTCCAGCTATATAGCTCAGATCCATCCTTTTTAGGGATTACGCATAATCGTTCTGCTTCATGTTTCTCCAGTCACCTCTAAGACAAATTCCAGGTGAGCTCCTCTATTCAACTGAGTTCTTTCCTCTTCTCTCTTGCATATTAGGGTTTTTACTTTCATTAGATTAGTTTTCTTGGGTCATTTATACACTTCTTTCCGCATGTACATGTCATTCTAGATTAGATTAACTATAACATCTCTCATATTTTAGTTAATCATTTTGGTGAACCCGATCATCCATGCTTATAGGATCTTCACTCATAGCTTCTCATTCTAGGGTTTATTCTCCTTTCACCATGGCTCACTCTCATACTGATTTTACCGAAGAATATCTTAAGGCCATTAATGATCATATTGTTGAGCACCCTCAAGATCTAGACTTACTTTTACATGTGGCTCATGAGGAAGCTACTAATTTGGCGAACTCAACACTTATGTGGCTATACCAACTTCTGTTGCCACTCAACCGCTTGCTTCCACTCTCCCACCTATTTTTACTATTCTGGTTCCTATCGATACTCCTACTAATCATTTTACATCACCCTTATTTTCTCATGTACAACAAGTTTCATCTGTTGGCAATCAAGACTTAACTTCTCTTTATCATGACCTTCAAGCTCAAATCCGTAAGTTGCAACAAGCCACTTTGCATGCATCATCATCTTTAGATTCTACTTTATTGTTGAATACTCCATTCACACCTGCCATCTCTACTTACTCGCTTCCTCCTAGATTTTTCACCCCTAAGCTTCCCATTTTCAATGGGCATGGTGACCCGCAAGAGCATCTTAGAGTGTTTCATGTAGCTTGTCTAGATTTTTCCATGATCATATTCTCTTAGCTAAAATCTTTCCTTATAGTCTCCATGATTATGCAATGCGTTAGTTTTATGACCTACATGTTCACTTGGTAACTTCATTCACGCATCTAGCCAATGCCTTTCTTACACATTTCTCCATCAATATCGGCTCTAATATCTCTTATGCTCAGCTAGCGCAACTTAAATAGGGATCCAATGAACACTTCGCTAACTACATTTTAAGGTATATGAAAAATCTCACAAATATGATAAATGTACTTGTAGAATCTGAGCTTTAGGATTTGTTCATTCAGAGTCTTTTACCGCATCTCCAAGAGAGTGTTCTTTTTGAGAAATCTCTTTCATTTAATTAGATCGACATACCCTTAAGCTTCATGAGACCAAAATTCTATCCATAGGCAATCTTAAGTATCAGGAACAAGCTTCATCCTCCACTCATTTTCAAAATAAGACACCATTCAAACCATCTACAACCAAGCCAACCGACACTAAAATCACCATCAACGCCGCCAGTCAGTCCTACTAAGCATGTATATTCACAATAGCCTAGAGCACGTTTAACAACTTTTTGATAGCTCCACATCTCATATTGAAACAACTTCTCGAGAGCAACCTTATTACCCTTCCTCCACCACTCAAGTTAGACCCATCACGACCAAAAGGTAGGAACTACAATGAGAACTTCCACTGTGATTATCATCAATGTGTGGGACATTCAACAAATAGATGTTTCAAACTCCGTACAATCATCCAAGATCTAATTGATGATGTATGCAATGGAAATTTGCACAAGCTATGGAATGAGGCTAAAGAACCTCAAAACTTTGCTAACTCATCCATGCACCATAGGATTAGAGCTAAACAAGAGAAACTAACATGAAAGCATTATAACTTTGACAAAAACATCAAAAACTAGCATGTATACTACTTTCTACTCTATGAAAGCTTAATGAAAGTGAACCTAGTTAGATTATATAGCAATCGAATTGTGTGTTGTTTACTCCATGAGGATGAATGAATCTCACTAAATGGCTACATGGCCAAGTTTAGTTATTTCATTACTAACCTAACATGGGTGTAAGATGAAGTTATTTTAATGGTGGATGACCCAAGATCAAATGCCTTATTAGCTTGGCTAATGCAAATGAGCTCTTAAGCTTTCTTAGGCTTGGTTTGGCTTTAGCTTATGTAAAGTTGTGTTTTGAATGGGTAGGCTTAGCCTTGTATTTATAGTTTTTCAGTTGGGAGAATTTGGAATTTGGGTGCATGTGGGACTAAAGCTCAAACAGCAAACTTTTCAATTAGATTAGGATAAACATGCTTTAGGCTTAGTTAAGATAGGATTAGGCCAGATTAAACTTGATTAGCAAGTGATTAGAGACTCATTGAGAGTTGGGAGGGGTCTGGATAACCAATTGTGGCCCGATAGATAGCCTCTACGAACTAGGGAGGTTTTGAATGGTCGAAAGGAGGAATGTTTAGATAATAAGAGAGATATTAACCAAATAAGCTGATTATAGGAGGAATATGACCAAAAGAGTGTCGTGAATGGGCATTCAAGAATGGAGTGAAGTATGGGGATTTAATGAAGTGTCATTAATTGATTGGATTGGATGAAATGCTAAGTCTAAGCATATTTTAGGTGTCTACATTTGCCCCTTCTATTTGAGGTGTCTACGTCACTTCAAAGAAAGTAGACAAGCATAAACAAGTATAAAATCTTGAATGGATAGAAGAAAAATGAGAATAATGAAGGATTCCCCCTCGATTGGTGATGGGGTGATAGAAGAACTCGATCGACTATCGAAAAGATGACAGAAAGATAATAGAAGAAATGATAATGTGAAGAAGAAGAAAAGAAAAGGGATATAGAAGAAAAGGAGTATGAGAAAGGGGGAATGAGCTAACATCCATCCAGTGCCTTTTAAACAACTTTATTTTTCATCATATTGCTAAAGATCTTCATCATCGGTCCTTATTAAAAAGAATGAACAAAAGTGTAGTATGACATGAAAAGCCATATACAAACAAATGTCCATTGCTAAAAAAACAACTCCATGCAACATACAAAATGCAATGCAATACGAGAAAGTAAAATATGTGTAACTCCATGCAACATACATAATGCAATGCAATACAAGAAAGTAAACAAGCTAAACCTAATAGAGAAACAAGTACCATGTTTTTGTTATCAAGCTTCAGTTCCAACCTATTCAAATTAACGACAAGGGTTAATGATGGTGCCCCAAGCAAGGATACATGCAAAGGGAAAATGGAGGACACTTCGGTCCGATGAAAAGCAATGTGCACTATGAAACAGTACCAGGCAACTCGTTGTGCCCCAGAGTACAGACGAAGTAAGTAGCCCAACTTTTGTTAATGGAGGTAGATTAAGATGATCCGTGATTCACACACATGAACATGTGAGAACCAAAGAGCAACTTTTTGTAGGATGATTTTCCATTTTTAGAAGTTTTCTTAAACATATTTGAATGTTTTTATTTTTCTAGCATATTTCAATGTTTTTGTTATTTTTAACATATTTGAATGTTTTTGATGATTTTTCTAACATATTTGAATGTTTTGATTGTTTTTGAAAGTTTTCTGAAACTATTTATAGGAAGAAGAGAAGCATGGATGCCCCTAGCAATAGATGGGATGTACAAGGGCATAAGGCCACGTGCATATGAGAGAGGTGAAGATGCAAAAATTCCCCAACAATTAGGTGGGAGTATTCAAAGGCAAACTCTTCATAGGTAGAAGTGGGACCCAAGGCCATTATGGATAGGTTCAATATGATGATGAACGTACACCAATGAAGTGCTGGGAAGAAGCAAGTATGCCCCCAGCGTAAGTTGGCCTAAAAGCACATGATAGAAAGGAAGGAAAAGATTGTTTTTGTGAAAGGTGACAAAAGTGTTTGAAAACATGGCAAAAAAACTAATCTTATACACATGGATGTTCTTAACGAAGTAGAAGAACGGTGTGAATGATATGAATGTAGCTTAGAAGCCTCGCGAGGAAGAATTGATTAGCCAAAGGCACAAATTGTGAGACGAGACATGGACTAGAGTAAGAGTTTGAACAAGGTCCAAAATGAGACACTTGGTAACATACTAATCCTGCCTACTCATAGAGATCTAGTGTGTGCATGTGGAGTTTAATTACCTCTTGAAGGGAAGATTTAATAGACAAAAAGTGAAGACACCCTAGCCAAAGTGTAGGGATGATTGATTTTGAAAGGTGATTTTGTGAATGAAGGGTGGAAGGATAGCCATACATTGCTCCGCTGCGCCAAACAGCATCTATATGCCACCTGACAGAGATGTATTTGATTCTAATCACAACATTTCTCTACTACCAATCAGTGTCCATAGCCCCGATAGAGATTATTGGAAATACCCCAAGAGAGAGTTATATATCAATTTGCTTTTGCTTTGTAGCTTTTAGCTTTTTATTTTTGATTGATTTTGATTCTTTTGCTTTCTGAAAACTTATTTCAGATCTCTTGTTTGACAAGGGGTTTAAGAACCACTAATGGCTTGATGGAAGGAGGTGGAAGTGATTGTGATGATGAAATTGGCTAGTGTCAACAAATATGTCCAAAAGTTCTTCGCAACAAGTTTATTAGATGGTGAATGTGATAGGATCTCTAAGAGGTCAATCATTCTTTAATTTACCAAGGTGATAAAAGACAAGGGTCAAATGGATACCATAGAGATAAATGTCACAAAATGCGTGCAAATAAGCTAACCAAAATATCACCGAAGGGATGGAAATGGTAGGAATACTTGCAGAAGAATAGCAAGGAAGGGAAGAAAGAAACATCCATGTGTACACAATACTTGATTGCAATGTTTGATCTTTGTACCTTTGATTTTTGTTGTGTTTTCTCAATGTTTATGGTATTTTTGAATTGTTTTTTGATTTTTAGATTTTGACAGTTTTAAGAGGTTGGGACTAACAAAGTCACTCTATGTGGTAAGATCCAAAAATAATGTTTGCGACTTCCTTGATAAGGGAGACTATGAATGTTTGTTTATCAAGAGTGATATTATCCCCGATCTCGATGATTAAGGTGAGTTCACACTCAATAAATGACTGTGATTTGTTACGAAACATGGATTTCATATGCGAGAGCTTGAGTTCCCTATCTAGAGGTTTAGGCACTTTGTGCCATACTTGATGGTTAAGTTGATGTGCATTCTTGAATTGAGCTTGATTTAGAATTTTGAGGTTGTTTGATTTGTTGGGAGCTATAGAGCTCTTTACGCTTTGATCGAGCTTGATTAAGAAACTATTTGGGTTTCTTATAAGTTAACGCGTGACTTGTCTGATCCCTAGAAGGAGAAGAAAGTGAATGTGGATGTTTATAACTAATGTGATAAATGACCATGGGCTTGCCACAACCATTGATAGAAGAAATATTTGATGGATGAAATGGATATGGTCCAGAATTAAAGAGGAGGGGCTACCGGAGGCGAGCTACTACTAGAAGATGATGAAGGGCTTCCAGGATGTGGCCCAAGAATAGAAGAAGAAGGGCTACTAGGACATGACCCATAGATAGAAGACAACGGGCTACTAGGATGTGGCCCAAGAATAGAAGAAGAAGGGCTACTAGGGACGTGACCCATAGATTTAAGATAATGGGCTATTAGGATGTGGCCCAAGAATAGAAGATGATGGACTACCCGGGGGTGATCCATACCTAGAAGACAAGGGGCTAGTTGGACGTGCCCCAAGAATAGAAGATAGTGGGATACTCAAAAATGTCCCACAAATAGCAGAGGAAGGGCTACTAGAAGGTGACCCACACCTAGACGAAGATGAAGGGCTACTTGGCGTTGACCCCATAAGAGATTGTGATTGAGGAATTATGATAGACAAGGAGTGATTGGGTGATGAGAAGATAGGCCATGGATCAATGTAAGATCTAGGAGTTTCCTCACTTAATGAAGAATGTGAATATGGAAGAATAAGAGGAGCATCAAGTTGCATGATTTGAGGCTCTTCCTCTGTTTCTTGATAAAAGGAATCAACATTTTTCTTAGAATATGCAGGAACATCGAAGTCTAAAGAGAATCATTTCTCGTAATCTTCTAAAGGAATATCTTCATGTGCCCCTATAAATGCCCGATTTTTCTTCATTCGAAAGAGGTCAATCGATATGATTTGTTGATCGACCACCAGGGGTTGATTGGAAGAAAGAGGTTCACTTGGTGTAGAATACTTAGAAGACGTTTGATGATGATTGATAGAAGAAGATGAGATGAGAGACAAAGAAGATGTGTAGCTAGATGTCTCAAGAATATAAGAAGGTGGTGTGGACCTACCTATATGATGGTATATCATCTATAAACTAGTAGGATTAAGTCCAAATTCTGTAGATTGCGACGCATGGGTTGATTCAGACGTTTGACTCAAAGGACTTTGAGTCACATGAATCTTCAAAGAAGGAAGATTTATTGGGGGTGATTGATGAAGAAGGTCCTACGAAGAAGGGGAGACCGACCGTGATTCAAGAATCACACTGGGTGAATAATAAAAAGGGTCCTGCAAAAAAAGAGAGGACTGCGATTCAAGAATTGTATTAGATGTTTGATTGGATGGATTTGGAGTCGCACATATCTTCAAAGGAAGAAGATGTCATTGAGGTGGCTGATGAAAGGGGTCCTGTGAAGAAAGGAAGGACCGCAACATAGGAGTCATATTAGATGACTTAGGAGTCGAATTAGATGAATCCAAACAGTAGTTTGGATCCGAATAGTAGTTTGGATTTGAATCATCAGAAGATTCAGAGGAAATATTTGGATTGGAATCCTCAGAGGAAGAGGAAATGTTTGGATTAGAATTAGAAGAAGAGTGGGGGGAACTCGAATAATAATTTAGATCAGAAGCATCCAAATCATACCACCGACTATGAGATGAAGGTGGGGAACGAGTTACCCGTATGGGACTTCTAGCATGAAGAACCAAATGAGGTTTAGTCATGATGGACATCCTTTGATGTGAATGCCGAAAATTGAATTCCTTATTGTCGTAAGAATGAGGAACTACACGATAATCAGTCATTGTTGGCATCATTTTAATCTCAAATATCTAGGCCTGGATAGTGTGATAAAACTTCTTCAAAGTGAAGAAGGTGTTATGTCCATCTAGGAAGCATAACAACAACCAACTAGACATTTCGTAAGTACGGAGATGCGTGTGTGATTTTCTGAAGGGGGTCTAAGGAAAATAAACATCGTGATGACGCAATCTCAATGAGATCAAAAGGGATTGCCCTAGAAAATGATTTATCTAGATGAATAATCACAAGGAACAATCACGCAAGTGTGAAACACAAAGCCAATCAACAAGGAACTACTCCCTATGTAAAATGTGCATGCAAAATGATAATTCGATGCAAAGATGATCAACACAATGTAAATATTTATGTCAAGCTCAAAATGAAAAAGGCATAAATATTAACAAAGGGTAGATGCGACTCCCAATCAAAGGATACCACGACAAGTTCAACAACTAAAAATACCTAAATGTTAAAGGGTGGGTTTACAAATGTAAGCCACGTAACCACACCAATTGGACACATCTATCAAGCTTCGTGGAGAAGTGAGATATTAGTGTCAAAGTGGTATCAAAATGACACAAACAAAGTAAGTGACACCTTTCAAGATTTAGGACAATGTTTGAAATCAAACTAATTCAAAGTATACTAAGGATGTGTTAAAATGTGGGCAGCGTAATGCCACAATGTGGAAACTCAGATCATGTTTACGAGAAACATGAAATAAGTATATAATTATGTCGAGACAATGCAAACGAGGTAACATGTCAAAGGGAGATAAAATGGTGAATCAATCCTAACTATGATGATGATCCTGACATGGGTATCAAGATCACAAAGTCTACCAATGATATAAATATGCCTCTCGCACACTTTAGACGTTTAACTTACCTAGCCGCAAACATGGATGGGTGTAAATGGACAAAAAAGTGGCAGAAGCAATCGATTGGTAACACAAAGGTAGTCACCCTTCCTTTGATCAACAAAGTGTCAAAAGAAGGTGAAGGAGGCAGATCAAAATGGGGGTGAAAATTTTTTTGCTTTACTTTGGCAGAGTTTCACCTTACCTTAAGGTAAGTGAAGAACTAGGCCAGAGTAACGCGTCACACGTTTCATGATGAAAATGATGGCTCACAACTCAACATAGTTTAGAGTGGGCTCTGGCTAAAATATATTTTCCTAGGTGGTTCTCTCGTCCTAGGTACTACAAATATTATCCATGAGTGGGATGATTTACCCAAAAAGTCACACTGACTAGTTTGGGAGTATCTCGACTTTTCCCCTTTCAAGCACAATGGGCATCAGATGCATCCAATTGTGTACTTAAAATGGTTGCATAGGGACAACTTGTAACTCTATCTCACAAAGGAATTACTATTTAGATAGGTAGTGTGGAGCACTTCTTGTTTCATCCACAAGGTTCCCTCTTGTGTGGACTACTTTGGGGTTCCTGGAACCACCCCCATTGTTGCAGCTTAAGGTGTTATGCCAAAGGGGTTATGTTCTAGTTGAGATGAGAGAGACGTACCCTTTTCCGAAACCTGCAATACAGTGTTTTGAATATGTTGTTTGTTTTATCTTTTTTAATTAGATGTGGTTTGCTCGAACACCATTTGGCAACCTGTATAACAATTGTATTAGTAGTTTTCTGAATTTTGTTTTGATTCCTCCATTCTTTGGCAAGCAATGGCATTTTGGTCCTGTATGACGATTTTTAGTAGTTTTCCATCAAAAGAGAAGGCATCATTTCTGATTCTCCAGCTCATCCAAGGATGCAAGAGAAGAGCATACGTGATTGTCTTCAAAAATCCAAAAAGATATCAAAATGGAAAAATACTTTTAATTCAACTATGCCAAGTTTAGCCAATTTCCACTCAAATATTCCTAACAACCTCAAAGCATCAAAAGGACTTAAGAATCATTTCTGATTCCCAAGATCACCTAAAAGGTGTGAGGGAAGAGCATACATGAATTTAATCTCATGATTAAACATGCAATGTTTATTAACCTTTTAAACAAGTCAAATCACCATCAAACATGTAAAAAAACCCTACAAAATAGAAGTTGGATTCAAAATAAAACTTGCAAGGTGTTAGAACATTAAAGACCAAAATTTTCAAAGCATTTAGACATGTTAGAAATGAGTAGTTTAATAAAAATTAAAACCTTAAATTTTTGGTAACTTAAAACCCCAAATTTATGTTTTCATTAATTATTTCACTTCAATACCTTTCCAACGCAACAAAAATGGAGTCGTTTCGAGTTCGGGAGCAAAAGTTATGGCCTCCTAAGAGAAACTGCTAATGATGCGTGCGCCACCTTTGTTAGTGTACATGCGCCCCTTTTTGTGCATGCACCTTTTTTTGGTGCTGCACACCTCTGTAAAAAAAAACAAAGTGATAGTTGCACTGTGTACACGAGTAGAATGGCATGTGCACCCCCTTTCCTATAGGTGGCTAAAAAACACGTGATTTTTCAAAAATATCAAAATTTTATCGATTTGGTTCAATTTTTGGTAGCACTTCACCTCCTTTGATCCTGCAAAGAGTACAAAAACAAGACAAACCTAGCTAAACTAGTTAAGAAACATGATTTTTATCCATTTAGAACAAAAATATTAGTGAAACTAAAAACTTGAACTAATCTAAAAACTTTGAAACTAATCTAGAAAGCTTTGAAACTATCCTAGAAAGATTAAAACTAAGAAATAGTTAGAAACTAAAACAAAAAGCTTCAAAGTGACTCCATTAATGGAGGATGGACATAAGTGTCCCACCGGCGTGTGCAAATGTAAATGTATGCAATGGAAAGTTTCACAAGCTATGGAATGAGGCTAAAGAACCTCAAAACTTTGCTAACTCATCCATGCACCATAGGATTAGAGCTAAACAAGAGAAACTAACATGAAAGCATTATAACTTTGACAAAAACATCAAAAACTAACATGTATACTACTCTCTACTCTATGAAAGCTTAATGAAAGTGAACCTAGTTAGATTCTAAGCAATCAAATTGTGTGTTGTTTACTCCATGAGGGTGAATGAATCTCACTAAATGGCTACATGGCCAAGTTTAGCTATTTCATTACTAACCTAACATGGGTGCAAGATGAAGCTATTTTAATGGTGGATGACCCAAGATCAAATGCCTTATTATCTTGGCTAATGCAAATGAGATCTTAAGCTTTCTTAGGCTTGTTTTGGATTTAGCTTATGTAAAGTTGTGTTTTGAATGGGTAGGCTTAGCCTTGTATTTATAGTTTTCCAGTTGGGAGAGTTTGGAATTTGGGTGCATTTGGGACTAAAGCTCAAAAAACACTTTTACATTAGATTAGGATAAACATGCTTTAGGCTTAGTTAAGCTAGGATTAGGCTAGTTAAACTTGATTGGCAAGTGATAAGAGACTCATTGAAAGTTAGGAGGGGTCTGGATAACCAATTGTGACTGATAGATAGCCTACAAAGCCAATAGAAGTGTTCTAGAGAGAACTAGGGAGGTTCTGAATGGTCGAAAGGAGGAATGTTTAGATAATAAGAGAGATATTAGCCAAATAAACTGATTATAGGAGGAATACGACCAAAAGAGTGTTGTGAATGGGCATTCGAGAATGGAGTGAAGTATGGGGATTTAACGAAGTGTCGTTAATTGATTGGATTGGATGAAATGCTAAGTCTAAGCATATTTTAGGTGTCTTTAGATGAAAACAAACTAGAGTTTGCAAAGTCGATAACTCTACATCGAGTAACGACAAGGGTAAACTCAAGCTCTTTAACAACAAATATCAATAACGTGAAAAAAAGACATCGAATTTTAATTCCAATCACACATATCACACAAAGTGCCTCCTCCTAGATATGGATCTCTTGAATTCTTAGTTTCAAATACGACACTTCGCCACTCGATATTTTTTTCTCCGATCATGATTATCATTCAAAATTTACATATAATCATTTACATATCAAGGCATTTGTTGGCTCGACCTCCATTAATAACACTAAGGTTGACCCATCATGGCTCGTTAGTGCATGCTCTATTTCACTTCTTAGGGCTATCGGTTATCCTCCATCACAAATTGAATATCCTTTCAACAAACCCTTTGGCATTGTCAAACTACATGTTACAGTTGGTCCTCTTACACTACTTGTGCCTTTCCTTGTTAGAAACACAATTTATGAAGGTGATATGATTCTCGGTCTCAATTGGATTTTTCACTCTCTATATATCGTTTCTATGAATCATTTGTGACTCAAATTTATTCACAACAAACAAGTTGTTTCTATTTATAGTGTACCTCCATATATTCCATGGTCGTCATCTCCTCGCACACTAGTTAGTTCATCATCTACTTCTTCTCACACATCACATTCTATGTTGCTCAAAGCACAGTCTACTCCTAGCTCACCTACTTGAGCATCGTCTACAAGACCTCATCATTCCCGTAGTCCTACACATAGGCATAGCCCCCATCCTAAGATAATTCTGCATCTCGATGCAAACCACCACCTCGAGTTTATTCCACGTGGTTCGCATCACCTTCGCATTCAACATTTTGTATATCTCTATCACCGACACATTTTGTGATGCCATGACCTTAATCATATATTCATCCCTTACATGCACATAAACTTCATTCACGTGCACAACGTCTATCTACCATATTGCCACCGTTAGATCATGGTCATACATTTTCATCACCATAGGCACCCGATGGAGGACATTCATCCTTCACTATCATTAGCTACTTTACTTATTCATATATACTTGGGGGGCATCACATCTAATACATTCCCCCCCAATTTTTTTTTATCGATTATGCATATTACATCTTTGCATTCGATACATCAATCTCCTAACATAGACATACTCATCCTACAATCTAGAGCCGTTATTACCCAATGACACACTTGTGTGCTTGATTCATATTTGACATTGAGGGATTACTACACATGAACCCCACACACCTCACTATAGGAATTACACATTGTGTTTCACTACACATTGCACGTCATACATTACATCACATAACTCATCATTATGTTTAGTGTTGTATACTATTCATCATCTTGTCCATTATACATATCACACACTTCGTATTATTAGGTTATCTACACATATTACATTTCATTCTACACATAGCGTCTTTACATCTCGCGACATATGCCTTGCATCATACACTGCACATATCCATGTCACACATATTCTACATACTATACTATTCTTCATCACATATGAGTCTAACATTACATTCATCCTACATACTACATTACTAGTCTATCTACACATGTTACATTACACACTATACATTACATTTTATACATTCTACACATCTTGAATTGAATTTTACACACCACACATTTCAACATGCTATTTATCATATGATCATCACTACATATACTACATCATCTTCTACCTGTTGCATTCACCACCCTATGATACACTTTAGTTCCTTGGTCCATACTCATTGCCGAGGGTTTACAAATCAAATGGACCTTACACTCATCACATGTTTACCATTCAAAATTTTATCATGCGACATTTCTAGGATAATTGCACATGTTACAGGATAAATCGTCACTTATCTTGAATCATCTTATAGTGGTATACGCTTTAGGCTACATCACCACTCCATATTATTCATCTTTTAGTGACACTCGCTATATGTTAACTTGTCACTTCCTTTATTCACCTTATAGTGATATACGCTTTAGGAAAAATCATCACTCTTACTCTTCATCATGTCATGATATATGCTCGGGCTATAAGGCTCACGCTCATCTTTTCTATATGTCTCATATCATCACTACATATACACACTCATCACAAAACATTATACACAACCCATACTTTTACCATTTCTTGATGATGCAATCTTGTTTATGGTTCATTCTTGATTGTTGAGGGGGTAAAAAAAATGAACCTCATTGCATAATTCCATTCACTCGGGGGCACATAGCTCCTATCATTCCATCTTGCCTTCCATTCCACCCATCTACAACATACTACATATTATGGTTCTTTTACCCTTTCTTGCATCTAATTTTTCATGGTCACTTTATTAAAAATGCTAGCTAGATTGTTTGTATGTCATTTATATATATCATACACACATGTGCATTCACACCTTTGTCTAGTTTTGATTGCGAGATACATGTCTCTTGTACGGAGAACATATGTTCACCTTCTACCCTTCCTATACCATTTGTTGGGGGCATCCACGTTCATCTATAAGAGGTTTTATTGTTTCATTTTGTACTTATCACTTTACATTACATGGTTATACATGCTTTTGACATACTAATTATCTTTCTAACATGCTAACAGGTGCTTCATGAGAAGCATTTGTTTTACAGGATATTTTCTTCTATACTTGTTTGTTACATTATCTCATTATTGTTTTCTTTTGTATATGGGCCTTTCCCTATGTTTGGTATGCACACTTGTTTGTTGTTTGTGACCATGATGGCCTTGTGTGTCTTGCGACATTGTGAGTTATGTCCCATGTTTGCAGCATACTTTGTGCACCTTACTTGTATTCTTGTGTGTTCACATCACTTTTCTTGGTAGCTTACACACTATTTGCATAGTTTACACCTTGTCTTCTACATGCATGATTTTTCATAATAACACTTGTTTGGCTAGCCTTCTTGTTTTTTTGTGCCTTGTTTTCTACCAAGAAATTTCCCTTCCACCTATAGGGCACAAAATTCATGTGGTTTTTCCTATTTTGGGGCCACATTCTCCTATGAATGAGGTCACATGCGGCCTAAAAGAGGGGGGCATCATTTGGGGTTTTACATTCTACACAACATGTTTACACCAATTTAGCTCAATGCACTTTCCACCCTTGGAATTTTGGGTTACATACAACGAGTGGGTTCAAACCAGTCTATGAAATCCATACAAAATCTATTTTACAAGACGTGGTTGTCCTTATCATTCAAGGGAGCAAGATTCTTGGTTGGCGAGATCTGACAACGTAATTCCTCCCAATACTTCTTCTACTTCGACATCGAGATCACACAAAAACTAGGAAAGTACAAATATCTCTTCACACATGTTTAGGGAATCGATTAAAGGTTATAGGATACGGTGGAATTCCTTGTTATACTTCTTCGACTTATGGCATCGGATCGCCCAAAAACCCACAGAAAGTACGGGATATTCTTCTATACTCTCATTCTTGACATGGATCAAGTGCACATGTTCCATTTACATTTTTATTTGTGTATTTTACATTTACATGCTTTTACATACATACACATGTGTCTTTTACATAACGTTTTTACACATACATACATATATATTTGACTACTTGATCATTTTATCCTTGTAGGTCTAGCCGTATGAGAAACAAGTAGTCAAATGGGGGCAACAACAACAACTACAACAACAATGACATCAACAACAACACTTCATGGCAACACACTTCACATACCAACAATGCAAATACATCACATCAATAGCTACCACACGTATCCTCCCAAGGTTCACTCTCATTACATTTTTTCCCATTTTCATGTAGACACAAAATTATGTACTTTAGACATTATTTATCCTGGTCTTATACTACTATTTAGAAGGTTCTCAAGTGAATAAAGTACTAATTAATCCCACCTTTTGGCCATCTTTATTTTACATTTTATTTTGTAGTTCCCGTATATTTTCTAGAACTTATCCGTCCATTTCACAACCGCCTGTCATTCTAGCCCAAAATCAGGGCACCCCAGCCTATACTGGGGTGCCCTGGGTGCCTCTTGTCTCACCCTAGGTGCCCCAATCTATGCATGTCCTTTCCCGCTTATTTTTGGGGCCTTTCCAATCATTTTTCATCCTTATCCTTTTCTCAGTCATCCTTATCGGGATTGATTACAAAATTAAGATTGAGATCCCTATTTATATAAAGTTATAAGACCATAATGAGGGTCCTAGTGTCACATACTACTATCACTCCATCTAGAGTTGCATCCATTGCATCACTTGCATCCACATAATGCCGTGCACTAATGATAGGAGATATACATAACACACACGCATAAGGGGAGCGATTATAATTTATTCCATGCACACATGTTATTTACCATTCCTATAGTTACTATTGCTCATTACTTCATAAAGTACGACTAGGACGAGAGCACCTAGGGCATGACATGCACACACACTTGAACTACATCTAGATCTGAAATTTAGTGCAGCCGTCGGTGATAAGACCACTAGTTTGGTAGCTGAGGTCATTATACAACTCATCCAATGAATCCAATGTGACGAGATAGGTAAGTTTCTCAATCAACTTGCAACCATCTTGGAATCGGTTTCTAAGAATTTACATAGACCAAAGTTCCCAGACAAGAAACTCGGGTGCCCCGAGGTGCCCATGTACTCTCCCAGTGTACCCAAGTTATTTCAAATCTGGTCTTTGCAAGGTTCCAGAGTGTTCATCTGCACTTCCAGTTCTCGCTTTCGGACTTGCAACAATCTCTTTGAATCAACTAAGCAACTTCTCTCCTTTATCTTACACATTTAGGGTTTTATTCCAATTAAAATAATTATTTACATTCATTCCATACTATTTTAGTACATTGATTACAGTGTTTTAGTCCTCCTATTTATATTAACATTAATACCCTATACCCCATTCTAGGTTTCCATTTTATGTTAATCATTTTTGTGAGCCCGACGTCTCTTTCTACCACCTTCTAGGGTTTGGTATTCACATCTTTTTCCACCATGTCATATCCTTATCAGGTCATGGCCCCATCTTTGTATCCTACCTATACACTTACCAAGGTCACCAATATAGTTACTATCGATGCCAACTTCATGTGTGTGCATACCCAACACCCCCTCGCTTTGTCTCGTCCTTCACCAACAATAATTATTGTTGGTCTTCCCCTAATGTTCTTTGACTGGCATAGCCTCCTCCATCATCCATTACCTCTTTCCTCCCCTTGTCTCCATCTCCACCCTTTCTTTTCACTTCTTCCCCACCTCTCCATCTTCCCTCCACCCTCATCAATATCTTTATTATCTTCATCATGCAACCTTTTCTATTCTCATCATAATCCTCTTATCCTCATCTCATCCATCTTTATCGCTTTTCCCTTTCTTCCCCTTTTTTTCTTGTTCCCCCTTCTTACTTCCCCATTTTTTCCTTATTTATTCCTCACCATCCCATATTTATTTCCTCCCACCTTCCACATGCGCTTCTATGCGTGTGTACCATATTCCTTCCCTTGGTCTCCACTCTGTCATCTCTTCATTCCCCATTATTTTCACCTTCAAAATTCCCTCCCCTTATTTTCTCTACCACCCCTATCCTTTTCCTGTTTCTCTTCCTTTCTCTAATCTTCTCCACATCTTCCTGTTCTCTTCTCTAGTTTATTTCTTTTCTCTGTTCTATCATCTCTTTCGTATTCTTCATCTTATTCATCTCCTCTAGTTCTCTCACTTCATCTTCTTCACCTCCTTCACTGTATATTTTCTATTCCACTTGCACTTTTCTCCCCCTTTTCCTAATTTCACCCTCTACTATGTTGTATTTTCTCATCTCATCTTCTCCTTCTTGTTTATTCTTCCTCATTTCCTTCTCCTATCATCCTTCTCTACTATTCTCTTCCACCTCTTTTTTTTCTCCTCCTAACATAGTTTCTTCATTTTCTCCTTTCTACCAATGATCTCTTTCGTTTTCTTTATATTCTGCACTTTCCTATCTCCTCCATTATTTCCATCATTTCTCTCCCTTCATCTCCTCCATTTTTCCATCATTATCCTCCCTTCATCTTCCTCATTTCATCCATTATTCCCATCATTTCTCTCCCTTCATTTTCTTCATCTCCTCCATTTTTCCATCATTACTCTAACTTCATCTTCCTCATCTCCTCCATTATTCCATCATTTATCTCCATTCATCCACATCTCTCTCTTTTTAGTACTTTCATCCTCTACTCTGTCACCTTATCTATTCTCATCTCATCTTCATCTTGTTCGTCCATCCACATCCCTATCACCCTTCTACCCATTTCATTCTTTTCTTCTTCTCCTCAACCACATCCGCTCTATTTTATACCTTTGTCTTCTTCACCTCGACTTTTCTTTCCTCATTCTTTTCCTACCCATAATCAACCACTACTCCTATCTATTCCTTTTTTCTTTTTCACTCTAAATCATTATATCCTTTAGTAAATCTTCACACTTAAAGGCCTATTCAAATATTTCTCCATTTATACACCACAACCTCGTCCTCCTCTCTATAGATTTGACATGTCCTCTATTCGAGAGAAATGTCATCTCTTCTATTCTCGTCATCCCTCTCAACGGGCATCATCACATCTATCCCTAATCACATCTTCCCATGGCATTTTTGTCTTGGAGGATACCATAACGTTCATCACATATCACCTTCTATTCTCCTTAAAAACATTTTCTCTACTTTTTCTTCGCAAAAGTAGATTGAATTCTTCCCCCATTCGCATGAGAAAGAGGAATGTTTTATATTTTATTCATAATAAAGGAACACCTTCCTTAAGAAATATATATTCAAAAACATAGATCCCTTTGCTTGGGGCATGTTCATTCATATTGTCTACTTTATTTGAAAGAACACTACTTTCATAGTACCTAGATGCATATTTGTTCAATTCCTCATGTCTAAAGGATGTCGCATCCTTTTGCCCATAACTTGTTAGAACCTTTTCTAGACATCTATTCACATTTATTTGCACATATTTTTATGTCTTCCTTTGACTCATCAAGCACATGGCTTGCACATCCATATTGTAGTGATTTTCAACCACTCACAGGTCGATAAGACATTACCTTCGTCTCCATTGAGACTATTCTTTTTCCCTACTGACATGATATCCTAATCACTACCATATTTTTTCTTTTTTAATCCTCCTCTGGGATATATTATCCCTTCATCTTCTATTATCTTACTTATTCATCTATCTCTTTCAAATTCATTTTGACTTCCTTTAGGTCGTCAATCACAAGTTTGAGGGGGAGCACCCAATCAATCATCTTTTCATTACTTCATCTCGCAGCTTGCCCAACGCAAACCACTCATAAAAAAATGGGCAAATGTAGACACCAATTTTTGGTGTCGTTTCTTCATTTCATCCTACGTCTTCTCTTCTTCATTAGGCTTTCCCATTCAAATTCCTTTTCCTCTCTAATTTAATTCAAATTCATTTTCCCTCCTAATTTCATTCAAATTCCTTTTCCTCCTAATTTCATTTGAATTCATTTTCCCTCCAAAATTTAATTAATTCCATTTCCCACCAAAAATACATATCTAATTAATCAATATTAATTGATTAATTAATCCCTTTTAAATCAACTTATGAATTTAATATTCAAAAGTAATCCATGTCATTCCACTAATGAATTTAATATTCAAAAATAATCCATATCCAACCCACTAATGAATTTAATATTCAAAAGTAATCCATGTCATTCCACTAAAGAATTTAATATTCAAAAATAATCCATATCCAATCCACTAAAGAATTTAATATTAAAAATAATCCATATTCAATCCACTCATGAATTTAATATTAAAAATAATCCATATTCAATCCACTCATGAATTTAATATTCAAAAATAATCCATATGCAATCCACCTTTGAATTTAATATTCAAATATAATCCCCACTCACCTAATTAGGGTAACTTTTCTAAATCATGATTACCTAAATTAATCACATCCTCGGCTATAAATAAGAGCCTTCCCCTTCTTTCGAACAAGTTATAAATCATAGAAAACCTCTGGCATTCTTTTGATTCTATGAATATCATCATATTATCATCCAAATGTCATTGTGATTACACTAATATCATCATAATACCATCCTAATGCCCTTGTGATTCCACTTATCATCATAATACCATCCTAATGCCCTTGTGATTCCACTAATATCATCATAATATCATCCAAATGCCCTTGTGATTCCCTTAGCCATCCCATTTCTTGGCATCCTTTCATCCACAACAAAAGAGTTTGCAAGTTTGTTTTGCAGTTCCTCTCATTCAACATTAGTCATCACAATGATCATTTACAATCACAAGTCGTCGTCGAACCGTGCGGTGTTTGATTCACTTTACATCTATTTTGATCAAATTTGTATTTTCCTTATATATCAACATTTTCAATTTCTATTTTATATCAAATTCTACATGTTGTCCACATCCATTATCATTGATTTTATCTTATTTTATCTACAAGAGGGTTGACATCCATCCAAGGAAGTTCACACTTCTTGGAGCCAACTTAGTCGAGCAGCCCTCCATATATCTACTAATCCATTTTTCTTCTTAGTCTTCTTTGTTGTGTAGATTATTGAGCTTGCAACGAGGAGCTATCTTTACGCCCGTCCACATCATCATCATCACCTCGAGGTACCTTAAACCCTCGCATGTTTTGAGTTACCTATTTCATTAAGTACTAGTTCACTAATCTGGATAGGAACCGAGGAAATTTGGAAAAATGCAATAATAAAAATAGATAGGATTGGCCATGTAATAGGGTTTGCATAGGGTTCCATGATGTTAGGTGGTAGATTCGGAGGAAAAAATAGAATTATCCATGCTAGAAATCTTGAACATGGGATGAAGGAGTCTATGGAATGCAAGAACAAAGCAGAAAAGGATTGGCTATGCAATAACGTTTACATAGGGGCTGAAGTTGTCTAAAAGTAGATGTGACAGAAACAAACAAGATCACCCTTGGGTGATGGTGTCTGTGTAGACATATTCTTAGGGTTTTCTTGGATTTTTTTCTTTGGAATGAGATCAAATTTGAATATAGACGTGTTTAACATGTTGTTCTCAATTAGAAGGGTTGTAGGATTTACTTCGGGTTCACCAAAGATGTATAGCGGTCCAAGAATGTGTCTCAATAACTTGCACTCCTAAGTCTTATGTTCTACAAGGGTATCGAGGAAATGAGTAAGAAACACACATGAACCGACATACAATAAATAAAATTAAAAGGGTTATAGTGAGCACTAAGGTCACATATCTAGAGAGCAATAATCCCTACACTAGGTCAACCTAGGGTTTCCAAGGCCCGTAATCAAGGTAGAGGAGAGTACCCTACTAATAATGGTATATGGGCATAAAGAGGTATGGATGGATGATAGATAATAGGGAAAGTGTTAGGAAATAAGAGATAAAATATGCGGAATAATCCCTTATAGAATCGCAACAGTAGAAACTAATATGCATAAAATATTACAGATCTCAAATAAAAGTGCAGAATAAATAACACAACACAGAGAGACAAGATTTAATGTGGTTCACCCAATTTGGGCTACGTCCACCAAGAATCACTTGCTCGATTTTATTACAAGCCTCCACTCTCTGAATACAATACCCAGATCCGTTTGGAGCTATGCTCAACAAACTCTACAAAATTCATACCCGAATTCAAAACACATCTGCAATACATTTGCTTGTTTATCTATCATATGCATAAGACCATATAAATAGACAACTACTTAAGCAGTTTGATACAAAACCATGGGTATCAAAACCATGGTCAAAAATCATGGGTATCAAAACAATGGGTACCGAAAAATCATGGGCCCAAAAACAGCCCATAACGGTTACCCATTACCCATGGGTTAATAAACCACCCATGAAAATTTGCTTTGGGGCTTTGCCCCCAAGCCCCCATCGATCGGGGGGGCTTCACCCCCAACCCTCGACTCCGCTCACCAATGAGCGGGACCGCCATAAAAATACCCGAATGTAACACATAGAAGGTGTACCACACTTTAACATGAAAGCATGCTCCATAAACATAACAATCTCCCACTTAGAGATTGATTTCCACTGAGCAAGGTTCTCAACCCTTCACTGTCATCCACAAAGGCCAACCAAATCTGAATATAGCTTTAGTTTATCCCTTGTGACCACCTTGGTCATCATGTCTGCAGGATTCTGACTGGTATGAATCTTCTCCAACTTCAACTTATCTTCCTCCAAAGCTGTCTTGATGAAGTGATATCTCAACTGTATATGCTTCTTCCTCCTAGAGTGGAAATCATATTTCTTAGCTAGGTGTATAGCACTCTGACTATCACTATGCAGCTTACATTCCTCCTGCTTATGCCCCAACTCCTCAAGTAATTGTTGTAACCAAATCATCTCTTTGCTTACCTCTATGGCAACAACATACTCAGCCTCCATGGTTGACAAAGCCACCAACTTCTGTAGTCGTGAAATCTAGCTCACTGTTGTCCCACCTATAGTGTAAATATAACATGTCGTGCTCCTCCTGCTGTCTACATCTCCAGCCATGTCTGAATCTACATAACCATGTAAAGTGGTGTTTGATCCACTGTAGCACAAAACTGTCCCCATGGTCCCTCTCAAATACCGAAGGATCCACTTTACTGCTTGCCAATGCTCTTTACCTGGATCACTCATAAATCTACTCACAACTCCCACTGCATGGGCAATATCAGGCCTAGTGCACACCATAGCATACATCAAACTACCAACCGCTGATGAGTAAGGTACCTTGGACATCTGGTTTCTTTCCTACTCTGTCTTGGGACACTGCTCCTTTGATAACTTAAAATGGCCTGCCAAAGGAGTCCCAACCGGTTTAGCATCCTGCATGTTAAACCTATCCAATACCTTCTTAATGTACTCTTCCTGAGATAAATTCAGCTTCCGTTCCTTCCTATCCCGAGTTATCCTCATACCAAGGATTTGTCTGGCTACCCCCAAATCCTTCATATCAAAGGATTCACTTAGCTATTTCTTGAGTACTTTTATTTCTGTATGTTTTTACCTACACCCACATGACATCAACATACAAACACAGAATAATATAACTTTCATCCTCAAATTTATTTGTATACACACAATGGTCAGAATGACATCTAATATAACCTTGCTCCATCATGAAGCTATCAAACTTATTATACCATTGACATGGAGCTTGTTTGCACCATACAAGCTCTTCTTAAGTTTGCACACCATCTCCTCTTACCTTTGACTTCATATCCCTCTAGTTGCTGCATATATAGTTCTTCCTCCAAATCACCATGGAGAAATACAGTCTTTACATCTAACTATTCTAAGTGCAAGTCTTTTGCTACCACTATTCCAAGAACAGTTCTAATAGAAGTCATTTTTACTACAGGAGAAAAGATCTCATCAAAATCTATACCTTGTTTCTGTGTAAACCCCTTGACCACCAATCTGGGCCTTATATCTTTTCTTTCCTCCTTCTTCGTCTTTAACTCTGTACACCCACTTGTTCTGCAATGCTCTTTTGCCTTCCGGTAGCTTCACCAAATCCCAAGTCTGGTTCTCCATGAGAGACTTATGCTCCTCATCCATGGCTTGCTCCCACTTCTTACTGGAATCTACCTGCATTGCTTCATCAAAGCTCTCTGGCTCTCCACTATCAGTGAGTAATAAATAATAAAGAGAAGGAGAAAAACGTTCAGGTTCTTTTCTTACCCTAGAAGACCTCCTCACTATAGGAGTTTGGGGTTCCTGTTGAGTAGGTTCCTGAACTGATTCATGGGTCACTTTCCCATCCGGAAGATCCTCTACCACTGCATATTCTTTCTTAGATTCTTCCTTGTTTTCCTACAACTGTTGCTTATACATGACTTTCTCATTAAAGACCACATCCCTAGACCAAATGATTTTCTTGTCTTTAATACTCCAACATTTAAATCCAAATTCATCACCACCATAACCAATAAAAGTGCATTTTTCTGATTTAGCCTCTAGCTTGGTCCTATCATCCTTGTCAATATGAACAAACACCTCACATCCAAAGACTCTAAGAAATGAGTAATCGAATTTCTTACCGTACTAAGCCTCCTCAAGTATGCCTCCATCCAAGGCACTTAAGGGTCCTCTATTTATCAAGTACACAACTGTGCTCACCGCTTTTTCCCAAAAATAAAGAGGCAATCCTACATGTATCCTCATGCTCCTAGCACGTTCCATTATTGTTCTGTTCATCCTTTCTGACACCTCATTCTACTGCGGGGTTCTGAACTGCATCTTTTACTGCGCGATTCCATTCTTAGAACAATAATCATCAAATTCATTGCTATAATACTCCCCTCCATTATCTGACCAGAGACATTTTAACTTAAGGCATGTTTCATTCTCTACCAAGGCTTTCCATTTAACAACAGGTATCAAATACATCATATTTTTTTCTAATACAATAAACCTAAACTTTCCTTGTTGCATCATCAATAAAAGTAACATAGTAACTTGAACCCCCAAGAGATGATACCTGAGCCGGCCCCCACACATCAGAATGTACCAGCTCTAACTTACTCTCTTTCTTCGTAGGTCCAACCTTGAGAAACCATACTCGCTTCGCTTCCCATATATGCGCTCATAGAAATCCAAACATGTTTATGTATATCCAGTAAATTCTTCTTTATGATGTCCATGCCCTTATGGCTCATATGACCGAGCATATAGTGCCATAATGTTGTATCTGTATCTGAAGGCACAAGATTACAATCATTAGTACTATCTATGGTTAAATACAAGGTTCCAACCTTCTTACCTCTTTCCACCACAAGAGCACCCTTGGTGACCTTCCAAGAGTCAACTGTAAATATCACAGTACAACCATCACTTCCCAATTGCCCCGCCGATATCAAATTTCTCCTTAATGTAGGCACATGTCTGACATCCTTCAATAGCCATGTATTCCCATTCTGCATCTTAACTTGAACAGAGACTATACTTGTAAGGCTCATCATCACCAATAAAAACATGCCCAAAATCCCCTTGAACATAATCAACAAAATAATGCCTATGTGGATTAGCATGAAAAGAAGCCCCTAAATCTAAAACCCAAGATTCATTAATATTATGCAAAGAAAGAATCAAAGCATCCTGGCATACATTACCCGATGCCATATTTTCCTCCTTGTTTTTTTCTTCTGTTGTTTCTTCTTATCTTAAATCTCCCAAGTCCTTCTTTGCATGCCCGGACTATCCACAAGTGCCGACATATTATCTTGCTTTTGGATTTTGACCTTGCCCGATCCTTTGATTTTCCACAATTTCCTCTATTCTTCTCTCCCTCTAGTTTCCTTTATCAAAGCATTCCACAAGTAGAAGATTCACGAGCTTTTTTTCACATTTCCTTGCTTAGAATCACCCCTACAACATCCTCAAACTTCAACTTTGAGTTAGCTAGAGCCGAGTTGCTTACCGCCATTACCAGGCTATTCCAACTTTTAGGTAAAGAGCACAAAATTAATAAAGCCCTAACTTCTTCATCAAATTCTATTGTAACCAAAGCTAGCATATTCACAACCGTATTGAAATCATTTAAATGATGCTCACTCTTGAACCATTCTCGAGACATCTTCATATTAAACAACGTTTTTATTATAAATATCTTATTAGAGGCAGAGGGTTTTTCATACAACTTCCCTAATGCATCCATCAGTTCTTTTGTAGTCTTTTCCTTTGAAACATTAAATAATACCGAAGATGCAAGACACAACCGGATCATTCCAAGTGCCTTCCGATCCAACAAATCCCATTCCGCATTTGTCATACTCGAGGGTTTGTTCACCTTCTCATACAGTGGAGTATAAAGATCCTTCTGATAAAGGTAATCTTCCATCTGCATCTTCCAAAGACTGAAATTCTACCCGTTGAATTTATCAACCCTAGATCTTCCATCATTTTCCATAGCTCCCACTCAAGATAAAACTTTCCCTGTGATTCAACACTTCAGTAAACCAAACCAGGCTCTGATACCAATTATTAGGAAATAAGAGATAAAATATGTGGAATAATCCCTTACAGAATCGCAACAATAGAAACTAATATGCATAAAATATTATAGATCTCAAATAAAAGTGTAGAATAAATAACACAACACAAAGAGACAAGATTTAACATGGTTCACCCAATTTGGGCTACGTCCACCAAGAATCACTTACTCAGATTTTATTACAAGCCTCCACTCTCTCAATACAATACCCAGATTTGTTTGGAGCTATGCTCAACAAACTCTACAGAATTCACACCCGAATTCAAAACACATCTGCAATACATTTTCTTATCTATCTATCATATGCATAAGACCATATAAATAGACAATTGCTTAAGCAGTTTGATACAAAACCGTGGGTATCAAAACCATGGGCAAAAACCGTGGGTATCAAAACAATGGGTACCGAAAAACCATGGGCCCAAAAACAGCCCATAACGGTTACTCATTACCCATGGGTTAATAAACCACCCATGAAAATTTGCTTGGGGCTTCACCCCGAGCCCCCATCGATCGGGGGGGCTTCACCCCCGAACCCCCTTGACCCGCTCACCGGTGAGCGGGACTACCGTAAAATACTTGAATGTAACACATAAAAGGTGTACCACAATTTAACATGAAAGCGAGGCTCCACAAACATAACAAAGGAAACAAACGATTTATGAAAAATGACAAAGATAGTTAAAGTACTCACATGCACCTATTTTGTGGTCACCGATGCATCTATATATCTAGAGAAGTAATATACTTTGAAAGAGAATCACTATTAGGTGGAGAAGGGTAACATGGTTCCCATCCTAGAATCATAATAGATGATCCAATAGTGCAAGCAATCCAGCCAAGAAGAAAAATGTCCAAACCAATCCAAGCCAAGTGTAAGATGAACCAAGAGCTAAGCGAGAAGATGCGAAGTTGGTGCAAAAGAGCAAAGAAGATGGCAGTTCATAAACTTCAAGCTTCCTTCCTTTATGAATGTCAAGATATGGTAGGCATATATACGATGCCATCACTCGTGGGTGATGACATCGGGGCCATGGTGTCGGTAGAGAAAAGCCTAATACCAAAGACCTGCTGCCCACGGGTGATGCCCTTATCCACGGATGTTAAGTGAGGTAATATTGATATAGATTTTAAGTGAGGTAATATTTATTTGGCATTCGGTTGGCTTTATATAGATTATCAGTAGTATTTGGTGGTTATTTTTTTTTATATGCATATTATGTGGTTAATTTTTATATATGAAGCTAAAATTTATATAGTTTAGTTTTCTATATATATTTTTTTGAACTCGCCATATTCAAACTCAATTGTACCATATCCATGTATCGATTCTTCATGTTTATAACCGTATACTAAACATATCGATCTTTATAAAATAACCCATCCATCGGAATATTAATAAATACAAACCTATTATGCCAGTGCATCTCTTATATGGGATTTCATTGCTTTCAACTCTCCTCATTTCTTGGAATATACTTGATTCAATCTCATCAACCAACATGAAAAACCATTGGTTTGCTATGGGGATTGCTTATTTAATTTTTTTATATAACATTTAATGTGGTAAAGTATGGTGAAATCACCATTACAAAGAATGAATTCAGAAACCCACAATTTGTTTGGTAATCTTTTGGATTTAATTAAAATAATGATTTTTTTAAAAGCATTGTTTTATGTTCATTATTGAGTTGGTGCCACTCTTATGGAAATTTTCTTATATAGTGACACATGACAAGCATGGTGGAAAATAGATCAGGTTCTCAAAACATTCCAACATGTGAGAAACAAGTATTATGACCTAATTTTTTTTCTTTGCTTTGTATAACAAGGCCCTATTAATTTATTTTATTAAGGGAAATTCAATATGCTCTGTACACTAGATATTTTGTTTATGCATTATAAATGTAGAGTAAACCATATATTTCATTTATAGTTTGGTGAATGAACATGAAAGGTTTGATAAAATACCTCAAAGAAAATTAATTACAAAATGCTTGCAATATCTAAGGAAATAGAAGTGACAACCAAAAAGGCATGTAGTGGGCATGCGGAAGGAGGTTTCAATGAAAATATATAACCTAGCAGATTGCTCCTCCAAGGGGGAGCAAGGATATGTCATTGGTTTCTATTATGTATTTTTGTTTCTAGTACATGCAACAGCAAGAATGTGTTTTTTTATAACAGACATGGAGGTAAATGTAGTGATATGGAGAAGTAGTTCTCACAACATGTGACACATTTCTACATTGGTATTTATACATGTGTGTGTCGAAAAACATGACCAAGGTTTTGAATTTTGAAACTTAAGTTTAATTTAAGTCCAAGAAGATGAATTTATTATTAATGTATCCAACATTAACGGAGAAAGAAAACACATCTAGAATTTTTTTGAAATATCATGCATTAATTTCCCACGCAGAAGCTTTTTTATTGGTTTTCAAAGGAACACATTGGTAATTTATGATCTCATGGGAATCGACATGTAGCAAAGCCACAATTATCATGTCCTAGGCTCATTTCATTTAAAATTTGTGACTAATGATTTCTATGGTGCTATTCTCATAGTAGATTGGAGGTTCTACTTTTGAAAAAAAAATCAGGCCATTCAATGATTACTCTTGCTTGTCAACCATGACTTTTGGTCAAGAGTTTGTGTTTAACATCAACCTTGTTTCAAGCCTATCTGGACATGGTCTAGTAGTAAGGATGAGAAGTCACCATGTTTTTTGTAGCAATTCATTCTACAAAGTGGATTTGAAATAATAAATTAATTTATTACTTGCAAATGTAGTGTACATTACATACATAGGAATGATTAAATATACTTTCACTCATGAATGACATAGAGGTAAAGATTGGATTTTTTTACTTACAAATAGATATTTGAAGTTATTACACATTTCTTAGAATCGTGTACATACAAAATACATATGAAATGTTGTACCTTAGGTCCTTCTAATGCTCATGCATTAATAACTGGAAGGTGTATGTGATATCCCATCTAGATTGGGAAAATAACATTGGACTTCTGTTAAAGTCAGAATGGATACCATAAATGTAAACAAGTCAAGTAAATAAATTGTAATCATGCTCCTACATAAACCTATAATATTTACACGAATCATAGTAGGGACACTTTTTGTTACTAATTTTGTTCTCTTTAAACAAGGTGAACATTTGAAGTTACTTGAGACTTACATGTGTAGAAGTAGCAATTAGGTAAGAAAAATATGATAGTAGTCGGACATGCACCATATTTCTTCAAATTTGCAGGGAAACATATATGTGTCCCAAAACTTTTGTCAACCATAAAATCTATACGGACAACACTTCACAAAAAACATAAATGAAACTGATGTTTCTAAATCAAGATGTTACGTTCGAAAGTAAGTGTAGGTCAAGCAAAAAAATTACACACACACATGTCACCAAACTAAGGATGTAGGCCCATTGTAGGTGACTGACGAGAGGGTGATGTTCTCGATCCGCTTTGGATTTTAGGCTCTTTTTATATAGGCGTGTGCAATCAAGCGTCAACATTTTTGGGGTTGAGTCATTTTAGGTTCAATATCTCTATCATATCATGCCTCAAGATTCTTGTGAATTCTTGTGTCTTCACATATCATATTTTGGATGTTGTGTTCACGTGATAATGCATCCATACGACAAGATTTTTGTGGAGTCGACTATCTGTTGAATCTCAATATTTCCTCTGTGTTTGTATAATCTTTAATGGAGTTTTGATATCTCAGTAGATATAAAAGCTCATATAAATTGAATGGCAGGTTTGAGTTGGCTTCCTAATAAATATGGTAACCAGGGGATGGCCATAATCTCCCAAAACCCATCTATTATCAAGGTTATCAAACTTTCAAATTACTAGAAAATTAATCATACCCAATTGTATAAATTTTATTATTGAAATTGGAATATAATCTACTACTAATAAATAATTATATGTAAAATGGTCCAAATAATTTTTAAATTTGAAATCCCATGCAAAAATATCATGATAAAATTTTGTAAACGAGTGAGGAAAATTTTAATTTTCAGTTTTAACAACTCAAAGTTTATTAACTAAATATACAAGTCTCTTATTTTAAGAGTGTGTATATATCTATGGCTGGGATTGTATTATTTAAATTTTATAGACCAATTTTATAATCTGAACTCGATCCCTTTTATTCCTATGGATGAGTCTTGGGTTCTTATTTCTATCATAAGAAGTGTTTCATGGAGTTGGAAAAATATAATTATAGAAATAAAATATCTTTTTCTTATAGAGTAGAAGCTTATAATTTTAACAAAGAATATTGTTAGTGCAAAATCATAGCACCCCGAATGGCCTCGGATCTAGGTGGGCCATTCGATGTGATTGCATAACATTGGGCCATCTCTCAAGCCGTGGCACTTGTGGAATTGAGATGGACCTCCGAGAGAAAGACGACGACTCTTGCTCCTAAAATACCTGCCACAAGTTATTCTAGTGCAAGAAAACTATCTAATCCTAATCTAACCTTCCAAGGAGACAGGGAGAGAGAGAAATGCATAAATGCAGAGCCTACACTAAAAAGGTGATACACCAAAAAAGGAGAGTGTTGGTCACAATCTCAACTACCTGAAGTGGAGAGAGGTGAGAAAAGGAGAGGGTGGACAAGATGCACCATAACCCAGAGATATGGTTCACACAGAACACCACTTCAACCCATTAAACACGGCTCCCAAAACCTACGATACATAAAAATATGTACCGTATACCCTGTGAACGATGTGGGGAAAGAAGAGACAACAAAATAAGAAAAGGATGGACAAAATGCATAACGAAACATATTTTATTGCTCCAAGAGTTCACACAGTACATCATCAGTGGGAAAGGGGAAAGAAAATTCCATTATAGAGCCAAGAGAGGAGGCTTAGACTCCACATTCTACCCTAAGGAAGAAAGAGAGAGGGGGGCAGGAGAGAAAATATGACCAAACTTTTGAAATATGCCCCTCCTTTACAATATATAGAAGAATGAGAGGAGAGATGGAATAATTGAATCCTGCTTTTACCCCCCAAGATATGCATTGAATTCACCTACTCTAACCACTCCGTGAAAAGCATTGAAAACCACCTGCAAAATGATGGGCTTCACTTTGAAAGACCCATGCCTCCATGTGATATTCCTTGTTAGGCAATAAAGAGGCCCATTCTTCATCATGGTGGCAGGTGAGAGACTTGACAACCTCAAAAATGGTAGACTGGATCATTAATGGTGGCAGATGAGAAGTCGGTCTGCCGAGAGATTTCCAAAATGTCCCTTCCTACTCAATCGAGATCCTAGTTAGAGGACGTGGTTGTCTGCGAAGTTTGAGGGTCGGGTGCTTAACACGGGCTCACAATATTTGAATGAGTTTTCCCATACAGGTCCATGTGGCAACCACATGCGTGTTGAAGATTCAACCCCTCATTTTTCTCTTGAAGTTCCATTGTTGAGGCATATGGCGCTAACTACTAGCCCTACCTTCTTCCTCTATGTTCCCCTTCGAGTCCTTCCTACAAGCAAAGACATTGTTCCTAATGTGAGACATGTGAAGGCTTCGCACATGTTTGGGACCCGCCCTTGAGTCTTACTCTGAAGTGGTGGCTTCGAGCCAACACGTAGCTCCTTCTACTTTTGGCTCTATAACCTTTCAATGACCGATGAGACCCTTTTGGACCTTGGGCATGTGGCGGGATGCCGCTCATTTGCGAACTCACTCCAAGATTTAACTCTAAAGATGCACCGAGCCGACACGTGGATTTTTCAAATTACGGTCCTTATACTTTTCAATAGTCGACTCTACTTTCTCGAGCCTTGGACACGTGGAGGGTTAACACTAGTTCGGGGTCCTCTTTGAGCTGCGCATTTGAAGTTACGCCGACAGGCACGTGGCACCTTCTGCGAACCCCTTAATACTTAGCCAATTTGGGTCTCAAATGAATACTACCTTTACAGGTGGGACCCTTGTAGCTAGCCCCTTAAATTGTGATAGTGGGACATGTGGCATCATCCATAGGCTGCCCCTCCATTTCCTTGTGTTTGGCTTAGTCCCTTTTGTTTGGCGAAGCCATTTTTTTTTGGGACACGTAGGGGATCACGCTTTGTTTGGTCCTCCCTTTGGGTCACGCCCTTAAAGTTATGCCGTTATGATGCGTGGCTCCTTCCATCAGCCTTGGAATTTTCAATGGTGAGCTCTATCTCCTTTTCAGACCTAGGACATGTGGAAGCTCCGCACTCATTTGGGGACCGCTCTTTTGAACCAACTTTGGTGTTGCACCGATGAGACACGTGGATAGTTTGTGCTCGCTTAGGATCCTACTTTGAACTTGGCCTTTGAGGTGCACCATTGGGATGCATGGAGGATTCTTCCGGCTCTTTATACTTAGTCGATTTAATGGCCGGATATGTCATATTTTTTGACCTGGGACACGTGGGAATCCTGTGCTCATTTGGGGACTACCCCATGGGTCTTGCTTTTGAAGATGCACCAAAGCAACATGTGGGGCCTCTACCAACGATTGGACACTTGGCATCGTCTGCAGCCTATTCTGTGTCGAGATCCACGTGGGGTTTCGTGATCATTTGGAGTGTCTATTTTGGGTCCGTCTTTTGGAATTACGTTGATCTAACGCGTGGCTCCCTCCTGCGAGTCTATTTTTTTGCCCCGATTTGAATCATATGCAGCGAAGTCCAAAATTCAAGCCTCTCCTCCAATTCTCTCTTGTTGAGCCTCTAGTTTTATCTTGTGTCGTTGTTTGATCCTCCATTGTCGAGCCCGCCTACCCCTCAGATTTGGGATCGATTATGAGCCCGTTGGACTGAAATGACCCTTAAATTTTCTTCTATATGGGGTCGTGTTTGACCAATTTTATTAGGGGAAGAAATTAGGATAACAGTTTGGTGACTCATGGGGACATCTACCTATTAGATGAAGAGACCATTTCCTTGTTGCATCCATTGGGCATGGAGTAACAATGATAGCTGATCGAACCTTTTCTTGAAATGGACTTTCTCGATTGCTTACACTTGCTGACCACCCGGATTTCCCTACATTGTCTGCGCACTCTCAATTTTCATAAGAAAGTCTTTAAGGTGAGGCTTCTAAGAGTAAAAAATTATATTGACTCAGGGCTTTCACCTGTCCCTAAAATGGACTGCCTTGAAAACTAATTTTAGTTGCTCTATATTTGGATTGATTTTGAAATTAGCAACCATTACAGGAAACTATGGGTCTCCCTGCTGTAAATATTGAAGGGCTTGGCGCACATTATAACTCCGGAGCAGCACAAACAAAACTTATATACAAAGATCAAATCATACATGCCTCAAATAATACATGCAGAGTGTGCAAAATCACTTCTTCTACTTAAATAAAACATACTCCTACTCCTACACTAACCCTAATAAAGAAAAGCTAGACAAAGCCTACCACAAGTAGGGAGAAATAGCTTCCCTTCTTTAAAAAACACGTCCATGTATATGATTTGGCACTGAACATGGATCTTATGATGAGTGAGAAAATGACAAGAGGCTGATCTTCCACCCAAATCATTAAGGTGTCAACATCAATCAAAAATACCTCCTCAAGTTGATTGACATTGGACAACTGGAGGTGTTGACGGTGACCCTTGGTGCTTTGATGCTCATCCTCAAGCCTTGAAATGGGCATGACTGGTTTTGGCTTCTCTGCTATTGGCTTTCAAGCCAAGTATATCGATTGGGCATGGTCGATCCGATTGATGTGCCTGTTACTTTGAATTTAAACTCTAAGGATGGAGTCTTTTGGTGGACCTTCCTAGATGAATGGTGTGAGAGAGATGGGTCCTCATGCCCTTTCCCTTCCTTCTCCTGTGAAGATCATGGAAGATTCATATCTTCCAACCTTGGTTCTAGAAGGTTGTCATGAAGTGCAGGTTGTTGTCCTTGAAGGCTCTCCTTCATGGTAGCAAGCTCATGTGCTTGGAAGGTGGATGATGGAGGAGAAAATGATGTGATCTCCATGGGCTCCTCTCCATCAAATCAATCCTCCAAGTCAGACAGATAATCTACCTCCTTTTTGTCCTGTTGCATGTGCTCGACCTCCTCCATGGTGTCCTCTGATCTGAAACTTGCTCACCATGGTTCCCCTCATCTTCAAACATGAAGTTTGAAAGCTCAAACTTTTCTTCAACATTAGAGATTGAAGGGGGTGAAGTGGGAGGAAGAACTGAAGGTTCTTCTGTGGCCTGCTCCACACTTGGAGCCTCTAAAACTATATGGTTCTCCTCCACAACCAGAATGTACTCCTCTTCTTTTGGATTTGGAGTAGCTCCTTCTTCCCTCACTTGTGTTGTAATCAAAGCTTCCACCACTTGTGGCTTAACCCCAGCCTCCTCCATGGGCTTAACCAACAAGGTAATCTTTGTAATTCTGAATCTAAGAGCCAAGATTACCAAGTTTTTGATCATTTCTTCTTTTCTAATCTTCTTCGTGTTGCTCTCCTTGACTAGTCTTTGGAGTCTCTCCCGACATAGACCCGGGAAAGCAGGAGGAGTGGTGGGGAGGGTCTCCATTAGCTATTTTTTTTTGTGGTGGAGGGGAAGGCATTGCTTTTGGATCTTGTGGAGGGGACTTGGGTTTGGAAGGGAAAAGGGAAGAGGAAATGAGATGAGATGGAAGACTAGGGGATGGAGAAGGGAAATCAACACTTGGGGCAGCAGATGGGAAGCTTGGGAACTGAAGCTCAAGTTAAGATGGTGCTTCTTGGGAAATAAGAGAAAACTACCAGATGATGGTGTCGGACTTACCCATTGACAAGGATCCTTGATACCACGTTCATAGGCCTCTATCTCCTCAGTCCATTGTGTAAGTTGGGGTAGCGTCTCAACTATGAATTCAAGCTTCTCCTATAGGCTGTAGTGTCTTGGAAAAGGTCCGACCCATGGACAAAGTGCCCTGTAACCAATCCTGAATGCCTTCATCTATGTTGTAGCCCTGGTCGCACCATGCCAGCCTCCATCCTTTGGATCTTCTCAGCAGACCAAAGCATTCACCACATACCCGTCACATCGTATGTGTACCCTTGTTCTTGATAAGCTCCATGGCCAAACTGGCTCTAATTCTACTCATATGGATAAGCATAATGGTTCTGGATCTGATCATAATGTTGATCTGGAGGAGTTGAGAAGTACATTGGAGGTGGACTACACTGTTGAAGGTGTGAATTCCATGAGGGGAATGAAGTCATGATTGCACAAATTCATGAATGGTAGAAGATGAAAGATATGGAAGAAAAATAGATGAAAATGGATGGGAGAAGGTCTACCACTTCATAGATGTGAGTTGTTGAAGGATGGAGTCACCATATGTGTTGAAACATGTGCCTCAAAAGGCTGAATCTCTCCAAGAACACATCAACTTGATGAAATGAAGTGGTAAGCTGCTTTGCACTGGCCCCACCAGCGCCAAAAACTGTTAATGAAAATCAAAGCACCCTCAATTGGCTTTGATCCGGTGGGGCATTCAAAGGTGTGATTTCATAACATTAGACCATCTCTCAAGATGTGGGACTTATGGACTTGAGATGGACCTCCGGAAGAATCTCGCTCTTGCTCATAAACTACCTACCACAAGCTATTTTAGTGCAGGAAAACTATGTAATCCTAATCTAGCCTTCCAATGAGACAGGTGAGAGAGAAATGCATAAATACGGAGCCTACACTAAAATGGTGATACACCGTAAAGAAGATTTTTGGTCACAATCTCAACTACCTGAAGTGGAGAGAGGTGAGCAAAGGAGAGGGTGGAAAAGATGCACCAAAACCAAATATACGGTTCACATGGAACACCACTTTAACCCATTAAACACGGCTCCCAAAACCTGCAATAGACATCGAATATGTAGAGTATACCATGCAATGATGAGGGGAAAGAAGAGACAACAAAATAAGAAAAGGATGGACAAAATGCATCACGAAACATATTTTATTGCTCTAAGAGTTCACATAATACATCATCAGTGGGAAAGGGGCAAGAAAATGCCATTACAGAGCCAAGAGAGGAGGCTTAGACTCCACATTCTACCCTAAGGAAGAAAGAGAGGGGGGGGGGAGGGAAAAGATGACCAACCTTTTGAAATATGCCCCTCCTTTACAATATATAGAAGAATAAGAGAAGGAGAGAGGGAAGAATCGAATCCTGCTTCAACCACCCCAAGATATGCATTAAATTCACCTACTCCAACCACTCCAAAAGCATTGAAATCTACCTACAACAATGATGGGCTTCCTTGTAAGACCCATGCCTCCATGTGTTATTCCTTGCTAGGAAAGAAAGAGGCTCATTCTTCATCATGGCATAGCGGTGGTGAGAGACTTGACACCTCGCAAATGGCGTACTGTATCATTAATGGTGGTAGGTGAGAATCTAATGCCAAGAGCTTTCCGTGCTAGAGGACGTGGTTGTCTAAAGGTTGAGATTTGGGCGCTTAACACGGGCTCACAATATTCGACTAATTCTTCCCATACAGGGTCCACGTGGTGGCCCCACATGTATTGAAGATTTTACTCCCTCCTTTTTTCTCTTGAAGTTGCACCATTGAGGCATGTGGCATCATCCGCTAGCCCTATCTACTTCCTCTATGTTCTTCCCGAGTCCTTCCGATCGGCGGAGACACTGTGCCTGACCCGAGACACGTGGAGGATTCGCGCATGTTTGGGACCTACCCCTCGGGTCTCACTTATAAACTTGCATCAAGATGACATGTAGCTCCTTCTGCTGGATTTGTAACCTTTCAATGGCTAGTGAGACCCTTTTAGACCCGGGGATGTGGTAAGTTGGCCCTCATTTGGGAACTCGGTCTGGATTTTAACTCTAAAGATGCGCCGAGATGATGCATGGAGTTTCCGGCCGCCTCCTTAGACTTTTCAATGGCCGAATCTACTTTCTCGTGCCTTTGACATGTGGAGGGTTGGCACTAGTTAAAGGTCCCTCTTTGGGTTGTGCCTTTGAAGTTACGCCGATGAGGCACGTGACACCTTCCGCATGCCCCTTTATACTTAGCCAATTCGAGTCTCAAATGAATATTGCCTTTACAGTGGGACCCTTGTAGCCAGCCCCTTAAATTGTGATAGTGGGACACGTGGCATCATCCACGGGCCACCCCTCCATTTCCTTGTGTTTGGCTTAGTCCCTTTTGTTTGGCAGGGCCATATGTTTGAATTGGGACATGTGGGGGCTCGCGCTTGTTTGGGTCCCGCCTTTGGGTCGTGCCCTCAAGTTGCACTATTAGGATGCATAGCTCCTCCCGTCGGCCTTTGAATTTTCAATGGTCGGCTCTATCTCCTTTTCGCACTGGGACACATGGAACCTTTGTGCTTATTTGGGCACTTCTCTTTGGAGCCAACTTTAGTGTTGCCCCAATGAGACACGTGGAGAGTCTACGCTCACTTAGGATCCTGCTTTGAACTTGGCCTTTGGAGGTGCATCATTGGCATGTGTGGAGGCTTCCACCGGGTCTTTATACTTAACCAATTCAATGGCTGGCTCTGTCCCATTTTTAGACCTGGAACACATGGGAAGCCTCCGCTCATTTAGGGATTGCCCCTGGTCTTGCTGAAGATGCACCCAAGCAACACATGGGGCCTCTCGCTAACGGTTGAACACTTGGAATTGCCCACATCCTCGCTTTTGTACCGAGATCCACATGGGGTGTCCGTGCTCATTTCGAGTCTCCATTTTGGGTGCGTATTTTGTAATTACGTCGAGCCGACACGTGGGTCCCTCCCACGAGTCTGCTTTTTTCGCCCCGAGTCGAATCGTATGGAGCGAAGTCCAAAACTTCGAGCCTCTCCTCCAATTATCTCATGTTGAGCCTCTAGTTTCCTCTTGTGTCATTTTTTTATCCTCCATTGTCGAGCCGCCTACCCCCTAGATTTGGGATCGATTGTGAGCCCACCGGACTGAAATAGCCCTTATATTTTCTTCTGTGTGGGGTCGTGTTTGACCAATTTTACCGGACAAAAAAATTGGGATAAAAATACTTTTCCTCACCGCTTGAGTTTTTTTTTGTTTGAGTGATATCTTATCTAATAAAGAAACTCATATATCAATTTATAATAAAGTCTACAATAAATTTCACCCAATTTTTTAATTCAGAAAACCAAATGAAACTAGTGAATTGGAAAAGATTGCTAAATTTTTTAAATACATTGTCGCTCCCCACCACCGAAACCTTACCCTAATAAAACTGTTTTTATAATGCACCACTAATTTACTTTCAAATGACATGTTACACATTAAACACTCCTTTAACTAGAGAGAGAGGCTTCCTATCTCTAATACTTCTAGAATGAGGAAAATACCTAGAAAACTTTCTTGTTATTATAACACCGTATGGGGAAAATAAACAATATAAGTACAAATTTTCACATAAGCTAAGATGGTCTACCGTCTTGTAAGAGAAAACGAGATGAAAACCCCGCATACATTTAGGAATACCATTCTTTAGTTTAATATTTAGCACTCAAAAATGAAGTAGCCATTGCAGACCGTATAAACAACATCGATTCTTGGCTCCACATTAAAATTTTGTTATAGGGTTTTATAAAAAAATTCAAAAATAAATAAGGTCACATTTAGCGATGTATTGTTGTGCCTCGGAAGATAACTCCAAAGAACTATTCAGAGGACTTTAAAGATGGTGAAATATTCAGAGGACATTAAAGATGGTAAAATAATGCATGCATAGTTCTACATCCATATTTAACATAAAAAAATCAGACGACATAAAAGACCGTAAAAAAATTATTCTACCTATCCCTCATGTATGTTCATGAGTGGTGTATTTAATTAAAAATAGTCAAATATCAAATGAACAAATGTTGTGGCACACTTGTGGACCACCCGCATGACATTTTGGAGGTCGGAAGTACGAATTTTCCTATCTCCCCGCATACATGCATGAGAGATAGGCTTTGCCTTAAATTTTGAGCTACGGTAAAATAATAAGAAAATTATCCTGAATGGCATAGACATGTGGAAGGATGGAACAGATGGGGTTTAGAGAAGGACGACAAAAATACAGAAAGTGCTTCTAGGTAAAAATTCCTACGGCGTAAAAATATGGATAATAATGATATCAAGAGACTCGCCATCAAATGTGCAATGAAGTTGAAAAAATGGATGAAGACAAATTTGAAACACCAAGTTCCATGGAAGATATTCTCTTTTGAAATAAGAGGAATGATGATTGATAGGAAATACACTTTTACAAAGTCCCCGGATGGAAGTATTTTAAGTGAAATTGATGGAGATTTTGAATTTGATCACCTCAAGCATGCTCTAAATACTTTGTACTCAGAGTTGTAACAAGAGAGAAATACTACAAGAATCCCTACAAATCAAACTATTTTCATCATCACAAGGCTATAAGAGGAAAGAACGACATTACAAATGGAGGTTTTACAATACCAAACAATGATGGAGGAGTAATTTGAATATGGTCAAGAAGCTTTACAGCTTTTGAATAAGATTTTCATAAAGAGAGAAAATGAAAAGGAGTGAGAGAAGGAACTTGAGATTTGCAGGAGGAGACTGTTGTAGTATGAAACAAAAAAGAGGAGAATGGAGAAAAAAACAAAGTTTTATGAAATTGAAAGACCAACTTCATCTCGAGAAAGTGTAGTTTCCACTTCCTTCGACACCTTTTTGTTATTGATTATGATACTGTCGACTATACTTATGGATATTATTGTAGCTTTTGATTTGGCATGATGTTAGATGTTAGAGATCATGGACTGTTGTTGATTTTGATTCATATATGATGCATGTGGATTATTAGAGACATTTTATATTGATGTTAATATGTTGTTGACATAGTTATATATATATATATATATATATATATATATATATATATATATATATATATTTCGGACATGCGATATTTCATCACACTGAGTAGGCTTTGATAATTGAACTAATGTTGTGATCATTTTGACATGGATGAAATGTAGAATAGAAATGTTTCTAGAAATTGTAAATGATATCATATTTTCCTAGATGATATTTGATTTGTATATAGATGATTGTGGATTTATATTGTATATTTTATCCTAGATGTTTTTGATGCGGCCATGAGGCCAAAGGAGGTGTTATGTGTTTTGCAAGTAAACATATCACAACAAACGTCATAGGGATTGAATACAACCACATTGGAATTCTAGATGAATTCAATAAGGGTCACCATGGCAACATGTGTTTGTGTGTGTGTGTGTGTGTGTTTGAATTATTGTTAGGGGAAATTGTGACCAAGGGGTTATGTGTTGTATTTTGTTTAGTTTCCTTTACTTAATGTAGTATGTGATTTTTAGTGATGTAATTTCCTTGTTTTAATTATTTAGAAAATGATGTATTCTTCCCCTTTATCTTAATGGGTTTTAGTGTCCTATTTAAGTTAATTAATCTTGTTATTAACTAATTGTGGATGTGACAAAAAAATTCATTTATTATACTAGATGGCTCTTGGGTTTTGTGTTGTAAGATTGAGTGTTTGTGATCTTAAGTGTTGTACACTCTACCCCCTCATGGAAATTCGAATTTGGCCTTAAGGGCCAATTTTGAAGGCTTGTGGGACAAGTTAAACTTGTCCCACACCTCTTAAATTGCTATGCCAACCTTACCTATGGGTTGGGGGTCAAAATTAGACCCCATTATGTGTTTTGGGAAGACAAATTGTAAGTTTTTATTGCACCTTCTTACATGTAATTACTTTTAGTCCTTAAGGGGTGTGGGCTTGGATTGTGTGTGTAAGTAAAATATCATTTCTTCACACACTTATTAATTATGCTTTGGAGTTTGACTTATGAGGTGGAGTTGAGGATGAGTGATGTGGCATCCTACATGGAGCCACCTCACCCTCCTCTCTCCCTTTTCTATTTATTCAAGTTCCTTTGCTTATTTGGGGGTTACTTCATTTCTTTGTGGTTTTTTTATTTATTTTGGAGAGTTAGAGGATTTTGGAATGATTGTGGGTTTGTTGAACTTTTGGTGATTGTTTAGACTTGAAGAAGCTTGTTGTGGAACTCTTGGATCAAGCTCTACCATGGCAAGGTAGGAGCTATATTCTTGTAAAATGTTTTCCTTTTTATATTGTGTATATGTGCATGTTTTTGAGTGTTTTGGTATGTTTGTTGGTTACTTGGGTAGATTGCTTAAGTGTGGTGTAGGAGGAGACTATGGGGATCTTTCATGTAGGGAGGCATAAGAGTTCTTTCCATGTTTTGGATGGATTTGGGATGGGTGTCCCACCTTGGACAAGAAATTGCTTGCATTTCTTACTTGGTCTATTTTATGAGGGAGCCATAAGAGATTTATAGGGAGGCATAAGAGAATGTGGGAGGTATAAGAGGTACTTGAGGGAGGCATAAGAGTGTGTAGGGGTTTTGAGATTTTTTATTAGAGGGTTTTAGGTGGGCACCCATTTCCCATTGGGAGGTATAAGTGGCTTCCCCATAGATCTTACTCCTTTGGCTTTTGCATGTTGAAGCCTTGTGTATTTTGTTGTTTTTCTTCTTGTGATTGTAGTTGTATTGGTTGGATTTTGGTTGTTGAATCTTGTATTGTGATGTGGAAGCTTGTTTTGTTGCCATGAGTTGAATCCATTTTTCATTGTAATGTGGTTGGGGCTTGGGGGCCAATGAGGAGGATGGCTTCTCCTCCTCATTGGAATTCTTGGTTGGGTGGAGAGTGTTGCCTCTCCCCCTTTTTTGTTGTGATCAAATGAAGCATGGTGGATCTCTCTTGTTGGTGATCTTGGAGCTATGCATGAAGACCAACTTTGAAGTCATTTTAGTTTTTCCTTATTGTAAAACTTCCCACTTTAAGTGGATGACATTGTATTAGTAATTGTAAAAAAAGGTTTGATTATTGGTTTTCAAAGTTATGTTGTAAAGCTAGATGTGCAGATAGAAAAGAATCTTTTAAAAAAAAAATACCATTCCATTGTAGTTGATTTATTTCTCATAAAAAAGCGTGTTGCTCTTGTTGCAAAATGTATTATTGGATATATTGTTTTAAACTACTTTTTGGCAAGGTTGGAAAAGTTTTTTTAAAGCCAAGTTAAGTGATGTTACATTTCATTGGGTTATTTGAAAGGCATGTATTGGGAAAGATAGACTATTTGTACTTGTTCTTGTATTTTGGATGGAAAGAGCTTAAGTTGTAAATTGTTAGTTACTTGAGGTATTAAAATATATAAATTCTTAATGCTAGTAAGGGAAATGAAATTTAGTCCTCCTCTAGGGGAAAGCAACCAATGATCGCGAATGGCCCAATGACCGTGAGTAGTTATGTGAAACAAAGTACCAATAGTTGTTTGAATTAAAGTTAAAAATGAAATAAAAACTAGCCAATAAAGTAAGTCACATCAAGTCACATCAATAAATGAACCAATGAAATGATGACACATAAACAACCCATAAAAGGTGATTTTATTCTCAACTAATGGGTTGCCTTAAATTCCTTTGTATTCAAAAGTACTTATTTTAAATCCCTTAAAAATATATTCTCCACATACTCAAAATTTTTGAAAGAAAATCTGTATATTAAAAAAATCATGCTCTCTAAAAGGGTATTTTTTAAATTAATTTTTGATTGTTAAGTGGCTCTAACAACCTCCCACATTATGATTCACGATAACTGGCTCTTTCCCCTACCTTCCATACAAACCTTATCAAATTGTTAAAGAAGAAAGTTTTAGTGTACACAAAAAAATATATGTATATTCAAACCTTAACTTGTTAACACTACTACCTACAATTTCTTTATTAAGTGGTAGTAATAGTAATATTTTAAATATTATTGACAATGAAATATTTAATAGAATGAGATTCATTATTAGGAAAAAATACTAATATTAATATCCTATTAGTATTATTATATTAATATACTATTGTTTTTATTTTATTAATAGACTATTAACATTATTCTATTAATAAGAGTATTCCTTTACCTAATATAATTTTTAAAATTTTATTGAGAGATATATATACATACACACACACATATTTGTGTGTGTGTATGCACGTATACATACATATTTGTGTGTGTGTGTGTACACACACACAAGTTTGACTTCTCCACATTAGTGTACATATATTACATATATATATATATATATATATATATATATATATATATATATATATATATATATATATGTATGTATAAATATATATATGTATATGTATATATATAACATATATATATATATATATGTACATATATATACATATATAGATGTACATATACATATATATGTACATATACATATATATGTACATATGTACATATATATACATATATATATATATATATACATATATATATATACATATATATATATATATATATACATATATACATATATATATATATATATATATATATATATATATATATATATGTATATGTATGTATGTATGTATGTACATGTTATGTACCTTGGGATATAATATTATAATGTATATGGGTTGATGGAGATGCCGACATGTGGCACACATCCCCTATCTTATTATATCATTCATTTATGATTTATTATGCTTAGGAGGTCGGCATCATTATTGGCCATCGGTTAGAATGGTATATATAGGGGTTAGAAGGTTGTTGTTAAGGATTATTGAGTATTGGAGTGTTATTGTATGGTTTGGAGGTTACCCCCTCGAAGTGGCAAAGCTATTATATGAGCATATTGTCATCATTTATCTATATTTTGGTGTTCTCTCATGTTATTATGATGTATATGTTAGGATTTATACAAGTAATATCCTTACTATATATATATATATATAATATTTGTATATTATATAAAATAACTTTTGTTAGTGCAAATATTTCAAAACAAAAAAAGAATCGCATTTTTTGTTACCACGGCCTGCGGCCATTTTGTGCTTTGGTTATTGTAAGTGGAGATTGGGGTGGGGAGGGGTCGATGACCCCAGCCCCCACCCCATTTATTTAATAAATGGGGTGGGGGTTGGGGTCATCATCGACTCCTCCCCACCCCCAATATATTAACCACTCCCCTTATAAACTTTAAACCGCCCCATCAATGCAAAATTGTACACTCCAAAATCTCAGCGCGTTGTATTTTTATTACGACCTACAATTTTAGGAAAAGTCGCCATTATATTGTTGTTGTAATTGTTTTATATATATATATATATATATATATAATACCCCTCCTCTTGGGCATTTTTACATTGCATTAAAATGGGATTTTAATAGATCTCGTATATAGATTTGTATTTCCGGTAGATTGAAATGAAATGAAATTTTATAAATAAATGAAAATATACATATACATACATACATACATACATACATACATACATACATACATACATACATACATACATATATATATATTTATATATATATATATGAATGTATATGTATATATACATTCTCTTCCCAAGTGCATTCAAATAACATTTTAACTATATCCCTAAAATGGGCAAAACCCACAAGCCCATTTGGGCAAATACAAGGGAAATAAGCTAAATAAAATATATAAATACATTTAGAAACCCTAATGAGGGTATAAACAAAAAATCATGTTCATTCCTCCAAAAGCTTAAGAGTGTCTCCAATGGCTTCCTTCCACCTCCTTCAACCTACAAAACCAAAGAAAGAAAATGAACCAAATGAAATGAGAAAGAAGCTTTCATAAGGATGCTTTAGGGTTAGTTGCCCTTTTTCCACATCAAGGGCCCAAATTGAATCCATCCAAGGGATGAGATTCATCCCTACAAAAATTAGGTGGAGAGTGGGTGAGTGGAAATTACCCTTTTAATTTAAATGTTTTATTTTCAAAAACATGGGTTGACCTTTTAAGGGGTCACTTTATGGGGTAAGGGAATGTTTATTCTAACCCCATGTAAATGGGAACCTTGTTATTTGTTTAAACCTTGTGGAATTAAATACCTTGGGTATTTAATTATTTTGGCCCTTTAACCCTCTAAATTTAAATATGGAATACTTAACTATAGTAGGAATTTAATTGTTATTAAATTAACACTTAGAGAGAATTTAACCATGCTTGGACTAATTATACTCATTAGTTTTAATGCGGGTTTAATATTTGTTATAATGGAAAAAATTTATTTATTAAATATAATTGACTTTGAAACATTATTGTGACAACTGTAGTTTCAAGCCTTTTGTATGGGTAAGTTTTCCAAAAAATATTCCATAATTTTTCCTAACTAAACCTAGGTTGTTCTTAGGTCCCGTGCAGGGCACGTTTTTAGCATGGGCGTTACACTTGGACTTGGGTTCAAAGATTGGAGATGTGGGTTCAAAGCTTGGACCCTTGGGCACACTAGAAAACTTGAGATACAAACATTAAATCTAGAAAACAACTACATTTGAAAATTGTATATTTTAGTAAACATGGAAAAATGGAATAAAACCTAGAATGATGAACTAACTCTCACCTTGGTCTGTGCAGGAGGTGCAAATCAAATGAGGGGTCCTTTCACATAGACCTAGATATACCACCTCCAGAGCAGGCCATAGCGGCCATTCTACCCCATATTTTACAGACACTTCAGACGTCAATGTCGCTTATACGGAGGGTCTATAGGAGGACGATCAGCCTAGACATGACAGGGAGCCATCTATTGAGGCTCATGCATCTCCTCAACACAACGAGGAGCATAGGGTAGAGAACTCCTACGTGGAGTCAGCCAGAGTAGAGTCACCGCAAAGGGGACAGGGAGACCAGATTTCAGGACACAGGGATAGGTCTCGGAGCCCTAGGCTTAGAGATGAGCATGCAGAGAGGCCTAGGGGTCACCAAACTATAGTTACAAACCATATCAGGGAGATCCTGAAGCTATGACCATCTCACTATTCTGGAGATACAGGTGGATTTCGGGATAGAGGCACTCGATGGTGAGCTTGCGGGTTTTTTAAGCTCTACCCTTGTACTAGCAACACAAAGGCTCATGTTACGATCCATCTTCTGAGGGATGGCGCAGATGTGTCGGTGGAGGACTAAGGAATAGAAGCTCCACGTTGATTCAGAGACAATTACTTGGGAGATCTTTGAGGAGAGGTTCAGGAGAAGGTACTTATCTCGGAGGTTTATTCAAGAAGAGAGACAAGTTCCATGACCTCCTGTCGGTATCTATGATTGTAGTTGAGTATGAAATTCAATTTCTAGACCTACTCTCAGTATGTCGACTATATGTAGGATGAGCAGTATGGATTCATAGGTTCATCAGGGGCCTAAATTTGGATTTGGGTGGTGTGGTGCACATTCACTACCCACAGACCTTAGTAGAGGCCGTGGAGAAGGCCTATATTGTAGAGGAGACATGAGGAAAGACACAACAAGCCAGGGATAGAGTTCGGAGCTGCATCTAGCAGATGCAGGATAGCAGATCGAGGGGTCAGTTCCTCCTCCTCGTGGTGGACAGGGTTTAGTATAATCTTCTTTCAGACCACCACAATAGCCACCTCAGCAGCAGTAGGCAAAGAATGCACTCCACCCACCTTATAGACCTCCTCAGAGATTCAACGTATAGAAAGATGGAGTATGGGGCCTCCTCCCAGGGGTCCCATTAAGACACAAGGTACGCCAAGGCGCGGTCGGTAGGAGATTGCTAGTAGAGGCCTCAAAGCAATCCATATTGGATCATCAGGATCCACATCACAGACCTCTAGAGTACCGGTGGTTGGAGCTACATCTCATTGGAGAGGACCGGGCAGATGTTATGGTTGTGGTTTTACCGGAAATCATTTTAGGGAGTGCCTAGAACCCTAGTAACAAGGGTAAGATGTAGATTTCTAAGCCTATTGTTGGTGACATGGGGTGTAGCCATCGGATCTATGCAACGGTTGAGAACCGCTAGGCTGAGCACCAGAGTACCGTCATAGAGACGACAGTAGCATTGGTGGTATTCCTACCTCCATTTTGTTTGATTTTGGTTCATCATATTCTTTTATTGCACCATTCTTAGTAGAGTGTTACAGGCTGGTGGCAGTTATGCAGGGTCTTAGTTGGGACGTTTAAATGTCTTATAGAGCTAAAATTTCTATATACTCCTTAGTAAATGAGTGTGTAGTGGATTTGGGACCCTTCACTACTACCTTGGATCTTCACATCCTTCCTTTGGGTTCTTATGGATTCATCTTGGGCATGGACTAGTTTTCTACATAAAGAGCTAGAGTGGATTGTTACCATAAGACTATTGCTTGTACAAATGATCTAGGATTTGAGTCACCATAACACGAGTTAGGAGTCATGTTTCCATTTGCACCATCTCCGCTATGCAGCTTAAGCGGTGTGTGCGACGAGGTTGTCTAGATGTATGTTGTTACGGTTAGTGATAGATCGAAGATGAGTCTAGTGGACCTTCGCTTGATGACCATCACATCTTGAGAGATTTTTCTGATTTTTTCCAAGGGAACTACTCAGGGTTACCACCCCCATGTGAGATAGATTTTCACATAGATCTAGTTCCGAGAGCATAGCCTATCTCACGAGCACCTTATCGATGACTACCCCTAAGCTCTATGAGATCAAGTTATAACTTGAGGGCCTTCTAGAGAATGGCCTATTCTGTCCTAGTGTATCCCCTTGGGGTGCACCGATGATTTTTGTAAAGAAGAAGGACAGATCTCTGTGGTTTTGTATTGATTACCACCAGCTGAACAAAGTAACGATCAAGAATCGTTACCCCCTTCCGCGCATTGATGATTTATTTGATCAGATGAAGGGGGAACATTTTTCTCCAAGATAGATCTTAAGTCAGGTTATCATCAGCTGAGGATCACAGAGGTAAATATTCATAATACTTCCTTACGTATGAGATATGGCCACTATGAGTTCACCGTAGTGCCTTTTGGTTGACGAATGCCCCCTGTAGTGTTCATGAGCTTGATGAATGGGGTGTTTAAGACATTCTTGGATCACTTCATGCTCATCTTCCTTGATGAAATTTTGATTTACTCACGTACGCATGAGGAGCACCTTTGTTAGGTTCTTCAGTGCCTTCGTGAGTAGCATCTTTACGGGAACCTAGAGAAGTGTGTGTTCTTTCAGACAAAGGTGTAGTATTTAGGCCACATAATTTCTAGGGAAGGTATCACAGTCGATCCTTCTAAGATTCGAGCTATTATGGATTGGCCAACACCCACTAGTGTGACAGAGGTGCGCAGCTTCATGGGTTTAGCAGGATATTATAGGATATTTGTTCAGACTTCTCTCGGGTTGCAAGATTCCCATCACTTCCTTCACCGGAAAGGGAAGAAGTTTGTTTTGTCTAATAGATATGAATAGGCCTTCAGGACACTAAAGGAATGCCTCATGACAGTGCCTATTCTTATAGTACCAGATCCTCAGGGTGAGTTCTTTGTATGCATAGATGCTTCTTTAGCAGGACTTGGAGGTGTGTTGATGCAGGAGGGCAGAGTAGTTGATCTTGAGTCTTGCAAACTCAAAGATTATGAGCTCAATTATCCGACTCATGATCTTGAGCTTGTGGTAGTTGTTCACACCTTAGTTTGGTGGAGACACTTCCTTCTTGGCCGAAGATTCACACTCAGGACTAATCACTTGAGTCTTCGCCACCTCTTCACGTAGCCCAATCTCAATGCTCACCAACATCATTGGATGGAGTTTCTTTGTGAGCATAATATGGAGATAGAGCATGTGAAGGGGAAGGAGAATGTGGTTGCAGACACTCTTAGTAGATGGAGGCATGTGATTATGGCCACTTCAGTGGGCAAGCAAATTTTGTGAAGCAACATATTACACAGAGACTTCCTCACGACAGCTTTCTAGATTGCAACTAGAGCAAAGATTGAGTCTCAGAGACCCCTTAAGGGAAAGTTTGATGGATTTTCATTCGAGAGGTATGGCGCCTTCTCAAGTACAAAGGCTAGATTTATGTTCCTAGAGATGGAGGCTTGAGGCAGGACATTTTGATGGAGGCTCATCGTGCACCTTATTCATCCCATCCCAGGGTGAAGAAGATGCACGCCACCTTGAGACAGTTGTATCATTAGAGAGGACTTCGAGAGAGACATTGCTCAATTTTTGTCACACCGCTTAGAGTTTCGAAGGTGAAGGCCGAGCATCAAAGCATCCAGCCTAGCCTTCTCTTTCCTCATGCCATACCAGAGTGGAAGTGGGACACCATTTCCATGAACTTCAATATTGGGTTACCAATGTCAAGATATCACCATGATGCCATCGTGGTCACGGTGCATAAATTGACGAAAGTGGCTCATTTTTCTCCAATGAAGACTACCTACACAGCTAGTGCGGTGGCACGGGTATATCTATATGAGATTGTTAGATTACACGGGCTTCCGTGAAAGATCATTTGTGACAGTGATCCTCTATATACTTCCCACTTCCTGACTACCATGCATCACGCTCTCGGGATGAAAATCAATTTTAGTACAAAGCATATCACCCCGAGATAGATGGACAAAGCCGAGCAAGTGAATTAGATTTTGAAGGGCATGCTTAAATGTTCGTCATGGATCATCAGTCAAGATGGGAGGAGTATTTGTACTTGGTGGAGTTTTCCTACAATAATATTTTTCGAGTTTGATAGGCATGGCTCCTTTTTAGGCAATTTGTATGGCAGAGAGTGCATGACACCTCTTAGTTGGGATAGGTTAGAGGATAGGGTTTCTCTTGGGCCAACTTTATTATAGGACATGGAGCAACAGTGGTTATGATCAGGTAGAGATTGTAGGAGGAACAAGATTGGCAAAAGAAGTATGCAGATCCGTATAGACATATCATACTTTTAATGTGGGCATGAAGGTGTTCCTTCGTGTCAGGCCACATAAGAGCCCTATCTGTTATGGAAAAGGCTCTAAGCTAGCTCCTAGATTTGTGGGTCCCTTTAAGATCTTGGAGCATATCGGCCCTTTGGCTTATCGTCTAGCGTTGCCATCTATCTTGTCTCGCATCCATGATGTGTTTCATGTTTCAATACTCGTAGGTATATATTACGATCCTTCTCATGTGTTGGATTGGACCTCCTTGTAGTTGGAGGATCGGGGCAAGTGTGATGGTTGAGCCCATCTCGCATTTTAGAGCGCAGGACTCGAGCCTTCGAGGAAGAGAGATTGACAAGGTTTGAGTGCAGTGGGATAGGTATGATGAGACTGCAGCTACATGGGAGGATGCTACATTGCTACGAGTTTAGTTTCCACACTTGTTCCAGTGACATCAAGGAGGAAGTCAAGTCTAAGGGGAGGGGGATATAGTGCCCACTTCCCTTCACACCTTTTGTTATTGATTATGATACTGTCGACTATACTTATGGATATTATTATAGCTTTTGATTTGGCATGATGTTAGATGTTAGAAATCATGGAATGTTGTTGATTTCGATTCATATATTATGCATGTGGATTATTAGAGAAATATTATATTGATGTTAATTTGTTGTTGATAGTGTTTTATATATATATATATATATATATATATATATATATATATATATATATATATATATATATATATTATATTATATTATATTGATGTTATATATATATATATATATATATATATATATATATCGGACATGTGATATTTCGTCACACTAAGTAGGCTTTGATAATTGAACTAATGTTGTGATCATTTTGACATGGATGAAATGTAGAATAGAAATGTTGCTAGAAATTGTAAATGATATTGTATTTTCCTAGATGATATTTGATTCGTATATAGATGATTGTGGATTTATATTGTATATTTTATCCTAGATGTTTTTGATGCGGCCATGAGGCCGAAGGAGGTGTTATGTGTTTTGCAGGTAAACATGTCACAAAAACGTTGAGGGGATTGGAGACCAACCACATTGGAATTCTAGATGAATTCAACAAGGGTCACCATGGCAACATGTGTTTGTGTGTGTGTATTTGAATTATTGTTAGGGGAAATTGTGACTAAGGGGTTATGTGTTGTATTTTGTTTAGTTTCCTTTACTTAATGTAGTATGTGATTTTTAGTGATGTAATTTCCTTGTTTTAATTATTTAGAAAATGATGTATTCTTCCCCTTTATCTTAATGGGTTTTAGTGTCTTATTTAAGTTAATTAATCTTGTTATTAACTAATTGTGGATGTGACAAAAAAAAATTCATTTATTAGACTAGATGGCTCTTGGTTTTGTGTTGTAAGATTGAGTGCTTGTGATCTTGAGTGTTGTACACTCTACCCCCTCATGGAAATTCGAATTTGGCCTTAAGGGCCAATTTTGAAGGCTTGTGGGACAAGTTAAACTTGTCCCACACCTCTTAAATTGCTATGCCAACCCTACCTATGGGTTGGGGGTCAAAATTAGACCCCATTATGTGTTTTGGGAAGACAAATTGTAAGTTTTTATTGCACCTTCTTACATGTAATTACTTTTAGTCCTTAAGGGGTGTGGGCTTGGATTGTGTGTGTAAGTAAAATTTCATTTCTTCACCCACTTATTAATTGTGCTTTGGAGTTTGAATTTTGACTTGTGAGGTGGAGTTGAGGATGAGTGATGTGGCATCCTACATGGAGCCACCTCACCCTCCTCTCTCCCTTTTCTATTTATTCAAGTTCTTTTGCTTATTTGGGGTTAATTCATTTCTTTGTGGTTTTTTATTTTGGAGAGTTAGAGGATTTTGGAATGATTGTGGGTTTGTTGGAACTTTTGGTGATTGTTTAGACTTGAAAAAGCTTGTTGTGGAACTCTTGGATCAAGCTCTACCATGGAAAGGTAGGAGCTATATTCTTGTAAAATGTTTTCCTTTTTATATTGTGTATATGTGCATGTTTTTAGTGTTTTGGTATGTTTGTTGGTTGCTTGGGTAGATTGCTTAGGTGTGGTGTAGGAAGAGGCTATGGGGATCTTTCATATAGGGAGGCATAAGAGTTCTTTTCATGTTTTGGATGGAGTTGGGATGGGTGTCCCACCTTGAACAAGAAATTTCTTGCATTTCTTACATGGTATATTTTATGAGGGAGCCATAAGAGATTTGTAGGGAGGCATAAGAGAATGTGGGAGGTATAAGAGGTACTTGAGGGAGGCATAAGAGTGTGTAGGGGTTTTGAGATGTTTTATTGGAGGGTTTTTAGGTGGGCACCCATTTCCCATTGGGAGGTATAAGTTTCTCCCCATAGATCTTACTCCTTTGGATTTTGCATGTTGAAGCCTTATGTATTTTGTTGCTTTTCCTTCTTGTGTTTGTAGTTACATTGGTTGGATTTTGGTTATTGAATCTTGTATTGTGATGTGGAAGCTTGTTTTGTTGCCATGAGTTGAATCCATTTTCCATTGTAATGTGGTTGGGGCTCGGGGACCAATGAGGAGGATGGCTTCTCCTCCTCATTGGAATTCTTTGTTGGGTGGAGAGTGTTGCCTCTCCCCCTTTTTGTTGTGATCAAATGAAGCTTGGTGGATCTCTCTTGTTGGTGATCTTGGAGCTATGCATGAAGACCAACTTTGAAGTCGTTTTAGTTTTTCCTAGTTGTAAAACTTCCCTCTTTAAGTGGATGACATTGTATTAGTAATTGTAAAAAAAAAGGTTTGATTATTGGGTTTCAAAGTTGTGTTGTAAAGCTAGATGTGGAGATAGAAAAGAAGCTTTTAAAAGGAAAAATATCATTCCATTGTAGTTGATTTATTTCCCATAAAAAGGGTGTTGCTCTTGTTGTAAAATATATTATTGGAAATATTGTTGTAAAATCCTTTTGGAAGGTTGGAAAAATTTGTGTTAAGTGATGTTACATTTCATTGTGTTATTTGAAAGGCATGTATTGGAAAAGATAGACTATTTATACTTGTTCTTTTATTTTGGATGGAAAGAGCTTAAGTTTAAATTGTTAGTTACTTGAGGTATTAAAATATAGAAATTCTTAATGCTAGTAAGGGAAATGAAATTTAGTCCTCCTCTACCTTCCATACAAACCTTATCAAATTGTTAAAGAAGAAAGTTTTAGTGTACACAAAAATATATATGTATATTTAAACCTTAACTTGTTAACACTACTACCTACAATTTCATTATTAAGTGGTAGTATTAGTAATATTTTAAATATTATTGACAATGAAATATTTATTAGAATGAGATTCATTATTAGGAAAACAATATACTAATATTAATATCCTATTAATATTATTATATTAATATACTATTGATTTTATTTCATTAATAAATTATTAACCTTATTATATTAATAAGAGTATTCCTTATACCTAATATATACTATTATAATATATATATATATATATATATATATATATATATATATATATATAAAACTAACTTTTGTTAATGCAAAATTTCAAAAATAAAAAAATTCACATTTTTTATTACCACGGCTTGCAGCCATTTTGTGCTTTGGTTATTGTAAGTGGAGATTGGGGTGGGGAGGGGTCGCAACCCCATCCCCACCCCATTGGGGTTGGGGTCGCCGACCCCTCCCCACCCCTAATATATTAATCACTCCCCTTGTAAACTTTAAACCGCCCCCATCAATGCGGCATGTACACTCCAAAATCTCTGCGCACTATATTTTTATTATGGCCTACAATTTTAGGAAAATTCACGGTCATTATCCTTGTTGTAATTCGTTATATATATATATATATATATATATATATATAACGAATTACAACAAGTATAATGATACCCCTCCTCTTGGGCATTTTCGGGTTGCATTAAAATGTGATTTTAATAGATCTGTATATAGATTTTTATTTCCGGGTTGTATTGAAATGAAATGAAATTTTATAAATAAAAGAAATTATATGTGTGTGTGTGTACATTCTCTTCCCACGTGCATTCAAACAACATTTTAACTATATCCCTAAAATGGGCAAAACCCACAAGCCATTTGGACAAATACAAGGGAATTAAGCTAAATAAAATATATAAATACATTTAGAAACCCTAATGAGGGTATAAACAAAATAAACAAAAAAGCATGTTCATTCCTCCAAAAGCTTAAGAGTGCCTCCAATGGCTTCCCTTCCTCCTCCTTCAACCTGCAAAACCAAAGAAAGAAAATGAACCAAATGAAATGTGAAAGAAGCTTTCATAAGGATGCTTTACGGTTCGCTGCCCTTTTTCCACATCAAGGGCCCAAATTGAATCCATCCAAGGGATGAGATTCATCCCTACAAAAAGTAGGTAGATAGTGGGTGAGTGAAAATTACTCTTTTAATTTAAATGTTTTATTTTCAAAAACATGGGTTGACCTTTTTAAGGGGTCACTTTATGGGGTAAGGGAATGTTTATTCTAATCCCATGTAAATGGGAACCTTGTTATTTGTTTGAACCTTGTGGAATTAAATACCTTGGGTATTTAATCATTTTTGCCCCTTTGACCCTCTAAATTTAAATATGGAATACTTAACTATAGTAAGAATTTAATTGTTATTAAATTAACACTTAGAGAGAATTTAACCATGCTTGGACATTAGTTTTAATGCGGGTTTAATATTTGGTTATAATGGGAAAATTTTATTTATTAAATATAATTGACTTTGAAACATTATTGTGACAACTATAGTTTCGAAGCTTGTATGGGGCACGTTTTCCAAAAAAATATTCCATAATTTTTTCTAACTAAACCTAGGTTGTTCTTGGGTCTCGCGTGGGTGTTTTTAACGAGCGTTACAAAGGGGAAGAAATATGTGACAATCAATCCTGCAGAATAAGACATCTTTGAGGTCTTTCCTAACAATAATAGCAATGTTTTAAAAAACAGAACCGGACTCTTAACCGATCGAGGTTAGCCCGGTGAAGCGGACTTGGATCCGTCGGGGTTGGACCAAAATCAATCGGAATCGGACCAAAACCGGACTGATTTAAAACTTATGAACCAGTTTACTAAAAAATAAATAAAATATTACAATTTTAATGAAAGCAATATATTTTAAAGACTTCAAACCATGATTACAAACAATTAGAGACAAAATATGCAAAGTTTTCTCATACATATACCATGTAAGGGTAAATATAGCAAAACGGCACCAAGTGCACTACATATCCTAAACCAAATACATAAACAATGAGGCTCTAAATGGTAAGTATAGCAAACCGGCACTAACCGCACTACATATCCAAAACATAAACATAAACAATGAGGCTCTAAATGGTCCATAGAGTCCAAAAACAATATGCTACAAGCTACTACATATCATCTAAGAAAATTGGATCTCGTATTAGGTATCCTATTTAGTAATTGGTTGCGCCTTAGCCGGAGGTTGTATTACGAATATGAGGTTGTATTACGAATATGAGATCATTTTAGGTTAGGGTTGGAAAAAAGTAACTTAAAAACTAAAATTGGAAAAAAAAAAACGTTTTAATGTAAATCTTGCCCCTCAACTAGTTTAGACTAGTCTACTACGGAACCGGTCGGTTTAACCGGTTCAGTACAAAACTAGACGGTTCAATCTTCGAATAGGTACTTAATCATCCACTCTATACTGAGGCCTGATTATTGGCTTGGTTTTTCTAATGGTTTACAAATTTTTAAATGAACCAATCGAACCAAACCAGAATCGAAATGACTTTTAAGACACTAATTAATAGTGATGATGTCTCCACTGATCCTAATGATATAGGTGAACAATTTGATCCATATGAGAGCAACCATTTGATTCAAAAAGGAGGATTAGTTTGGATGAGTCGCTAGTTAATTTTGAAGAGGAAAGGATATCAATTTTGGAGGAGTTAAAGGTTTTGGATGAGAAGCTTCAGACATTTACAAAATATGACCAGGTTGGCATGGCTCATTTAGATGCAAATGTAATAGAGGATGACATGAAATGGACTGATGTAGGCAAAGAAACTATGGTAAAATTATTGGAACTCTTGCTTATAAACTAGTAGGATGGGGCATAGGTAAAAACCTTCTTCCTTTGTTTGATGCCACAACTGTCCAAGAGGATTCTCTGCATTATATAGAAGAGTTCTCCTTAGCAGATACCTCTAATGATTGTCGTGCTATTTCTATGGTTGTGACGGACATAAATAGGCTTGTTCTCGAAGAAGTGTACAATTTATATGAAAAGTTCCCACCTCTTGAAGCTAACAGTGATTTTCTGAAACACACTAGCATGTTTATGAGAAAGGGTGATGAAGGAATGAAGCTTCTTCAAAAAGTGCTCAGCACCTGCGAGACCTCCAAAGCGTAGAACTTAAAGCCAGGAGATCCAATGATTTCATGTGGTCCAGTGCAGTTGTTCTCCTATCAATAAAGATAATAACTCTACTTGCTTTTATTCTCACCTTTAATTTGTTAAACATGAAATCTTAAAAATATTAGATCAACTTGCAAGGTTGTTCGCTGCAAACTCCATGAGTTGAACCTCATGTTCCTTAGTCAAAATGTTTTCATTTGTTGGACATATTTAATATGTCCGTAGGATTCTCTAGTCCACAACACTCTTGGAGAAGAAAAAACCAGTTAGATGAGTATCTTTGTCAAAAAATATGATAGCAATTTTAAGTGAATTGTTAGTCCAGGCCTCATAAGGACGATGCAATGATCCATTTTCCAAGACATAATTTTTCTCATTATTTATGTTGTCAAAGACTGTACAAGTATCCACTTAATTACTGTACCAGACATACATGTTGATAACAACATTTTGGAAAACATTACGCATAGAAAATGCAAATCCATTGTCAGTGATGAGAAACTGGAATTATTTACAATTGAAAATCGAGTGGGATGAATTTTGTGGAGGAAATGGACCCAAAGAAGCATGCAATAGATTTGGCTTTGATGAACTTTCAAACTTATGACCCATGCCACAAGGTTCTCCGAATTTTATCGAATTTTTTTGAATTTTGCCGAATTTTATTCTCGTCGAACATGAACTTGAACTTTATCCATTATTTTTGCATGGGACTTTTTGACACCATTTCGCATTGCTTTACAAATGTATACATACATATACCAACTGAAATTATCAGACAAAAGTTTTCTCCACTCTATCCCTTTGACACATTTATGCATTTTTTTCAAAAATAAAAATGATAGAAATAAAAATTGTTCGAACTTAAAGGCATTTGTTTTCTCAAACTTTATCCCTTGGTGAATTTGAACCAAACTTCATCCTCATCAAACATAAACACAGACTTGAACCGAACTTCATCCTCATCGAGCATAAATGCAAACTCGAGCCTTGTGACTTGGCTTATGACCGAGTCAACATAATACTCAGATCAAGATTGATATTAATAGTGGATGACATTGGCATTATATGATTATAATTGAAGCATTAAAAATGCACATTATATTGGATCTAGTTGAACCAAAATGAAAATGGATACTTCAACCTCTAAAAGAGAGAATTTATAAACAATGTCAATCGTTATTATTATTAGGATTGATATATGTTTTGTGGTTATTATCGATGGTGACACTGAATCAAGCTATGAAATAGGCTTTCATTACAAAAGAGGTCATTCATGCCATCAGGCTTACATTGGTAAAAAACAATAAAGTTCACTCTGAGTTTCTTGTATTGCCTGGAAATTTGATGTAATATTTGCAGCCTTCACTATGAGAATCGATCCAGGAAATTATGCTAGGTGTTACAGTTGTTCACATACATTCATATAACAAATAATAGATAAAGTAGACCAAAAAAATGGACCATGTACAAAATATCCATCTATGAGTAGCATATACAGTTGAGAAACGCTTGAATAATATTTTTAAGAGAATTACGTAATTACTGAAAATATGAGAATTACTGAGAAACGCTGGAATATGAGAATTACATAATCACTGAAAATGTCCATGTAGAATAATGTGTATTTCAATGACAAAACTAAATGCAGTGTCAAAACGAACCTCCCTGCCAATTCGCAATATAGAAAAGCCATGAAATAGATGGAACTTCAGGATCAAAAATAGGAAGAAATGCTGAGAGGTGCAGAGAATCCCCTCCTTGTAGTGGTATCAATCAAGTCTTCAGCTGGACAGCCTGGCCATACACTCCACTCCATGGAATTCACATTAAAGCTCAACATAGTCATGCTTCCTCTAAGCATAAATCAAATTCGATCAGCCTGGTCCGATGAACCTACAACAAAATCCGTCCCATCTGATGATTTGACTGTGTCTTCCAACAGATCCCTAGGAGTCGTCGATATGAGAGACGACCTTTTAAGCTCTGCATTTATATCCAGCTCCCACATCCCCACCAGAGTGTGCTTGAAAGGCCCTCAGCTCTTCGTTTACACCGGGGACTCTACTATACCTTTCAAAAGACATTTAGCAGAGTGCAAAAAGGAAAGCCCATACACTCACTACTCAAAACTCTACGCCATACGCGGCTGAATTTCCATAGTTTGGCACAGTTATCTGCAAGACAGAGAACCTTTTTGATCCTCTTCGTCACAACATCAACATCTTCATCTTCATCAAAGCCATCAATATTATTTTCATACATATTTATATCGGCAGTAAAGCCCTCCATAAATACTGCAATTATCATCTTTATCTCCTCCGCAGTATATACACCTTCGCCACTAACACCAGGCCGATGATGCTGCTGCTACTGCTGTATTTTCTTAATTTTACTCTTCTTGGGCATTCTTCTTCCCATTTTCTTATTCTCCATTCTTCCCCCATACCTATTTCTCAAACACCAGCAATGCCTATTTCTCCCACGACTACAAAGAAGCTCAAAATTGTAAGTACACACTTCCCCATAATATAATTTGCAGGATGCTAGGTACATCTCTAATTATAGATTTCCCATATGCTACTATTAATAAAATTTAAAACGGTTAACAGCTTTTTTTATATATAGATCAATGATAAAAAAACTTTTGCATATACCAAAGATTTCAATCGTACTAAATTTGGAATCAGGGCTATTCATTCGCTAAAATTAAAATAAAAAGTCATTTTAATTTTTTAATGACAATAGTAGTTTGTGCAATTCTAGGCTCTAGCTATGTAGAAGGCCAGATAATTCACATGGTTTGTTTATTTTACTAGGTATATGCCAAACATATTTTACTTAGATAGATGACTCTCTTTGTTTATTATCACTATATGCCAAACATATTTGGACATTATTTAGTTTGGGCAATAACATATGAGTAAGTTGGCTCACAAAATTTGTTTACCATTTAGTTTTGAGAGCACTTGGTGAGGGGGAATTATCTTGTTGGTTGATAGGTTTTTTTAAGTTGAAATTTTTGCATACCAACATTTAATTGGTATCGTCATCTTGTTTAGGCGTAAGTAAGAAGTTAATATAAAATCTAGCACGTAAATCTAATTTGTTAGTGTTGGCTATTTTTCCTTAAGTTTGTATATGCGTGTCTATCATATTCAACAACTTGCAGCTATTTTTGTATTTGGCACTCAATAAATTTATGAATAACTCTAGAATAAATTTTACAGTTAGCTTGTTTATAACATTGTGTCCCTACAATTCACGGTTAGATCAAAACTCGCCTTACAACTTTACAGGGATGTCGAAATTAACTCACTCTTGAGTTGGTTTTCTTTCACCGGAATTAAAACGATTAATTTCTTACACTTATATCATTTAGCCACATATACTTTACATTAAAATTAAAAACACTTTGCAAAGGGAATTAACTCCCTTAAATTATTTTGAGTTTTTAAATATAAGTATTATATGTATCCTCATGATCCACATCAAGAATGAGCATTCCTAAATGTGATAGAAGAGGAGGTCTCTTCACTTGTGAAACTTATGAATGACCATTATTGTGTGTGAATTGAGTAGGCACATTATACATTCCAATTTCCTAACACCTAATCATTTGTATGTTATTTTCCTTTAATCATAATAGAGAGTTCCAAAATTTTAATCAAATAATGAGCTAACAACCAACATCTTAGTGATTAACCAATCACCTACAATAATATTCCCTTGCAATATTCCCTCAATCCTTGAATTATTGAAATTGTAGTCCATGTAAATAGAAAAATAATATTCAACACATAAATTGAATACATAAAATTGTATTAATTCGCATTGACTTCCAAAACCTTAACCTCACTTGTCCTAAGGATAACTTTCCTTTACCCTCCATCTTTTGGGTGCATTAGAGTATATGTCGACGTGGCTGGTGGGACCTAATATTAGAATGAAAGCAGTCAAACTAAGTTGGAAGAAAATCGTTTCCTTTCATTAACCCTTCTGTAATGCATGCATTTTTCATTGATTGTTTTCCTAATTGGTAGGATGACATGACCGAAGAGAATATTGTGGGGTCACCGGTGTACAGGGCTGAATTAAGATTTGGGAGCGCCCCAGGCAGTACTAGGAGCAAATGCCCTCCCTCGAGGACCAGCCACACATCTGCCTGTGCATGTTTTTAAAATAATTCTAGTTTAAATTTTAAGGCATTCAACTAAAGCTATAAAGGCTTTTACCTTGCTATTCAATTCAAGATAAGCATATTTTATTGTTGATATTTAAACTATTACACTCCATCAGTCCGCTCCTCCTGACCAACATGACCTCCTTGGCTGTCATTGTAAACTACTATTACAATTATAAAAAAGAGTTAAACAGATTTGAAAAATTCCGGCCTTCTAGATTTCCAATCTGAAATTTCAAAACAGTTCGGGATGAGAGGAAATCCATCTACTCAAGCAAGAGCTAAAGTAAATTAATGTTGCATATATCAATAGAAAAAAAAGAAGCCCGGTCCTATTTCTAGTTTCTATATATAATACGATCGTTGTAAATTGTAGATAGGAACTAAGATATTTTATATCTCAGCTAATAAATTAGTAAGCCTCTTCTGTGGATAGCTCATTACTCATACTATTTCCACCCATGATATATATGGCTGGATATTATATCAATCCCAGATCAATTGTAGGATTATTATCGCTATACATAGGCATTGTTTTAAAGATTAACCATCTAAGTTCGAAAGAATAATCAAATTGAAGAAATTAGGAATAAACGAAGACACTAAAATTTCATTACGAAAAAAGTAGTGGCTCGGCAGGTCAAGGACCTTAGCCTTACTCCCCTCAACTAGTTCAGAGGCGACTTAGTGGTGATCTGCCGAAGGACACAATCCTAATATTTGCAGTCATTATTGGACTCTGGAGGCTTCAAGGCTTGGAGCCGTGGCCTTGCTTTTGGTTACAGAAATGTGGGTGCAGAAGAATACAAGTGACAAATTCAAATTGGCAGGGTCGAATTATATATATGTTACTTGTTTAAATTTTTTTGCAAACTATTGCAATTTGTAAAGCAGAATGTCTGGGCCGACCTGTTAATTTTATTGAAAATTATGGCACCCCTCCCATTGTGTGCCCTAGGCAACTACCTAAGTTGCATAGGGTATGAAACGCCTCAGTGTCAGTGTACGTATGACACGAAGACGGTTAAATGTAAGAACTAATGAAATTCAAAAATAAACGAAATGTTTATCGAAGAGTCCAAGGACATCTTTCAAATTTCAACTATATTTTACTAAGATAATTAATTTTATGTAATATAGTTTATTAATCAAACCTTGGAAAATGATTTAGTCTTGTGCTATTATTTAAAGGATAAATTTGCTTATTACAATTAACACTGTTTTAATTATTGTGAAATCTTTAATTTAAAACAATATTTTATATTTTAAAGTATATGTAAATTAAATATATTAATTTAAGAAATTATTTTAATTAATATTTATTCTAAAAATATTGACAAATATTAATTTTGAGACGTCACTTACTCTACATAGGATTTGAGACACGTTCTTTATGAATTTCTTATTCATTAGTGATAGATGACTTTAGTTGCACTTCATTGAAAAAGGCTTCCAAACTCCATTGTAAATCTAAAATATTACAATTTTTCCATTAGTTTTCCCAAGCAAGAAGGAAAAAAATATGATAATGAATCAGACATCAAATTTAAGTTTTAAATTTATTTTAATGTTAATAATTAAGTGTTAACATATATTAAATATTATTGTCCACTACCACCCTCATCTACAAAATAAAGAAACATATACAAGTGTTATGGAAAAAATTACCTTTGCCAAAAGTAAATTATAAATCAAAAATTCAATACAAATACAATATTTTAAAGTCAACTGATGCGGCAATAATTCCTAATTTTGACCAATGATAAAAAAATGTGCACAAACATCCTAAAATCATACAAATAGTGCATATAAGTTTAATATTAATTATATTACTTAATTATACCAAGACGCGTTAACAAGGGCAACCAAGGGTAGTATACTAGAGGCTATTATCCACGAGAAAATGCATCACTTTTACACTACACATAAAAAGGCCCCTTTGTAAAAGTGGTGCATTTTGTGAGGAGAATAGCCTCCGCCGAGGTAGCATTGCCTCCAATATATATGATTTGTTCACTTTTAATTCAAACCTTAAATTAGCATGCACTTGATTGTTAATAATCTAATTTTTTTCTTCCTTTTCATGGAGAATTCCAACTAAAAATTTGTATACAATCGAATCTCGCAACCCTTTTTCTCCTAAAATATTTTTTCAATCCTTACCCATTGATGTCACTAAATTGACACCATTTTCACCATTTAGTGAGATTTTTTTAGAATGTAATAAATCTATTTATAATTGTGGTATGCTAAGCACCTTAAAATTTTATTTCTCTATGTTCTTAAGATAGATGTATTTAAGATATTTTTACTAGTGATAAATAATAAAAACCATTTTTATAACACATTAGTATAACAATAATAGTTTATAATAAAAAAAATTGATGTTATGAAAAAGAACTATTACAAATTATTATTTTTATAACTAAAACAATATATAAAGAGGATAATTGATATAGAATGTCTCTTGTGTAAGGAGTCTTCAATATCCCCTCTTTGGTCACCCTTTTATTCCCCATCTCTTTTGTTCTAAGCTTTTAGAAATGTTGTATGGAATGTTAGTGACAATCCTTATCCTACCTTTTCTATTTTTGCAAGGGCAGGTACACTCATCCTCATTATTCTTTATTTTTATTTCAATTTGGAATCAATGGTGTCATAATTCCAATTTAATATGTCTATAAATATAAAATAGATGTATTTCATTTACATCTAAATAGTTATGAATATATCATGTACCAAATATTGTTAGCATTATCATATATCATATGTCATATATCATATATCATATATCATATATATATCATATATCATCCACACTCATTTCCCTAACCAATCACTCAATCGGGTGTTATCAGGAACACAATTAGGGGATATTGAGCCCCCTAAAAACATTTGTAATAACCTAATGTCATTTCAATCATTAAAATAAATATAAAATCCATCACCCAATGATGGAAGATTAGTGTATCTTTGAGAAAGTAACCAACCTAATACCTTGATGGATTTGTGTTTTAATTATAAATTGAGTTGAGAAGCCACATTAGATGACAAAGGTCCAAAAATACATAAGGAAAAAGTATTTGCATATTTAACCAATTATTATTTTTTTACAATGAAAAGAAAATAATTTTTTAATAGTTTCTTTTTGTTTACACAATTTTCCATATTTAAATTTCCATGCAACCAATCACTTGATCAGTTGCATTGGAACACAATTTGGGAATATTGAGGCTCCTAAACACAAGTATGGTAAACTAATGATATTTTATATCCAATTTTCCATATTTGATACCATTAGGCTCAAACACTACCATCGAAAAACATTGACCAGTTTCAATATTAGTGATCAAATATAATTTATTATATTTGATATATTTTACATAGAGCTTGATGACATACTTTTTTGTTGAATCAATTCCACATGTACTCGTTTTTGGATTTATGTAAAGCCAAAATCATGTTGGACCTTTCCTTAGTACAACTATCCGACTTTATCTCTCTAAATTTCCCTAATTTATATTCAATTTATTATATTTGACTATCTTAGTTATTTAATCTAAATTATGTCAAGTTTCTAATTGTTTTAGGACTTTAGGTACAAAATAGTTAAACACTTCTATACTTTAACATGATCAAAAATGGGTTCAATGAATGAACCTCTAGCGGAGAAAAGTTTCAATGAAAGTAAAATATCAAGGCTGAAATAGGTGAAAATATTTTCCAAAGCCTAAGGCGAAAAGAGTAGGTCAATGCAATAGAAAAAGGAACAAAAAATGGATTATTCTTACCTCAAAAACAACAATGCAAGTTTACATTCCAATGTATTAAAATATATAACACAATAATATATTTTTTCTTAAAAATCCATAAAACTAAGAAAAATATTAGACAACTCATTATTTTACTAATCAACTATACAATGAAATGTATTATGTATAGTAAACATGTTGAAAATAACATACAATACCTAAGAAAATAAATTCAAATATAATATCTATTGTAAGAAACCACATCATTCCAAAGTTGTGCTTTCCACAAGTGCCAAGACCATTTCACCCTCCAGCAATTTTGCATACAAGGGCTTGAACACGTATGTCTATCATACCATTTTTGCGTGAAAGTAATTTTTCACTTTTGCTTTTAAAAATACAAAACAATATTTTTATATCAACTATTTTACATTTATTTGATTTTTTAATATATATTTATAATATACAAATTTTAAATATACAAATTACATGTGATTGTTATTTTTAAAAATTCCTTTTAAGTATTTGATAGCTAAAATCATTTAAAATATATCTCATATTCTTTCCAAATTTCAAATTCTATCAATTGTGTAAAGAGCAAGAGTAGTTGCCAACATTCTAGAACTAACAACCAAGTGAGACAGAGGGAACCCTCCATATGACTTTAAAAAGACACAATACAACATTATTCCTAAGCTCCATACTGTTTTTAATTAAGTGATGTTACTCAATCCTTATTTCATTGCATCATATCAACCCGTCAAAGATTCTCTCATTTTTCTTTCCTTTATATGGAATATGTCAAAAGTATCTTCTCAAATTTGTCACCTCTACATTTTTTTAATAAAAATAAACCAATTTGTAAAAGTTAGAATATTAAATACTCGTGACTCTTGTACCAACATTGGAAATTACCGACTCTTTATAATCTATGGAGAGGTCATCCACATAAATCATTACAATTTTTGGAGTATTGGTATGAATCTTCTATGACTATAATAAAAAGGTAAATGCTTAACATTAATACATTTCTCATATATATATGTTGTCATCTCATTCATAATCTTAACATATAAAAATGTTTCCTATTTAATACCATATATCTCATAAATCATTTCATTATTAACTTAATGAAATAACACCAATACTATATTGTATAAGTTCAAACATCTATCATCCCCAAAATATTATAATGAACACATCCACTCTAATGTATTATTGTTGTGTTAACATACATCTCAAAAGCCTTTAAAAATAATCTTACCTTGGGTATTTATTTTCAATGAAGAAAATGATGATTTATGAAGTTTTAAGCTTACTCAACAAAGAAATTCATGTCAAGCAAACATGGTCATCTCCAATTTAAAAACTAAAAGGTTAACACATGAAAAACATGTTATATTAAGAATAAATTTTGACAATGTTTTTAAGCATCGCATCAAAATATCCTTTGTGTTTTCTATATTGAACAAAAGTTGCAAACAAGGTGCTCGAAATGAAAAAAATTATCATAAGGTCAACATAGAGTTGTCAACATGTAGTGGGATATATTTTTCATATTTTAATGCGATAAAGGCTCGGTGGTAAGGGGTGCAATGTGTAAAAGGGCGGAGATATTTTTTTGCTTTGACACATAAAATTTGAAATCAAGGGTCATTTCAAATTATGATTAGTTGTCTCCCTTTTTTGAGGGTTGGGTTCTTGGTTATCTTTTCTAATGGAAATATTGGTTGTATCGTTTCCCAAATCTCTCCTTCGCAAAGGAGCATCAACTCCAGGGCATGGAAAAACTTGTAATTAAGGTATATCCCACTTCTCATTTTCTAAACAACATTTTTTCACTTAAAACTAAATCCTAACACAATATAGAGAAGGTTGTGCCTAGGCTCAAGGTTTCCTTTTTCTTCCATACAAGCCACCTCATTCAAAATTCCATTCACATAAGTGTTTCCAAAAAAATGTTACACCATGTGAGAGGGGATGATACAAAACTTGCTAAGACTTATGATGTTCCTTATATTCGTAGAATTCCATATACCACTACTCATAGTGCACGCTATTTTTCATTTCTCACTTAGGTAATCTAAAAACTACATGATTTTAAACACATTATTTTATTGTTGAAATAGTCAACATTGGAGGTGTAGAGTGTAACACCCTCTAAAACAACCCACTTTAGACCCAAGAATAACCTAAGATTGGTAGGGAAAATTATGGAATATATATATATATATATATATATATATATATATATATATATATATATATATATATATATATATATATATATATATATATATATTGTTGTTTAAAAGAGTCTACACCTGTGTTACAAGACAACAAATTGTCAAAAGTAAGTTTCAAATCCAAACACTATTAATAGCTTATAGTTTTATTAATACGACAATTATAAAATATCACAAGGTCCAAACTTAGGGTTAGATTAATCAATTAGGTTAAGAGGGTAATTTCTCACTATACCACTCTCTAACAGATTAAAAGATTCAACTTGATTTTTCTCAAAATTAATGCACTCAAAACTTCCCAAAAACATTCCCATTAGATAGGAAATTTCCTCACCTTTCCAGTGATATAAAGAAGTCCTCCTAACTCCTCATATTTCTCAAGTTATGGGCCGACGGACCTTGGGAGGAAAATTTTCCCAAGAGTGGGTCTGCGGGCCTAGGGGAGAAAATTTTCCCGGGGTAGGTCTACGGGCCACATGGAGAAAAGTCTCCCTGGGGCGGGTCTATGGGCCATGGGGAGAAATTTTTCCCTGTGGGCGGGTCTGCATGGGCCACGGGAGAAATTTTTCCTGGAGGAGGATTCGTGTCTGGCAGACACTGGGAGGAAATCTCTTCCCAGACACGGGTTGGCAGAGCCGGGGGAGATGTATGGGATATTTTCCCGCTTGGGACGAAAAATGCCATCTTTGCACCCACATACCCGCAAGTCCGCAAGGGACACATGGCACCTCTTAAGCCAACGTGGGGAAGCGGGGTAGTGGGGAGAAAAAAATTTCGACACCTAGAAGGGAAAAAAGGATAAAAATCACCCGCATCTCTGCCACGTGATGCCACGTGGCACATCCCGATTGTCAGGCCGTGGGACGCAGAGAAAATTAGAAATATTTCAAATTTTGATTTCACAAGTTCCAAGGCAAAAAGGGACTCTGTGCCTCCAACAGAGCCTCGTTAAGCCACGTGGCAACACCCGATTGGCTACAGGCCTACGGGGATACAGGGAAAACATAGAAAATTTTCCCAAAAATGTTTTTTGAACTTATATTGTTTTAATCGACAAGGATGTTTGTCAGTCAATGGAGAGGTGGAGAACTTCATGCCTTAAGCGTTTTTTGGGAAAAAATCAAAAAAGGAAGGATTTAGCCCCTGGGTACACCCAAGAATGTTTTATTAATTAATTTGACAGTTAATTTTTTTGAAGTCAAATGAAGTTAAAACTTCATAAGGCCATAACTTTTGATTGGGAACTCGTTTTTGGCAAACGAGGACTTTTTGGAAATATCTCAAAGTCCTCTTTGCATAAGAAGCTTAAGATTTTAATTTTGATATTTGAGCAACAATTTTATGAAAATGATCTACAGGATTTTAAAAGACAAGTTCATTAAATTTTAATCAATTGATCTTCTTCCTCTCTCAACATGTCAATTAAACATGGAGAATTGTTCTTAGATGGATTTAGGATGGATTTGGAAGGTAATTTTATTTTATTGACTCCCAATTAAAAAATAAATACAACTTTGACAACGAAAAATGATAGCAAACGGTTGAGCCCGATTTTGTTAAGTTTTCTAAGAAATTCCTTAAGTTTTTTTGTCCAATTGAATTCGTTTAGGGCATACTACTTCAATTTAATCGTTTAATTTTTTATTTCCTTGTTGCAGTTCGAAACTGTGCATTTTGGATAAAGTATTTGCCACTGAAAATACAAAAATAGAGATCAAATTTTTAAAGGATCTATTTGCCATTTTCATCTTCCAAGTATTAGAATTTGTTCCAATTCTAATCTAATACATTTAGTTGATTCAAATCAAACTATTCAAAACCAAAATGCAATTTTGATTTCCAATTTTACACATTTCAAAAGACAGAGTTCTGTATTTTTCCCACATGCATTTCTTCCTTTTAAACAGAGATTTCAATATATTTTCTTCACACGTGTTTCCTATTTTCATTTTCCCTTCTATAACAACTTTTGAATTCATTCCCTGCTAATTTAAAGTATTTATCTTCCTTCAATCAAAAGTAGAACAAGAATGTAGTTTCAATTTCTTTTCAAACACGTACTCTTCAAAAGCACAGAGAGGATGAAATAATTCTGAATACATTTCCCACATTCAAACAGAGAGTTGCACAACATTTCCAAACTAATTCCAAACAATAATAACTTCATTTGGTTAAGGTAGAACAACTTCTATTCAAATTAGAATGATTTCTTTTACAACTTCTCTTTTGCAATGATCAAATACAATTTACAAAGATATGGATCTTTCTCTTTACATTCCTTTTACAATACAAAATACGAGTATATCTCTTTCACATTCACGTGGGACTTCATTTCCCAAACAGGATAACTCTTCACTACCAAATATATTACATTGTCATCCACTTGAAGTGGGAAAAGAAAAGGTTTACAAAAGAAGTTTCACAAGGGACTGCCAAACTCTGTCTTCTTTCTCAGTTCCAGAACAACAACCTTGAATATCCTCCATTTTCTTTATTTCAATTTGATCACAACAAAGGCAGGGGAAAGGCAACGCTCTCCACCCAACCAAGACATCCAATGAAAAGGAGAAGCCATCCTTCTTCATTGGCCCCCGAGCCCCAACCACAATGCAATAGGAGATGTATTTCAACTCATGGCAACAAAGGCTTCCACAACACACAAGCAACATTTTCACATTTAAAAACACAAAAAAATAGAATGTAGTTTGCAACTACATTAAAGCATGACAAACAACACTGAGGCTTCATCAAGCAAGCCAAAGGAGAAAGAAACTATGGGGGATGCTAATTATGCCTCCCAACATGGAAATGGGTATCATCACCTGATTTCAAACCTCCAAATTATAGTATATCAAAGCCCTGACATGACCTTATGCCTCCCCCAAGTACCCCTTATTCCTCACATTTCCTTATGCCTCCCCAACCTCTTATGGCACCCCATAACGAGTAAATAAATGCAAGCTATTTCTTTGTAAGGTGGAACCCAAATCCCAACTCCCTCCACACTTATGCCTCCCCAAAACACTTGTTCTTCCCACAAAATGAACCCCATAGTCTTCTCCTACACCATTCCTAGGCCATCTACCCAACATCCCACAAACATGCCAAAACATTTACAACAATATCAATTACATAAACAGAAAAGAAGCATTACAAGAGCGAAGCTCCTACCTCTCCATGATGGAGTTGTTCCAAGTTCCAAAACAACTAGTTTTATCCCAATGCAAGCAATCCAAATCAGCCCAGTACAATCTTCAAAAAAAGAAACTTCTCCAAGGCAAGAGCTCCAAATAGCAAAATAATTCTCCCCAAAAGAGTTTTCCAAAAGTGAAGCAACCCAAAAACAAGACAAGGAATTCAAATTTTATAGAAAAGGGAAGAGAAGAGGATGCGGTGGATCCATGTAGGATTCCACATCACACCTCCTCAACCTCACCCAAAAGTCAACTTCATTCTCCAATGCACAATATATAAGTAGGTGAATAATATGACAAACTTACTTACAAACTCAAATCCAACCCACACCCCAAAGGACTGAAATTAAACCATCCTCTACTAATATACAGTTTTTAATAACTCTTTATAATCTTTTTGGTTTTGTTGTATTATAACTGAGAATGAAATTGAAAATATAGATTAATCTTAATGGAGGAGTCCCTCCTTTTGAATTCACAGATACATTTAGTTTTATTAACTTCCTATTTCATTTTTTTTACAGGATATTTGTGATTCTCTTTCTTTGACAGTAAAGAAAAGAGTGTTGTCTCTAGACGAACTTCAGGTGGGTTTCAATACTTGATTGAAGTATTTATTCAATTGTTTTGTTTATTGCATGTTATGGACTAAAAAATTATTGTAGATAGTTTTCATGTTATTTGGTTTGGATTGTTCCATTTATATTTGTAGTTGGCTCCAATCCTTTTCCAAAGTGACATGTGGGGGCACGTGCCTTCATCAATGACATGATTCATTATGTGCTGAGGGGCTCATTCCCCAATGAGGCCATTTTGAAGCATCTCAAGTTAGATGTTAGACTGATCAGTGACAAGGATTTTAAAGCTTCCCGTCATACCTAAGAACATCTTGGTGGACTAACATACTTATTTTCCCTCTCCAGTTTAATATGATGCAACTAGAAATAAAATTCCCCTCCCCACAACAAGATTGACATTAACTACACCTCACTTACAGAGGAGGAAGATTTTAAGCGTATTCAATTTGTTGTTAATGTTTTGCATTGTAGGCAACCGAAACCACCTAAAACAGTGATATCTGAAATGATCAGAGATCACCTCCACTTGTTGCCAACATCCCCATTTTTTCTCTCCAAAATCTTAATGATTGGAGATCATTCACGAGGCTTCTGCTTGATTTATGATTCTAACGAAGATGAACTGAAATATGAACCACCCCACAAATTGAGGAGAATGGGAATTCCAATCAAGGCATCTGCAACTGGACAAAAATACAAGAAACGTGTAAATAAAATTACACAAGAAAAAAGAAAGAAATTTGATTTTAAAAAATAGCTTGTAGTGGTTAGTTTATAGGTGTTTGTTTATAAGTGTTTTGAAATAAACTATAACTCGTTCCAAATAATTCCATGTATGTATTGTGGCAGTATATATCCGACAGAGAATCAAACTTATCAAACACATGTTCATTTTTTGTTATCCAACAACTATGCTTTCCTAATTTATTTATCATTATGTCTCCATACAAATACATATAGTTTTCTCACTTCAAGTGTACATATTGTTCTTATTGTTTTCCATTCTATTTGCTTAACATAATAATATGTAATTCATTTCAAATAAATGCATGTATATATTGCGGAGGGAACATATGGAGCACAAAATCTAACTTTTCAACAAACGCGTTGAATTTTTTATTTATACAGTTGCTCGCTACTTTATGTAAACCAACAACAACACATTTTTAATGTGTTCTTCATTATATCTTTCCTTTATACAATTGCTCACTTCTTTATGTAAACCAACAACACATTTTTAATGTCTTCTTCATAATATTTGCACACAAATATATATAGTTTTTAAATGTTGAGAAATAACCATACAAATTTTAGTTGTTTTCAACCAAAGCTTTGTACATTATATCACTTTTTTGCATATTGAATTGTTAAAGGGTTAGACTTCATGTTTGCGCTTTTTAGAAAATATAAAATAATAAGGAAGCCAACTTTAAAGGTTCTCATTCTTTACAAATGCATGCTTTCCTGAACAAATCCTTCATTTCATGATTGACTGCCCTACAAGTTTACATTTTCCACCATATATTTGCAGAATTCCCACAATCTCGAGCATCTTTTAGTTGTCATGGAAATAAATTTGACACACGAAGGCATTTCTCAATTGATTGAGGGTGGTTCCAATGTTGACCCCACATTTCAGATACTACACTTGTGCTCTCTAAGGTCCATTCTCAACACGGGATCCCAACATCGTGTTGACCTTTCAGATGGGATACATTTTCAGACAACACTTCTACCCTCCAAATTTACAAGTCGTGTAACCGAAAAATCAATACAAGAAGGATCCATTGTGTGCTTACACAAATCCCTCATTAGAATGATCAAAAGTGAACTGTAAGCTTCATCTCTTGCTCAATTACCAATGTACATAAACTCCCTATATTAATTAAAATTTCTTTTTTTTTTTTTTCCATCCATTGCTCAGTTCTAATTTTATCTCGTTTTTATTTTTCATTGTAGCGTCATTCTTATCATTGAAATGGATGTTGTTCTCGAAAAAAATTTGGTAATCAGTACTTCAATATGACTACCAATAAATGCTCTCGAACACATTCACTTGCCGCAAAAATATGCAAGTGAAAATTGGGTTAACAAATATTCTACAAGAACACCAACTAAAATAAGTGATTTGAATACATCTATGTGCATGTGGTCCGTAGAGGGTCGTGCCCTATCAAAAACAACCCTTCGCCAATATCACAATGCAAGGGGAAATGGTTTTGTGTTTGGGTTTGATTTTGTTGATCATGAAGGAGGGGAAATCCACATCACCTGTTTCAATGAGGTCGCAGAAGCATTCTATGAGCAGATTGAAAATGGGAAGCTATATACAATTTCCAATGGGAGGATTGTTGATGCAAAGCTATGTTACAACCATTTGAACAATGCTTTGGAGATTTTCCTGCAACCTTCCTCAACCATATCTCCACTCATAGAAAATGAGGATACAATACCTTCCCATCACTTTCACTTCACCAAAATCAAGGACATACCTGCAAGCGTTGAAGGTTCTATAGTTGATTTGATTGGAATTGTTCTTACGATGTCACCATGCTCAATAATTTTTCGGCATGACAAGTCTGAAACAAAGAGAAGAACACTGCAATTAAAGGACATGTCGGGATTCAGTGTAAGTGTCACATTGTGGGGACAACACTTAGATGAGATAAGCAATGAACTTGAAGACATGCTTTCTATACCGCCTCTTCTCGGTCCTTTCCTTGAAAGTTGCTTGCGTCTCCAGTTTCAATGGGAACTCAATCGACATTGTTTCAAGTACCAAATGTTACGTCAACCCTCTAATTTCATAAACCAATACACTTCATAGCTGGGTAGATTCTGATGACTACTCCCTTCTGGCACCCTCTATCACAAGCCAATTTATGGGCCCTCCAAAGAGCTTGACCTCTGTAACAATGATTTTGGAGGTACTACATATGGGGAACACAGAGAGAAATGAATGGGCCATGGTTACTACAGAAATCACAAATATCAACATGGACAACTTTTTTTACAAGGCATGTCCTCTTCAAAAAGGTGACAAACAATGCAGGAAAAAGGTGAGAGAGAATGGTAATGGTTCATGGTTATGTTTGAGTTGCATGACAAGTTCAAAACTATGATTATAGATATGCACTGAGGATCGATCTAAAGGACCCAACATGAGAACTTCAATCAGTTACCGCTTTTGATGAGACAGTTGAGTTAATCATGGGTGTTGTAGCTAGCGACCTCCATATATTGTCTATAGATGAAGATGCGACTAGTGAAATTATAAGTAATGTCATCGCAACGAATATTGCTTCACACTTTCACTGAAAAAGAGACATATTGTGGAAACAACATTGAAATGTGTCATCCTTAGTTCAAAGAAAGTGGAAAATAATGCAACTCCTCCATAACCTTTATGCAAGGATTTCTAACCCACCCATCCCTTCAAACATTACACCCTCACCCATCCCATTCTATACTTTGAACTATCACCGCTATGTTTCTTATTTCATATCTATGTTTCACTTTTTTCTTGCTTCAAAAGAAAATTGTTGTATTCCCTTATACACTGACATACTATTGTCTCCTGCTACTATGTGGATTGTTAGTACTTTTAAGAAAATAAATATAAAATACATGCACTTTTGTTATGTACGTATTTACATCCTTGTGTACTATGTGAACACATTGTATGTTTCTATATATCTAATACTCTTTTCCTTAAGAAAAAATGCAGTTTCTCGATACTCAAATTGTTACCTCTTATGCGTATTTCCCATTGGAACTCCACATGCATTACAATTGAATTTAGTTTTATATTTTGACTTATTTCTACATTTGTATGTCATCAAACAATGTATCATTCCTTGCTAACCCGCATGATCTTTATCCAACAGGTGGTACTCCATAATCCTGTGACTTCGCAATCATGTCGACTCCTGTAAAACGAGCCCAACGAAGAGAGAACTACACAAAAATAAAGTACACATAACTGCTGAGCAACAACGTCAGTAAATTAGAGCATAAAACAATGAAAATCTCTAATATCTTTCAACTTATAATGACCAACAACCTACGATTCCCTGACATTCCAATCTTGCCATCAAATAAAACTACTAAAGAATTGCCAACCAACATTCCGCATGTAACTTCCATGGAAACAAACTTTCACGAGCATACCAATTCCTTTCGTACAAACCCATCTTCGCCAACAACTACCACTTTTTGTTGGGGTTAGCACACTAGTTGTACATGCCAATATATTAGATCTAAGCATACATGCAAATAAAAGCAGATGTTCTACTAAAGAAATATACAAAACAAGAGACATAACTCAACACCAGTATTTAACGTTTTACGTGGTTCGCCCACTGTGTGGCTACGTCCACCAAGAAACAAGCCAATATATTATCCAAAGCTTTGACAAGATTTACAATCTTCCACACCTCTCGATGTTCAAGATTTCTTCCTTTAAGCTTTTTCTCTTCTTTGCTTTTCCAAGAATTATCTCTCACATAATTATCTTGTAATTATGATCCACACCTACTTCTAAACCTTAATTTTAACTTCATATAGTGGTTTTTAGCCTTAGGGCACTTAGCCATGCAACTACAATTAATAAATATATTTTAATGCTAAAAATAGATATAATTCCCGAGAGTTAATTAAAACTTCGTCGCACGAAATCGATGCTTTCTTGGTTACGCCTAACCTTTGTCGGTTCTACTTTCCCTTGACCATCTTTCCTCTTCCACGACCCGATGTCGGTCCAACTTGTTAACCGATGTCGGTTACTATGTTTTCCAGCAAGTTCCAATTGCATGCTAAAATGAAGTAATTGAGCTACACAACTCAACATTTTTCCCAAATGAATGGGATGTCACATGAAACTGTCTCAAATCTTGACCATTCTTGATTCATCACACATATACAACCAGTTTCTCCTCTCCTTATGCCTACTTTCCACCTTGCAATCAAAAATGACTAAAATGCAGAACACCCCACCCCTTCCAATACACATATATTTCCCATATTCCCACCCTCGTCCCTAACTTTAGAAGCCAATGTCGGTTTCAAAAAAGAATAGATTTTTTTTGCGAACATCCAAACTTGATCAATCTGTTTGGGAAATTACCCTGGAATTACAAAAATTTCCTTTGAAGGCTTTCCCTCCTGTAATAGATCATGAAAAGTGAAAAACAAGGCCACCGCTTCTCTTCATGGAACAACATGGACCACTCCATTTAGCCTACTCTTCTTGCGTCTTTAACTCAAATCAAGGAGATGCTTATCACACGAGTTAATCCATTCATGCAAGTCACCCAAGTACGTGGCAGGAAATACAAATACTCAGGACACACCATAAGTTTCCCGTAAAACATTACTTCAATAAAGCAAAGACCCTACCCCACCGCCTCGAGGTTTGGACATAGTTCTCATATGAAGGGAAGGATCTAATTTAAAAATTATGATTTCTACGTCAATAGATCTCGTGTTTGGGCAACCTTGCAATATAAAATCCAACACGATCCCTATTACAAAGATGTCTTAATCGACGATGACGCCCTTTCCTCTCTACCATCCAAGTCATCAAATGTTTCCTCCTCTCTTAACACAACCACAGTGGAACTGCCCCAAATGCAAAGTGCCTCTACAACTCATGGTATTGATGTTCCCACTCACTTTGATGAAACGTATGAACACTCATCGTCTTTCATGCCAACACCTCACAATACAGGAACAAAAGAAGAGGAAATCGAACAATTCTTGCTCAACCACGATGGTAACACTCCATTTACCATGCCATGGCCAGATCTTGGGCTCTCACCAATAAATGAATACAATACGGAGGGCATGTTCTCAATGGCTTTCCCAACTTTATTTCCAACAGGAAAAGCAATGTGGCAACAACCCCGCATAAAATAAGTTCCAATGCATGAATACGCACTTCATTTGATGCGTTACCATGATGGGCACTTTGGTTCCCACCCAAGATTTTGTTACTTCCTTCTAAACCTCATAATGCGACACAAAATCTAGTCCACAACAGCAGTTTTTATGAAACAAAACATCGAATCTAGAATCCCTCCAACAATTAGAGATCTGCGAAGACAACTACTAGAATGCCCCAAAGACAACCTCCCAGACACTTAATGTGCTTTGGATCGAGCCTTCGAGGGACATGTTCATTCTAGGAAAAAAGTAGAAGCAAGCTTTCAGATATGGTGGAACAATTGGGGACACCAACCTTATTCTTCACTCTAAGTGTTGCAGACACTAAATGGCCAGATCTCCATAATATTATGTTGGGTGCTTATTTCAAAGTTTTTCCAAACTACATAGCTAATATTTATGTTCCCTCGTCTCATAGGTATGAATGGAAACATAGAGGCTCCACACATGTCCATGGTTTATTGTGGCTCGAGAATGTGCCTAAAGTTGACGAAATGGACTGGGAGGATACAACAGTTATTGAGGTCACAAAACAATACTTTGATAAGTTTGTGTCTTCCTGAACCCCCGCCCGACTTGCAACCGCTTGGATTTTGTTCACAGGTCACTCCTAGATGACCCTTGCTTGCTAGATACAACAAAAATTCTATCCACCTCCCCGCATGTAGACCTTGAAGAACTGCTTAATCGAGTTCAAGCACCACACTAAATGTTCGAGCGAGACATGCCTGCGTAGAAAGCAATCACAAGCTGCAGTGCAGGTACAACTGCCCCCTGGCCACGCAACCTACTTCTTCCTTGCACATTGAAAGTGATGGGAAAATTAAGTACCTCCCTTCCAAAAATGATGACAGATTGAACATCCACAATCGAACAATGATATACATATGGAGAGAAAATGTTGATTGCCAACCGGTACTTTCCCACCATGTCGTTCTTAAGTATATTGCAAAATATGCTTTGAAATCCAAGCAACGTTCAGAAACATATCACCAAATGCTATCCATATTTTCAAGAGATGTTGACACAGATTCTCCAGCACATATTGTGATCCGTAAAATGCTCACAGAAAGTGTTGTTGAACATGACATAAGTGCACAAGAAACATGCCACATGCTTTGCAAAAATTGCCACTTGTTATGTGCAACCATTCATTTGTATCATTAAATGTTGGAAAAAATATTCTGAGACGTGTCATTGAAAGTGACGCGATGCACAACAAACAAACGCTTTCTTGGATGCATATAAAGTTTCATCCAACAACCATGGAACACCTACCACTTATTCAAGTTGCTCGAGATTGGAGCTACAACAAGAACCATAAAGGTGATAAATGGAAAAAAAACCGACACAAGCAATTGTTCGGGTCCACCCGAGATTTGTGGATGTCCCAGCTCAGGATTCAATGTCATATGACCTTTTCTGTTGGTCAGAACTCCTTTTATACAAGCCTTTCAGAAATATTGCGTCCGAATTTGGCTCAACCCCACATGACATCAACGACACTTGGGACATGTTCAAGCACAACTATAGACCGTGGCATGTTTTACGCACTACCGCAGACACATGACTTCTATAGATGTTAGTTCTGACTCTGAGCCCGAATGCAATATTCAACAAGAACCATTGCAAGAATGGCAAGTCTTCGCACAACTTCACCCTAGAAACAACATAGGTCTAGACAGTCTTGACATGTTGGGGAAACAAGATTTTGACATACACAATAATTGGACCATACATGACGTTCCCCATGATTTGCAGATAATTGGTTCATCATTCATCGAGAGAGAGAAGGCAGACACAATTAACAACAACATACATGCCACACCACCATCTTCCACACTTCCTTTGTCTCCAGAACAACAAATAGCTCTTGATACCATACTACACCATTCAACAAACAAAACCCTTCTACCTCCACTAAGATTGATAATTCAAGGAACAACTGGCACAAGAAAATCATTTCTGATAAATAAAATCTAGAATTCATTCACAACATCAACCACATCTCCCTCACCTCTACTTGTGCTCGCCCCTACCAGTGTTTCAGCATTCAACATCTCCGCATCCACAATCCACACAACCATGTGTATTCCAATCAAAGAACTGAAACCCCTTGAAGGTAGTGCATTATCATCTTTTCAAGAGTCACTGAAACATATAGAATATGTTCTTATTGATGAAATGAGTTTCATCGGGCCAAAGTTACTAAGAAAAATTGACAGTAGGCTCTGCGAAGCTTTCCCACACTCAAGAACATCTGAATTTGGGAACAGATCAGTCATCCTCCTCGGTGACCTCGGCCAATTACCACTTGGTTTTGGACAGTCCTCTTTATGCAAGTAATTCCTATGGAGCAACCCTTTGGAAGGGATTTCAGTCTTCCATTACATTGCAAACAATATTTCGAAACAACAAGGAACAACCAATGCACAAGTTTCATTCCGAAATTTACTGCTCCACATGCGAGATTCAACCCCTCTAATTGAGGATTGGGAACTCTTAATGTCTCGCATAGACACACTAACTCAAAGAGCTCAACATTTTAAGGACGCACCACATTTGTTTGCAAAAATGATCTGGTGGACTCCCACAACCTACAGATGTTGAAGGCATTGAACGTTTGATCACCCAATCCATTGCTGAAAGTAACAGGTGGATTGGACTAGGAAATCCTGATGATGATCAGTTGGAACACAAAGTTCGATGTGCAAACAACAAAAAAATCATGCTTATTGCAAATCTATGGGTTGATGCAGGCCTCGTGAATGGTGCCACAGAACAATCACCGACATTGTCTACGATGCATCAATGTAACCACCAACATTACCTTTATTTGTTGTTGTCAAATTTGATAGATATAATGGCCCATGTTGGGATCCCTCCAACCCGTTACATATTCCCATACCCCCTATTTCGAGAGGGAATCGAAGACAATTGCCGATTAAAATGGCATGGGGATTAACTATCCACAAGTCGCAAGGACTTACTTTGCACAGAGCAACCGTCGACATTGGAACCACTGAAAGGTAGGGTCTGACATTCACAGCTTTCTCCAGAGTTCCCTCGCTTGCAAATTTGCGCATTTCACCTGCTTTTTCATTCGAGAGATACTCAAATATGGCGCACGTACCAACACTCGGAGCAAGAAGAAAGGAGGAAGCAAGACTACTATCACTCAACCCATCGTAAATACTACCCTCTGCTTTGATAGCACCTCCACTACTACTATACTCAACACTTCTTCTATCCAAAACGACACTTTGTCGTTCAAGGGGTATCAAATGTAATCATGTTTATTGAAACTAAAATCGCCCACTAAAGGCTACCATTCATAATATAAATACTGCAAATGTATACATGTCTCATTATGTGTACGTATATCTTCATTTATTTGATGTTTTCAAATATGAAAAGCAACTTTAAATGTACGAATCTGTAACATAATTAAATGTACACATACAACATTTCAATGTAATGTTTCAACTAAATTCCTACACTACAACTATCAATCACACACATTATCAACTGTACAATAAATGTTTTTCCAACAAAACACCAACCGAACAACCGATGCACAACTAACACAATAAACCCGAATTAAATACATACAACATCAACTATAAAATTAATTAACTATTGAAAACGGTATCAAATGTATTCATGTACGAATTTATAACAAGTTTGAAATGTATAAACAACCTTAAAATTAAGTGGCCCATCTATATTTCTACACTTACAAAATCAATCAAACCCCTTATCAACATCAATTACAAAAGTAATAACTATACCTCTAAATCAAATAACATATACCGTTCGGCGTTCACATTGCATTGAACACATGCGATTGCTAGTGGTAGACTTAATGGAAAAACATATACAATTCAATAGGGCAACGAGTCAATTTTTAAAAAAATTATTGATTTGTTAAACAACCCTTCAAATTTGATTACCTATTTTTCCCTAGCCAAATGAAAGAATCCAATCAGATCCTTCCTATCCTTTGACAAATCATCTCTGTCTCCCCCAAATCCTTTACCGCACGTGCATTGAATCAATGTTCTAACCTTACCATAGTTTAGGAGTAAAGCACATGGCGGATGACAATCCCATTTTTTAATATTGACACGTGGCAACCGGGTCCCACCGAAGAGTAAAACAATAAATTTGCACAATGGTCCCAGCTCGTTAGGTTAACTTTAATTATTGGATAATGTCAACTGACGAAAACACTGAATTCAGTGGGCAACGTCCACATTGACGAAGTCAAAGCCAAACGACCGCCTCAGCCGGTTGCCAACCTACATATATGATCAAGAAGACGAAGTACAAACAAAACCTGGATCAGGTCGCAGGTTCGAATCCCCTGAAGTTGAGCAGGATGAAGCTGAGGAGACTGGTAGGCATCCTGAAAGACAACGCCGCAGTAAGCAGAGCCGTCGCGAATTCTGAATTCTCGTCTCTCCACGTGGCAATCCTGAGAGCCACGAGCCACGAGGAGGTACCGCCGCAGGAGAAGCACGTCGCCGCCATTCTCTCCGCCGGGGATGCAGCTCGCGCCTCCGCGTGTCGCAGTGCGTGGCGGAGCTTTTGAAGCGGCTGAACGCCACCCGCAACTGGGCGGTGGCGCTCAAGTCCCTCATCCTCGTCCACAGGGCGCTAAGGGACGGCTCCTTCATATTTCAGGACCAGCTCAGCCTCTACCCCTACCGCGGCGGACGCAACTACCTCAATCTCTCCGATTTCAGGGACCGCTCGAGTCCGGCGACGTGGCAGGCTTCGGGTTGGATCAGGTGCTACGCGAGCTACGTGGACCAGTGGCTGACGACGTGTCGGGTGCTTGGCGCGTTCCTGGGGAGGAGCCTGCCGACGTGGACGGTGACGGGGCTGACGAACGATGAGCTGCAGAAGGAGATTGCGGCGCTGCGGGACTTGCTGGCGGCGGCCTGCGACTGCTGCGCCGCCGTGGTGCGTAACACCGTGGTGTTGGACGCGCTGAGGCTCGTTCTCGCTGACGCGTGGCAGTTGCAGGAGGAGGTGTTGCGGCGGCTGGAGGAGTTGCGGGCGAGAATGGTGGGGTTGGCACCGGGGAAGCGGTGGATTTTCTGCGGGTTGTGGAGAGACTGGCGGCGCAGGAAGAAGTGTTTGGGAACTTGTTAAGCGTGGATTTGGCCGCGTTGGAATGCGTCCACGTGACCGTGCGCGTAAGCGAATCCGTGGCGAGGGTTAGAGAGAGCCTGAAGGCGGTTTCCGGGTTTAAGCCCCTGGACGCGCGGAAACTCATGGGACCGTCCGCGCGGAATGTGTCGCAGTCTGCGAGGTTTGTCCGTCAGAGCGCCGTTAGTTTTCGCAGCGGTTCTGCGAGATTCGCAGGTGTAATGGTCAGTGATTATTGGAATCATAATGGAAAAGAGTCGTTGATATGAAAATTCATTAGACAAATCTGGTGTTCTGTTCTGTGTCGTGGCTTGATTCGTTTGAAAATCTAGGGTTCGGAGGTCTCTGCAGGTCGCAGGTTCGATTCCGGAGGATACGACCGGAAGCGACGAATTACCGCTGCATCGTCGATCTTATTTTGCATCCCCTGAGATTTCCAATTATTGATCGATCAAATTCGCGGCGGCTTTGAATTTTCTGCAGATGCTCATGCGATCGATTCTCATTAATGTAAGTACAGTCAGGTCTGACCGTATCAGGAATGATTTTAAATGTTTCTACTTGCAGTAAAAAGAAACTATCGTGAATGGATGCAGAGATCAAATTTGACCGCTCTTACTAGAAGTTCAATGTTCTATAATCGGCTCGTGGCTTAAAAAAATGAGTAAGTGATTGGAAATTTCATTGTGTTCATAAAATAATTAAGGCCAGGTAATGGTATATTATGTAGAAGAAGAGTTAGTTTGGGTGGCTTCTCGGCAAGGAGTATCGTGTAAGATATTTTTCTCTAAATGTATATTGTTGTTCTTTTGTAGGAACAACATTATGTAGGCGGGAAATATGTAGAAAAATCATTTCAAAAAGTTAAGACAGAGAGTATTATTGAATGCAATTGATGTCAAGTTGGCGTTAGGCATTGTTATGATTCATCTATAAAATTTCATGTTCAAGTTGTCATTACACAAATTTTAGTCACATAATGTTGTTGGATGTAATTAACAACAAATTAATATTGGGAGTTCTTCTAAAACATTAACAAAATTTCATGCTGAAATCATTTTTTGTATAATTATTGCTTTAGTAGAAATAATTGAGTAGGTCATTTATAGAGCGAGTTATCTTCTTTATTGCCAATACAAGAAAAACACATGTCCAACTTGTTTTATGTACAATAATTATTTCAATAAAAACAATTGTGTGAATTGTTTATAGTATTAGTTGTATGTTATAATGTCAATACAAAATCACGAGCCATTTTGATGTAGTAGAATATGTGCCACATGTTTGTACTTTGGTGTCTTCATAACCGTGTCTACATTAACACGAAGAAACCATATTATTGTTCATGGATAAAATTTTGAAGCATATTTTGGAATTGGTGTAATTTTTAGTGATATGTGCAATTGTTTATGAAACTTATTGTTGCATATTAGTTTTGGCATTGACTATGATATTGCTTTGATTAAATGATAAGATACCTCGAGAGGTGAAACCATGGAGGAGATGTATGGTGTTCTTTTTGTTTTGTATGTATTCTTCGTCACTTGGTTTGTGTTAGTGCAAACAACAATTTTACCAATGGAGTGCCACGAGAGAAATTGTTCACATTATAGTTGAGGCACTATGTTGCGAGACTTAGTGAGCATAATGGAATGCATTTTCCTTATTGTAATTGGTGTGCAAGTTACTACTAGTTGTCACGGTACAAGAAAGGCTTTGATTTTGGAGTTACATTTAGTGCAAGCAATTTCAAATGAGTAGACATTAGGAATGGATAATGGACCATATAACTCACACAAAGCAAACAAGTTATAAAAAGTTGTGTACAAGAGATAATGAATGCAAACAACAAAAATGAAGTAGAAGAGTGTTGGAATATACACATTTGTTACGTTGATTATTGCATTGAACAATGTTTGCAGTGCTTCAAGGCGTGTCTTGTCTTCAACGATGTGATAAAGGTTGATTGACATGTTCTTAGTGCTTTGTTAGAGGCAATTCTTTTGCCCATGCTTTTTAACAAACATTTTGGTAACATGGAAGTAAGTAAGAAATTAATCAAATTAACTAAGTTATTGATTTTGGTCTTCCTATAAAGTAGTATAAAATATCAAACAAACAAGAAGATTTTCCTTCAAATAATAAAAATAATAAGCAACCTAATTCTTATTTGTAGGGTGGTAAATTTGCTCTTTTATCATGGTCGATTGTTTATAGCTTACTTCACAATGCTTGGACATTCTCTCTTTTAATTGTTGGGTTCTATACAATTGTACATGCGCTTAAGGGCTACCACCATTCCATTCATGACAACAAATTAGTGTTATCAATGTGGTTCACTATATACAATTATCATATGATGAAAATATTGACCTTCAAAAGATTTTTGTGATTGTGAAAGTTTAGTTTCTCTTTTTCTAGTCCAATATTGATTACGTCCACATGTCTTATCCAAGCTACAATACTCCATATTTATTTCATTCATTTTGGGAGAAAAATCATTAAATCTCTAAAAAATCAGCGAGCATGGGATTTTTATCGTTGCTCCTCTTAAGTAACTAATCAACATAGAATTTGGAACCTAAAATAATGTCTTAATATGGTGCCAAAATGCTTAAATAGAAAACATTAAACAACAAACATGGGTATCTTTTGTATACCCCTAACTAAAATAGTCATCTTGTTGATAATAGCTTTCAATGCCCATATTTATGGCTCAATTTATTCACTATAGAATGTAGTAAGAAATGACACAAATGTAAAGGTCTTCCTAAAAAGCATTTCTAGAAAAAGAAATATATCAAATTCAAGATCCATAGAGAAAAAACAAATACAAACACAATTACCTCTTCCACTCATACAATTTTTAGCACTACATCCACAATCAACAAAAATGTGGGATATGGGTAGGGGAACAACATTTTGAAATAGATTACTTGAGTAAATGAGTAATGATAAGGCACAAATTTCCTTCTAAGTATGACTAAATCAATTTCTCAAAGTGAACAACATACTCACTTTGAGCCTTGTTATCAAAATCTTGAGCACGCATGCTTCGATTAATGTTTCCATTTCCCAAGCCATGTTAACACATTAAAAGACGACCTCATATGAATACAATCAAGTACAAGGATGTTAAGAACTCAAATCATCCCTAAAGATGTTGTTGGATTATCTCCATAGGTAAATCAACAATTAATGTAAAGATAAAGATGTTGAAGCAATTTAGATCTAAGCAATTACACGACTCCTACATCTTATATCTATATCAAAAATATCAAATTCCTCGACTTGAACGATAGTTGTAGATCCAAATGATGTTCAAACACGGTCATTGTCTTTGAAAGAGGAGAGAGTGAGGTTAGTCCTCTCGATAAATGGACTGCATATAATGTATAAGTGGATTTTTAAATGAATTGGAAAACCCAAAATGAAAAAATATATTAGTGCTCATCTTACATTTGATGGGTCGCCACATCTACTCTATAGACAAAACATTGAAAAATGCGTGTTAGTGCCATATTAGTTGAAAAACAAAACCCACAACATATTTACCAAATAATTATTTGCATATCTACATAAATCAAAAGTGAATGCAAATACAATTGCAACTTGCCTACAATCATTATATAATCTTGGTTTAAATTAGAAACTTTCAAAAGGTGATTAGTCATCTCTGATCGACATGTTAAAAAGGAATATTTATTTATTTATTTATATTTAACTTCGTGCAATCTAGATATACCCAAAATATTAGCATTAAATACAAGTCACTTCTAAACTTGAATTATCTCTAATATTAATTAAGCACTTAGTATGAGTTCAAGAAATTAAGAAAGACATATACTCAAGTAGTTACTATATTTCCTATAGACGATTTCTATTATATTAAAAATAATATCTTAATCGAATAATTAATATATTGAGATACTTTATGATGTGAAATTGATAGTATAACTAAGCTACATAAAGAACAATCACATTAATAATGGAGGAAAGTTGCAGAATACAAGACTAAAATTGCAGAGGACAAATTATAACAAAAATACCATATATTATTGATAGAATAAAACTTGAGAAATTACATGATGAGAGAGCTTACAATATATAGGAGAATGAACTCCTTAAAACAAGGATTCAACTCCAATCTTTAATCCCACAATATCCTCACATATCTCTCCTATAATCACTCCCAAACCCAACAATCTCTCACACAACTCCCAAATAGCTACGTGAGTTGTTTATTCAACAAACTCACAACTAATACATATTATCCTATATTATTAATAATGAGTTGATAATAATAATATTACATACTTTTAACAAATATGATATTACAAACTTATTAATATTTACTAACACATAACTTACTAATGAATATATAATATTACAATTTAATATTACAAATAATAATATAAGCACTAATCCATAGATTATTCCTAACGCTTTAATTGTAATATCATGATATATTATTTACTTTAAGATCATTTTTTTGATAAAGTGATAATAATATAATAGAAATGAAATCTAAAGTCCGATTCTAAATAATAAAAAAGAAAAAAAATAGAATAGAATTTAAATAGAAATTATGATGACATTGCAAAACTCCTATCACAAATAATAGACTTACATTAGCAAGTTGTATATAAGTGTAACATTTTCATAGTTTTTCTCATCATTGATATATTTTATCCCAAGAGTCCAAAGATGTAAGGAAAGTTACACGAATTGTTCCCCAAATTCTGCCCGATTATTGATAGATAGAATAAATATATTAATATTGTCAATTTTAGTTTTGAGGTAAAATTTTGGTGATCATTTACGCTATGTAAAAGTTTTTGGTGAATTTATTTCATATTTGTATTTGAAATTTATAATAGTATGTATGTACAATACATTGTATTAATATTAATTGAAACTTTTGGAGAAGGTTACAACATTATTTAAGCAATCACTAAAAAAAAAGGAAAAAATTCTTTAAAAATATGTTTTTGTAAAACTTTATAATAAAATACAAAATGTCATATACTAAATTGTAATTGGTTATTAGTAAATAAAGTAATATAAAGTTGAAGGTTACATACCTACTATCCATATGTTGATAAATGTGTTTTAAGATTTTTGTTAAACCATAGAAAAGTTGAGCTTCTTTGAGGAGGGAAAGAGGATCGAGATAGATTATTGTAGAGCAAGAGGAGTTTCGAGGAGGAAGCGGAGAGAGAGAGAGGAAAGGCCCTACTCTCAACTCCCCGATGAAGTCTCTCACATGTATAATACTTCTACAATAAAAGGTGCCTAAATTTATCTTTCCAATATGTGCAACAATTAGGATGTTCTTCATGCTTCTATATACTTAAAATTATACTTTTAATACAAGGATGTGTCTAGAAATAATTTGTTCTTTTCTTAAAAAGTCAATATACTCTCATATAGCTTATTTTTAAGTTGGTATCGTAAGATCCTTAAATACACACTTTTATATTTATTGATAAGTGGGAAATAGAGTAAAATAGAGTAAAATACATACACAAAATAAATGTTTTAAAAACTCTATTAAACTATAGAGCAATAGATAAATATAGAACATCTATAAAAATATATAAACATTTCCCTCAAATAATTTCAAACCACATCAACTACAAAAGTAATTAACTATCCAAAGCGGCATCAAATTTATCAAATGTATTCATGTTTAGTGCCAAAAAATTGGCCACAAAAAGGCTACCACTCATGATATAAAATCTACAAATGTATGGAAGTCTTCATGTATTAATGTTTAGTTCAAATAAAATAGTCTACAAAACACTACCACTCATGATATGAGATTTGCAAATGTATATGTATGAATTTGTAACAAATTTGAAATGTAGAGAGAAGCTTTAAATGTAATGCTTCATATATATTCCTACACTTACAAAATCAATCACACCCCTTATCAACATCAACTACAAAAGTAATAATTATCCCTCTAAATCAAATAACATATACCGTTCGCGTTCACATTGCATTGTGCACATGTGATTGCTAGTTTTTAAGCCGGTATCGTAAGTTCCTTAAATACACACTTATATATATAGAGAAGTGGTAGAAAATTACATTGTATATAAATAAATCAATTGTATAATTAGAATTGGAATAGAGTAAAATGCATAAACAAAATAGATATATTACAAAAAAACTCTATTAAACTATAGAGAAATAGATAAATATAGAAAATTCATAAAAATATCTAAACATTTTTCAAAAAATAACCATTTCAGTGCAAATAATTATTAGAAGGAAGAAATAAAAATAAAATAAAATAATAAAAAATCAAACAACAAAAAACACACCATCAAAAAGAAGAAAGAAAAAAATTAAATTGTGAAAATCAATCAATATTATGAAAACGTACTAATAAAATTTTAATTAAAATCAATAATATGTAAATGAAAATAGAGTAACGCCATTAAAAAGTAAGGTGGAATGTTTTTTCAAATGTAAGGTGATCCTTTCAAAGATATTCTCTCAAATTAGATGAAGACTTATTTTATTTCAATTTTTAGATCTTTTTAATAAATGGCACTTCGTTATATTGATGTGAATTACTATCTTTTCGTGTTTTAATATGCTACCGACTCAAGTATGACTTTTGGACTTTCTTAATATTAATATTAGTGTTTGGGAGGATCTTATACCTTTCACATTATTTAATTAGTTTTGTCTTTTTAATCAATTATATACACAGATTTTTAAACTAGTAGTCGCATGTTAGGTGTGTGATGTTAACACCGAAAGAGAAATAATGGTAAGCGGAAAAGGAAATTGTAACAGACAACAAAGCACCATGTACCGATCAAATTTAATGATGAGAAATAAAGGCAAACAATGTGGATGAAACAAATTATCCTAAACAATGTCAACGATAGAGCCAATAGCACCATTTAGAAGACATTTTTCAACCTACAAATTTGCACAAAACATGACTTTCTAGTCGATGCAGAGAAAAAGTTTGTGTTGCAAGCGAACCATAATCAACCTATCCTGAGTCAGTATGCCCTGGTGGAACTGGAAACGAGAGAGTAAAGGGATTTCAACAATTGAAGGTTGTGGTTGTCCAACTCATCATCAATTGCTATCATTACTTGTAATTGCTAGAAAAAACATGATTTCTTTATTTTTTGGTTTGTTTTTCTTCTTTACATCACTTTGACGCTTTTACTCCTTTTTCTCGCCCTCTTTTTTACATCGCACGCTACAATTCAGGTCTTCATGGATGGAAAACTTGTTTTCTATGGTCACCACAGATCCTAAAATATGAGCACATTCTGAAAACCATGTTCGGCTATGACCCAAAAGAAGTTTATTATAAATCATGTTGGCATGTGTGTCTAGCGCTCCCCGTGAGTTTCGTGACATGGACTAATCGCCTCTCATAGATCCTAACTCTAGCGATTGTAGCGGAGACTAATACCTATGGGTTTTGGTCTAACAACAATCGTGGTCCAACAAATGGTATCAGAGCGATAGGTCTTGAGTTCAAAACTCACTTGGGTAACACTGAGGGGAGATTGTTGGCATGTGTCCAACGCGTCCCCGTGAGTTTCGTGACATGGACTAACCGCCTCTCGTAGATCTTAACTCCGTGATTGTAGCGAGACTAACACCTATGGGTTTTGTCTAACAACAATCACGGTCCAACAAATCCATCTTTGACATTTTTTTGGGCGATGACATCCTAAACACAAACGGGCCGGAGGAAGCGTGCGTGCACATAAAGAGCATGAGCTCTGTTTTGCATTCCCTCACCTTGAAACTCATAGCATTCTCGCCCTCTCTTGATCCATTAATGGAACATTGCTTCCACCACTCGTCGACGCCTCTCGATCAACCTCGTTGCTCCACCTCGAACATCTTCTTCTTTGTTTATCTTTTTTGCAATCAGTGCATGGTTAGGTTTGAGTTAGATTTGAGATGTTTGGAAATTAGACGGCTAGAGCTCACCATTAAATAGGCCTTGGATGCGACAGTGCTCAGGTAATTTGCTTTGTTGCTCACTCTTCATTCTCTTTCCTTAAATTAATCTTTTTGCAGGTTCATCACCCCTTTCGCCATCTAGAAAAGCATGAGATTTTTGGCATGGGGTCCAAGGGGAAGCTCAAAGTGTCCATGAAAACCATCAATGCATTTACAACGCAATCAAGTGATGTAATCATTGCCCATGAAAAGCTACAAAAATTTAAATCCTAACCCAACAAAGGCATCGTCGTCCTTTGGTTGCTCTCGAAAGAACTCATTTTCGGCTAACTTTATGCACACGCACTTGATTTCGTTCCCGAGTGCAATCACGATCCTATTCAAATGAATACAACCACTTTGAGGATTTGTGTGTTTATGGACTTCATGTCACTGCAGCGATTCTTGGCGTTGTCACCACAATTAGTTGAGCAACGGAAAGATGTAGAGCCCATGGTGGCCTCCACTTCTACTCCAAAACCCCTGACCGATGAATTCAAGAAAAATATTCTCAAGCAGGCACATGCAAAAAATGATTTATTTCTTATTTCAGAAATATTTAACTCATAGGCCACCACGTGAAGGGCATATGCGAGTCATTCTTCGTCCACCGATTCATCTCTCGCGTCCATGTCTCATCAATTGTCAGATGGGGTGGATCATTCCGCATGTGCAAATTCCTTTTAGCGTAATGGAATTTTAGCAGTTCCAAGTTACAGATTTTTTAGATTTATCATCATGTTATGCGTCATTATCATTATTTTCTTAATAGAAAAAGTTTAATAACATTGTGGTTGAAAATATATTATATGAATCAAATAGCTTCAAATGTATCATTGATCGATCTTGAATACGTGATACAACTTGGTTGGCGGGCATTCAATATAGATATTCCTTAGTTTGATAACATTGCAGTTGAAAATATACTATATGAATTGAATAACTTCAAAAGTATCATATATGTTGTTTGTTTCTCCATGTATTTAACAGCAACATAAAAGTTGAATGGGAAAAATAGACCCATGTCAAACAAACCCACCACCCTAGTTAGGCGCTCTTCAAAACCTACAACAGAACGTGAAGAGCGACGCATCCTAAACGGCGTTTCAGACCTGTCATTTTCCTTGCATAATAATACAATCACCTTATTGGAGATATAAGTAACCATGCCGAAACATAAGCCTATAATTCCTTCTATCTCATCGCCAAGTGTAAGGCTCATAATCTGCCATACATCTTCAACCAATTCATCTCACTTTCAGACGGGAGGGGGTTGTCCGCCAGAGAACACACATTTCGGCATAATAAATGTTTATATCTTTAATGTATGAAAATTAAAATCTAAGAATGGAGTTAACTTTATTTTTATTTACACGGATGTTTTGAAGAACATCTAACTCGGCAAACAGACATATGTTGACACTATACACATCAAGAGGTATGTTATTTGCAATATATTCTAGAACATTATTCACTAATGCATGTCGATGATCAACTCATTTATATTTTAATCTCTCGTTCAACATTTCAGCAAGTTATTTACAGAAATTTTGGACATGTTGTAGGTGAAAATGGCCTTCGGGGTGTGTTAATGGTTTTACTTGTTTGGAAGGTTGTTTATAGAGGTGTTCACTTATAAAGATAATTTATTGTCGATAGTGGTCATTTAGTCCATGGTCCATTGGATGTTCGGTGCAAGGCCAAAAATTGGAACGCACTGCCACCCACGTTCCCGTCCTTCGCTTTAGGGCCTGTCCCTCAGTGTGGTCAGTACTGAATACTGTCGGGCGAGCGGCAAAGCTTACACCTGTTAACTGATTGCGTTCACCAGGGGCCTCTTTCCTCTTCCCTTTTCTGCTCACTCATGCATGGATCGCCAAAGGTTTCGATAGTTGATCGAGCATCTCGAGACATTGGCGGAATTTTGCATATATCCAATCCCTTTTCTTATTCACCCCGAGATATAGATAGAGTGGGTGGGTGCCTCGTACGATCGTGTTGGGTGAGCAACAGCCGCTTTGCCACAGTACACAGTACTTATGGTTATGGGCTAACGGGTCACACTTTGGCCAAGTATCCTACGGAAAGACTCCCGAAAGCCAGAGCGATTAAAGGAATGGCCATAGGAATGGGCGCATCATGACATCGTAAGATGTCTCGCCCGAATGGATTTGTTGGTGCTAGAAATGTCAGAAAAAGCGAACGGAAAGAGTAGTGAGAAGTGGAAAAGACAGGGACACTTCCCAACCGGAAAGCGAAGTTCCCACTGATGGTATATTTGGTGTAAGCGAGCTCCGAGATCACATCTTTGGAATAAAATCCAGTGAGAAAAGGAAATCCAATTGGAGATAGGCTGCCTATGAGCATCATGGCATAGGTAAAGGGTAACGAGGAAGCAAGCCCCCCCATCTTGCGCATATCTTGCTCATCCGACATGGCATGAATCACCGAACCCGCACTCGAGAATGGTAATGCTTTGGGAAACGCGTGATTCATTAAGTGAAAGACGCTAACCGAATAGTTGGGAATGCCGCAAGCAAGGATCATATAGCCTAATTGACTGCGAGTTGGATAAGCTATGACCCTCTTCGGATCGTTCTGTAATATTCCAGTGGTTGCCGCGGAGAATGACGTCATAGCCCCTGCAAAAGCAATCGTGAATAACGCCGTGGGTGGGTATTCAGATGGAGGGGAGCACCTCGCTATCATGGAAACGCCTACTGTTGCCGTAGTAGCTGCATGAATCAAAGCGGATACTGGAGTGGGACCCTCCATTGCATCGGGTAACCGAGTATGCAATCCTATCTGTGCGGATTTTCCAACAGCACCAATAGGGAGTGAGATACGAATCACAGTTATGGCATGAAATCTCACATTGCAGAAAATGAAAGAATTGTGGGGTTCGGAAAAGGCACTAGCACGAGCAAAAATGGTCGAGGAGTCTACTGTTTGAAAGGGAGTGAAACGACCCAAAATCCCGAGAGCTAATCCGAAATCACCTACTCGATTGACAAGCATAGCTTTGATAGCTGCTTTATCCGCCTGAAGTCGTGTGAACCAAAAATTGATTAGCAAATGGGAAGCGAGACCTACTCCCTCCCATCCCAGGAATAATTGAATCGGGTTATCCCCGGTAACCAACATGAGCATGAAGAAAGTGGAAATGGATGAATAGCTTGAGTTTGGATTATTGTTTGCATCATTACCTATGGGTAGGATTAATGAATCTAAAAATAATCTATACAATTTTGGAAAACCATATATTTTGGATTGATTCGTTGAATAGAAAGCATATGTTAGAGTAGATAGTTACGATTCGTTCACTTATTTTTAAAATACATGGTGATTCAAATGGCTTGTAGTTTATTTGTGTGTATGATGGTGTAAAAGGTGTTTCCTTGCTATCTACCGAGGTACAAATTCCAAGAGATACTAAGTAATATGGGATGAGGTCGGGATCATGCCTAGATGAATTTGACAAAATAGAAACCACTCAACCTTGGGAGATAAGCCTAGGAATCATGTGCACCTAATCCGCACAAGCTTTAGTTTGAACCAAAAAAGTTGAAACTTATTAATAACTTTGAAACTTTTAGTGGGCTATGATATGAAAAAACAAAAACACTATCTTCAAAACATAACAAAATAGTGATTTCCATTGACCGTACAAAATTTATTTTTCACTTCGTATTCGATTGTATTAGACCCTTATTTTATAGCGATAATGTGAGTTTTACAATTAGAATCATAACAATTGATCTTTTTAGCTTTACAAAAATGAAGGCCAATTATTAGAATATGATATCCTTATGTTAAAAATGAAATTTGTCTTTTTGTTTGTTTATACAATGTTCTACCATTTCTTAGAGAAATGTTTATTTACATAAGTAATACAAATATCTTAAATAGATCTATTTGAAAAATGCGAGATAAATATCAATTTTGAAGTTGTTATCTTGATTTTTAAGCATATTTATAAATAATTTTATTACATTCATATCATATTCCTCACTTGTTGGTAAAAAAAAAATTCTTTTGGAAAAAATGAGCGCCAAACTTCACCATATGGTCAAGACTCAAGATATTGCTATTTTTGATTGACTTCCCAAAGTTTAAAAAAGAACTTTAAGTGATGGTCATATTTAATGTAGATAATAAAAGTTGAAATGACTACACTACTTGATCCCACCTCTCATAGTTATTATTTGATCCAGTTCTCATAGTAAAAATAAAATTGATACCATCGCACCATTACATCCTTCCCCTTACTTGTAGAATGCCTATCAACACAATATAAATAATCATTTTATCTTCCAAACAATTTTCGATAATGTTGGAAAAGAATATAGCACTAAGAATTGAATGAGCTTACAACCTTTTTAAAATCTCTTCTATTTTAAAATTTTTGAAAATGCAAAAACAAAATGTATATCCATAATTTTTTAATTATAAAATCAAAAATTTCCTTTTTATTTTCTTAATTTTCTTTCTCCACTTTACTATTTTAATGACTGTTTATAAAATTGGTTTGTCCTTGTTTTTGTTTCCACATAATTGTACCGTTGCATTGAAATAACCCTAATAATTTTTAATTATTTCCATAAAATGCAGTTGTATGTGCTCCAATTTATAACTAGTTAAGAGCACCCAATTAATGGTATCTTAGTGGAATAAAAACGAAGAAAAGAATTCAATGCATGCATGGCAGGAACTGGCCATTTCGTGGATCTTCTTATGTCAATCAATCAAATGGTATAAGGGTTCGGAAGTTTTCTACCATTCGCTTCCTTTAGTAAGGTTTTTAATTTCTTATTTATATTTATTAGATTTAATATGATTAATGTAGTCTAATTATTATTATTAAACTACTTTCTATATTCATATTATAATTTTTATGGTTGATAATGTTGGGTGACTCAGGTTGGGTGTATAGACGACATATAACATATCGGATCGCATCATTCTCCCAATATGTAGGAAGCACCCAACTCTACTATAAATACAAGGTGTAACTACCTTCATTAACATTGCATGATTGGATAAGAAATTATTAACAATTCCTTTTTAAAATTAACAAATAAAACTACTACAATGGACATTAAAATTATAGCTTTGACGGAAAATTTATAGATTGTGAAACTAATAAAAGGTGTACCACCTAATTACAAAACCAACAAATAGATATATTTTGCCACAACTTCCAACCATAAAATAATAATGATTTATTATGCCACACAAGTGAAAAAAGAAAGATCTAAATATAATTTTGTAAACACCTAATTTTGATCTTGGATAGTCAATTGTTTTGGCGCTAATGTGTTTATTAAATATTAATTCAAAGTTACACTCATATTTGTGCATATTGCCTTATGTCATCACTTATCATCTTATTTCATGTGTGTTGTTGATCTTTTATCAACTCTCCTTTAGATTTCTTGTTTTTCTTGTCCCTCATTAGCCTCATTTTTCCTTGCATTATTCATTTTTACGTCTATATTGTCCATGGTTTCCTCCTTTCTCATAATTTTCTTTCTCATCACATGTTTTTGGCTTGGTCTAGGGTTGTGACCAAATTCATGAAGGTTGTACTAAAAATATCCCTACATTTTGGTCAAAACGCTACATTTTTTTTTCATTGCTCATGTGGGCTTAATTGGACCTTCTTTTACGGTTTTCCAAGTTTTTTGATTGTCAACTTTCCCCCACAATGTGTGTCAACTTGGATCACAATAAGGTCATAATTTGAATTTGATAATATATGTGCGTGCGTGCTTGCGCATGCACTGCGCGTGTGTGTGTGTGTGTGTGTGTGTGTGTGTGTGTTTAGGAAAATGAAAATGACACAAAAACCATAATGCAAGAGTGATCTTGAAGTTATAAGAGAAAAATATATTCTATTTTCTAAAGCATTCCCATGTCAAAATTGTGGTGCCACGTAAAACGACGACGCTCTAGGAACTTGCTTCCACTAAACACATAACTGAAACTACAACCCTTTTTTTTTTTTGTATAAGTTAAGATTATCAAAGAGTTTCCATGCCTCCAGTATCTTTATTGCGTAATTTAAAAAAATTTATTTTACTTCATTTCCATGATTCATGTCATGCATTCATTAGAGAAAAGTTTGTTAAACGTCTTTATAGTGTCATATCTTATGATTCATCATATTACAATTGTTCTATATTCTTATATGATGGCCCATTTGCAAATAAATTCTTTCAAGATAATGTATTTGTACATGCACTTGACAGACATCAATAGTTTTATATTTTACATTTGAGGTATTATATTTAATCTTTATTTTGAATACATAAATACTATATATATATTTATAATCTCAAAATGAGATATATATATACCACTCATTATATGCACAAGCATAGAGTTTAATATTTTATCGTATAAATCATGTTAAGTGTACTAAAAATGTGAAAATATTTTAATATTGTAAACATTCAAGTTTACTTTCTTTAATGTGGATTATTCATATTTGGAATTTAGCAAAGATGTCAGGAGTTTTATTTTATCAGTGGTATACTATTCTAATCTATGTTTGAATTTATGGTTGGGGGTGGGTGGCTCCTGCCATATCATTAAAACTCCATCCCCTTCCCTTGCGTGCTGGAGTTTCTTCTTGGGCTACGCACCTCCATTTATTCCACTTTGGATTTGCAAATCTTGAGCCCTTTGTGGTCGGCCTGCCATTAATACTCTGCCCTGTGCCGCGTGGAATGAAGTGTTGGTTCTAGATGAAGCTACAGGCTAGTGAGGCAGGCGTGTTACCTCATTCCACTCGGCCCTGGCCACGCGAGCTGTCATGGAGGTTATAGATGAAGCTACAGGCGAGTGGAACAGGCGTATTACTTCTTTTTATTCGGCCCTGGCCGCGTGAGATGATCTGGTGGTTATAGATGAAGCTATAGGCTAGTGAGACAGGCGTGTTACCTCCACTTTCATTGGGTGCTGCGAGGTGTGTTATGTTCGGGAATCCACAACAATAGCCTCCTGCAGCGTGTGATAAGCCGGCGGCAGGCATGTTGCGCATATGGCGGAGGCCTTTTGAGCACTTCCAACAAGCGGTTGTCCAACTATGTTGTTATCATTCGATGCTCGAATGCATCCTCAAATTCGGGATTCTCCTTCAAGATATTTTTATCAAAATCGATTAAGGGACAGTGAGAGTGTTACGAGGAGAACTGATGAAATTTATTACAACGATTCTCTAATGAGACCTTACCTGTGTTACTATGCAGCTCGTGGAAGAGAATCTCAAGGAGGTGGATCTGTTTCCTAACAGAATATTCATGAAGCACAGTTCGCTTTGCATAATATGAGCTCGCAAAGCCTGCTGGTTCGCTGATTCGGCGTGTCTGGTCTTGGGAGGCTTATTAAAATACATAAAGATACGTAGGTTTATTTATATATATAACTATTATCATTTCCTTGGCTATAGTTGTATTAGTATACTTTTGTTAATATATATAAAAAAAGTATTAATAGTACATTAATATTAATATAATTTAATAATAATAAATCCATTAGTTTTAATATTACTTAAATATGAATAATATTTAAAATATTAGTTTCCTTATTAAGCATTAAGGAAATATGGGTAATGAACTTAATAAGCTTAGAACTTTTGCATTAAAATCTCTTTCTACACAATTTAATAGGCATTGTACGGGATTTCAAGTAGATTTGATTTCATTTCCCTTTATAATTTGCAAATAGATTTACAATAAATTCTTAAATGAGGAAAAACATAATAGAGCTAGGACTTAAATTACTTCATTGGCATATTGAAAACTATTTAAAACTTAAGTCTTTCCATCAACAATACAAGAAGAGATAATGCACTAATATTCCCACTTTTTCAATACATCTCTTTTAAGTAACAAAATGAAATTTAATATTTATTTTTTTAAGTAAATTTCCCAACATTCCTCAAGAGGGTTTCAACAATATTTCCATTAAGTTTTAGAGTAAGAACTACTAACATTTCAACAAGATCAACACACTCATATGAGGTTCCAAGCCAAGTTAAAGGAGAATAAATAAATTGTCTTTCCTTCAACTTTCAATTCCATCCACATTACAACCTTACTAATGAAGATCAAAACAACTTTCCTTCAAAATCTTGTTACAACATTTTCCACTTAATGTGGGAACAAATTTACAATAATGGAAGCTAAAATACAAAGCAATATTACACTTTCTTCCACTCTAGGTGGGTAAAAATACAAGGTAGTTTCACATTGTCATCAACAAGGCTCCAATGCTACAAACATCAACAAGGTAGCTCCTCCAATAGTTTGCTTGATTCACAACAAAATAAGGGGAGAGGCAACGCTCTCCTCCCAACCAAGATACCCAATGGAGAAGAGAAGCCATCCTCTCCATTGGCCCCCGAGCCCCAACCACATTACAATGGGAGAAAATCCAACTCATGGCAACTACTAGCTTCCACATAACTTAACATAAAAATTTCACAATCATTCCATAATCCTTCAAAACAAAACAACAACTCAACAAGAGGGAAACCATCAAAACAACAAAGTCACAAGGCTTATCAAGAAAGCCATAAGAGTAAGACCTATGGGGAGGCCACTTATGCCTCCCAATGGGAATGGGTGCCACCTAAAAGCCTCCAATGCAAAACACAATACCCCTAACAACTCTTATGCCTCCCTCAAGTACCCCTTATCCCTCCATCCACTCTTATGCCTCCCTCAACTCTTATGGCTCCCCCAAAGTAAGAACAAGAGAAAATGCAAGCATTTCTCATACTAGGTGGGCACCCAACCCAAACTCCCTCCTCAAGAAAATGATCTCTTATGCCTCCCTCAAATAAACTCCCCATAGTCTCCTCCCATTCCCAACTCAGGCATTCTACCCATTCCCAACAAGCATTTCTAAAAAAAAAAGAACAACAACATTCAACACAACATATATACACATACATATAACAAAAAAAAACATAATACAAACAAAGGTGAAGCTCCTACCTTTCCATGGTAGAGCTTGTTCCAAGTATGAAGTCTCAAATCCCTCCAAAGATCAAGCAAGCATCCACAAGCTCCAACAAAATTCCCACAAGTATCAACAAGCTCCAAAAATCCACAAACTCCTTCAAAATCCTCTCCTCTCCAAAATACAAGAGACTAAAAATGAAACCTCTAACCCCAAAACAAACAAAAGGATCAAATAAATAGAGAAAAGAGAGGGAGGGATGATGTGGCTCCAAGTAGGATGCCACCTCCTTTTCCCTCCACTCCACATCACTTGGTCAACCTCATATTCCAATGCACCATTAATAAGTGGTTGAAAGAAAGGAAAGCACCTTACACACTCCATCTAAGCCCACTCCCCCAAAGGACAAAATTAAATTTTTGAAAGAAAGTGCAATTAATATTTTACCCTTTTTATCCCCCAAAACACCTAAAAGACCCTAAATTTGGCCTTCCAACCCATAGGTAGGGTTGGCATGGGGTTTTAAGAGGTGTGGGACAAGTTTGACTTGTCCCACAAGCTTTCAAATTTGGCCTCTAAGGCCAAATTCGAGTTTCCCATGTGGGGTAGAGTGTGCTACACTCAAAACTCAAACACACATCAATCCACACAAAATCCAAAGTAAATCAAGCCTAATAAATGAACTCTCTTTTGGTCATATCTTTTAATTAGTTTAGGACAAATTCAAATTAGCTTAATTAAGACACTACAACCCATGACTAATAAAGGGGTAAACACCAATCCAAAGAATATGAATAATAACACAAGTAAAATTTCACTTACTAAGAGAAACACATACTAACATAATAGAAAGGGAAAATTAAAACAAAACAACACATGACCCCTAGGTCACAATTTTCCCCTAACCAAATAATTCTAACACACACACAATTACTTGTTGCCATGGTGACCTTAGTTGGATTCTTCTCGAATTCCGATGTGGTTGGTCTCCACTCCCCAATATTGTTGTGAATATAATATACCTGCAGAACAGAGAATACCTCCTTCGGCCTGTTGGCCGCATTAAAATATTCATGCCAAATATACAATATAATCTAAAATAAACGACACATGATTTACTATCATCTATGCAAGTATGATATCACTTACACTTTCTAGCACATTTCTATTCCACATTTCATTTATGTCAAAACGATCATCACATTAATCCAATTATCAAGTTCTACTCAATATGATTAAATATATCACATGTTATAATTAAAGATAAATAACCATGTCAAAAGTATACAAATATCATCATCAAAAGTCCACCAGTAGACCATATGCATCATATAAAGATCAAATCAATAACAGTCTAGTGTCTATGATATCTACTAGCATGCTAAATCAAGAAGCCATAATAAATCCATAAGTGAAGTAATCAATCTCGAAAACAACAAAACAAAAATGGTGTCGAAGGGAAGTGGGCACTACAAAAATCTTAATCCAATCATTTGGAGATTCATTCTAATGTTTATCTAGTTGATGCCTGAATTAAAGATAAAGGTTGGGGCGCCTAGATAGATTGAATTGATTGTTGACTTACATTAAATGTTGCTTGCAATTTTGTTAAATCATGAGTGACCTAATAGATGAAGGGATAACACATATTCCCATTACCAACCCTCATTTATATGGGGTTTGTAAGGAGTTAAAGGAAAATTAGCTTTTGACAAAGGAGATCATATTCCATGAGATAGGTTAGTAATTAGTTAGCACTAGCCAATACAAATAAAGTATTTAGCAATCCCAAAAGATCAAAGATAAGTGCCCCCGAAACAAAATAAAGCCTCTTATTCTCTAGAAATGACACTCCCTTAGTGAAGGGCCATACAGTCTGCCCCCACCCCTATATACATCTAGCGGGCCTTTAGAAATTCCCCTATATCATCGGGATATGTAGGGACTTTTAAGTACTCCCTCACCGCAACAAACCATTTAATTGAACTAATATTGCACTCACTACTGATTGAAATGGAACTAACTAAAATTTCATAATTGTAACTATATTGACCATTTATAGATGGCTCGTGAACCTAACAACCCACTTTATACATATGTTATATCTCCATGAGGATGTCATTCTCGAGTGCCTCTCCTTCTTCCTTCTCTCCCTCAATGTAAAGATTGGTTGAGATTGAGCATGCCTCCTTTCCCTTTATCTAAATATTTGTCATGATTATTCCTCCTCCCCCTTGACATAAACCCCGGTTGAGAACATATCATAAATGACCTATCGGTCTAACTCATATTTGTCCCGATGATATAGTTTCTTATACTTGAGATATGAATTCTCTAGGCACTATTAGGCAACCAAATAGAAATATATATATATATATATATATATATATATATATATATATATAGAGAGAGAGAGAGAGAGAGAGAGGTTGCGTAGGGTAGGTAGGTAGGTAGGAGGTAGGGTCAAGGAGATACTCATCTTAGTGAATCATGCCGAAACTAAACTAAGAGAGGATTTTATATATTAGATACGAATAACCCATTCACATAGTTAGATTCATCTCTTCTACTATACTACTATTTTTGTAGGAAACATGTCGTCGACTAATAAACTTCCTAAGCTATGAGTGTTGTCATAAATAATCCCACGCTTTATTTTAGTCAACTAACACCATTTTTCCCCTTTAGTGCTTCAAATATGATTTTTCTATATATTTTAAGTACTTGAGGATCCCCAAAGCATCTTCATCAGATAGGAAATTTCTCCTCTTTTCAAAATATAAATAAATCCTTCTAACTCTTCATATTTTTAAAATTTTGGGATTTGGGAGGTTTTTTTCGTACTTTCGCAATGTTGATCATGGGGTTTTTTTCGTAGTTTGTAGTGTTGGGCCTAGGGAATTTTCGCGGTTTGCGGTGTTGGGCACAGGGGTATTTTTCGTAGTTTGTAGTGTCGGGCTGGGATATTTTTCACACTTTTGCACTGTCGAGCTTTGGGAGATTTTTTGCAAATTTGCATTTTCGCCATCTCTTGTATAGATTAATGCAAATTTTCAAATGGGCATAACTTTTGACCCAGTGCTCAAAATTTGACAAACCTTATATCGTTGGAAAGGTCTCGACATCCTCTATGTCATGGAAACTAGAAATATTAATTTTGGTGAGGTTAGGTGGGTGAAAAATAATAAAACGTACTCAGATCCAAAAAGTGCAGTTCTAGGCATCCCAACCATCGAATTAATGAAGTATGGCACCCATTTCTTCTCTAGCAAGCAATACATCATGAAGGAATGGCCTTGATAGGATGCCCATGCCCCTTTTTAGAAATTTAATGCATCTTGTTAGTGGGTGAAAGGAGAATTTCTTCCATTTCTCTCTTTTCCCATTTTCTTCTATATATTGTAGTCTTCTCATTGAGAGAAGGGGAGATATTTTAGGATGTGGGGAAACTCTGTAAAAAAAATTCTCAACACCATTAAGTTGCAAACCTTCTCATGGGCCTGAAAAGTGTATTTTTGCCTCTATTTCAACAATGTAATGGACTGTGCATATTCCAAGAGCAATAAAATTTGTGTTTGTGGTGTTCTTTCAACCCTTACATTGTTTTGTTGTATCTCCTTGCCTCTCTATTTTTTTTGTCTTTTTGTGCATGTATGTCTCATTTGCAAATGTGAGATATTGTGTTTCATGGAGATTTGGTGGTAAATGAAGATCTGGGTCTATGTCACATTGTTCGGCCTCTCTCAACTCCATTTTCCTTCTATATTCTCCCTTAGTAGGATATTTCACCCCCTTTTATGGAGCTATCACCTCTTTTAGTGTAGGAATTCTTCATTTTCATGCATTATCTCTCTCCTTGGTCCCTTGGAATTGATAGATTAGGAGTAGTTAGTTGCATTTCCTTCCTTAGGAGTAGTTTAGTGCTAGGAATAGGTAGAGGAATCAACCTTCTCTGGAGGTCCATCTCAAGTAGAAAGTCCCACAACTTGAGAGATGGTCCAATGTTACCCAAAAACCGGTTGCTCATTCACATAGGCATGAAAAATTGGAGGGTGTTGTTTTTTGGTGATAACAATAAGATTTGGGTCTATTTTTTTCTAGGTCTTTCTTTTTGGGATTTTGTAGTCAATTTTTATACCCTTAAAGAAACATTCTAATCCCATGCACACCGGCCTATCCCTCAATGGGCGCTGGGCACTCACCCGAGGCACACGTGGGCCCAAGCCCCTCCTTTATGCGAGTCTTGTGAAAATACTTCATCTATGACAAATAATTAAGTGCAAAAGAATGGAAAGGAGCCATGTGTTCATTTTGAGAACCCGGGAGGAGTTATCATCTCATTACATCTATAAAAGAGAAATAAAAAACAACATATAGACTTGGTTCATACACAAAGTAAATGCACTAGGATTATTCTCATGAACACAAATATGCTTTAGAACAGAACCTTCCATTCATATTAATGAGTTTAGTAACCACATTACATTCCTTGGGGCCATAACAAACCCATATAATAATGTAGAGCAAGGTCATGCATCAGAATCTACACCATGTCCTTCAGATTATAAGGATAAATACAAACCCATCCCTCTAAATATGCTATCACTCCTATGTTTTCTCTAATCCCAACCCATAGAATCCTCCATGATATTTTTGCATAGCTTCACCTCTTTTCCACCACCTCTGCTCTTTGAATCATCCCCCTCCTACTATCTGTGCATCCATATATATAGATTTTATGCCTTCATTGTCATGCTTTTTGAGGTAATAGATCAACTACCAAATGTCCAAGTGGTCCTCCAATAGAGCATGTCTCCTTTGATATGAGATCTCCACTCTATGCAATTATGTTCTTTTGGACCCTTCAATCGCATGTATGGAATATTCTATTTTTGATCCTACATTTGCTATCGAGTTGGCACCTTATCCACTCCGCATGCTAGATGGGTCACGCTTTTCTCGTTTGTTGTCTAGAACTCCGAATATGGCTAAGTTCTAAAATCATCTTATCTTACACGTGTTGTAACACCCATAAAAAATGACATTTAAGAAACACGTTGAAACCCTAAACACTTATCTCGAAAGTTGCGACTATTTTTTTTTGTTGTTGTTTATGTTATAAGGAGGCTACTGGGTGAAAACCCTAGGGTACATTAAATTAACTTACACCGATATTCTCAACCTTATGATAGGGGAACCAGGTCTAGTTCAAAGATTAAATATTTTTAATTTATCTCTAAAGTCAATTAATTAACATTCGTCTAGGAAGGTGCCATAATTTAGTTTGCTTGGTTAAATTCTTTCTTCTCTTTAATCAATGATTAATCCCAACATGGTCAACCTTATACTTAGTTATTTTGTTTCATTATCCTATTAGCTTTAATATCCCACATTTCATTAATTTACTAAAACATACTAGGAACTAGGAAAAATACTTGCACACTAAGGTAATTAAATGGCCCCATTCATTCATCTACACATACCCTTAAATTTTATTTAAACATCTATAAAATATATTCCTACCAAACAAAAGTAGGGTTGATCCTCAACCCTTGGATTAAACCAATCTTGGCCATTAGATCCTAGGGTTCCAACTAAACCTAAAAATCCTTATGAATTCTTATTAAAACCTTTCCTTTATTCTATTCTTCTCATTTGGTCTATTTTCTTTTGTTAAAATTACAGGTTGGAGAGAAGGAAGCCATGGGAGCAAGAGAGGAAGAACTATGGAGGATTTTCTTCAAGATCAAGTTTAGATTTGTTTAGATTGTAGTTTTATTGTTGTAATCTATTTCATTCAAGGATAGAAGGAGGTTTTCCTTTCCAAACTGTTTTTATTTCAAGCCATTTGTATTTGGGGTTCTCCATTTGGGGAAAACCCTTCCTCCATTAATATAAATAAGATTTAGCACTTTTAGTTTTCCATTTTGAAGATTATATTGCTTAAACCATGAGATTTTTCATTGTTTGTTTACTGGAGGTGTCCTTAGTAAATTTACATGCTTAAAATTTTAGTTATTACAAGTTAGAAATTACACAATGCGGAATTGGAAATTTCTGCTTGTAAGTGACAGGACATGGGCCTATAGCGGTCCGAAGGTCTGGGACCACCACCCCGTTAGGTGACAAACCATGAATTTCCGCCTTTCTGAGTGGTGGTTATGAGACTGCCACTCTGCATAGGTGGCGGTCCTATTTCATAGAAACAGAACCATCAAACCCGAGATTTTTCAAAAACAAAAGTTACAAAAATGTTTAAAAATACATTCTGACTTGATTTTATATGCCTAGATTTTCCAATTGTAGATTTAACTTCATTTATTCATTCTTAGTTAAAATTACTTATTTTGAAAGCATTTCTTGTTCAATAGAAGCAACAACAATGAATCATTTTGTTCAACTAATTTTCTTTCAATTCCTAGAGTAAAAAGATCTAAATCTACTTTAGTATTGTTATTTTTCCTTACTACAATAATGTAATATTCCAACATAATAATATATTTCAAATTTGTAGTTCTTTTCCATTTTCATTACAACTTCTTAGCTCAAACAACTACTAACAACTTAACTCTACATACAAGTTTACTAAGCATGCATGTTTTTACATATTACAACTTCTATATTTCTTCTTTCTTATTTACAATGATACAAATTCACAATACAAGTAAAATTTCCTTCACAAGATCAATACAATGTCCTCCACTTGAAGTGGGAAATCATACAATATTACTAGCTAAAATGGAATACAATATTACAAGTTCTTCCACTATAAGTGGGAATAACACAAAGGAAGTTTCATTACTAGAAGGATCTTCTTAGGGACTCCACCAAAATCTCCAAGCTTCACAACACTAACAAGAACTCCACCAAGCTTCATTTAATCACAACAAAAAAGGGGGGAGAGGCAACACTCTCCACCCAACCAAGAATTCCAATGAGGAGGAGAAGCCATCCTCCTCATTGGCCCCCGAGCCCCAACCACATTGCAATGGAAAATGGATTCAACTCATGGCAAAAACAAGCTTCCACAACACAACAATTGTTTCACAACCATTCCAACCACATTTCAATCATCAACAACACAAGAATGAAAAACAACTAAACAACAAGTAAACAAGGCTTAAAATGAAAGCCACAAGAGAAATACCTATGGGGAGGCCACTTATGCCTCCCAATGGGAATGGGTGCCCACCTTAAATCCTCCAATGCATATCTCAAATCCCCTACATACTCTTATGCCTCCCTCAATCTCTTATGCCTCCCTCATAAAAGAACAAGTAAGAAATGCAAGCATTCCTTATCCAAGGTGGGGCACCCAACCCAAACTCCCTCCAAACAAGAAAGTAAACTCTTATGCCTCCCTACAAGAAATATAAACTCTTATGCCTCCCACATGAAATCTCCCCATAGTCCCCTCCTACACCACACTTAGGCAATCTACCCAAGCACCCAACAAGCATAGCAAAACACTCAAAACAAGCACATATGCATACAAAATAAAAGAAAGCATTTAACAAGAGTTTAGCTCCTACCTTTCCATGGTAGAGCTTGATCCAAGAGCATACCCCAAGCTTCTTCAAGCCCAAACAAACACCAAGCTCCAAAAAATCCACAAACACTTCCCAAAATCCTCCAACTCCCAAAAGCAAGAGCACACAAGAATGAAGTAACCCCCAATCAAGCAAAATAACTTGATTAAATAGAAAAGGGAGAGAGGAGGGTGAGGTGGCTCCATGTAGGATGCCACATCACTCATCCTCAACTCCACCTCAAAAGTAAAACTTCAAACTCCAAAGCAAAATTAATAAGTGGGTGAAGAAATGACATATTACTTGCACACACAAACCAAGCCCACACCTCCTAAGGACAAAATTAATTACATGAAAGAAAGTGCACTCAACATTTTACCTTTTGTCTTCCCAAAACACCTAATGGGGTCTAATTTTGACCCCCCAACCCATAGGTAGGGTTGGAATAGCAATTTAAGAGGTGTGGGACAAGTTTGACTTGTCCCAAAGCTTCCAAAATTGTCCTCTAAGGCCAAATTCGAATTTCCATGAAGGGGTAGAGTGTACAACACTCAAGATCCCCAAGCACTCAACTTACAACACAAAATCCAAGAGAAATCTAGCCTAATAAATGAATTCCTTTGGTCACATATATAATTTATTTAGGACAAGATTAAATTATCTCTAATTAAGGCACTGCAACCCATTAATTAATACAATGAATTACATCACTAAAATCACATACTAACATCAATAAAGGAAAAATAAATAAAAGACAAAACATAACCCCTTGGTCACAATTTCCCCTAACAATAATTCCAACACACACACACACACATTACATGTTGCCATGTCGACCCTTGTTGAATTCACCTAGAATTCCAATGTGGTTGGTCTCCAATCCCCAGTAGTTTTTCGTGATATGTTTTCCTACAAAACACACAATACCCCTTTGGCCTCATGGCCATATTAATGATGTCAAGTAATAAAACACTTACATCTAACTATCAATTTCAAACATAAAAAATCATAACTACTATTGCTAAGACCAAGTAATTTAACAATTATTCCCATTTTCAACATTTCGATTCTACTCATACATCAGTTTGCAACTAAGATCAAAGACCAACTGGATCATCAAATTAAAGCAATACTTTCACTCGTTCACAATTTCGCCAATCTCCAATATCAATTAAATCACAAAAATAACTTTGAACATCATAATAAAAACCAATTACGAAAATGATTCGAAATATCAACATATATTTATCTTGACAACACATCATTTTCTTCCATATTGAATGTCTATCAAAAGTTAATTAGTTTGGTTACAATAATGTCTATCCTTCAATTCCCATATCACAACGTGTAAATGTCGTTTGTCTATTAACATCTGCTTTGGTAATAAAGCACAATAGTGTCTATGTATCCAGTCACAGAGATAAACCAATTACAACAAAACAATCTCGAAGAGTAATGCTATCACAATCAAATTATGACAATGCAACCATTCTAGCTAATTGTTTTATCCTTAAATTCCCATCAGGGTCCACAGTATGACATATAGTTAAAATAATAATAATCAAAACACAAAGGAGTCATGATGCCCCACACATCTCATTAGTATGCTAATTAGAATAAAGCAACAAGGTTTATGATTATAACAATTTGGAAAAGATAATCATGTTTCATTTAGTGTTGAAGAGAAGTGGGCATTACATGTGTGCGATGTGTTCTGCTTAAACTGCTTTAGAACCTTGCCCTACGCACCTTGACCCACGTGCCCTTCTTGAATAGGTCTCACGCGCCCACGCACCTTCTCGTACTTAGCCAATATTCCAGGGGCCAACATCACCCCACACTACGCCTGTTCTCCATCCTCATAAACACTTCTCTTCAAATAATAAAGCATAATGGGCTCTGAAATCGGGAAGAAAGAATGAAGGAATGAAGAATTGGGAGAAATAATGAAAGAATGGGGAGAATAAAGAATGAATTCTATTTTTGAAGGAGGAGAGGGAAATCCTTCCCTATTTCTACCTCGAGCTTCTCCCAAGCATTAACCTTGTTCTATGCTTGCTGACAAAGGTCTCTCGACTAAGGTGCTCACCTACTCAAAAATTAATTCCTCCCCTTTGGCACTCACAGTCTCAACAATACTTTCCAATTTTTTCCCAAGTCCTCAAGTCCATCCATCTTGCGGGTAATCTGAGGGTACAAATCCTTTAACCAATTTTGATCTAGCCTCACGGGGTCTCAATAGCTTCTAACTTCTTCTCTACCTTGGCTAGGATCTTATCTCTTTTAGCCCTATTCCCCTTATTCTTTTCTTGAAACTCCTTGAGTTCCATCTCATGCGTGGTGACCAGGATGTTTGCCACTCTATCCCTATCATTGCAGTTGTCATATGCGGCCTCGTGATTTACGCGACGAGTCTTTACCTCTATAAGGAGTTTAGTATATCAAGCAACAATCTTGACAACTTTCAGATTCTCTTCCTTCTCTTGGTGCACCAATGCTTCTTTTATAGATTCTAAGGTGTTGTCCTCTCAAAATTTCCCCTCTTTTGAAAGTCAAAAATTGAAAATTTTGAGTTAACACCCTTTAAAGATGTTCTAGTGAAGTGGAAAGTTGAGGAGATAGTAAAAATTCACATTTTTTGGAGTCATTTTGGTGATTTATGGGTCTGTCGACATTTTTGTCCCTCATGTCCCAAGTCTTCGGGCCTTCTATTCCCCGATCGGCTACATTCCCTAAAAATCTTTTAACTTTCGGTTATGTCGAACTTTTCGGTCATATGTTCCATGTTCGTCCGAGCTTTCTTCCCCCAATCGCTAGCATCGGTCGAGATCACGTCTTTCATGTAATTTTGTCCCATCTATCCCAAAAGCATCTATGCCTTCTATCCCCAATTTCTCGACATCGCTTTGTGTCCCAGGTCGGATCGCATCTTCGCATCCCTTATGTACCAAATGTACCAAAGACCATCCGAGCCAGTTTTCCCGCTCTTCTCAATTCTTATCTTTTTGAGTCGTTGTAATATGAATTTAATGTGCATTTAATGACCTTCTCTCTCCTAAATGGCTATTTAATGGGACTATCCTCTATGCATTTGACACACCGCTCACTTGCCATCATTTGCTCGAATCCCTGCAATTAAGATCATTTGCTCGTGCTCCGTTCCCTTTGCATTTTCATTGTAAATTCGATCCTTGAAGGTTGTTTCTCTGTACTACAAACATGAAGATTAAATTCCAAGGTCAAGAACAGGTTTCACCTCTTGAGTCCTCTGTTCCCGATATCAGGGATAGTGAGGTTCGACACCTGGATTTTGGGGATTTTGGAACAGACTAACTAGCCCTAACCCTTCCCCATGGCACAAATGATCAATGACAATGGTCTTGCGTATGCGGTGGGCTTCCCTATCTCTATACAATGTGCCGACACTATGCTCACCTGTGGGGCTCATTTTAACTCGGACACCAAAGAATTGTCTAATGTGCATGGGGAGCTGATTGCCAAACTGGATGTTGTTGCCATTTCTGCTGCTCTATGGATTCCAGAAGTTGAAGACTCCATCGTTATCACTCAAGCTCAAGCTCAAACTCTATTCGAGTAGGAAAATGATAAATATAAGGCAAGGATAGCAAAATCATGGTTGAAGAACCCTAAGAAGGGAGCGTCCTCGACTTTCTAAGGCATTATTTAGGGCCGATTTCAATGAAGAGTTGTCTAATTTCATCATCTTGCTAGCCCGTGTCATGGGATTTCCCTCTACCAATGAGTTTCACTTCTGGATGTGCCCTCTCATCAACATCATCTACGAAGGTAGTCAAAACATAAATTGGTCAAAATCATTTTCATGAATTTGATCGAGCAATTATCTAATGTGTAGCAAACTAAGAAGTTCTATATGACTTCTTATCTCATGTATTCCCTAGCAGAATCCCAACAGTGGTTTGGATTCACATACATGGAGGGCCAGAAGGATGAACCCATTTATGCATATTGTCCTCAATTCACTCTTGAAACTAGCAACCACAACTTCAGGAGGGTTAATGATGCCTTTACCATGTATATTGTGAGGCTCTTAGAAGGTGATACTACCAGGAGATTTTCTGATGAGGCCATGAACCTGATAGCTAAGTATGGAGCTTTCTTCATTCAGTTTAGGAGGTTTTCATATATCAGGTTGGATGGTTATGAAAACACACCTCTCAAGCTCCCCATGTTTTGTAATGACAAGATGGCTCTAATTGAAGTGTGCAGGCAATTGGATAAATTGCATAGAACCTGCAGGGACAAGAAAATATCTGGTCTGTATTTCCCTATTTCCTTGGGTAATTATACATGCAAAACAACCTTGGATGCTCAAAATATAGAAAGGGCCCTTGCTCCCATCACTGTCCACTTTTTCAGGCCTAGGACCTGTTTTGATTTGAAGAAGTTCATTGAGAAAACCTCATAATAAATTATCATCACATGTTAGATGCTGAGGACTACTAGGCTGATTGCACATATGACTTTGAAGTAAGGCGGAGGCACTATGGAAGATTCTCTGCAGCTGATAAAGGAGCTCAATCTCTACCAAATTCTTGAAGGGTTCCAGGATGATAATGAAGACTGGTTGTCTTATGAATATGAGACATTAATCAAGCATACTCCTTTGGAAGATCTGGACTAGTACAAGAAGGAGAAGGATGACTTGGTTGAGATTTTGGCCCCTGTCCTTGTAAGAACCAAGGTTTGGTTTGATAGAAAGGTTCGAGAGCTTAGGAAGAATCAAAGTGGATCTTCTTCCAGAGATACTTCAACACCTAGGAAGGAATCACATACACCCAACATAGAGGTACCTACTCAAACCCCTCTTGCTTCCTCAATTAAGGAACCTGAATCATCTACTCCCTCTTCTTCTACTCAAGTGTACCAAAAGAAGATAAAAGAGGTTAAACAAGAGCCAATTGAGGAAGAACCCCTTCTAAGGAATTTAGAACTACCTTTAGGGCTAGAGAACATTATTGTTCTCAGTGAAAGTGATGATGGTGAAGTACCAGACCCTGCAAGAACTTCAAAAGTTACAATAGAGAAAGAGAAGGAAGTGCCTAGCACTAAACCTCCAAGTACCACTGATTCCTCTGCTCAAGAAGCTCTAGATGCCTCCCTCACATCTCTACTAGAAGCAACAGTGGTGAATACTTTAAGTGCCATGAGCTCACTTGCTCTTGGACCTCTTGTTCCTTTTGCTTCTTCCTCTACTTTTGCATGGGTGCAACCCCTAGTTGACAGCAGGAAGAGGAAACCTTCTTCCCATTTGTCAAGGCCAAATTTTGATGTTGTGGCAGCCTTGTTAGGCACTACTCCTCCCCCTCTAGCAAAGAGAGCCAAAGAAACTTCAAGAATAGTGACAGATGCTCAGGGCCAACAATTTCTAGAGGTTGCAAAGCCTAAAGTTGATAAGGCAGAGCAAGATCTATTAGCCTCTGACCTGGAGCTTTCTAGGATTCCAATGGGAGAATCTACTCCTGAGAGTGAGGTGCATAACCTCCAAGAAATAGTAACCAAGGTTATTGAGAGAGTGGAGAAGGGTAAACAAACCATAGAATAGTTGGAAGAACAAAATCAGGTTCTTTCTAGCTTCATCAAGTCATTATTGACTAAGGATAAGGTTTTGGATCCTGCTCCACTTGGCTACCCTTCCACCTCCTATGATTCTCAGTCAGGATGAAGTTCAGAGTATCAAATATATACACAAATATTCCACTTATGGAAGGGCTATGGAAGCCATGGTCGATGACATGATCATTGCAGGCTTGAATTTTATTGTAGAGGCCTTCAAACTCAATGAGAAGGTGGTCAACCTGCAACAAAAACTCTCCTCCTCTATTGGAACTATGGACAAAGAACTGAAACTTTGGAGTAGTTGCATCATAGATCTTCACCTAATGGAACAGGCTGATGAAAAGATATTAATGGCCAATAAATTTTTTGATGATGTCAAGGACAACTTGTCAAGGTCATGGGTTTTTAGTGTTGAATGGAAAATAAAAGTTTTGGAAGAAGCCTTGGGAGAATTGAGAACAGTTGGTAGAAGGGAGAATCTTTCAAGACTTGTGTTGTATCTGCCTTCAAGGATATTCACTGTCATCTTCATGATGAAACTTCAGGTGTTCCTTTCTCTCTTCAAGAGATTAAAACTCATTTCGGGCATTTGTTAAAGAAAACTTGTTCAAGGAGGAATTAATTACCAAAGAGAAGATAAAGGAGATTTTCTCTCTTCAATCTACTATTGAAGAGGCTAATAAAGAATACCTTGAACATACCAAGTTTGATAAGGACATGGAGAAATGTCTAGGCACTTGGTCTCAAGCCACTGCCAACACATCAGTCCCACGAGGCAGAGAGATAGCTGAAGCATTGAAAAGATTCAAACAATGGATTCTCAAGTTGGTGGGCCCTCCTCAACAATAAGTAGATGTTTTCTCTTCTAGCTTCTCCTCTCCTCCTTCTTTTTCTGAAATTGAGCTCATTGTAAACTAATTAAGGATCTTGTGTCAAGAACTTCCTTAATTAACATTTTAGTTAAAAGAAACGGTTACCAAGTGTAACCAATTTGTAAGTTATATAATGGGCCCTCTGCACCATTTTCAGGGGCTGGAACTCTGTTTATTTTTGAAAGTGTAAAGGAGTAAAAAAGCTATCAATACAAGAAGATCTCTCTTACTGTTTCCATCTGCTCTTGTTCTTTCATTGCTATCTGTTAAAAGTTATTGAATCATTAGTCTGTTTTACTTCAAGAAGCTTTGTATTCTTGTAGATGTCATCTTTGGAACTTTGTGTCTGTGAAATAACATCTTATGGTTTTTAAATGCAAATGATTCTATTATATATGATTCCATTATGGCGTGTGTAAGGAATTATTTTGTTATCTATATTTCCTGAGAGTGCTTTTCTGCATCATCCCATTCCTTAATTCTTCTATCTTTTTGTATTGATGATCTGATATATCAAACACTTCCATGATATCAGAGTTCCTCATTAAAGCTAAATGTTGTACATTTGTAAATAAGTTTTTGCCTTTAAATAAGGGAACCTCTCCCATTAAAGAGGAGGGACTTTTTGTCCCCTGACTATTGCTTTCAATAAAGTCCTTATTTGACAACCAACAGTTTTTTGTGACTCCGTTGGGGATTCATTTTGAACGTATTCTAGTTTTACGAACAATTTCTTGATCATTCTTTGATCTGCGAATCTATGATTTACTCGTGGCAGGAGAGCCCTTGGTATTGAAGATTATCAGTTTCATCTCTTGGAGTAGAAAGGTTTCCCTCTTCCTTCAACAGGGAGAAATAGAAGAGCTCGTTCCACAAGTACACCTCCTGTTGAAAATAGAACCCCTATGAGTGGTATCCCTCCAGAACAACTCAGCCCTAATCTTCGTGCTTTAATTCTTGCTGGTGTTTCAGTTCCCCTTCAAGTAGTATTTCCAAGGATGGCAGTTCCATTACCTTGGGGCCATCGTGTTGGGCCTCTTGCCCTTCCTCAGCCTTTGCATGAGTTACCCAGGGTAATAGAAATAACTTCCCAAGTTCAGAGGTGATGGCAAGGTGCATCCTGATGAACATATTGCAGCCTTCATAGTTGCATGTGGAGTCCTCGGAGTTGAACATGAAGATGTCTCGGTGAGGCTTTTTGTAGAAACTTTGCAAGATAATGCAGCAGATTGGTTCTATCATCTTCTTGCTGGGGCCATTACCAGTTGGACCACGATGAGGACAAGATTTGAGAACCTGTTTCAAACCTATAGAGGATGTGCATGCTTTGTTGGCCCAAATTTCTCAAATAAAGAAAGAATCACAAGAGCCCATGAGGGAATTTGTGGCCAAGTTCAACAAGTTGATTAACAAGATCCCACCAGACACTCAGCTTTGTAGATCAAATTCAAAAAAATTCTTCCTGAATGCTCAATGCCTAAAGTTAGCTATGCATTGAGAAGAGCCAACCTTGCGACATTGGCTAAGGATTAGAGATTAGTTGTTAGCATTGAAGATGACTTGATCATGTCTGGTAAGTTGAAAAGAGATCCTTCCAAATCTAGAGCTTCTTCTTCTTCTTCTTCTACTCCTGGAGCTAATACAGATCCATTAGTGCAAAAGCTTTCTAATGACCTCATTTCCATCAAGAAACAATTGGCTCAACACGCTCCTTATGCAGATGTTCCAAGGAGGAATTTTCAGCCTAGAAATCATTTGTCGTCCTCTCAGACAAGGTTGGAATTTGAGGGCCACCCATCAAGGTAATGTTAATACAACTTGTGAGGTTAAAGAACCTGAGATGAAGAGATTAATGAAGATTGTGAAGAACCTGAAGAAGAGGCTGATGAAGAACTGGAGGAACTTGAGGGATCTCGAGTCAATTTCTTCACCACTGAAGGTGTTGATGAAGAGGATGATTATGATGAAGTAGTAGTAGATATGAATAGTGAATCATACGTTGTCATGACTCGAGAATAGAAAAATAAGAAGGAGAAAGTGATGCAGCCCACTAAGAGGTCCAAGGAACATCCCATGACTATCCCCGTTGTTGCAAAAAGAGGATCTCCTATTCCCACTTGCATCCACATAGAAGGTGAGTTCTAATTCTTATTTTCCTAATTCTACTGCTAAAACTTTTTCTTCTCTAGCTCCTAAACTTGATAAGCCTAAGATTCCTAGTGATGATAGCCCATCCACCTCTAGATCTTTTGATATCATTGATCACCTTAAGAAAACAAAGGTTCAAATTTTAGAGGCTGAGTATTATCAAACCCACCCTAAAGCCTTTGCCAAAATGGTCCACTTTGTCAATTCCCATTCCAAAACTACCTCTAAAGGCCTTTTACCTACTCCATCCTCTACACCCCAACCCAACCTTGTAGCTACAGTCACCTCACCTAATGAGAAAATCAAACCGTTTTATGTGACTCTTCTTATAGCAGGCCATAAACTTAGCAATTGTGTCATAGATTCAGGAGCATCAGATAATGTAATGCCTGCCAAAGTGGCTCATGCTTTGGGTCTTACTCTCACACACACTTATGGGTCTGCTATTCTATGGAGAGTAAGGAGGTGCCTTTGGTTGGAAGGATTAAAGATGCACAAGTAGCTTTTGCTACTTTACCAGAGAAGAAGGTTTTGGCTACTATTCAGGTAGTTGATATCCCTCCTTCATATGGTATGTTGTTAAGTAGGAATTTTTGTAAGGATGTGGGAGGAGAGATTCAAATGGATTGGTCACATGCCCTCATACCAGTTAATGGAAAGATGAAGAAGTTGTTTCCTGAGAAGCAATCTGAGTATATTGTGCAAAAATAGATGATCCCAAAGCCCAAATACTCTATGAGGACATTGGACATGGTAACTACATGATTATGTCTCCAGAGGAAACTAAACTTCCCAAAGAAGTACTTCATGATCCTAATGGTGTTTAGAATCTAGAATTTGATGGAAGCTGCTCCTCAGTTAGTTCTGGAGCAGGTGTAGTGTTGATATCTCCTGAGGGAAAAGTTCATCCTTTCTCATTCAAGCTACAGTTTGAAAATACCAATAATATGACAGAGTATGAAGCCCTCATCCTTGGACTTAATGTGGCAAAAGAAAAAGGTGTGAAGAATCTCTTGGCTCATGGAGATGTAGAACTAGTTGTTAAACAAGTCAGAGACCTTTTCCAAGTAAAGAATAGAAGGTTGAAGCATTACAAGAATCAAGTTTGGGATTCTATTGAATTTATTGACGCCTTCTCCATTGAAGTTATACCGAGAGAAAAAACAACAGGGCTGATTCACTAGGCATCTCGGGATCATTCTTGATACCTCATCCCGATTTCTCACGGAAAAATTCACTATTAAAATGATCCATAGGCAAAGTGTGCACGATAATGCAAGTAATGAAAATTTTCAACGATGATCAACATTTGCTTTCTTTCTTGGAGCTCAGGGATAACTTTGAACAATTTTACTTTGAAGGAAGTAACAATTTGCCTCGTGAGAATGTATCTTCCCATGAGGAGGGTGTCAAAGAGGAGATAGATCAAGATGGGTGCATCAAACTCAAAGGTAACAAGATTCCTAAAGGGTTGGTGAGTTTGGAGGAATTGTTTGATAAACATGACAGGTATGTTAAGTCTAAAGCTTCTACAGGAGTGTGGCAATCTGCTGAGTATGAAAATATTAACATTGGGAGCTCTGTTGACCCCAAAATGGTGAACGTTGGAACATGTTGTACACAAGAAGAAAATAAGAAGGTGGTGAACCTCTTAAAAAGTATAGGGATGTTCTTGCATATTCATATGAGGATCTAAAATCTTTCCAACCAAAGGAAATGCAGCATTTCATTCCTCTCAAACCTAGGATTAAACCTTTCAAGAAAAAGCAAAGGTAGTACAATCCAAAGATTGTTGACACCATTTTTCAGGAAATACAAAAATTATTGAAAGCTAAAATTATCTTCCCCATTCACCATTCGACATGGATTGCCAACATTGTGCCTATCAGGAAGAAAAATGGTGAGATTCATATCTGTGTTGACTTCAGAATCAATCAGCCTCTTTAAAAGACAAATACCATCTACCCATGATGGATCAAGTTTTACAAGCTGTTATGGGGTCTGAAATGTTGTCCATGCTTGATGGCTTCTCAAGGTATAATCAAGTGGAAGTTAATACCACAAATCAACACAAGACGACCTTCACCACTCCATGGGGTATTTTTTCCTACAAGAGGATGCCTTTTGGACTCATTAATGTCGGTGCCACTTTTCAAAGGGCTATGGACTTGGATTTTGGAAGTTTGAAAGGAAAATGTATTGTTGTGTATCTAGATGACCTGACTGTGTTTTCCAAAACTAGAGAAGATCATTTTCAACATCTGGAAACAGTTCTCTTGAAATGTAGAGAACATGGGGTTTCTTTGAATCCCAAGAAATTTGTCTTTTGTGTCACGGAGGGAAAATTGTTGGGGCATGTTGTCTCTAAAGATGGAATCAAAATTGATCCTGAAACGAGTTCAAGCTATTCAACAGATTCCTCTTCCCACAAGTAAGAAGGGAGTGCATTCTTTCTTCGGTAAGATCAACTTCCTGAGAAGATTCATTCCTGATTTTGTAGAGCTAACTTTGAATATCTCTCAAATGATGAAAGGAAAACAAACATTTGGCTGGTCCTTTGAAGGGAAAGAAGCTTTTGAAGGTATAAAAAAGCTATTGCTAGGACTCCTATCTTAGCATGTCTAGATTTTAGTAAAGATTTTATTATTTATTGCTATGCCATAGAAAGCACCCTAGCCACTTGTATTAACCTAGAAAGATTCTAATGATCATGAGCTCCCAATTGCATTCATGAGCTACATTCGAAAAATCACGAGTTGAAATACACCATGATGGAGAAGCATGCTTTCATAGTGGTTAAAGCTGTCAAGCAGTTTTGATTTTATATTCTTAACTCTCACTTTGTGGTGCTTGTGCCTGATACAACCATCAAGTCTATTCTTACACAACAAGAATTTGGAACTAAGAGAGGAAACTGGGTAGCAAAGGTTCAAGAATATGATATTGACATCAGACCAACCAAACTAGTTCGGGGTAAAGGCTTGTGTGAACTCATTGCTGAAGGAGCTGGTCATGAATTACCTAAGGATGAGGTTGATGTTCCTATTGTTCTATTTCTCAGCTTGATAGATGAATGGTATGCTGATATCACTCATTTTCTCACCTATGGGGAGTGTCCCTCTAACTTGATTTGCTAAGGAGAAGAGAGCTATCAAGCTAAGATCAGCCCAATACGTGTTGTGGGAGAATGCTTTGTTCAAACGTGGAATGGATGGAAGATTTTTGAAATGCGTTGACAAAGAACAACAAAAGAAGCTTTTCTCAGCTTTCCATGATCAAGCATGTGGAGGTCATTACTCATCTGCTGTTACTACCCACAAGATTCTTCGTGTTGGATACTATTGGCCTACCTTGTTTAAAGATGCATCAAAATGGGTTGATAAATGTGAAGCTTGTCAGACTTTTGTGGGAAGACCCAAATTGGTTGCCTTGCCACTTAAACTAGTTGTGATTGAAGAGCCCTTTCAACAAAGGGGGTTTAGATTTCATTAGAACACTCAACCCATCTTCAAGTGTAGGACATACTCATGTGTTGACTGCCACAGATTACTTCACTAAGTGGGTAGAAGCCATTCCAGTAAAGAGTACTACTTTTGAAGTAGTATGTAATTTTATCAAAGAAAACATCTTGGTAAGGTTTGGAGTGCCAAACAAGATTGTGACTGATAATGCTTCAAATTTTTCTTCTGCTGAGATGATGGATTTTTGTTATGGATATGGCATTTCCCTTGCTCACTCTTCAAATTATTATCCTCAAGGGAATGGACAGGCAGAATCAACAAACAAGAATCTGGTGGCTATAGTAAGGAAACTGGTTAATGAATCTCAGAGGAACTGACACAAGAAACTCTACGATGCTCTTTGGGTAGATAGGATTACACCTAAAAGAGCTATTGGGATGTCCTCTTTTTAAGTGGTGTATGGGGTGGAAGCTCAATTACCCATAACAATGGAGCTACCAGCTTTGTACTTAATGAAGGCCATTGAAGACACTAGCTTCAATGATTCTTTCGAAAAAAGGATCATGTATCTTCATAAGTTGAATGAAGACAGCTACAGTTGTTGATAGAATATCTTCCCACCAGTAGAAGGTAAAATCTTTGTTTGATAAGAAGGCCAAGTCCAGGATTTCAAAGTTGGAGACATTGTTTTGTTGTGGGATAAAAGACATGAGCCTCGAGGAAGCCATGGTAAGTTTGATTCTCTTTGGCTCGGTCCTTTCAAAATCAGGCACTTTGCTGGTGAGAATTCTTTCTATCTTGATTACATGGATGGTTCCTCTCTCCCACTTCCTTATAGTGGGCAGTACCTGAAATTGTTCAAGTCCTAGGTGAATAGGAAGTCTCTTTGTATATTATGTATAGGGTGTGTTTTCTTTCCCTTACCTTGGTGTGTTTATTTTCCCTGTTTGTGTGTTGTCTTCTAATTTGGTTTACTTTTGGACTCTGTGGCCTAATGGATAAGGCACTAGTATTCTTCCTCTAGGTCTTCTAGAGTTATTTCCTTATCTTGTTCTTCTGATCTAGCCAAGTCATCCCCAGAAAGAGCCAATTGTTGTCCTCTCAAAATTTCCCCTCTTTTGAAAGTCAAAAATTGAAAATTTTGAGTTGACACCCTTTAGTGATGTTCTAGTGAAGTGGAAAGTTGAGGAGATAGTAAAAATTCACATTTTTTGGAGTCATTTTGGTGATTTGTGGGTCTGTCAGACATTTTTTTCCCTCATGTCCCAAGTCTGTCGGGCCTTCTATTCCCCGATCGGCCGCATTCCCCGAAAATATTTTAACTTTTGGTTCTATCGAACTTTTCAGTCCGTATGTTCCAAGTTAAATGCCTCTGGGATTTCTGTTCCCCCGATTTCCTTGCAATGGCCAAATCATGTCTTTCACATACTTTTGTCCCATATGTCCCAAAAGTTTATGTGCCTTCTCCCCCCGAATTTCCCCACATCGCTGTGTCGATTGGATCACATCTTCGCATCCCTCATGTCCCAAATGTACCAAAGACCATCCAGGCCAATTTTTTCCACTCTTCCCGATTCTTATCTTTTTGAGTCGGTGCAATATGAATTTAATGTGCATTTAATGACCTTCTCTCTCCTAAATGGCTATTTAATGGGACTATCCTCTATGCATTTGACACACTGCTCACTTGCCATCATTTGCTCGAATCCCTACAATTAAAATCATTTGCTTGTGCTCCGTTCCTTTTGCATTTTTCATTGCGAATTCAATCCTTGAAGGTTGTTTCTCTGTACACTACGAACATGAAGATTAAATTTCAAGGTCAAGAAGTTTCACCTCTCGAGTCCTCTATTCCGATATCAGGGATAGTGAGGTTTGGCACCTATATTTTGGGGATTTTTGGAACATACTAACTAGCCCTAACCCTTCCCCCATGGCACAAATGATCAATGACAGTGGTCTTGCATATGCAGAGCTTCCCTATCTCTATACAATGTGCCAACACCGTGCTCACCTGTGGGGCTCATTTTAACTCGGACACCAAAGAATTGTCTAATGTGCATGGGGAGCTGATTGCCAAACTGGATCTTCTGTCATTTCTACTACTCTACGGATTCTAGAAGTTGAAGACTCCATCGTTATCACTCAGGCTCAAGCTCAGACTCTATTCGAGTAGGACAGTGATAAATATAAGGCAAGGATAGCAAAATCATGGTTGAAGAACCCTAAGAAGGGAGCGTCTCGACTTTCTAAGGCATTATTTAGGGTTGATTTCAATGAAGAGCTATTTGATTTCATCATTTTGCTAGCTCATGTCATGGGATTTCCCTCTACTAATGAATTTCACTTCTGGATGTGCCCTCTCATCAACATCATCTACGAAGGTAGTCAGAACATAAATTGGGCAGAAATCATTTGCATGAATTTGACCGAGTAATTATCTAATGTGTAGCAGACTAAGAAGTTCTATATGACTTCTTATCTCATGTATTCCCTAGCAACATCCCGACAGTGGTTTGGATTCACATACATGGAGGGCCAGAAGGATGAACCCATTTATGCATACTGCCCTCAATTCACTCTTGAAACTAGCAACCACAACTTTAGGAGGGTTAATGATGCCTTTACCATGTATATTGTGAGGCTCTTAGAAGGTGATACTACCAGGAGATTTTCTGATGAGGCCATGGACCTGATAGCTAAGTATGGAGATTTCTTCATTCAGTTCAGGAGGTTTTCATATATCAGGTTGGCTGGTTATGAAATAAAGGAGGAATTAATTACCAAAGAGAAGATAAAGGAGATTTGCTCTCTTCAATCTACTATTGAAGAGGCTAATAAAGAATACCTTGAACATACCAAGTTTGATAAGGACATGGAGAAATGTCTAGGCACTTGGTCTCAAGCCACTACCAACACATCAGTCCCACGAGGTAGAGATAGTTGAAGCATTGAAAAGATTCAGACAACGATTCTCAAGTCGTGGGCCCTCCTCAGCAATAAGCGAGATGTTTTCTCTTCTAGCTTCTCCTCTCCTCCTTATTTTTCTGAAATCGAGCTCATTGTAAACTAATTAAGGATCTTGTGTCAAGCACTTCCTTAATTAACATTTTAGTTAAAAGAAACGGTTACCAAGTGTAACCAATTTGTAAGTTATATAATGGGCCCTCTGCGCCATTTTCAGGGGCTAGAACTCATTTATTTTTAAAGTGTAAAGGAGTAAAAAGCTATCAATACAAGAAGATCTCTCTTACTGTTTCCATCTGCTCTTGTTCTTTTATTGCTATCTGTTAAAAGTTATTGAATCATTAGTTTGTTTTACTTCAAGAAGCTTTGTATTCTTGTGGATGTCATCTCTGGAACTTTGTGTCTGTGAAATAACATCTTATGGTTTTTAAATGCAAATGATTTTGTTCTATATGATTCCATTTTGGCATGCGTAAGGAATTATTTTGTTATCTATATTTCCTGAGAGTGCTTTTCTACATCATCCCATTCCTTAATTATTCTATCTTTTTGTATTGATGATTTGATATATCAAACACCTCCATGATACCAGAGTTCCTCATTAAAGCTAAATGTTGTACGTTTGTAAATAATTTTTGCCTTTAAATAAGGGAACCTCTCCCATTAAAGAGGAGGGAATTTCTATCCCCTAACTGTTGCTTTCAATAAAGTCCTTATTTGAAAACCAACATAAGGCAAGTGGCTACCTTTCCATCATGAAGATATGTGTCAAATTTTATAGACATTATAAGGTTGATTCATATTTCTACCTAGGTGACACTAGAGTCGGGATCCTTTAAATTAATAGCACCCGTAATCATCTCAATCTTCTGCAAGTGCAGCTCGCACACCCTTGCTTTCTCCTCTTTCGGTGCACGCCTTAATCGCATGCTTTGATAATATCTTATTGCTTTAAGTACTTGCTCTTCTCGGTGACCTCCTTCATCTTCTCCTCCAATTCTTCCTCCAGAATCTCACTCTTTCATTCTTTCCTAACAGTGATCAGCCTCAACCTCAAGTGAAACTTTGTTGAGCACATTATAGACCTACTCATCTGATAGTTGTTGAGTGTTCACCAAGGGATTTACTCCTTTTATTTCTGGCACCTTCATCAACACTCTCTAACTTACTTCAAACTCAAGTTCATCTACGTGAGACTTGAATGCCTAAGATAGCATCTTCTTGGTTTAGGGATATGCACCTTCTTCATCAAATGATGACATAGCCAAGAGTTTCTCCATTGGTACGGTGCTTTGGAAACGCGTGCGTAACACCTTTCTAGGATCATTAATGTATCCCATTCCCTACTCTTGTGCCACCACTATGCCTTTCCCACCTATTCGCGCATACTTTTGGGAAGCTTACTACCAATTTGGGATCCCCACCCATGTTGTCATACTCCTTCCCAACACTTTCTTCTTCCATCTCCTTCAAAATTTTGTCGTGCTCCACTCCAACTCTTATTCCACCAACTCCTTCATGATGCCCACCACTTCTCTCTCTGTGGATTTCTCCACTTGCTCCTTGGTGAGGCTTGGGGTTCCTTTGTTTTTGGTGCTCACCTCTTCACTCACCCCCTTTCCTTGATCCTCTACTTCTTCCTCGTCATTCTCCTCATCTTTCTCGTCATTCTTCTCTTCATCTCCCTCCTCCTCAGAATCATGTATATCATACACTAGATGGTCTTCACCTCCTTCAGGCTTGTCATCATCCTTGTCGCTAATGTAGGCATCTAGGATCTCTTTCTCCTCTGAGTCTACCTCTTCTATCACCTTTTTTCTTCCTAACTAGTGATTCCAGTATAGGAGATTCTTATTTCTCCTTCTCCTTGACAGGAGACCTCTTCATTGGTGATTCTTCATGGGTGAGGGGCTCTTCATGCTCTGGTGCCTCTTCTTCTAGGGTCTTTGCCTTGATTGGGGAATTATTTTTAAGCGTGTAAATGTTAGGCTTCGCATCTATTTTAGGTGCACCCATTGATTGTGCGGTCTACACACTTAGTGCCTTCTTCTCCTACACTTCTTCTCTTTCCCTCTTTTTTAGCGCGACTTTTTTCGACCTGTGGGGTCTTTTGGGATGGAGACATCACTCTCCAGATAGGAACCTTTCTCAAAATTTGGTCTTATGTGAAGATATACCCTTGTTGTATCCCTTTTACCGATTGGGTCATGTTTATCAGCTTCATCATTTGTACTTCATGGGAGACATGTGTCTCCACATATGCGTGCTTTTAGGGTGCACGAGCTTTCGGTGCAGCTCGTGGCTATCTTGGTCCACTTCACTAAGGTTCGACCTTAGTCTTTTGGCCTCCTTGAACATGTTGACCCCTACATGCAAGTATTGCACGGTGAAGGAGAAGGGCATCTTACACCATGGGCTCTTAGTCCCATTTATCAAAGTGAACCTACCAATGCATAAATGTTGGTAAACCGCAAAGTCTACTTCTCCATCCACGAGCATGGGAAACTACTCTGGGATCCTCCACTCTACCACAAATGCGTTAGGTATTCATTTGTACCACTTCTCTAGGTGCACCTTGTGAGTGACCATCATGGTTTCACAGGTATTCTTCTCAAAAATTTACGGGCGAGGAGTTATCTTTTGGATACTCCCAAACAAATTTCTCCGGACCATTTGGTACTCCAATCTCTAAAAAGACAATGGTGAGGGGGACGTTACCAAATAGTATCTTCTCTAATTCTTGCATGTTGCTTATGATCTCATCCATAATAAAGACAAACAAGTTATAGATGGTCCCTTCTGATATTTTCCGACATACATTCAACCATGCCTTGTTCACTTGCATCCATATTTCTTGATCATTAAGCTTGGTGACCAAGTACGCGGCCATCCCCATAACAGGGTCTAGAATTTCTATGATGTCAAAGTACCACGAACCCTTTTTGTAGTCATAATTTGCTATTGTCACCTCTATAGCCTCTTTGTCACTTAGATCATCATTTATGGATTCCCCTTCACAATTTAGACCAATGAACTTGGATATCAGTTGTGGTGTTATGCGCATCTTGTGGCCTGCAAAGTAGAAATGGTCTTTGTGCATGTACGACATCAACCATTGATAAAGGTGCTCGGGCTTACCAACTTAAGGAAACTCATACAGTTATAATAGCCCTGCCTTTTCCAGCTTTACCTTTACTTGATTGCTATATATTGGCATTCCATTTGGTGTCCTCTTGTTAGTTGGACGAACCAGCTCTAGTGCCATTTATTTCTCTATAGTTCTCATGCGATGGTTATAATAACTCATGGTCATCTGTCTCAAGTGTGACACCCACTTGTTTCCCAACAACACTCCATCTAGGTACTACATTTCTACATACCATTCCTCATTAGATCTTGCATAAAGAGAGGTTTGTTTTCCTTTTCCCTTGCCCTTTTGTTTCTTTGGTGAAATGGTCACCTTCTTTGGTGTCATTCTTTCTGTCAGTTTAAAATATAACACTCCTTACTCTGTCTCTACTACTCTACTCAATCCCAAACTCAACTCCTGGAAGAAATCCTTCTATCTCTATGCCCTAGCTGCCAATCCCTAACTAGGAAAACCTTCCACAAGATGACACACTTCAAACAAACTTTTCTCATGCCCATGTACTCCATCCTCCTGATGTCTGTAGATCCACTCTAGTTACACACTTAGATTTCTAGGATTCTTTTTCCTTCACACAAATATTTATGGATGCCCTAGTTTGTAAGAGCTCTTCAACTTCATAATAACAAGGTAGAATAATGAATTTACCGACCTCATATTTATAGTTTTTCTTCCCTCCAATAATAAATGGTATACCACCTACCAACATACTTTAACAGTAAATGCATCTTTTCCACGAGGCCGACTTTAAGCACCCTTACACATGTGCCCAATCTTACACAAAAACCTTCTATAACCTTCTGGTGTGCAAAAATCCAATCTGACCGAAGACTCTTATGCACGTGTCTAAAGCACCGAAGGAACTTATCATGTCCTTTACCTAATTTTTTCCCTCACCTATCTCATGTTGTTCCTGTACTCTTCATCCTTTATACGTGGTATTTTTCACAACCTTCTTGATACCATAATTCATTATCCATTGTTTCCCCATGTGCTTTCTCAACCTTATGTGCTTCCTTCTACTAGGCCACTCAACTTGTATTACTGGCCTATAATTTTCTTTACATTACTCCACCCCACACTAAAATAGATGTGTGGTCCTTTACGCATACACAACCTTAGAAAAATAATGTGGTTACTGGTGCACAAGGCGCAAAAACAAAAGAAAACAAAGGAACAAGCAAAGAGAAAGGGAAACACAAGAAAAGGCAAAGCAATAACGGGAAATTCTAAGCTAACTGGAAATACTGCCTTATTTACAAACACCGAGAAGACTTATTTATAGTAGGGCTTTAGCCTAATCCCATTGAAGTGACCTGGTAATCTCATCCCATCTAGTGCTTGAATCGGTAAGTGCCTCGAATCAAGGATTTATGAGATGATGTAGAGTCCCAACCAATGGACTTTCAACTTCCCAGGATGGCACATATACTTGGAATCACACAACAACACCATCTGACCAACCTCAAACTGATTGTTCTTGATATGATGATCATGCCATGATTTTTTTCTTACTTTTTCTATCTTCTAACTCCATCTAGTAAGTGATCACCTTTCGTCTAACTGCATCAACTTATCAATCCTCTCTTCCAATGACTTTGTTCATCATCCAACCTTCCTATGCACATTATATGCAATGATGGTAACATAAATTCAACTAGAAAAACAACCTCTACACCAAACACCAATTGAAACGGTGTGGCCTTGTTTAACCTCTTGTAGGTTGTCTTGTATGCCCATAGAATGAATGATACTTTTTCATCCCAATCTTATCCTTCAACGTCACAGATCTTAGTCAATGTGTGATTTATTATTTTGTTAAATGCCTCAGTAGTTCCATTCACATGTGGGTAATAGGGGGTAGTCTTGTGATGGGCCACCATAAATTATAATAATAGAATCCTGAGTGTTTTATCAAGGAAATGTGTACCTCTATCACTTGTTAAGCTTAAAGGAAAACCATACCGTTGATTATGTTCTCCCATAAAAATCTAGTAGTTGTTGTTGCAGTGCAATCCTTCATAGGTGTTGCCTCTACCCATCGTGTCAAGTAATTAGTACAAGTAATGATATACCATGAACCAGTCCTTTCGTGTGGCTAAAAAATTAGCCCTACAAATTTGATTGCCCATTTTTCAAATGGTTCAGCACTAGCTATTGGTCGCAAGGGCATTTCATCCCTCTTCCCATGGTTTTCCAAGGCGCTAGAAATGGTCACAGGCCTTGCAAAACTCAATACAATCTTGGTAGATGGTTTCCCACCAAAGCCCTGCTAGTAAAATCTTCCACGCGGTAGCATTTCTGCATAGTGTCCTCCTGCAATCCCACCATGCGCTTCCTCTATAATTGCCACGCGCTCATGTTTTAATACGCATCTTTTCAGAACCTCATCACATCCTAACTTATATAGGTCTCCACTAATCAACATGTAGGGTGCGACATGTATTGCTAACTACTTCCTCTCCAAAGCCTTCATCCCTTCCGACGCCATACCTATTTTCAAGAACACTTGTGATATCTTCCAAGTCTGAGGGTGCGCTCCAAACCTAAACAATTACACATCGACATGATATCCTCAAAGCTTTACGCGTACTCCCTGATTTAATCCTTAATAAGTGGTTTGGTCCTAAATTTTTTCATGGTTTTACAACTACTGTGAACTCTAACTCTTGGAATAATAGGACCCAACAGCATATGCACCCTTGTAAAACATGATTGTGGACTAAGTACTTCAATGCCATGTGCTCTGTGTAGAATATAAATGGTGTTGACAATGATACTTTTGAACTTATGCAACACATAGATCATATAAAATTCTTCGTGCTCAATATTTGTGTAATTTTGTTCTCACGTGTCAACTTTATACTAGAAAAATACAAGGGATGATCAACAATTCCCTCACCAGGTTGTGCTAGTATTACTCCCATAAATGTCCCCGAGGCATCAACATGCACATGGAAAATATTATCCCAAGAAGTAAAATATAGTATGGGTTCGAGACAAGCCTATCCTTCAAAGTGTCAAATGCCCTTTATTGTGCCTCTCCCCAATGAAAGGTGCTCGTGTTTTAGTAATTCCTCCAAGGGCACGGAAATCTTGGCATACCCTTGATGAATTTCCTATATTACCACATATAGCCAAGGAATTTGCACACAACGCTTTGACTAGTAGGCTCCCCTAATCCCATAATAACTACAAATTTGGTGAGATCCACTAGTAAGCCTTCTTTGCATATAATATGTCCCAAATGGAGTAGTAAAGACACATTTCTTAATGTTGAGGGATATCCTTAATTACCAACATCTCTCAAACATCAACCTCAAATGGTCACAATGGTATTTTACAAATCCATACATAGTCCATTCATCCAAGTACACTTGAAGATATTTATAGATGAAGTCCTAAAATGATTGTACCATGATGCACAGAACACAACATGTGCATTATTCAATCCAAAAGGCATAACCGTGTAGGAAAAACTTCCCCATTTAATGGAAAATTTTCTTTCTCTGGTCTTCCTTTGCAATCCTGACTTGGTGATACCCCGAGAAACCATCCGTGAAAGAGTAGACTTTGCACCCGACTACTCCCTCTAAAATATCTTCAGTAAAGGGGGTTGGAAAAGGATCGATGACACATATTACATTCAAATCCCTGTATCCCACACAGATCCTTATCCTCCCATCCTTCTTGATACTAATGACCATTGGGATTATCCATTTTGATTCTTCCACTGCCTCAATGATACCAGATGCTATCATCTTGTCTATTTCTTCCTTGACTTGTATGCGTAAATTCAAATTCATCTAATAAGGCCTCTTCCGAATCGTGCACACACCTTCCTTTAACTTGATCTTCATCTCCCCTAAGGAATGGTGGACACCTTTGAGTTCATGGTACCCACAAGGGAACAAATCCTAGAACTCACACAACAAATCAATGACCTTTGAAACTTATTTTTCCGACCAATAGTCCCCAATGATAGCTTCTTTAGGTTTTGTCTTTGTCCCAATGTTAACCTTATTTATTTTCAAGGGCTCATGGTAGGTGTGTCTCACTCATCAACGTTATCTATGACTTCACGCGTACCTTTAGAATGGTTAACATCCAAAGTTTCCATCTCTTCTTCATATACTACATAGACCATTTTTCCTTTTTCCTTTTCCATGCATGCACGCTCAAGTTGTACTTCCTCTAGATTCTTATTCATTAAGGCGCATCTCCAAATAAGGCTCACCTAGTAACTCCAATAGCCTATCTTCTGCCATAGCACTATCTCCCATCATAAGGCACTTGATTACTTACAATGCCTTATCCACTGATGGCTTTGTACTCCTATACTCGAAAGCTTGAATGAGATTAGTTGCCAACTCCTACCAATTACCTATTTGATGACGCATCTTTGAATGAATATACCATGCACATGCATAGCCTTGTAAGGTGGAATAAAACTTATGCACCCATAATGAAGGTGGTAAATCTTCGCACTTCCCATCCAGCCTTCTCACACGCTTGGACATGAAATGAGGCAGTCTCTTTACCATGGTAGTCTTGTATGACAATGGGCATGTTTCTCCTGAGAACCTTATAGAAAATGTTATTCTTACCTTGTGCCATTCTAGGAGGATCTCTTGATGTGTATCCCACCAGCATGTTGTAGTTACGAGTAGGTTATAATTGAGCATCCCCCTTCTCTCATCCTCATTCTTCCATTGAGCCTCCATTTCTCATAAGAAAATTTTAGGGTATGCTCCTCTAGAGTAACTTGGAAAATTATTTCCTCCTAGGTGCTTGACTGAGTGTGCCTTCATTACCCTTGTTAGATATCCTCTCAACTATCACCCAATCAACTCATAAGTACCATGCGCCCAATTGTCACATGCCATGCTAGTGGTATCATTGAAGGATTGAGCATATTCAAACTGGATAACTCCCTCCGTGGGATGAATTATCTCTGGATCTTTGATGAAGTGTACATAGATTCTGTCAAGGAATTCCTCTCTAAGGGATCAACATAGAGGGCACTAACTTAATATCTGTTAAAAGTGATAATCAACCTTTCTTCCTTGTTCTCAAAGCTAATATACCCCTTATTAAACCATAGGTCGACATTGTTCTTATAACACCAAGGGTGCCCAAGTAATGCTAGAAAGTTTTCTACCTCGGCGAGTGCCAAGAATTCAAAATCTCCAGTGAACTTGGCCCCTTGAATAGTGATAACCAAATCCTTCAAGACTCCAATGGGCATTGCCTTTGTCATTTTTGTCATATACAACACATTCAAAGATGGTTGTAGTGTGTGCATTTCCATTTGATGCCAAACATCTAAGGTAAGAACATTGACCTCCACTCCCATGTTGATGAGGATATTACTCGAAGCCATCCATCAACAACTATATTCAATGTAATCTCCTTATCATAATGAAGGATGTGAGGAGGAAGGTTTGCATGCAAAACCTTCCGTTCACACTTTCTCTAACATGTGGTACCTTCTCCCTCAGCCATTCTCCTAGCAAAGGAATAATATTCTCTTGCTTTAACATCCTACATACTTCCTTGACCTCATCCAGGTCATCCTTTGGAGACTCAACATTATTCCTTGCTCCAACTATTTTGACTTGCTCCTTTAGACATTGGATCTCCCTTGCAAACTCTAAATCACATCCATAGTCTCTTGATACACCTCCTTTTGATGAGTAGGATCTAGATACTTCCCATGTACCACTTCTTCTCTTGAAACTAGTGTCCTTTGTCTTGGCATCTCCTTGGCATGCGTGGCCTCTACTCACATCATCACTAGTATAGGTTCTAGCCCTGACTCACACACCACTCTTGGCATCCACTATGAATCGGATTTCTTGATGCTCACCATCCCAACGCCTTTGTCCTTCTAGTGCTGCTGGTTCATATGCTCATAAAGCTCTAGACACTCTTCATACTTATGTTTCTTCCCGCACCATGAGCATTGTAACAAATTAGGAAAATCATGTTTGTAATGCTTTGTAGATCCATAGTTATAAAAATTTCCTCATGGGAATTCACTTCATCCTCTCGCTGCAATTATGACCGCAACCACGAAATCCTCTTCCATGCACTCCTCCATTTGTGCACCCTTCATAGCGATGATCATCATCCTTGGAACTACTTGCAAGACTATTCTAGTGCACACCAAGATCAATAACATCATGGATCTGATCAATTAGTTTACAATCCTTGGTATCATGGGTCATAGAGGTAAAAATATTACAATAGCAAGAAACATTCTTACAGATTGCGCATTGTAGTAGAGGACACCTACTTACATCATGATCCCCATGGAAAATTTCACAGTTTACCACCATAACATGTACCGATTTCTGAGGAAACTATCCTTTGCATTCCCTTCCACTTCACAGTCTATACACCAAAGCCCACTACAAACCTCATGCACTGAGTTTACATAAATCTTCTCCAACTGCTTGGCCATTGTAGCAATTTGAGCCTCCAGAAAAGGGCTAACACTAGTATCAATGCTTCCAATAGCCTCAGCATGTAGGGAAACTTTCAATGCCTCACATGGGTCTATGAAAGTCTTATGTGACAGATCCCTTCTAAACAGTGTTATCAATCCTCCAAAAAACCATTGAGCATGTTGAGAAGGGTGAATGTCATAGGATAGTTTTGACAAGAGAGTTTTGAACCACGTGTTATACTCCCACACACTCTCTACCATTCCTTGTTAGATCTCCTTCAGGGTACTGATGCTCTTCTGCTCAAATTATGGGATATGGAACTCTACTAGGAAGGCATTCTTTAATGCAGTGTAGTCTACCACCGTTTGATGGGGTTCATACTTCCAAGGTACCAATTGTGCACACACCCTTACAATGTTGTTGCAAACTAACTTGCCTTCCACTCCAGGGTAGTGATCCCTATCACACGCCATAGATTCACACTTATGCACATGCTCAGTAGCACCTTTAATAACCCTATAGTCCTATAAGTCCAAAGACATCTCGAAAAATACTTGTGGAGGTGGCTGAGGCCCTTATCCTCCTAATCCAGAGCCTTGGTTCCCTCCGGTGTTTCCTCCTCCACCGCATCCACCGGATCCACCGGTATCATTCCTCTTAACCCACTAGATCCTCTAGATCCACTAGATCCACCTCCTGACCAAAAAAAAAGGCCTCACAAGTGGTCGCACTTAGCGTTCCCAACATCCCACTGAACTACACACCGATGGTTTGTGATATTATCCCACTACCAGTTGTATGTCTCATGCCACTCCCAGACACGATACCCAAACCTTGCATACTTTCACCTTGTCCAAAAATTCCTCCAAATACTAGAATGGTTTGCATAGCCATGGATGTTCCAAATGAGAAATTATATCTCCGGGCATAGATCGGTTACTCCCACCGATACCAACTGGGTTAATAATACTTCTCCCTTGATCTAGAAAACCAAGCACTAGGGGTTGGTCACTGATGGGTTCAAATGCGTGTCGACAACTCTCCTTTCTCCATGTGATGAACTCTCATCGAAGTGAAGGGGCTTCTCTCCCACGCTTTCCAAGATGGCTTAGTAAATACTACTCATGTTCCACATCCTCTCGCATCAACCTCAACTTCTTCCCACAACACCTACGTCCATAGATCCATCACAATTACAACCCTATATCTTCTAGTCATCTCCCTTTCATGAGCTTTTCTATACTTGAGTCATCTCTCCTCCCTTTCCTTTTCATCCGCAATGTTTGCCATCTTCCTCCACCCTAGCTTCCTCTCCCAGTGCTCAAAGAAGCTTAGCCAACCATGGGAAATGCCTCTAAACTTAGGGTAATGATCAATATTTTCATAGCCAAAGGAATAGCATGTAAAAATGATCCTCTGGGCTCCCTCAAAAACTCAAACTCAACAACTTCTGGGAAAGAATATGTAGAAATGGCATATTCTAGAGTATAACTAGTCAGCACTCCTTTCCACTAGTGATCAACATCACGTGTCCAAGTCAGATCTACATCCTGCAACCTTTGATAATCATCTTGGGTCCATACACATGATCTATAGTACCAACTCGATCTGGATGCATATGCTAAAATTCATTCATATAGTTATTCTAGAAAGCACCAGGAAGAATGTCTCATACAACTCATGGTACATGTTCTCTTCTACCCATCTATGTGCATCAAACTTAGGTCCAGTGCTGAATCTTTGAGAAAATTCATCCTCCGTGCTCTTGAACCATCCTTCAACACTTTCCAAGGTCAGACACTCTATCATCACACATCACAGGGACCAAGATGCATGCCATTTCTCACAACAACTTTGAAAATATGTCCCGTAATGGAACCAAGATGTAGTCAATTTTTATACCCTTAGAGAAACAGTCTAATCCCATGCGCATTGGCCTATCACCTAGCGGGTGTTGGTTGCTCACCCGAGGCATGCGCGGGTGTTGATCCCCTCCTTTATGTGAGTCTTGTTATAATAATTTATCTATGATAGATACTTAAGTGCAAATGAATGGAAAGGATACATGCATTCATTCTGAGAACCTAGGAGGAGTTATCATCTCATTGCATCCATAAAAGAGAAATAACAAACAACATATAAACTTGGTTCATACACAAAGTAAATGCACTAGGATTATGCTCATGAACACAAAGATGCTTTAGAACAAAACCTTCCATTCATATTAATGAGTGTAGTAACCAAATTACATTCCTTGGGGCCATAACAGACCCATATAATCATGCAGAGAAAGGTCATGCATTAGAATCTACACCATGTCCTTCAAATTACAAGGATAAATATAGACCCAACCCTATAAATGTGTTATCACTCCTATGTTTTCTCTAATCCCAACCCATAGAATCCTCCATGACATTTCTCGCAGAGCTTCACCTCTTTTCCACTACCTTTTCTCTCTCGAATCATCCCCTCTCATCCCCTCCTTATACTATCCGTGCATCCCTATATATATCTTTTCTACCTTCACCGACATGCCTTCTGAGGTAATAGATCATCTTCTAAGTGTCCAAGTGGTCCTCCAATAGAGCATGCCTCCTTTGATCCAATCTCTCCACTTTGTGCAATGATGTTCTTCAGGACCCTTCCATCGCATGCATTCCATTTTTGATCCTACACCGCCAGACCGATACCTTATCCACTCCGCATGCTAGACGGGTCACGATTTTCTTATGTGTTGTCTGGAAATCCAAATATGGCTAATTCCTAAAATTGTCTTATCTTACACATGTGTCATGTGTTCTACTAAACTCTGCTAGAACCTTTCCCTATGTGCCTTCAACCTATACGCCCTTCTTCAAATAGGTCCCACCCACCCATGTGCATTCTCATACTTAGCCAATATTTTGGGGCCCAACATATTTACTCACCTTGATGTATGGACCCATTTCTATCCACATGTCACCGATGACTACCTCAAGATTCATTTTTTATAGATATAAGTCTTTGCAATGATTCTCTAATATTTCCATGAATTTAATTATTTCTAGCATTTATATGTAATCCTATGTTATAGATTAGACCTTTAAGATCATTAAACTAGGTCTAATTTATTAATGTATCTTCAATTAATCCTAATTATGATTACATTTGGTTAGTTAGTGCATTTGTTATCTAATCAACCCACTTTATGCATTCACATTTTGGTGAATCCACACGTAGATTAAACACCCAACTTAGGGTTTTCCTTATTGAAAACCCCACTCATATAGTAGTCAACATAGTAGTTCACTTTGTATAAACTTTCCTTTGCTTGTTACATTCAAAAATTTATCTTTCCTCTTTTTAATTATCATAGGGTTTGTTTTATTTATTCAAATATTTTATCCCTAGATATTGTGTATCATAGGTATTTTGTATTGTTTTTTTAGATGTTAAATATGTCATGCCATCTATGATTCCAAACTAACAAAGTGTTACATAGGCTAAAATCTAATATAGTTGTCGATCATGTAGAAATTCCCTTGATTCCTTGTAGGCTTTATGCAAAAATAGTATGGTTACTCCTAATGATCCCCACACTCATATTAGATTCATTAAATCCATTCCAACGTGATCTGAGACCCCTTTGGATGATAATAATTTGAAAGGTCCTCATATATCTATCAAAAGTCAAGGAAGTAAAGATAAAATAAAAAAGTAAAGAGAAATAGGATTTTTAGCATACCAAACCTGACTAAACAACTCAATTGATTTTAAATTACAATCTTAAATCATCCTAGTGAAATGGTCAACATGATTAGTCTAATAAGGTAAATTCAATTTCAAACACAAGGACATGAACAATCACATAAATATAGTATTCAAGATGAGACTTATAGGATTACTCATGTATATCTTAATGCTAGCAATAAAAAAAAACCTATTGAGACATCTCTATATTATCATATCTAGGTTTTTATTCCTAAATATTTATTGTTAACTACAAAAATATAGTTCAAAGTAGAAAATGTATAAATATATAGTCCTAAATTATGTATCGATAAATTCCACAAGATAATTTATTGATGTACAAGCATTTAGTTGACAATGGAAAATTTAGGTCAAAATAAACTAAGATAATGTGCTTAGAGAAATTGAAATTAGATGGGAGATTTTTTTAGACCATCATCAACTTGTGTGTAAGATATGTGAGACTAAAATTCTATTTACGATAGGTTTGTTTAGAAGGGGTCAAGTTTGCGAGATAAACCTATCCATGGATATACAAATATGTGCTCTAGGGATATAAATTGTAATCTATGCTTCACTTGTGTTATGACGTTTAGAATCTCATGATGATTGGGTGGTGACTAAATATTGTTTCTATTTGTTTTAAAAAACTTTATCTCTTCATTAGAGATCTAAAAAGGGGTTAGTAATTGGTTGAGTAAGACTACCTTAGAGCATCCCCATTATGAATAAATATTTCGTACATATAATTAATCAAAAGAGGCCTCGGACCAATGTAGTTATCCCCTTAGTAGGTGTGTGAGAACACGTGACTAAAGTATGCAAACATACATGACATTCTCTTACACCAAATTAATACAAGCTATAAATAATAGTTCAAATTTATCGATGAATGAAAGAGATGGATAGTTAGAGTACATATGCGAGATTTTATTTGATCAAATAGCCATGGGTAAGTTATTTTAATAGTCCCCCATTTAAATATTTTTAAATTATTTACTTCTATGATGATCAATTTTGAATAAAGAAACTCATGGCACACAACTACTAAAAATACAAATTCAAAATTACTCAAAGGCCACCCCAAAAGAGATTTTTTTAAAAGTTCAATTCAAAATGAAGATGTGTCAAGTTTTTAGGTTTGGGTTAGCGTTGGCATGTTTTTATCATTGATGGCAAATTTATGAGTGTCCTTCTTGATGCCAAAGGATGATGTAAATATTGTTGAGTGAGTCGATGATGTCAAAAGAGATGTGCATCATGTGTGAAAGTTTATTGAAATGAGTGAAAAGAGAGAATTTGAAGACAAGCAGTGTGAAGACAAAAGACGAAGGTCAATTTGAAGATGTTCCTATGAAGGTATGATGATAAGTAGGTCTAAAAGTGTTTTGTTGTGTTGTGATCAAGGTTGTAAAGGTGAAAACGTTTGAGTTCGGCCATTATGTCAAGTGTCAAGTGCTTGAGAAGCCTATTCATGGCCTAGTCATGGCATGAAGAGACCTTGTGAGAAGGTATGAGCATGGTAGCTTGGTGAGTGGAGTGCACACATGTATAAGAGGTTGTACATCATTATTTGAGCTTGTGAACATGGTTTAGAATGCATTAACAAAGGTATGCAAGTCAATTTCAAGGCCTAGTGAGGCATGAAGACCAAGGAGTAGAGGGCAAGGTGAAGAAAGCATGACCTAATGAGGTATGCATTTAAATTTTAAAGGATAGTATGCACATGTGAGAATTGTCGAGGTGTGACATGTTTTTTCATGAATGTTTTTGTAATTTCAAATCATGATTTTTTTGTCTTATCTAGCTCACGAATGGAGAATTCAAACCTGAGAAGCACTTTCAGTGTTTCATTGGGCACATGTAACCTATGCATTAGAGCCTAATCTATTTAGGAGAGATAGGGAATCATTATATATAATATTTCTAGGAATTGTTTTGGGGTTTGAGGTCCATACCTTTATGAACAATTGTTAACATCAAAACCACTCTTAAACCCTCCTAAAACCCTAATAAGGAACTAGTATGGAATATCTTTCTCAAACAGGATCATAAGGGATTGGAATTGTAAGTTTAATTATTTGAGCATGCAGTGGACTTTCCCTGGTATCTCTATGTGGCATTGAGTTGTCAGATGAGTGTGTGAAACCTACAAGAAAAGGCTTGTTTTTGAAGATGTTGATGTAGAAGTCAAAATTTGCATTGAACATACTAAGAAAATTAATGGAGGTTAAAGCTTGAGACTCATGTTTCATGTCCATGAAGGTTTCTATACTTTTTCTAGTGCTTAAGTGCTCCAAATTGGTGATCCAAGTTAGATACTCATTAATAATCATAATGGAGAAAACCATGTTGACTTGAAGAAGAAGGATATAAATTCTTTGCATGATAGGATGATGAAACAAGTGCATAGAGTTGTTTTTCATGACCTAGAAGTCATTTTAATGCTTGGTAGAGACTTTGAAAGTGGTCATATAGGAATTGAAGATCAAGTTCTTTATGAAGTGGTTTTTGAGGTGAGTTGACAGTTTTAGTGATCATGGAGCATAGTTGTTCTTATTCCCTTATGCCATGAATTGAAGTGTATAATGCATGTGGTGATGTTTTGAGGTCGTGGAGCATATGTATACACATTTCATTTTTATGTTGAGTTGCTTTAGGGTGTTCAAGATTTATCTTTCAAGGCAAACTTTGTGAGGCTACATGCCTAATAAGGCAGTGTGTCCTAAAGATGGTTTCATGCTGTGAAATGAAGTTACAGAGCTAAACAAGCATGGAGGATCTCTTAAGAAGTCATAGACAAAGAATTTGAAAAAATCATGTGTATTGGCGAAGGCTTTGTGGACCCAAGTAAGGCATGTTGTGTCATTATGAAGACAAACCTAATGTATTAGGCCTTATTGAGACCTAATGAATGCAAATGAGCTAATTAGGTTATTAAAACTTAAAGTGGTTCATGTTGTGATTGATTCATGTTTGTTATATGCTATTTTAGATTTTGTATGGCTGAACTAAGCGGTCCTAGATGTATGTAACTGACCTAGTTTATGTTTAATCATGAACATGTATATACATGCAAGAAAATTTAAGTACCAAGTTAGGTGTGTGTGGATGAGCTAGATATAGGGCTTGAGTGAGATCTAAGAGGTGTTAAATACCGTGATAAAAGAGACTATGTTGAATATATAAAGGTGGTTAGCCTATGAGGATTAATTTGTACATTCCTCCATAAAGTTGAAGAAGAGTTATGAGCGAGTAAGCATATCATGTTGTTTTGAGATGGATAAGAGAGAAGAGAGTTGAAGAAGTGTCATCATTTATTGTTGAAGCAACAGGGATAAGAAGGTGACAAAATACATAGGTGGATGATTTGGTGTTGAGTCACTTAGGGAGTTGTTTCTTCCTTGCAATTGTGTGCTTGCTAAAATCTTAGGGAGTTGGTGCTTCCTTACAAGTGGGTGCTTGGTAGTTTGGGGTTGGTGCTCCATGTGGAGTTAATGCTTCACTAAATCTTGATTTTTGGTTAATACATAGATCAATGGGTTTTCTTCCCTTTAAGGTATTTCAACATATACTTATGTGTTTTATCTTTTGTGTCATGTTCATGTGAATAATTATTATGTTTCTAAATGATGGTTTTCTAAACTAATTGACATTGTCCATATATGATAATGGATCAATGAATTATTGAAGTAAATTTAAAAATTTATAAGGACATTGATTCACCACCCCTCTAAGTGATTGTACTTCCAAAATTTGGTATCGGAGCTTAGTCCTTTGGAACATTTTTAACATCTTAAAGGAAATCCTAGATGCACAGGTATGGCTAGTAATCAAGCTCAAGGAGGCTTCTCAACCAATAAGGATCCTCTCTTCAATGGGACTAATTATTCATTTTGGAGCATTAGAATGAAGACCTATCTAATGTCATTATGTTTTGACATATGGCAATCAAATTTTGTTGGAAATTTGTTTTTGTTGGATATACTATAGATGTTACACTCCCAACCGATGCGTAAGGAAAAAGGCTATTGAAACCAACTCTAAAGCAACGAATGCTATCTTATGTGGTTTTTTAGAGGTATACTATTTCAAGGTCATGCATTGTGATACAGCTAAAGGAATTTTGGAGAAGTTGCAGACCATCTATGAAGGAGAAACCAAGGTCAAGTTGGCAAAGTTACAAACCCACCGAAGACAATTTGAGAGTCTAATAATGAAGGAATATGAGAACATTAATTCTTATCTATTGAGAGTAGATGAAGTGGTAAATGTCATCAAAGGTTTATGAGAAAATATGGAAGAATCAATAGTTGTCCAAAATGTATTGAGGTCTTTGACACCCAAGTTTGATTCTAAGGTCTCGATGTGGAATAAATCAAGGATTTAAACATACAAATGGATGAGCTTCAGGAATCTTGACTACATATGAGATGAGAAAAGATGATGGAAGACCTCCCAAGAAGGATGTTGCATTCAAATTTAAGAATTCACAAGGTAAGAAGCTCAAATATGAAAGTGATTCAAATTTTGATGATGAAAATATAGAGGCCATGTTTGTCAAAAAGCTAAGGAAAGGCGTAGGTAAGTTTCCATTTAAGTGTTTCAACTGTGGTAAGATTGGTCATTTTTCATCTAAATTTCCTAACAATAATAAGGATGAGTGTGATTAACATGATGAAGAAGAAAATAAGTACTATAATCCTAACAATAGAAAAAAGAGGTTCAAGAAGTATGAAGGAAAGATCCGAGAGAAATTTTTATACTAAAGAAGATAGTAGCTCCTATGATATAAGTGACAACAATACATCTAAAAATTATGATAACAGCTATTGCAATTAGACTTTATTCATGGACATAGAAACAGGTAATGAAGGATTCATGGAAGAGGAAGACTCCGAAGAAGAATAGGCGAGAGTGAATCTTGAGTAAAAATTCTAAGTGATCTAGATGAGTTGACAATTTAAAGAAGGAAGAATCATATCATTAATCATTAATAAAATAACATGAGGAACAAATGAATATCATGGCTAATGAACATGATGGGATCATAAAACAATAGTAAACTCAAGACCAAGGAGAAAGAATGCACCAAGTTCAAGACATAGATGGAGTCCTTAAAGTTAGAATTAGATCAAACAACTAACAAGATGAAGACTTACAAGAAATTTGAAAAAGAGCACTAGTATCTAAAGGAAATTTTCAGTAGTCAAAATTATGTCAATGATAAGGCAGGTATTGGTTTCAAAGAAGATCAAAAGAAGGAAGATATGAATGATCAGAAGTCTGGAATGAAAATTAAAGAAGAAACTTAAGAAAAGGAGAATGATAACATAAACAAGAAGTTTAACTTCAAGAGAAACAAAAGGAATAATCCTATACCTAATTTCATGAGGTATGCAAGTTAATTCAATGGTTACTATTTTACATGTAACCAATATCATCATAGAGTAAGAGAGTGTAGAAGGACCTCCAAGAATGAGTATGATGGAGCTATGGAAGGAATCTAAGCTCACATAAGTAAAGAGGTAAGAAGGGTGATGTTTTCTATAATTATCAAAATACTGGTCATATTGCAAGGGTTTTTAATTAGGGACCCTTAGTAAAAAAATAAAAGGATGTGCACCATGAATTCATATCTTGTAGATAAGTTAAAGGAGGAACAAAAGATAATCAAGCTTAGTCTTGATCATTCTACAAGCCAAGGTGGACTGTTTTTTCTAGAAGAACATAGTCCAGGACGTTTAAGAGTTCCAAGAGTGTATAATATCATCTCAAATAGAAGAAAATATGGATGAAATTGACATCAACCCAAAAGTTCCAATCAAGACCAAGAGGATCCTAAAGAAATACTATCAGCCTCATGAGTGCAAGTTGATTGAGAAAGGAGTGGAGATCTGGGAATCTCATGAATTCATATTTTCTAGAGCCTTGTGAAATGGAGTGTCTCTATTATGCTTCATAGAGGAATTCATCACTCAATAGAAGCATTATGGAGATGTGTTGCAAATATTTGTTACAAAGTATGTGTATGATGACTTGATCAAACCAATCACATTCATGACATTGTGTTGTTTGGTGTTAAGCATAAAGAAGGTTTGTGAAGGCTTGGAAAGTAGATAGACAAATTGAAGAGATTTTTATCCTTTGGAATTCATAGACTAAGGGGGAGCTAGTTATATATTTCTATAACTCCATAAGCATGTATTTAGTGCCAAAATAATATGTAGATTCATGACAATATGTTGAAGAATGTTGATAGAGATGGAAGTGTTTCTAGTGTATGAAAGGTAAGAAAAAGTTTTTCATTGTTTCTAACAATTAGTAGTTAAGATTGGTCTATTGGTATTAGGCATATGTTGAGTTGATCTTGATTTGTATTGAGAAGTGGTATTGGTATCAGTCATGAGTTGAGAATTTCTTGATTTGTGCCTGAGTCATATCAGTCATGATAAGGACAAGGTGAGTGATATTGTGTATCTGAGTTCATTTGAAGGACTACATGAAGAAAAGGGAGAATGTTATGTTTGGTTGATGTTTCCAACAATTCTAGTATAGTAAGACCTAGGTCTGATATCAAAAGAGTGAGAATCAATATGTTGCATGAATGATCATGTTTATTTGAGAAAAGAATGTTCGAGAATGAAAGAAATAGTTTGGTTGTCATCTAGTATCGGTGAGGAGAAACACCTAATCAAGGGGATATTTTTAGCTCTATGCTATGAAGTGTCAAGTCAATGATAAAAATATCGATGATGAGTTTAAGTGTCCTAGAAGTTGTCTACAAAAATTTTATGAGCCCAAGCTGAATTCTTTGTCAACAATTAGTGTTAGCATTTCATTGTGTTAGTGAAGTTCAGATCCAAGGATCATATGGTAGTTTTCTTGTATCTTTTTGTTGAGATTTTTTTGCAAAAGGATTGTTTTTAGAAGTTTCACGTATCCTTTTTCATTTATTTCAAAGGTGGAGAATGATATCCTAGTGTCTAGAATGAGGAAAAAATATAATGGTTTCTATAGTGTTTTGAAACAATTGTTGCCATCAATGCAAAAGGGAGAGATTGTTGGCATGTTGTTTTAATTGATGTCAAATTTATGAGTTTCCTTATTGTTTCCAAAGGATGATGTGGATATTGTTGAGTGAGTCATTGATGTCAAAAGAGAAGTGCATCATGTGTGAAGGTTGATTGACAATGAGTGAGAAAGAGAGAATTTGAAGACAATGTGAAGACAAAAGAAAAATGTCAATGTGAAGATGTTCTTGTGAAGGTATGATGACAAGTAGTTCTAAAATTGGTGTGTTGTGTTGTGATCAAGGTTATAAAGGTCAACATGGTTCAGTTCAGGTCATTATTTCAAGTGTTAAGTGTTTAAGAAGCCTAATCATGGCATGAAGAGACCCTATGAGAAGGTATGAGCATGGTAGCTTAGTGAGTGGAGTTCACACAAGTATGATAGGTTGTACATCATTATTTTAAATTGTGAACAAGGTTTAGAATGCATGAGAATAGGTATGAAAGTTAGTTTCAAGGCCTAGTGAGGCATGAAGACCAAGGAGTAAAGGGAAAGGTGAAGAAAACATGACCTAATGAGGTATGCGGTTCAATTTTCAAGTCTAATATGTACATGTGAGAATTTTCAGATGCATGACATGTTGTTTCAGTTATGTTTATGTCATTTCAAGTCATGGTTTGTAGGATTTTGTAATAAAGTGAGTTTTTGGTCTTGTCGAGCTCACATAATGGAGAATACAAACCCGAGAATCACTTTCAGGTGTTCATTGGCATGTGTAACCTCTGCATGGGATCATGAGATGTATAGAGAGATAGGGAAGGGATCTAGATAATATTTACTGGCATTCTTTTTGGGTTTGAGTTCCATACCTTTATGAACAATTGTTAACACCAAAACAACTCTTAAACCCTCCTAAAACCCTAATACAAACCCGGTATGGAAAATCTTTAAAAGAGGTTCCAAATGGATTGGATTGATAATTTTGATGATTGGATCATGTAGTGGACTCTCCGAAGTATCTTGAAGTGACATTGAGGTGTCATATGAGTGTGTGGACTATAGGAAAAGGATTGTTTCTGAAGATGTTGTTGTAGAATTAAAAAGTTGCATTGGACATACTAAGAAAATTAATGGATTTTGAATCTTGAGACTCATGTTTCATGTCCATAAAGGTTTATGGACTGGTTCTAGTGCTTAAGTGCTTCAAATTGGTGATCCAATTCAAGTAGTTGCTAACATTTGTAATAGATAAAACTAGGCTGACTTGAAGAAGAGGCTATAATGTATTTGCATGATAAGATGATGAAAAAGTGCACGAAGTTGTTTTCCATGACCTATAAATCATGTTCATGCTTGGTAGATACATTGAAATTGGTCATACGTGTGTTTAATATAAATTTCTTCATGACTATTTTTGAGGTGAGTTGATAGTTCTAGTGATCATGGAGCGAGTTTTTATTGTGCCCTTATGCCCTAAATTGAAGTGTTTAATACATTTTGTGATATTGTTTAGGACATGGAGCATATTTATACATGTTTCTTTTGTCATGGTTAAGTTTCTTGAGGGTTTTCAAGGTTCATCTTACAAGGCGAGACTTTGTGAGGTTACAAACCTAATAGGGTAATGTGTCATAAATATGTTTTCATGGTGTGAAATGAAGTTGCAGATCTCAAAAAGTATGGATGAGCTTAGAAGAAGTCATAGACAAATCATTTGAAAGGATCTCATGTTTTTGTGAAGGATTTGTGGACTCAATAAAGGTATGTTGTGTCGTTATAAAGACATGCCTAATTTATTATGCCTTCTCGAGACCTAATGAAGGAGAATGAGATAATTAGGTTGTTTTAGATTAAAAGAGGTTCAATTTGTGATTGATTCATCTTTGTAATATGCTCTTTGAGATTTTGTATTTCTGACCTAATTGGTCTTAGGTGTATGTGACCATCCTAGTTGATGTTTTATCATGAGTCATGTACATAAAGGCAAAACAATTTAAGGCCTAGTTTAGGTGTGTTTGGATGAGAGAGCTATAGGGCTTGAGTGAGATATAAGAGGTCTTGGAGACCATGAGAAAAAATCCTATGTCAAATAAATGAAGGTGGAAAACCTACGAGGATCATTTTTTCATGCCTACATCAAGTTTAAGAAGAGCGATGAGTGAGTAATTATATCATGTTGTTTTAAGAGGGATAAGAGAGGAGAGAGCTGAAAAAGTGTCATCATTTTTTTGTTGAAGCAACATGGATAAGAAGGTGACAAAATATAGAGGTGGCTGATTTGGTGCTGAGTCGCTTAGGGATTTTTTACTTCCTTGAAAGTGGGTGCTTGTTAAAACATTAGGGAGTTGGTACTTCCTTACAAATGGGTGCTTGGAAATATGGGGTTGGTGCTCCATGTGGAGTTGGTGCTTCACTAAATACTGATTTTTGTTTACTACATATATCAATTGGTTTTCTTCCCTTTAAGGGTTTCCCACATATACATGTGTGTTCTCTCTTTTGTTTCATGTTCATGTGAATGATTGTTATGTTTCTTTGATGGTTTTCTAAACTAATTGACATTTCTCATATATGATAATGGATCAATGAATGATTGAAGTAAAAGTAAAAGTTTATAAGGACACCGATTCACCCCCATTGATTGTTCTTCCAACAATTATTTTTAGACGATGAACCAATCAACGACTACCAAACTTATTCTATACATATAAAAAATGACATATAGTGAAATTTGTAGACGGTGGGAATCCCCATAAAATTACATAAATATAATAATGAAGATGAAACATTTATTTGGATAATGATACAAAATAAGTGGAGAGTCAAAGATAAAGGTAAGAGTGTTGATTAGTCCTTTTATCTCAACTAATGTACCACACACACAAAATTAATTAAAAGTCACAATAAAAGAGGATGTGCCAAACATGGGTATCTACAAATTGAGCCTCTTTAATCTATAATAAAAAATGTTGGTTTAAAAGGATAAGAAAATATAGCCAAGTTCTATTTTTGTGTTGTTAAGTAGGTGATCCAATGTGCTTCAAGTGACATAGAAATCTATAAAATTAGGAAAAAAACATTAGATTACCATTCTTGGTGTGTGTGTGTGTGTGTGTGTGTGTGTGTGTGTGTGTGTGTGTGTGTGTGTGTGTGTGTGTGAGAGAGAGAGAGAGAGAGAGAGAGAGAGAGAGAGAGAGAGAGAGAGAGAGAGTGAGTGAGTGATAAAATTGATCATACTTTTGGAATAAAAAATAAATAAATAAACCTTAATAAAATGTCATTCTTCATTTGTTTTGGGCATTTCATGCTTGTTGAGAGATTGATGATGTCGTAGGTCTTAGTAACCACATCACATGAAGAAAAGGGGAATTCATCCCACTTGATTATTATCTGAATTAAAAAAATGATAATTCATCTAGAAAAATATTTCTACGTTGGCCTAGAGGCTTGCCAATGTCAATCCTACATTCGCTTCTAGCTAGAAATATGAATAATAAATTTGGACCACTTGAAGACAACAATAGTATTGGGATACTATTGTTGTCTTCAAGGAGCTAGTTATTAGTATTTTGCTATCGAATGGATCAATTACCAGTCTTGAGCCATAAAAGGATCACAAAATTATTCCTTTAGTTGGGGTTTTTTGAGAAATATTTTTTTCCCCGCTTGTCATTGAGGTATCATGTCTTTATATGGATACTATGTGATTGAATATTTTATGCCTTTACTAGATATAACTTCATTTAGAATTTTGTGCATTTATGATAAGAATCTAATATGAATAATTGATAATTTTATTCCTTTAATAAGATAAGATATCATTTGTGTTTGCAATGGGTGTTTTTTTAACATCATTTTAAAAACTGGTGATTAGGATGCCCCTATTTTTAGGTGGTGTAATATGTACTTGGTATGTTACCCACTTCAAAAGTAAATGAGTACATGTGCATCATGTTATACATATATAAATATATTATCGAGTCTTGGATTAAGCGATAGTCATAGACACAAGGTTATAAAATGAATTTTTTTTATATCCCTTGCAATAGACAAAAATCATACGAATAATATGAGATATTATTATAAATCTTGTAGATTGCTCTTGTAGGATGTTAGTGTAGTGACCATTTTCATATGGTACTATTTTGACCCAATTACATTATTATTAAATGTTTTGACGTACTCCCTATTGTTATGTTTTGTTTTAGCACGAAGTGTCTAGCTTTATTTTGTGTTCTAGGAGAACTAAATTAGACTCAGTAAAATATTATTACTAATATATATACACACACATATATACATACATAAATACATACATACATAGATATGTATGTATGTATGTATGTATGTATATAACAATATTTTTATTACATTGAGAGTGATCTTGATATTGTGTATAACAATTTAAATAAATAATGTGATTTCTATTATGTGTGTACACACACATTTGGGAATTTACACTTTACACTTGTTGGTTTTGGCAATGCAATTTTGTTAAGATAAACACAACCATTATGTTCCTTCTTAGTACATTTTGAGGTCTCTTTTCTATATTTTTATGATATGTCTTTGACACATTTTGAGAGTGCAATGCATAGAATCCATATACAAAGTCAACCCAATAGGATGTAAACTTCATTTAACATATTTTTCACCCTCGGTTAAGGCCATACATGTCGATTACGAATTTATATCTAGTCTTGACCTATTTGTATGGTTTTGCGCAATGACAGATCTCACATATTTACTTTAAGTTACAAGTTCTCTGACGGGTCCTTTATTCCCTCTAGGTTAGAATTTCGTTGATAGCTCTTCATAACCCTATATAAGCAAGCTAACACTGCCTCATCTTCTAACCTATAAATCCTATGGCACTACATTGATACACTCACTTCCAACACTTGCAAAAGGAATCAAAGGATCCCTAAATATCACAAAGGCACATCCAACGTCATTAAGGCAATAATCACTACAAGTGTGAATCTTCTTAGAAGGTCAAAGAATCAATCTCTCTTATCCACAAGCACTCAAACATCTATTCCCCAAGTATTTTAGCAAGAGCCAAATTGAACTCAAGATTTCCAAATATATTTACAAATGTAGTTTCATTCATTCATATATTACATGTTAGGTTGAGAATGATATCCATTTTAAGGCCTTTTCATAGTAGTACCAATGTTGGTCATGCACGGGGTGCCAAAACCCAACTAATGTTTGTTTTGCAGGGTTTCCCATATAAGGTTATGGTTTGAAATCATGTTCATAATCTTCAAAGAGCTTTACAACATGACTAAAAACTAGGTTTTGGTAGTGATAGGCATTTCTAGGATGGTGACAAGCTTAGGAAGTTATAGATCTAAAAACCAAGTAGGCCCAAGACTATACAATAGGGTCAAAACCATATAGATGGTCCTAACAGAGTTATATGATCTTTCCCAAAGTCATTTTCTAACCATAGTTCCGAAAAAATGAAGCATCATCAAACTAAGATCTTCCTGTTTCAACAATGTACACTCCCATAGCTTCCTAGATCCATCTACAAACATCTAATTGCTCTCATCATCTTATGTTTTCAAGTTTATATCTTGTTCCGGACATTAGTTGTAAGTATTAATGTGTTTTTATGATATTACATAATTAATTTTGGAAGTTAACCATTTATAATAACCTCATATAGCTCCCCTTACATCCTTTAGTGTACTCAATTCACTAATATTATATTTCACATAATCAAATAAGGGTGTAAACAATGTGAAAATATTAAAAAACATAATTAATTAAGTTAAAAACTATAAGGGATAAATAATTTAAACTATTTTGAATAGGTTTGATACTTTGAATGGTAAAATTATTATTTTGATGTTATAACATTAATTGGATATGCAAATGATTATTGTCAATTCTCTCTAAATTGAATAAATTGGTTAACCCTCCTATATAATAAAATAAATACAAAACATATAATTTTTTGCAATATTGGATAAGTCTTGGATATGTCATGTATTGGAAATATGTGTGTAATATTAGGATCAAATTCACTAAGTATTATGATAATCTAATAATCATAAATTTAAATAAGTTATGAATTGTTCATAATCTTGATTATTGCAATCATATTATAAGTATTGATAGAATCAAACTAGTTTGAATCTTTGTCAAATTATATTGTATGTCAACCTAATTATTAAATTACAGTGTGTCTAGGTGTAGAACATGATGTTGAAATCTTATGACTTATGAGGATGTTACTTTAAATGGATTAAATGGAATAATGTGTGCGATTTGTGTGTACGAATGTGGATGTAATGAAACCTCCTTAGATTATTCCTTTGTAAGTTTATTTCTCTCATATATGGTGCTAGGAGTATTATCGAGGCACTAGGTACCAATTTTGTATGTACAATATGTTAATCTAGGAATTTCAATACTACTTTTGTATGCATGTGAGATTTTCAGTGTTTTTGGGGGCATGAGGTGCCTAACTGGCTATGCAACCTTGGGCATTATAATAGTGGTATGTTTTGTTTTTAATATTTTTATGCAGTAGATGATTATAGTATTAAAACTTGGGGTTGATTTAATATTTGGTTAGTTAGTTTGTGGAAGTTGATATTTGTGACCCATTTAGTTGGATTTTTATTTTGAATGTGAATGGATTTCTTGGATGACATATATCTTGTATTAGATTATTAATTTGTATGGATTTGATATGTTGTTTTGGATGTATTTAATGAGTGCGATGAGTATACAAGAGACATGTGAGACAAAGGTGATATGCGAGAGACTTAGTCACGTCACTTTCATTGTAAAATCAATCTAACAAAGTGACCATTGTTTAGCCCTCATATTTTATTATTTTTGTAGTTGAGTTGTGTTATTTTCCTCTTGTAAATGTGTTTGAAATGATTTATTTTCCTTGTTTTTTGTTATTCACCCACTCTTATGTTGGTTTCCAATCTCCTTAATCCTAAAAAACGTTTTTAATCCTCTAATCATGTTAGTTAACTCCTTTCCCATGCAAACACTCATATTTTCTCTCAAAACTCAGATTTGTACTTTCAACCTCGTTTTGGATGTGTGTTTGAAAATTTATATGCCATTTTGACTTTAAACGAGGCCCTTGGTACTATGCCAATAGGATGGGGAGGTTTTTTCAATTTTTTGGGGAGTTTAAAGGATCATTGAGCCACCGTACAAGGCCTTGAAAATTGCAACTCAAGTTAAGACATGTGAGGGTGTGAGATTTTAGGAATCCTAAATTTTCAAATGCAATTCATGTGACTTGTAAGCGGGAGTATGGTATGGTTGATTCTCTTCTTACTTATTATCCAATTTTGGGTTTGGGAGGGGATGGTGGTTTAATATTCTATATTTTTGGAGATATTTTTGTGTTATAGTTATAAATTTTTAGATTAGAATACTTATTTATTGGGTAGATTTGATTTGGCCTTGGAGAACTTGTTGGATATTATTTAACCAAGAGAGATACTTTGGAGGTAAGATATTTTGTTTTCATTTCTTTGAGCTCATGTATGCATGTAAAAATGGAATTAGTAGCTTATGTACAATGGTGTATGGTTCTCCTTTTTGGTTACTTGATTTTTGGTTTCTCGGTTTTTTTTTTTTATTCTTGTGTTATTAGCTTGGTCACTTTCTAGAAGTATTTTGCTCTCCCATCTCACTTATTGGGTTGAAGTTTAGGGTTGTATGGGAAGAGGGAATGAAATAAGCATCGTCCTTTGGTTTTTTGTTCAAGCTCTTCATTATTTCATTCTTACTATTTTCACTCCTCATAAACTTGATGATGGTGAGGTTGGTTGAGTTGCAAATGAAACCTCCTCATAGGTTGAAAACCCATTTTTCACTTGGGTGTTAGAAGATAAAAAGAGAAGTGTTTGATTTGGTAGACATGTTGACCTAATGGAAGAGAAAAGAACTATTTTATATTGTAGAGGGTATGTTCTTTGTAGGATATTATTTTCCTCGTATTTATTTACTTGGAATAAATCCTCACCCTTGGTGACTCATCTTGCTTAGGTGTACTTGGCGTCATAGGAGTTACTATGACATGTCTTACATGTCATAGTGTGTCATAGTATGTCATAGGAGTTACATTCTTATTTTGGGAATGTAACTCCCCTTCCTATTCTGGGAATATTCTCTTGGAAGAGTTACACAAAGCTTTTATTTGTACTTTCCATCACTTGAGCTATTGTAATGGGAAATCTATGCTTTTCTACACTTTGAGTTGTTTGTTAAGCACTATTCTTGATTCTTGTGAGTTATCACCATATTACATTTATTGTTGGTTATCTTTATTTCCACAACTACACGGTGCTTGTGTTGTTATCTAGAGATTTTCATGGATCCTCTGATATGCTATTAGAGCCTCATTGGTAAATTGCTTGTCTATTTATCATTAGTTGTGGAGCTATTCAAGTTTTCTTAATCTAACAAGTTTACATGCAATATTGTTGATTTCACTATGGGGGTTTGTGAAAAATTGGGTTTAAATTTTTTTAGGGATTTTCTCGGATTATGTGCTTTTTGAATAGGGTGCTTTTTTTTATGTGTAGAAGACTTGACTAGATCATTTCCCAACTTCCCCACCTCGGTGAGTTGCATTAGCTATCTCTACTCTATCCTTATCTCGCTTACCCATCCCAACTATTACAAGAAAGATGACTTAACCATGGCCTAACTTAGCCTACACAACTCGGATCTTGGATCACCTTGGCCTTGTTTAACTCCATTGTAACCCTAGCTTGTAGGCACATTGACCTTTGGCTTGGTTGCAGCCTACCTTCCTTTTGGCTAACTTTGGCATTATCATGCTCGGTGTTTTTATAACTTATTGGGTTTCCTACTCCACCATCTCAAAACCCAAAGTGACAAGCATCCTCTACCTCATCGAATATATTATACTTTGGAAGGTTTCTGTGGAATTCATGGCATACTCATGGCCACAGCCAATATGCTCTCCACTTCATAGATCTATGTTTGGCTCTAGTTATACTGACCCTACTTTGTTGGTGACCTCCTCCGGTGATCTACATTGTGCTCTGCCTCACCTCAAGCACTCAACAAATCCATCACCACTCCTTTCTTACCATCCATTCCCCAACTTTCCAAATCCTCTACCTGCTCACCAAATCTACCCTAATTTATCTTATTTTTATCACTTCCAACTCTAGTCACCTTGACCACCAATAGGGTAAACTCATTAGAACTATTTTTCAAGAGATATATTAAACAAGGTAGCTCATTGATTCTACACTAAAACCAAATAATATGGATGGGAGATTAAAACTAATATTTAGTAGATAGATTCAATAATTCTATTGATATGAATTTTATATAGTAGATTTAGATTGATGGGTTGGGATTGAGGTCCCTCCCAAAGATCTAGCTAGAGATAGGTGGACTATAGATACAATTTGATACACTACGAATCAAGGAGATGGGATGGACCTTTACTAACTAGGGCCGAAGTGTTGGGATAGATATCATTATGGAAATGATATAGGAACCATATATAATATTTGGGGACACCTTATATATAGAACTATATGGCGACGACCTACCCATAGTTCAGATTATGCATTCTAATTTCTTTTTCAAAATACACTCTAAATATGTAAATGGATTCTCATTTAGTGGTTTTAATTACTCCTTGAACTATCATGAATGGAATACTTCCATGTCACTCACTTTGTAAAACAAGAAGCTCTATAGGATAATTATGGGATTGCAAACTGAACCAACAATCATTGTAGAGAAAGAGAAATGGTTTGACAAGTGTGATGAAGCTTGTGGTTTCTTGTGCCTTTCTATGTCATCATATTTGCACTTTTATATAACTATCAACATGCCTTAAAACCAAAGGAAGTATGGGACACCTTAGAATAACTCTTTGGGAAATAGGATGAAATGAGAGGGCATGAACTAGAAAATGAGTTGATTAGTCTTAGCCCTAGCAATTTTGACACACTTCAGGACTACTTCACCAAGTTCAAATCTGTGAGAATGTAATTGAAAGAATGTGGAATTGAAAAAAGGACTCATAACTTATTATTTATTTTCTCACCAAACTAGGTCCAGACTATTTTGTCTCTACCTTCTATGCAACTAAAAGGGAACTTGGACAAAAATGGGAAATCCCCTCCTTTGATGAGTTTGTTGTCGAATTGACTCGAAACAAGATAAATTGATTCGAATGGGTGAATAAATTCCACTAAATAACATGCTCTACTTACATGGCATGACATACAAAAGGATTCAAAAGAAAATAAAAAGAACAACATGGATCATGAGAGAAATAAGGATCAACCCACCACCAAACCAAATTCTATCACTTCCTCTTCCAGTGTTAAGCCTAAAAAGAGAAGATCAAATGTGGGTATTGCATAGGTAGGCATGATGAGATTAATTTTTTGAGGAAGCAGATTTACCTCCTCATGATTCATCTTGAGAAGAACAATATAGGTGCACATGATTATATCAAACCTTATTCATTAACTCGTGAATCCTCCAAGGAACATGATAATGGAAAGGGAAAGAGAAAGAATCAAGAAAGGAGATAAAAAGAGACCTCTAGTTGTAGTGGTACCTTAAGGTCCTACATGGGTTATTGATTCCAGTGCATCACATCATATGGAATCTTCACACATTGATTTCACTTCCTTGGAGCTATGTGACATGTCTATTATTTAACCGGGTGACAACAATTCTACTTAGGTTTTTGGGAGATGGTCTGCTCAGTGAGTGGTGGAACATTTAATAATGTTCTTGTAGTCATAAAATCATGCACTTTATACATTTATTTATCACAATCTCATACTAGTATTTAGAATGTTCTTTAGTGAATAAAGTACTACTTAACCCCCATATTTTTCCCATCTTGTTTTATTTTATTTCATCATTAACAAAATCTTGCACCCATATGCCTAGTCAGATTTTTTCTTCTGCATTATTTTATCCTCATCAAGGCACCCAGATTAGTATTGGGGCACCCGTGGGTGCCCCTAGTCTAGGGGTTCCCAGATTAGTACTTTCAGGGCACCCGTAGGGGCCGCTAGTCTAGGGGTGCCCAGTCTTTTTGCACTTTCCCACAAATTTTGGGCCTCTTCTATATGTTTGACATCTTTATCTTTCTTATGGTCGACTTTTCAGGGTTAATTAAAAAATTAGACCAAGAGACCCCTATAAATATAAAGTTATGAGACCATAATGAGGGACCTAGCATTGGTTACTACTATCACTCCATTTAGAGTTGCATCCATCTAGTGCATTGGAGATCACTTACATCCACATAGCTCCATCATCAAGGCACAATGATATGACATTTGCATCACACTTCATAGAGGGAGGGATTCCATTGTATTGTATGCACACATTCTACAACATCTTCTACACATAGTTATTGCTAATGCTACACAAAGTGTGACTCAAACAAGAGCAACCTAGCGTATGTTCACACACACTTGCACATAAAACTACATCAGGGCTAAGATGTAGTGCATCACTTAGTAAGCAAGTCCACCATTGTGGCAAATAAGGTCGATCGACCCCTTCATATGCATTCTTCTTTTTTAGGTTTAATGCTTGTTTTGGGGTCATGCAAGTCTTTCTTCCATCTTGATTCATTCCCAACATCTAACACATGACAATGAATTTTATGCGATAGAAAGTGAGGGTTTCAGACCACCTTTCATTCCTTTGAAGATCATATTCAGAGCTTTAATGTAGACCAAGGTACCCAGATTGCATACCAGAGTGCCCGCAGGTGCCCTAGTCCTCCTCCAGGCACTCCAGTCTAGCTTGATCCTCCATATCTACCCTTTTCGGATTTCTACATAGTCGTTCCTTCTTCTGTATTTTCAAGTCATACCTGCAACACAATCTTGAAACTTCATCGAATCAACTGATTTCTTTCCTCACTCTCTTTTGAATATCAGGTTTAACATTTCCTTTTGCATAGTTGTTTAGCTTGCTTACATTTTTATTAACTACATTTATCCACTTTATTGTAATTTTTCATAGCTTAGATTAACTATCCCCATACTACATAGTTATTAAATTTTTAGTTAATCATTTTATTGAACCCAAAGTGCAAATTTTCTTCCTTATTTTATTTTATGCCCATTACCCGTAGTGGTCTTTTTTTGGGTCTCTTCGCTTGTGAGCTCCTTCATTTAATCATCATACCCTAAGGCAATGGATGATACAAATACATATATGGTAGAAAATTCTTTAGACACTTCTAACAGGTTCCCCTCCATGAGATAGAAGTACCGATAGTGGAAATTCCTAGGATGAAGACACCAATGTTGAAAAGACCAACTTAACACTATTATCGACTTTCGCCAAGCATTATGTGAAAACACTACACATCTCCCTCATGTCTTACATGCTTTAATCACTCCTAAGAGAGCTCACAACACTTCCAATTTCATCATTGCTTCTTCTTCTCCTATGGTCTCTACTCTACCTACCCATGTTCCTACATCCATGGTCTCTACCCATGTTTTGGCTCCTATAATATCTTCTCCCCCTACATATGTTTCCACTCCTATTGCTACAACTAATGCTCCAACAATTCACCATGGTGTTTATCATATCTACCTTATTTTTTCCTCAAATTCTCCAAATTTGACATCTTTATATCAAGACTTACAAACACAAATTCGTCAGCTTCAATTAGCTACCTCACATGTCGAACCATCTCTAGATTCTACAATCTTGTTGCATACTCCTTTCGCGCCTGCCATATCAACATATCCATTGCTACCTAATTTTGTCTCTCCTAAGATACCTATCTTTAAAGGTCATGGAGACCCATAAGAACACCTTCGAGCATTTCATGTAGCATGCCTTGACTATGCGAGATGATCACATTATACTAGCTAATATTTTTCCTCGTAGTTTACAAGACTATGCAATGTGTTGGTTCTATGACCTACCTATACATTCGGTAGTCTCTTTCATGCATTTGGCTGATGCCTTTCTCACTCACTTTTCTATCAACATTGGCTCTAAGATCTCCTATGCCTAGCTAGCACAACTCAAGAAAGCATCTAATGAACATTTATCCGATTATGTCTTACAATACAAGAATAACTTAGCTAAGATGTCTAATGTACTCACAGATTCTGAACTCCGGATTTATTTATTCAAATGTTATTACCACCTCTACAAGAGAGTGTTCTCTTTGAGACATCCCCTTTGTTTGATCAAATTTTTCATACTCTCAATATTCATGAGACAAAACTCTTAATCATAGTGTTGGCTTGGAAATTTTTCTAGGGGGAAAAATTGGTGGTTTCCAAAACAACACTATGGGAATCTAAGTCCCTCTACTTATAACAGTGCAGTTTTGTATTATGCATAAAAAAAAGTGGATTCAATGGTGGTTTTTCAACCAAAGATCCATAGGGGCACTCCACTGACCCTATGACAAAGCCTGCAATTTCTTGCAAGGACAGAAAGTGGTCTGAGAGTGGGAAAGGGAGTGGGAATGAAGGCAAGGAGATCAATGATGGAGGTATAACATCAAAGGCCTACAAACATTGATCATAAATTTTATAACATGCATTTAAATGCAAGAATAATACAAATTCACAAACCGAGCTATAAGATCAATAAAAAAACATTGGTCACAAAGTACCAATCGAATCCTCTATCAAAGGGGCATAAAATCCTTCTTTTCTTATTACAGCTGAAGTAGAGACTTGTACAAGGAAAGGAAAATGGAAGAAAAATACATAAAGAAGAAGCTTAGAAGAATGGTGACTATTGTTTTTGTCCTCTGTTCATGAAAATCATTTACAGTCTTCAAAAATAAAATGCCAACCATTACAATGACTTCCAAAAGCCATGAAATAGCTCGCATGAGGCAGTTACAAATTCCCAAATGACCAAGAAGCGATTCTGAATGAGATCCAATCATTTGGCACCATTTCAGATCCTTCTTTTACAGAAAAAATATTCATGGTGGGAAATGCCAAAGAATTTAATAATTAAAATAGTTACAAACTTTCTAGATTAAATGTGGGCCATTAGATTTATCTTTTACACCTTTAAATATGAGCCATCCACATGGTAGGAGAACATTGGAGCGGAGTCGGAAACTTTTTGCATTTTTTGCATGCCAGAGACGTTTTCTTGATTTTCTCCCACAAAAATCCATCAAAAGTTAAAATTGAAGTGTCCATCATGTGGATAATTTCACCAACTATCCATTGGTACCAAAAATGCAAAAATCTGAGCTCTACATCGAAAGATATGGCCTCTTGAAGATTTAGGGTAAAACTGGCAAAATTAGGGCAAAATTCGGGTATGCTGGCCAAAATTTTACCTTTTTTCCTCTTTTTCAAATTGAGATATTCTTCCTCAAAATCTCCGCACCCCTTCCTACCCAATGACACATGGCACCTTCTGATTTGATGCGGAGATGCGGTCCAACATTTCACCTTTGAGTTTTTTAGCCAAAAGGCTAAGTGTCAAATTTCTCTCCGTGCCTCCACCAACCCACCAATTTCCTTGGAAAAATTTCCTCCTTACCTCCACGGGCCCGCCTAGGGAAAATTTCCCCTCCAAACTCCGTCGAGCCATAACTTGCAAAATACAAGGAGTTAGGAGGACTTCCTTACCTTTCTAGAAAGGGGAAAGAATTCTCTATCTGATGAAGGTGTTTCTAAGAATCCTTGATCCCTTGGGAAGTTCCAGATTTCAAAATACTCAGACTGGACCATTTTCAAAGGGTAACAACTCAAAAATTTCTAAGTCTAGACTTGGAAAAAGAAGGAAAATTTTGAGGGGACAACAGTGGCTCTAGCTTGGGGACATGGCATGGATTGAATAGGGAGAAAACATGGCATGAGGATCCAGAATCTCAAGTTTTAAAACATATAACGTTGACCAGTGCCTTATCCATTGGGCCTTGCAGAGTCATGTACAACTTCTGAGGAAAGCAAGAAGGAAGAAGAGGACACACAAACCAAAAACACACCAAAATAGAAAAGGGAAAACAAAACACACAACAGAAGAGGGAAAAACAAAACTATGCTACAAGGTGAGGGAAAACTCACTTTCACTGATGATATAGCTTCAAATATTTCCCACTTCTAGGCAATCCTAATGGAGTCCCATCCAAGTATGATAGGAGAAAAAAATTCTCACCACAAGTTCCAAGAATTTGAAAAGGTCCCAGCCACAAAGAATCAAATTTTCCATGACTTCCCTTTGGTTCTCTTCTCTTGTCCCAAAGTAGGACAAAATCTCCAACTCTAAACTCTCTTGCCTTGGTCCTTTTGTCAAAGAGCTTTTTCACTTTCAGCTGATGTTCTTTGATTTTATCAACCACCTGAGATCTGATTTCTTCCAGCCTCTCAAGAAAAAGGATCCTTTTGTCAATGGAGTCTTTGTATTGGCCATCATCCACTGCTTGAAGCAATCTGAGAGCTAGCATTTCAATTGTGATGGGGATCTCTAGCTTCAACTCCATACAACAGCTGAAAAGGTGAAGTACCAATGGCCTTCTTGGGAGTGATCATATCAGCCCACAATGCATCATACAATCTCTTGTGCCAATTCCTCTTATTCTCATCAACAAGCTTTCGGAAAATGGTCACAATGTTCTTGTTACTTGACTCAGCTTGACCATTTCCTTGTGGATAGTAGTTAGAAGAATGTGCTAGAGAGATTCCAAAACCATAACAAAACTCTGTCAATTCTCTTGAAGAGAAATAAGTGGCATTGTCCACAACAATCTTTTGAGGCACCCCAAAACGGACAATGATGTATTCTTTGATGAAACTGCAAACTACTTCAGAACTAGCTTGTTTGGTTGGAATGGCTTCCACCCATTTGGTGAAGTAGTCCATGGTAGTGAGCACATAAGTATGCCTAGCACTTGAATGGGGATTCAACATGCCAATGAATTCCATCCCCATTGTTGAAATGGTTCTTCAATAATCACAGGCCTGAGAGGCAATGCAGCTAACTGTGGTTTTCCAACAAATTGCTGGCATGCTTTGCATTTAGAAACCCAACTCTGAGTATCAACAAAAAGAGAAGGCCAATAATATCTACCTCTGAGAATCTTGTGGGTAGTCACCATTGCTGAGAAGTGTCCACCACATGCTTGGTCGTGATAGGCTTTAAGCAACTTTCCTTGTTGCTCTTTATCAACACATCGAAGGAAGCAACCATCCATTCCTTTCTTATAAAGCGCATGATTCCAGATCACGTACTTGGTTACTTTCAGTTTGAGAGTCCTTCTTTGCTTGTAATCTAGATGAGAGGGACATTCTCCATAAGTAGAAAAGTGATGTATGCATACCACTCATCAGTAGTGGTTACAAAGAGAACTTGTAGGTAGTTTTTTGGGCAAGTTAAACAAGTGTCATCTTCCTCTCTCGTGTTGAACTTTGAGAGTTTCATCTTCAGAAATTAACTTGCACAGACCATTTCCTCTTACCAAATGGGAAGGCCAAATCTCCAGGTCATACTCTTGAGTTTTTGTGATCCAATTCCCCCTTTTGACTCTGAGATCTTGTTGTGTCAAAATGGATTTGATTGCACTTCCAGGGACCATTACCACAATATGAGAATTGAGAATGTAGAAGTGGAAATTTTTTACATCTTTGACCACTGCAAATGTGTGCTTTTCCAATTGATTGTACTTGATCTCGTGTTTCTTCAAAGGACAGCTCATGAAAGTAATGGGTGCTTCCAAATCTTCATCATTCTTTTGGACAAGGATAGTAGATAGAGTGTGTTCTGAGGCATAACAATACATGATGAACTCTTTGTTAAAATCTGGAGATACAAGAGTAGGAGCTTTGGCAATAGCTCTTTTTATCTCTTCAAATGTATTTTTCCCTTCATGGCTCCATTTGAAACTTGATTGAGGCCTCATCATAGAAGTGATGTGCTTTGTCAGTTCAAAAAACTCAGGGACAAAGCGGCAAAGAAATTTTACCTTCCCAAAGAATGAATGCACTCCTTTCTTGTTGGTGGGCAGAGATAGTGCTTGAATAGCTCTTACTCTTTCGGGGTCAATGTGTGCTCCATGTTTGTTCATGATGTGTCCCAACAACTTGCCTTCTATGACTCCAAAGATGCATTTCTTGGGATTCAAAGATATACTTGTTTTCTACACCTTGCAAGAACTTGTTCCAAATGACAGATGTGCTCTTCTCTTTTCTTCAAAAATACCATGAGATCATCTAGATATACAACAATGCAATGTTTCAAATCTCTAAAGGCCAAGTCCATTGCTCTTTGGAACGTTTCTCCCGCATTGATTAGGCCGAAAGGCATTCTGCTATAAGCAAAAGTGCCCCAAGGAGTTGTGAATGTTGTTTTGTTGCAGTCTTCCTCTGCCACTTTGATTTGGTTATACCCCAAAACCCATCAAGTAGAGAGAGCATCTCAGATCTAGTGACTACTTGCAAAATGTGATCCATGATGGGCAGAGGATAGTTGTCTTTGAGTGAGGCTTGATTCAGATTTCTAAAATCAACACATATCCTTATCTCCCCATTCTTCTTTCTTACTGGCATAATGTTATCCACCCACGTTGAGTGGTGGATGGGAAAAATGATTCTAGCGTTCAACGATCTTGGTCACTTCTTCCTTGATGATATCAGAAACCTTTGGATTATAGGGCCTTTTCTTTTTCCTGAAAGGCTTAGCACCTTGCTTCAAAGGAATGGAATGGTGCATTTCTTTTGGCTGGAATGACTTGAGTTCTTCATAAGAGTAAGCTAAAACATCATAATATTTCTTGAGTAGAGTAACAAACCTTCTCTTCTCTTCAGGCGAGTAGCATTTACCAATGTTTACCAATCTTGGATCTTCTGAAGTACCAATATTTTCTTTGTCAAAGTTAGATGGACACCGAGAAGATAACTTCTCCTTCTCTTGAATGAATCTGACATGTTTGTCAAATAGGTCTTCCAAAGAGACTAAGCCTTTGGGAATTTTGTTTCCTTTCAGTCTAATCATTCCCTCATCATCAATTCCATCAGCTTCTTCCTCAGCAACAACTTCTCTATGTGGATTGATGCTTCCTTCAAAGAATATATTATTGAAATTATCTCTTTTCTCTAAGAAGCTCAAAATTTGATTGTCATCATTGAAGACTTGCCAATGATTAGCATTATCAGGTACACTCGGTCTGAAAACCATCTCAATGGTTATCTTATCTTTTCCAAAGGAAGGATGAGGTGTTAATAAGGAGGTTGACATAGTAAGAGAATCATCCCTTTCGTTTTGTGCCCTTGGAATGGCTTCAATAGAGAAAGCATCGAATGATTCAATACAATCCCAAACCTGATTTCTATAGTGTCTGAGCCTTGGGTTCTTCACTTGATATTGTTGGCGGATTTGTTTCACTATTACCTCTACATCACCAAGGCATCTCAACTTCTTGATTCCCATATCTTCTGCAATGCTCATGCCCAAAATAAGAGCTTCGTATTCTGTTGTATTGTTTGTGTTGTCAAACTGTAGTTTGTAAGCAAAAGGATGCATTTCCTTTGAAGGTGAATACAGAACAACACCAACTCCAGAACCTACCCTTGAATGACTGCCATCAAATTCCATCATCCAGATCTGATCTTCTTCTTCCTCCATGAGAAGTGGTAGGTTTTCATCTTTTTGTGATGTGAGGAAGTAATTTCCTAACTCAGAATCTTGAAGAAGGATGTTAGCTCTTGGATCATCAGACTTCTTTACTATGAATTTCATCTTTCTAATAGGCAGAAACCTCTTCATTTCACCTTTGACTGGGATAGTAGCAGATGACCAATCCATTTTAATTTCTCCACCTAGATCTCTGCAAAAACTTCTGCTCAGAAGCATGCCAAAGGATGTTGGGATGTCTGCCACTAAAATAGTTAGGAGCACCTTCTTGTCAAGGAAATCAGCCAGAGCTACTTGTGCATCCTTTATTCTTCCAATCAGCAACACTTGTTTAGATTCCATGGAATAACAAGCTCCATTTACTCTCATCAAAGTTAGGCCAAGGGCATTTGCAACTTTGAGCGGCATTACATTATCAGAGGCTCCAATCAATGATACAATTGTTCAACTCAAATCCATTTATGAGGAGAGACAAATAGAAAGGCTCAACTCTAGTTGTTTTGGAAGCACTGAGAGCTAACATATTTTGAGATGGAGGTGTGGATGGCATTGGAATAAGTCCTTTAGAATTGGAACTTGAGGATATAGAGCTATTTCCTGGATTGCATTAATGAATCTGTCAAATTGGGCTGTGTGTTTTGTAAGTACTCTAACTCTGAGAGTTGGACTTTGGTTTTGCTTGCGTGCTCTACAAAATCAAATGGGGAAATACTAGATGAGGAGGAGGCTCCTAGGATGAAAGAGGATTTACCTAGCAAGGGCTTTGAAGGAACCTTGGATATTTTGGATGAAGGATTTTCTCCTAAAGGTGAAATAGTCGGTTTAGCAGAAGGAAAAGGTATAGCCTTTGGCTGAACTATGGGTACTTTGGTAGAGATTCCAATGGAAGGGGAAGTACTCTTAACAACTACAGGACTAGAAGAAGGAGCAAAATACTTACTTGGTATGATAGCATGATCCTTGACAGTGACCAAGTCTGGTTTTTCTTTAGCATAATCCATGGAGGGCGGCAATGGAGAACCTTTGTTGATAATCCTCTTCTGTGTGACCTCAGAAGTGGAAAATTCTTTGGTTTTCTTTTCCTTTGCAGCCACCGAGGATGGGGTGTTCTTCTTGGACTAGTGTTCTGGTGAAAATAGCACATGAAAAACTTGGCATTTCCTCCTCTTCTTCTTCATCATCATCAATGAATTTGAACAAGCCATTTTGCATGTCAACCTCCTCGACTTCTAGGTAGCTTTCATAGTTTTCTTCCTCATCTCCCGTCGAGCTCATCAACTTCAGTTTCCTCTCTTATATCTCGGTATCACAGGTAGCATTGACTAGTGTGCTTCAAGAGAAAGCTGGCGAGGAGGTGGTGCAATCCGCTGCCTATCATTAAAGTTTGGTCTTCTTGGATTGTTCCTCATAGTGATTTGTGATAGTTGCTTCTTCAAGGCAACTAGATCATTGGCCATTTTTTGAAACATGGGGTCTATTGTGACTGAGTTTGAACTCTGACCCTTTTTCTTTCCATTTGGGCCCTTTACCTTTCCAGAAAGAATTAAATCATCATCAGTCTCGATTGCAAGGTCTTGAGCTTCCCTCAATGTTCTTGGTTGATCTCTTCTGAGGAAGAAACCAACTTCTGATGGCAAGGCACTGATGAAGAACCTCTTCAAGTTATTTTCAGGAGGAACTACATCTTCGGGATTCTTCTTGTCAATCTATCAAATCTTGCTACTGAAATCTCTCATGGACTCGAGACTTCTTTCTTCATTTGCACCAATTGAACTAGCAAGTCTTGGCCATCTTCTGTGCTCTTGAATCTACTTTCAAATGCACTCCTTATGTCCTCCCAGCCAATGATAGATCTTGGGGGAAGCATATAAAACCATTCAGCAGCTTTCTCTTGGAGTGACTCCACAAAAATTCTAACCAACACATCTTCATCTTTGACACCTAACACACCACAAGCAGTGATGAAAGCTACTACATGTTCCTCAAGGAGTTGGGAGCCATCTCCTTTAAATTTAGGAAAGTTCTTTCTTGAGCCTCTTGGTAGATCATGGAGTATTTATGGGAGGGAAAGTGGACCAATATTTCTTCCCCATGGTACATTGGGTCTACGTGCTTCACATTCATTATCAGCCATTCTATTTCTATTTCTAGCCTCTTCAGCAGCTAGGGCTTCTTCTCTTTCCTCTACCTCTCTTTGGAGTCTTTCAATCTCTTCAAGTTGAGCCCTAATCACTTCTTCCCTTTCAAGTTGAACTCTATCCGCTTCCTCTCTTTCTAGCTCTTGTTCTTCTTCCTTAAGCTCATCAAGAGTAGGATTAACAGGTCCTCCTGATCTCAACTGTCACCAGTATACCTTCTGTCACCAGCTTGAAGACTTATTGTCTTCTCTGGGGTGCCAAGATTTGTCTTCATTCCTCCAACTCAAGTGAGCAAGTTCTTCTTCTTGATCCAAAATTCTTGAAGCAATAGAGTAATGGTCTACACTCTGCCTTTTACGCCAAACAACCTCCCTTAGGTCAGAAATGATATCTTCTTGAATGTGAAAGAGAAAGGTAGGTCTCTCAACAGGAGGATGTGTCAAAATTTCCATGATTGGTATCCATGTGGATCATAAGAAACTTCAAATTTTCAATGAACTCCAATGGTATTTAATGACCCTGTGGTCATTTCTAGGGTGCAGATGCTACAAAATTTGCCCCATGGTGGGCATCAAAATTGTTGGCTTAGAAATTGTTATCTCGCTTTGAGTTTAAGCAAAACTATCGATAACCCTACGAAATTTTTAAGCTAGTTTTACAAAATTGCCTTTATGAGAGATAATCGGGTTTTCGGGTTTCACAAACAAGATAACATGTGTTTTAGATGTTTCATGTCTGGTGTTCCCCCAGGCTCCGAAACCCACATCGACTAAGGCGAGTCGGGTTTGTGAGCTTTGTCACATCAAAACATGCCTTATCCGAGACATGTTCCGTGTCGCCTGTCTTCCAATACCCGAAGCCCGATTTAGTCCTTCATGTCGGGTTTTCGGAACTTTGAAGCATCTAAACATCTCATGCTTTATGTCGATTGTTTCTCGCAACCCGAAACCCGAATTACTCTAAACACCTTTGTGTCGGGTTTTGACCTCCTGAGCATGTTGACATGGCGTTAATGCCGAGTTGTTGTCGTGGTTGGCACGCATGCCAAGAAGTGTATTAATTGCAAATTTTCTTATATATATGTAGATTTCCACGTCATTTTTACCGGACGTATTTTTACCTCGTGGATTTTCGCGCATGCTTCTCCAACCTCGAAACCCAAAACTCACTTGTGCCCGATTGAATTGCCCGTTTTCGATCTTTCCTTACCTTGGTTGAAGGTATTTCTCTCTTCATTCTTTGTTCATGGTTTTTATGGATTGATTATGTATGGAATTCTTCCCATTTTCTTACCAGGTTTGTGGGTTTTTTATCTTTTTCCTTTTGGGGTTGTTTTCTTAAACCGGGTTTCTGTTTTAGGGTTTATCTCTTTGGAATTATCACTTTGTGTTATTTCCTAGAATATTGTTGTAATCAAAATATGTTTTGGATATAAACGATGAAGAAAGAACTTGCATGTTTTAAAATCAACAAAAACCCTATTCCCCCTTCTCGGGTTTCGCAGGGTGTTGTGCAGTATCAAAAACCCGCAGTGTATCAGAAAGTTTGAAGAGCCGACTTTTCCAAAATCTCTCGACATCCTCAGTGTGCCAGGTTTTCTCAAGTCTCCGACATCCTCAGTGTGCCGGGTTTTCTCAAGTTTCCGACATCTTCAAAGTGTCGCTTTCTCAAGTTTCCGACATCCTCAGTGTGTCGGCTTTCTCAAATCTCCGACATCCTCAGCGCATCGGGTTTTCTGGACTCCTCGACATCCTCCTCAGTGTGTCGGGTTTTTCCACCCTTCCGGCATCTCCAGTAGGTTGGGGTTTTCTCAGTGTGCAACATCTCCTAATCTCTGAAACTCTCTTCCTTCGAAATCCCTCATGTCGACCTGGTCCATCACAAGAAAAGACTGAGAAGTCAGGAAGGATGAAATACAAGTTCAGAAAGGTGGAGTCTCCATCATATATCGATTGCAATTATGACATCTGAGATACGAGCTCTAAATATAGATATTGAGGATTTCTGGAGTAGGGTAAGGAGTTCCTCCCAAACTCCATGGATGAAATCGATAGCCGATAGTGGTTTACCTCTTGCAGCGGGTTTTCCCATGTCCGCTCAGTGCCCTGAATTCATCTTAGCCTGCACTTCCAGTTATGACTCTGCTTCCCATGTTGTGAGAAATCAGGCGGGAGAAGTTGTGATCAAGTTAGATGGAGGTTACTTTGATGACCTCCTCAAACTACCCAATTTTGAAGAATATGGAGAGTTAGATATCAAGTCAGCTCAGAAAGCTTGGGATAACGATCAAGAAGATTATATCAAGCATGTAAATAAGAAGTTCTTGATCAAAGCCAAACCGGCTGTCTCCAGATTCCCAAGACTTATCCCCAGGAGTGATTTCATTCAGGAAATCAATGACATCATCACTCTGTTGAGTCGGGTTTTTGGTTTACCCGAATCAAATGTTTTCCAAGGGTGGATGTATCAATTCATGATCACCATCAAGAAGAATCAACAAGGGATTGATTGGGGCACTCTCATTAGTAATGAGATAGATTCCCAAATGACAACAGTCTTGTCCACAGGGAAGTTTTATATGTCCTCATATGTCACCTATGCAGCGGCCGGGATGAGGAACTATCCCGGGTTGGATATCAAGGGAAATAGGACGGTGAACCAGGTTTATCAGTATTTCCCTCAACTGACAAGAAAAGGGTCTCAAGACCAATTCAGAAGGGTAAATGATGCCTTCTTTTATGAAAACATCTACAGGTTAAACCCTGAATTGAGGAAAACAAGAGTCTCAGATGAGGCCTGGGCTGAAGTTTCCAAATGGGGTTGTGTCTTCTTGCAATTCAAGAAGTTCACATATCTTCGGGTAGTCATGTACTCAGGGGATCCTTTCCATCTACCCCGATATCCAGGGGATAAACTGATCTTGATGGAATTGGTTAGGCAATTGTTGGATTTCCACAAATTCCAACAAAGTAAACATAAGGCTGCTTGTATCTTTCCCAATTTCTATTGGAAGATACACTTGTTCGACAGTGGTGAAAGCTAAAAATGTTGTCCATGAGCTTCAGGACAAGTTGAAGAAGCATATGAAGCCCCGAGATGGGTTTGACATTCGAGGAGTCCTCAGGGCGTATGGAACTCTGCACCTGCACAGACCAAGCATAGAAGACATCTGGATTGATCTACGTGATGAGGTTGTTGTTCGTAGAAAGGATCATAGCAGATTGACACTTGCTGAGATTCAAACACTTGAGCTTGCTGACTTACCAGAAGGTACTAGTGACAATGAAAGTGTTCTGGATCTTTCCTATGATGGACTAAATGAAGATCAATATGTTTTCCCACCTATTGATTGGTCAATCAGTGAAAAAGCCTCCATTACAGATAGGTCGGCTCTGATTCTTGCACACACCAAAGCATGGCTCTCCTCTTGGGGAATGAGTTTTAAAGATGATAAGTTTTCAAAGTTGGCTGCTTCAGAGGCAGGGCCCTCCAAAAAGGAAAAGGACAAAAAATCTTCTAAGGGGCCTATAAAGGTCAAGTTTGTCAAAAAGAGGAAAGAAAGAGAAATCTCTTCAATTATTTCTCCAGTCGAAACGGTGGATGTGCCAGAATCACCAACACCACCAGAAATAGGAGAAATTACTTTGGAAGAAGAAGGAAGCTAGCCTCTGGTTTCATCATTTGTTGATTGCCCAACTGAAGAGACCTTATCTCTTGCATCCCAGGCTTTGGAGTCTGAATCTGCGCCTCCCCCTCACAACCACTCCTACCTCCTCATTCTCCATCAACTTCTTCAATCATGGCCAGTATTTTCTCTGGACTCTCACCCCTCTCTGCTGGGACCCAAGTGATCACCAACACACCCCCTCCTATGCCTCTTTTTATCGGATCTACTACCACATTGGTAACTATTCCCCCTCCACTAGTAGAATCTTCTCCCCTTGAGAGTATGATACCAGCTTCTACAACAGTGGCAACTTCCTCTGATACGCCACAATGGCTACTCGAGCAAACTCTGAGGAAGAGGAAGGTGATTGTACCCATACCAGCCTTTGATTTCAGCTCACTCAAGGCTTCTACTACTAAATCAGCCAAGAAACCTAAAACAGTTTCAAGGGTTTTGGTGGACGCTTCAGGGGATAAGTTCATAGAGATCGCCACTCCCGCGACTGACAAAACTAAAGAGGACATAACAGCCTCTGATTATCAGATAACCAGGGTGGCTCTAGGAAGAGTGACAGCAGAAGGGGCAACAAGATGCGCGGGATGCCACAAACGTGCTGTGCCAGAAGTTGAAAGAAACAAAAGACAACAGAGATGAGCTTAAAGGAAAAGTGGAGCAGTTGACCGAGGTTTTGCTTAAACTCTCAAAACCCTTGAATCCATACCATCTTCTTCTGTCCCTGTCGGATTTGATTTCTCATCAGTGCCTACAATTGAGAAGATTAATAAAAAAGGAAGGGTGGTCGATGAATGGATCCAAAGGCTGCTCCAACAGGGGAAGGAAGTGATTCAAGACGTTGTGAAAGTTCATCAATCTTTGGGGACATTCAGAAGGATGGAGAGAAGATGGATGATGATTTCTCTCAAGAAATTGGACATCTTGATTTGAATTTTGAAGCTCTCCAGGTATTAAAGCAAATACCATCACATCTCTTGGTAGAAGAAGGCATCATCCCACATACGGATAAGCATTTCTAGCTGACCAAAGCCATCAGGTTCAGAGTAAAGATTCTCAATGAAGCTTGTGGTAAGTTGAGAGAATCAAGGGATAAATTGATTGATGGAAAAAGTGATCTGGAAGAAGAGTTGCTGAAGATTTGTCCAAAGGTGTCAGTTGGAAACTCAGGTATCCTATCAGCAGATGATCTTTTCAAACAAGTCCAAGAGTTTGTTCAGCATGAACCAACGCACGGATTTGGTATTGAGATCATTGATCGGTTTGTAAGAATTGAACATTCTTTGGAGGCCTTGAGAAAGCTCAGCAAAAGATTGAAAAAGCTTCCTGGCAGTGCTAGTGATACCCATGAAACCTGTGAAGTTTTGAATGATCATTCCACTGCGCCTGATGAAAATGAAATGCAAGGCATAATTCGAAAGTTCCAAGAATTTCGGAACAAACAGTCTCAGCTGGAGGAAGAGAAAGATGAAGGAGCGAAAGATGATGATTCAGATTAAGTCCCAATGTTTCATGTCATTTCAATCTTGAAATTGACATGTCTTTTTCATTTCTGTTTCGTCGCATAGGAAGCAAATTTTGACTTGGTCTCCTGCGCGAGAGTCAAGCAAAATAGAACTCTTTTTAAAGAACACTATTTTCTAGGATTTATCCTATTTTCTCTCGTTTCCTTTTATTATAAATAAGGGATGCTTATGCATTCCAAAGGGTCGAGATTTTTGAAATATTGGGAGCTATTGGAAAGAAGAAAAACTTTGTGTTTTCTTTTAATCATTGTGAAGAATAGGAGTTGATATTATTTTGCAAACTTTGTGTTGTGGGATATATCTTTCTTAAGACATTGTTCTTACGTCCATAATCTTAAGCTATTCTTTGTTTAGCACCTTAGTGTTTCTAATCATTTCAGACATTATATTTATGATCTAAAGCCCGTATGATTATTTCGTGCTCTGTGTTTACTCGAAAGAAAATACGTTTCTCTCATTTCCTTTCCATTGTTCTTCTTTCATTGTAATAGTTTCCGACTCAATTCATTTACGAAAGCAATACTTTTGAATCGTGTGGATGTGGATTTCGGGATTTTATCCCAACCCCAATGGTTAGATTAGTGTGAATACTGTATATATTGTTTTTGTTGTGTTTTAGATTAGTAATAAGTAGGCAGCCTCACCTGTCTTTGAGGAGGGATTTAATCCCATATACTATGGTTGAACCTCATATTTTGGATTGACAAAATATCCAACCAACAGAAAATTTTTCTAGGGGGAAAAATTGGTGGTTTCTAAAACAACACTATGGGAATCTCGAGTCCCTCTACTTATAACCGTATTATGCATGAAAAACAAGTGGATTCAATGGTGGTTTTTCAACCAGAGATCCATAGGGGCACTCCATTGACCCTATGGAAAATCCTACAATTTCTTGCAAGGACAAAAAGTGGTCTGAGAGTGGGAAAGGGGAGTGGGAATGAAGGCAAGGAGATCAATGATGGAGGTAGAACATCATAGGCCTACAAACATTGATCATAAATTTTATAACATGCATTTAAATGGAAGAATAATACAAATTCACAAACCAAAGCTACAAGACTGAATAAAAATGCATTGGTCACAAAGTACCAATCGAATCCTCTATCAAAGGGGCATAAAATCCTTCTTTTCTTATTGCAACTAAAGTAGAAACTTGTACAAGGAAAGGAAATGGAAGAAAAATACATAAAGAAGAAGCTTAGAAGAATGACGACTATTATTTTTGTCCTTTGTTCATGAAAATCATTTACAGTCTTCAAAAATCAAATGCCAACCTCTACAATGACTTCCAAAAGCCATGAAATAGCTCGCATGAGGTAGTTACAACTTCCCAAATGACCAAGAAGCAGTTATAGTCGAGATCCAATCATTTGGCACCATTTCAAATCCTTCTTTTGCAGAAAAAATGGCCATGGTGGGAAATGCCAGAGAATTTAATAATTAAAATGGTTACAAACTTGCTAGATTGAATGTGGGCCATTATATTTATCTTTTGTGCCTTTAAATATGAGCCATCCACGTGGCAGGAGAACATTGGAGTAGAGTCGGGAAACTTTTTGCATTTTTTGCATGCCAGAGACATTTTCTCAATTTTATCCCACAAAACTCCATCAAAATTTAAAATTGAAGTGTCCATCATGTGGAGAATTTCACCAGCTTTCCATTGATACCAAAAACATGAAAATATGAGCTCTAGATTGAAAGATATGGCCTCTTGAAGATTTAGGGCAAAACTGGCAAAATTAGGGCAAATTTTGGGTCTCATGCCAAAATTTTACGTTTTTTCCTCTTTTTTCAAATTGGGAAAATTTCCCGAAATCTCTGCGCCCTTACCAACGTGACGACATGTGGCACCTTTTGATTCATGCGGAGATGTTGTCCAACATTTCACCTTTTTAGTTTTTTAGCCAAAAGGCTAAGTGTCAAATTTCTCCTACGCCTTCGCCAACCCGCCAATTTCCTTGGCAAAATTTCCTTCTTGCCTCCGTGGGCCCACCTAGTGAAAAATTCCCCCAAACTCCACCGAGCCATATTTTGCAAAATACATGGAGTTAGGAGGACTTCCTTACCTTTCTCGGAAAGGGGAAATAATTCTCTATCTCGATGAAGGTGTTACCAAGAATCCTTGATCCATTAGGAAGTTCCAGATTTTAAAATACTTAGACTAGACCATTTTCAAAGGGTAACAAATCAAAATTTTCAAAGTCCGGACTTGGAAAAAGAAGGAAAATTTTGAGGGGACAACACATAGGCAAACTCAAATATCAAGAGCAAGCGCCATCATCCACCCGCTTTCAAGGTAAGCAAAAATTTAATACTTCTACAACTAAATCCATGGACACAAAAACTAATGTAAACACAATCTCTACTCCAAAGTAATTTCAACCAAGACCATGTAGGCACACTTTTACTAAGTTTAGTACACCTCTCGAGTGTTTTTCTACCACAACTCATCGATAGTAATCTTATTACCTTACCTTCTCCTCTACAACTTGATCCATCTCAGCCAAAAGGATGTAATTTCAATGAAAACTCTTATTGTGATTATCATCAATGTATAGGACATCCCACTAATCATTGTTTCTGGCTACAACATATTATTCAAGATTTTCTTGAAAATGGTCAAATTGAGATTTTGGAGTCCGAGACAACTCCACCTACCAATGAAAATCATAAAATTAAGATCTTTAATAACCCATTACCAAAGCATAAAAACCACAGATTCATCCACTAATTATATCTCACACACCATGTCTCCCACTCACTCCGAGATTTTGATTTCATAGTTTCCAACACTGATGCTTCGCCACCAATCATTTATTTTTCCAACATCGATTATCATGCTAAGTTTACATCTAATCATTTACACATCCATGCATCTATTGGCTCAACCTCCATCAACAACACTAAGGTTGACCCATCATGGCCCATTAGCGCATGTTCTATGTCACTCCTCAAGGCTATCGGGTATCCTCTATCCCAAATCGAATACCCTTTTACAAAACCCTTTGGGGTTGTTAAACTACATGTTATAGTTGGCCCTCTTACTATGCTTGTACCTTTCCTCATTGGAAACACAATTGAGGGATGTGACATGCTTCTCGGTCTCAATTGGATTCGTCGCTCACAATCTATTATTTCTATGAATCATTTGTGACTCAAATTTATTTACAACAATTAGGTCATTTCTATTGATGGTGTCCCTCCATCTACTCCGTGGTCACCATCCCCTCACACAGTATCTAACACATCCCCTACTTCATCTAGCGCATCACATTCTATGTTTCTTAAAGCACAATCTACTCCTAGTTTTCCTACTCATGTATCATCTACATGACCGCATCTGCTCCACTAGCCCTACACATAAGTATAGGCCTATTCCTCGCACAATTACTACATCTTGGCATAGATCACCACCTTGTTTTATTCCACTTGGATATTATTCACCTTCGTATGTTGCACATAGATCTCCGTCACCGACACATTTTTGCCTTCACAACCTTCTTCATACATTCATCCCTCGCATGCACATAGGATTCATTCACCACTACATTGTTTGTCTACCATACCTCCACTATTAGAGCATGGTCATACATTTCCCCTCCTACGTCAGATGAAGGACCTCCATCCTTCACCATCATTAGATAGTTCATTCATTCACACACACATGGGGGAACAACACTTTACACCCCCCACCTTGTTTTAACATATTTACCACATTTTTGATATTCATTAAACATACTCATCATACATGCTAGTGTCACTACCCAATGACACACTTTTGTACTTTGGTTCACACTTGATTGTTGAGGGATTACTACCACACCAACCCCACACAATCCACTATAGGCATTATACATTTCATTTCATCCCACATCATGGGCCATACATCATACATCATACTAGTCATCATTAGGCATATAACATACTAGCGTTGCATGTTATTCACCATACTAGACATTATACATATCACACACTTCTTATTGTTAGGTTGCATACACATATTGCCTTTCATTCTACACATAACATCTCTACACTGCATCTAGTGACATATGCTTTACATCATACATTGTGCGTCTTCACCTCGCACATTTTCTACATACTATACTAGTCTTCATCACATATGAGTTTAACATCATTTCATCCTACATAATACATTCTTAGTCTACCTACACATATTACATTGTACACTATACATTTATTTTATACATTGTACACATCTAGCACTACATTCTACACATTGTGCCTTTATGTATTCTATTCATCACATGGTCATCTTTTATCATTGCATATACTACATTGTCTTCTACGTGCTACACTCACTACTTGATGACACACTTTAGTTCCTCGGTCCATACTCGACTACCGAGGGTTTACAAATCAAATGGACCTTATAATCATCACACATTTACTATTTGACCTTTCATCATGCGACATTTCCAACTTAGTGACATACACTTTAGGCTAAATCATCACCTATTCTATTATTTTGTAGTGGTATACACCTTAGGTTACATCACCACTCCCTCTTTTCATCTTGTAGTGATATATGTTTAGGGATAAATCATCACTCATCCATTCACTTTATAGTGATATACGCTTAGGCTAAATCATCACTTATACATTCATCTGGTCATGATACACTTCGTGTTTAGGGTTCACACACACCTTGTCGCTAGTTCACATTTAAGCACTACAACTACACATTCCTCACAACGCATTAGGCATAATCCACACTATTCAACCATTTCCGATGACGAAACCTCGTTTACGGTTCATTCTTGATCGTTGAGGGGGAAAATGAACCTCACTCCATACATTTCTATTCACTCAAGGGGCACGTGGCTTCTATCACTTGCATTTTGTATTCCTTTTCATCCATCCACAACATACTACATACTATGGTAGTTATCTTACGTGTATGTCATTTATTACTATATCATACACACATGTGTGTTTATCTTATCATAGGTTTGTCTAGTTGTGATCACGATACAGTATCTTACACATAGCATAGATGCTCTCCTTCTACCCTTCCTACACTAGTTATTGGGGGCATCCACATTTGTCTCTCATAGGTGATATTGTTTCATTTTGTACTTAGCACTTTACATTACTTTCTTATACATGATTTTGAAATACTAGTTATCTTTCTAACATGTTAATGGGTTCTTCATGTGCAACATTTTTTATGCAGGGATATTTCATTCCATACTTGTTTGTTATATTGTCAGCTATTATTTGTTCTTGTATGTGGGCCTTACCCTATGTTTGGTGTGCACACTTGTTTTTTGTTTGCGGCCATGATGGCCTTGTGTGTCTTGCGGCATCATGAGTGATATCCTATGTTTATAGCCCACTTTGTGCAAATTACTTGTATTCTTGCATATTTTACATTATTTTTCTTGGTAGCATACACATTGTTTTCTACATACATGTTTGTTCACACTTGTTTTTGGCTAGCCTTCTTGTTTGTGCGTGCCTTGGTTTTTACTAAGAAATTTCTAGTGTACATGTGGTTGGTCCTTTTTTAGGGCCAAATTTATCCTATCAATGATGTCACATGCACCCCTTAAAATGGGGGCATGATTTGGGGGTTTTACATACTAACACATAGATTCTACACCATTTTTTTCATTTCTATACAACGAGTAGGTTTAGACAAGTCTATGAACCCCGCATACATTGGCTTTTACAATGCACGGTTTCCTTTGCATGTTGGGAAGCATTTACATGCGTATAGGTTACAATGGTGTGCCTCCCTACACTACCTCACCCAATGGCGTCAGATCATCTAGAAAATAAGGATGATATAAATATATCTTCAAAAAAATTCAGGGAAGCGAGTTAGAGATCGGAGGACGTAAAGCATTTCCTCCCTACACTTCTTTGGCCTATGGCATGAGATCATCTAAAAACTCACCGTACAGGATATCCTTGTACACTCTTTCTCTCAATATGGATCAAGTGCACATGTTCCATTTACACTTTTTTCATTTGTGTACTTTACATCATATACATGCATTTTTACAATGCTTTTTACACATACATACATATATACATTTTTGACTACTTGATCATTTTCTCTCATTGTAGGTCCGACCGTATGAGAAACAAATAGTGAAATGGGGGAATAACAACGACGACAACAATGAAAATGATAAAAACACTATGTGACAACACACTATAACACACACATCACATTTTTATGTAGGTACACTATACTATATCACGCAGAAGCTACACACACACGTTCCGCCTTAGGTTCACTCTCATCACTTTTTATTTGTACATTTTTCATCTTTAGTTTCCATGCTCATCCATTTTTTGTCATTCCACGCTTTGTCTAGTCCTTCAACACATTTCTACTACACTCTTCATGGACATCAAGTACACATCTCTATCTACTTTATGTTATTGAGATTTTCGCTTACCAACATTAAGTGGGGGAAAAATGTAGTCACAAAATCATGCACTTTAGACATTTATTTATCTCAGTCTGATACTACTATTTAAAAGGTTCTTGAGTGAATAAATAACTAATTAAACCCCGCTCTTTTGGCCATCTTGTTTTTTTTTTTGTCATTAAACACTTCTTACACCCATATGCCAAGTTAAGTTCTATCTTCTCACATTATTTTAGCCTCAGCTAGGGCACCCATGGGTTCCCTGGTCCCACCAAGGGTACCCCGATACTTTTGCACTTTCCTGCCACTTTTTGGGCCTCTTATAGTCATTTTACATCTTTATCTTTCTTGTGGTTTGCCTTTTTAAGGTTAATTATGAAATTAGACCAAGAGAACCCTATAAATATAAAGTTATGAGACCATAGTGAGGGACCTAGTATCACTTACTACTATCAATCCATCTAGAGTTGCATCCATCTATTGCATTGAGATCAATTACATCCAAATAGCTCCATCATCAAATCACAAGGCTAGAACATCTCGCATCACACTTCATTGGGGGATTCCATTCTATTCCATGCACACATTCTACTAAATCTTCTACACGTAGTTATTGCTCACTACTACACAAAGTGCAATCCGACACAAGAGCAACCTAGGGCATGTTCACACACACTTGCACATAGAACTACATCGGATCTGAGATGTAGTACAATGCTTAGTTAGTAATTCCACCATTGTCAGCAGATCAAGTCAATCCAACCCCTTCATATGCATTATTTTTTCTATAGGGTTTAATGTTTGTGTTGTGGCCTTGTAGGACTTTCTTCCATCTTGATTCATTGGCAACATCCGAGCAATGAGAGAACAAAGTTGATGTGACATACAATGAGGGTTTCATATCACCTTTTCACCCTATGAAGATCAGATTTAGATCTGTTGAGTAAACCAACATACTAGTGCACCCGAAGGTGCCATGGTCCTCCTCCAGCACTCCACTCTAGTTAGATCCTCCGGATCTACCCTTTTAAGGATTTCTACATATCTATTCCTTCTTTTGTATTTTCTAGTCATACCTATAACATAATCTCGGCACTTCGTTGAATCAACCGAGTTCTTTCCTCACTCTTTTTACATATTACGATTATCATTTCCTTTTTCATATTTGTTTATCTTGCTTGAATTTTAATTTCTCGCATTTATCCACTTTATTACAATTTTTCATAGCTTAGATTAACTATCCCCATACTACAGAGTTAGTCAATTTTTAGTTAATCAGTTCTAAGTATTCCATCATTATCAAATAATATCCTATCAGGCTATCATATTACTCACCTTGGTTAGGGCATGTGGGTTGATTTCACTCTAGATTCAGTATATGTTAGAGAGTTATACAATGACACCATCATTGCAGTGGGTTTAATTGATCATCAGGATCAACTATATTCCTTCTCTCACTTTGTCCCTCCATATTCTTCATTAGATTCACATGTACTTAATGACATTTCTTAGATTGATAACATTTATGATGATGAGTACTTCTATTATATCACGGATGACTATTATAGTGATGGGGACCCACCTCTACCATATATTGGTCACCTTCAATATTTCGAGGAGTTACTTCTTGATCCACCTACTTTTGTTCCACCATAGACTTTTTTAGGGAACAATAACTTTGATTCATGACTCATCAAACATTGAGAAGTCTTCTACACATTTACCCGGAACTCCAAATTATTTTTTTTATGCCTTGGTTTCACCATCCCTTCATGGTCTAGTTGACACTTTCCTTGCATGAGGAGCATGGTTCCGTATATAGGAACCACACCTTGGTTAGAGATCTATTAGATACTTGGTGGTTTCATTCACTCTTCCATGGTGATTCACTCTTCACTACATCTACTTCTGATCCATAGTCACTCTAGGAGGCTTCTTTGTAGGATACAGGGTGGCTTCAGATAGTTGTAGCTTTGAGTGGGGATTTCTAGTCCTACCTTCTCTTCTTTGTATCTCTTTTGGAGGGTTTTTTCCCACTAGGTTTTCTCCTTTTAATCCACTTTGTGAGAGTTGTATTGTACTTGGGTACCTCATCAATCCTTTTGTCAAGACCCACTTTCTTTTCCACCCACCTAAGCTACGCTTAAGGGGTGTTGGTGTAGGATATTATTTTCCTCATGTGGGTGTGTGCCGTAATAAATCCTCTCCCTTAGCGACTCATATTTCTTAGGTGTACTTGGGCATCATAAGAGTTACTATGACATGTTTTATATGTCCATGTCATATTATCTCATATTTTTTCATAGGATTTACATTCTTATTCCAAGAATGTAACTCCCCTTCCTTTTCAAGAAATATTCTCTTGGAGGAGTTACATAACATGCCTATTTTTACTTTCCATCACTTGAGCTATTCCAATGGAAAATGTATTCTTTTCTACAATTTGAGTTATTTTTTAAGTACTATTCTTGATTCTTGTGAGTTATCACCATTTTTCGTTTATTGTTGGTTGTCTTTATTTCTACAACTACAAGGTGCTTGCATTGTTATCTAGAAATTCTCACAGATCCTACAATAGGGTATGTGTGTTAACTACTCTTCCCTTGTTGGATGCATTGGTCTCATATTTGTGTTGATTTGGTGGTAATTTGATTTTTGTGTTATGAATGTGTTCCCTCATTTACCTATTTATCCTACCCTATTGGGTAAATGGTTTAGCATGCCTCTTTCTCTTGGGCTCATGGAAGGATATGTAAGTATCCCATTTTGAGGGAATGTTTGTGATGATGCCAATTTTCCGGGTGGAAAATTTCTTGTGTCCTCTTGGTCTCTTGGAGTTGGAGTAATTCTTAGAACATGAATCCATGTATTTTTGTTTGTTTTAGGTTGCTTTTTTATCAGTAAAATTATACTTTGAGAACTTACAAAACTACACAAATGATGTTCCTACTTCCAATTTACTTGAAAATGACAGTTTAATGAAAGCTAGTGAATGAATTTTAGTGCTTTAAACTATTTTCCGCAAATAAAATAAATAATTCAAACACAAAACATAATATTTTTGTCTTAGAAACCCCCAAATTGAGGGAAAACTAGTTGGGAATGGAAATTGCTCTTTCATCCTACTATTATATTGACCAATTCAAAAGAATACATATTACAAGAAGCTTAAGGAAGACAACAATGTTACTTCCACCCTCTCTACTTGCTTTCTTTTCTCATACACCTTGCTTCTACAAATCAATTCTAGAACCAAAGCATTCTTTCTCACTTTTCCCATGAAAATGAATTCCCAACTCCACATGCTCCACTTGATTTTATAGCTTACTTCCTATGTCTTCCCATGCACTATACAATAGGAAGGATAAAACAAGGAAGATATACAATCCAGATGCTTCAAATCTACAATTATTCGTGGATGTATTTTTTAATATAGTGATAAGGCCACCAATGAAAGCAAAAGGGAGGTTAAGTAACCTTCACAGAGGTTATGCAACCTCCGGTGTTTGTAGAGGGGAAGTTACGTAGCCGATGATCTGTATAAAGTGGTGGTTATGTAACTTAACATTCTACTTATTTTTCCTTCTAATTCTGGTTGTTCTAATGAAGTGGTGTTTTCTAGATCCATATGGATGATAACTCCCCTATTCAGGAGGATTTTGGTCCCACAAAATATTAGTGTGGGATTATATTAGGAAATAATTCCCTCAATTTCTCCTTCGAGTACCACTAGGCTTTGCCTTGGTGTCTTTCCCTTGAGTCCAACCTTTCAAGACTCCTATGGACCTCTTCTTGTTTCCCAAAATTCTTTTGCAGACTACATCCTCCTCCAACTTGCCTCATGAATCCAAGATGCAATATTATATGGAAGGTAACAACTGACATTCTTCTTCCTCATCGACATATATGGATCACATAGGTGTAAGCTCTCACAATTTACTACCGAGTACATTTGCATGAAGTGTGTAAAATCAATTTCAAAGCATTTTCTCCAACTCGCTCAAAGATAGTGAAGGGTCAATACTGTAGTGGCTTGAGTTTCCTTTATTGAACTTGTAGTATTTCCTTGCTCAAGTAAAGCCAAACCTTGTCTCCAACATGAAGTTTTTTCTCTCTACGATGTTGATCATGTCTATCCTTGTACTTGTCTTAAGACTTATCCAATTGTTCTTTCACCTTGAGATGGATTTTTTGGATCCTCTCAATGAAATTCGCTGCTCTAGTCACTTTTGAATCATGTATCTCTCCTTCTTCCTAATGTCCAACTATAATGTCGAGTGGATTAGTAGGTATACCCCAATCATGTTTCAAAAGATGACTACATAATGCATGTATGTACTACCGTATTGTAGGAATGTTAAATGTAGGCTAAGGACTCATCCCAACTTCATGGATATTTATTATTATATCCATAGACACTACTTTTTAATACATTTTTCCCCATCCCAAGTTCACTCCCCTTCATCTTCATCTCACACATTGGTCCCTCCTTTCTCATTAAAACCTCAATTTCCCTCTCAAACCCCATTACCCCTATTAATTCCTTTCATCGTACCTTAGTCCCATTATTATTAACCCCTCCTTTATCATCCCTAAATCCCACCTAATTACCCACTTATTACTTTAATTATTATTGTTATTTTTATTTGTCCCCCATCCCTAATATTAATCAGCTATCCTTACTCATCACCCCTTTTAACTCCCCTTATTTCTTCCTATGTATTCGTGGCATGCCTAAAACATCATGTCGCCTTTGTTCTTGCCACTTAACCCCCATTTTTTGAAATCAAATCTAACCTCCACATACCAAATGTCTAGTTTTCTCTAGTCGTTGGTGACTCATGTGGCTTGGTGCCAACCCTATTTATACACCTTCATCCCTCCTTGAAAAATGTGGGAAAATATTGGCTTTCTAACTATCTTGTAAACTTGATATACTCATTCTTCTCCTCGTGGTCGTAGCCACCAACATGAAGTTTCCTTATAAATATTTGCATGTTATCAATGGATATTTGATTTTTTTAAGTTTTTTGTAGAGATCTCTATTTACTTAACCATCTTTGTTTTACACGTTTACAAATTATCCTAGAACTCTTCCTGTTCATCATTCTTATTTCAAGCCTTTGTAAGCTCATTTTTCCCATCCATTCAACTTGCCAACTCCCACATCATACTCCAATCACTGACCCACACTTTGTTAGCCTTGTTCTCTATATGCATCAATATATGCCTTTTGTTCCACATATTCTCATCATCTTAAACACTCTATTTTGTCATCTGTCTACTTGATTCCTCAAATCTAGTTTTCTTAGCCCCATCATCTTCGACTTAGCCTATTTGTCATCGATGCTACCAACTCCATTATCAAATCTGCCTTCATCTTTTTCCATCACCATCCCCGCATAAAACTCAACATCTCGAGAATGATTTCCACATTTGTTTATTCTTATCTTTTAGTCGGCTCTAAACCAATCACTTTTAATCGTACAGTCATTCTCGGGTCATCGCTGACCCACTCAGTTCAGTTTTTCTTATCAACATTTCACATTACTATATCTCTATTTAAACATCTCTAGCTTATATTAAGTATCTACTTTAGATTATTATCTAGATCCTTTTATCAATTATCATTTATCTATTTTTATAATCAAAGTGGGTTGACATTCATCCTAGGAAGCTATCGATTTCTTGGGACTAACCTAGTCAAGAAACCCACCATCTTATTTGCTAATCTTTTTCATGTTAGTCTCTCTCTTTTTTGTAGGTCATTGAGCTTGCAGCGAGAGGATATTTTGCACCTGTGTTTCCATCAGCATCTTTATCATCCACATCATAAGGTCACCTAAACCCTCCCATAATTTGGTCTTTCTTGATTTATTGTATCCCTTGCATTAACTTGTAACAGAGCAAGAGATCTTGTCAAACAATATCATCGATTAGTTGTACCAAAGTCTTGTTTACCAAATTTTTTTCCATCCGTTTAGGGATGGAAGGTCGTGTTTATCTATAACTTAGTTTCCATATTGTCCTAAAAAGTAATCCAAAACTTCACCAAGAACCTAGAATCTCTTTCAGAAAAGAATATACTTTGGCAAACCAAAATGCACCCATACATTAGAAAAGAAAACGTCATCTACCTCATGTACTTTTAATATCTTTTTACATGCCATAATAACACACATTTTACTAAATCTATCTACAACAACATATAGATAATCATGGCCATGTTTAGACATAGGTAGTCCTCCTACAAAATCCATAGAGATATCCTCCCAAGGTCAAGTAGGGACCGGTAAAGGAATATACAAACCTTCCTTCCTGATTTTAGGCTTTCTTGTACAACAAAGTTTACATCCTCTTATGAATTTAGATACTTATTCTTGCATATTGGGCCAATATACATACCTTTGCAAGTGGTACATGGTCTTTCCAATACCAAAATTCCCTACTACTTTCGAGGTATGTGCTTCCCTCATCAATAAAATCCTTTCTTCCTTTGGCACACAAATCTTCCCCCATCGGTAGAGCAACCCATATTTGAGATAACAATCATCAATACCCATCTTTTTAGACCCTTTGTATTGTAACTACTAATATGTCACCCCAAAATCTATCTTCAGCATACACCTCTCCATTAGATTCCTTCATGAAGGGTTCAACATGATATACAGTGGCCAAACTAGATATTTTATCTTGTGTGGGTGGCCTAGACAATATGCATGCCACCAAATTTGTGCTACATTTCTTGTATTTGATCACCAAATGGAAATCTTTAAGGAACCCCATCCACTTTTAGTGCCTTGCCTATTATAATTTATACTATGCTTGAACTAATGGAGAGGTTTATGATCGCAGCATAATAAATTCTTTGCCAAATAAATAATGTTTCCATTTCTTTATTTCGTGAACTAGTGCATACATCTATTTATCATATACTAAATATCCCTTAACTATTGAAGTGAAATTTTCATAATGATAGCATATTATCTTGTCTCCCTATAACAACAATGCTCATATAGTATAATCAATGACATATATCTCTACTTTAAATGGCTACTGAAAATTAGGAAGAGAAAGTACTTGAGAATGACTAATTTTTTATTTTAATAACTCAAAATCTTGGTCTTCTTCCTTACCCCATTCAAAAACCTTAGTCTTTGTGACCCCTGCGTGTAGAGGCAAAACAATAGTGGAGACGCTCGAAATGAACTTCTTCATATATTGTATTTCTCCCACAAAAATCCTAGTCTATGTGGCTCCCATTGGTGTTGGCCATTTGGTGATGGATTCCACCTTATTTGTATCCACTTGTATCTCTCCTCATCCAACCACATGCCCTATATATACAAGTGATTGTTTAGAAAATTCACACTTTTTCATGTTGCATAACATATGTTTCTCCTCGACAACTTACAATACATTATGCAAATGTATTATATGTTCCTCCCGCTTAGCACTAAAAATCATAATATCATACAAATATACAATGACACATGAATATATGAATTCCTAAAATATAACATTCATCAATGTCATAAATGTAGCAGGTGTATGTTACAAAACCAAATGGAAGTACTAACCACTCATACAAACCTTGTTTTGTTTTGAAGGTGTTCTTTCATATATCCTCCTCCTTCATCCTGACTTGGTGATAACAAAACTTGAGATCCAAATTTGTGAATAACTTTACATGTTTAAGTATGTCCAATATATCATCTATGCGTGGGAGTAGATATCTATTCTTAATGGTAATCTTGTTCAAAACATGGTAGTCGATGCACATTCTCTAAGAACCATCCTTCTTTGGCACCATCACAATAGGCAAACCACATGGTGAGGTGCTTGGGTGTATCACCCCTTGGTCTAATAGCTCCTGGAGTTTTTCTTTACCTCTTTACTCTCCAACAAGGATTTCCTATACAACCTAATATTTGGTAGAGGGGACTCTAGCAACAACTGAATCTCATTCTCTACTTCTCATTTTGGTTGTAACTCTGTTGGTAGTTTTAGAACACTTCCTGAAAGGATTGAATTGTGTTATCAAAATCCTTCATCCCTTTGTTATAAATATCTGAAATTTATACCCCATCTTGCTTATCTTTTAATCAAATCAAATAAAAGTGATTATGATTTTCTCGAATTAGCCTCTTTGCTTGGTTAACACTTACCATAGAAAGTTTTGGTTACACTTTGGTGTGCTTGCGGATGTTGTAATTGAATCCATCCTTGACCCATATGTATCAATTATCCCTTCTCATGAATATAGAATCCCTGATATATAAGTAAGGACTCCTAAAAACAACATCAAATGCATCAAATGGAATTACATCAACTTCTAATACATCTATATATTGAGAATTGATCCCAAACTTGAACTTACATCTTTTTGTTACCTAAATTTCTACACCCTTCTTCACCCATCCCAAAGGATAAGGATGTGGATGATCATAAGTTTTAAGACCAATCTTCTTTACAAAAAATTAGAAATTAAATTATATTTAGAGCCAATATCAACAAAAGTATTTAGCTTAGTCCTCTCTCGTTGGATTTTAATTTAAAATAACTTACTCAATTCTTCTTCTTGTTCTTAGATTTCCATGTTGGTGGCCATGGATCTCAACCTCTTGTCTATATAAGAATCATCCTCTATCTCTACCTCCCCAACTTTCTTTACAAATGTCATGGACTTCTTGGAGTCATTGGTATGGTTCTTTTAATGCAATCGGATGCAACTTCCGATGTAGCATCAATATGACCATTGATATCACAATTCTTGCAAAAACATTAGGATCTTTACAAGTTATCAAGGTGGTATCATTCTTTTTACCTTTCCATTTACCATTGTGATTTTTTTGTCCCCGATATTTCTTTGGCTGATTTATTGAATTTTTGTCCTTGACTCCACTTCTCCTTGTTTTTTCTCATCATCTATGTACTATGCTTGCACACATGCCTCATTGATATCCTTGGGTTTCATGGAGATAAAATTTCTTCATAGGTGAGTGTGAAGTCCTCCCAAATACTTGGTAAGAATATCCTCATCCTCCAAGTCCATATTAAGCAACATGGCTTGTCTCTAAAACTCTATAGTATAATCTTGCACACTTTGACCACTAGTTTTTCTAAAATACTACCATTTAATCATCTAGATCAGTCTTATATCCAATAGGATAAATTTTTTTCCCTTAGTAATTCTGTAAACCCTCCTAATAACTTACAATAGGATGCTTCTTCTTTTCACAAGTGGCTAGATGGGTTTCCCACCAAACTAGAGCATGTCCTTCCATCTTGAGACATGCAAAGGTGATCCTTTGTGCCTCAGTGATATTATGCACACTAAAATAAACCTCCAATTGTTTTAACCATTTATCTAGTAATTCTACATCTACTTTTCCTTCAAATATTTTAATCTCAACTTTAGTTTTAACTTTAAAAGGAGCATGATCAGATTTTACCTTTCCCTTTTCAACTGGAGTTTCTTCTTCCCACTCTTCCACATCTTCCTCATCGTGGCTCTTTCCTATGCCAAATTTCTTGGCCAAATATCAAACCACTGAGTCTATGGAATCTTGCTTAGTTATTTTTGTCCTTTGTTGATCTGAGAGTTCCCTTTGGTGTTGAAACACCCTATCCATAATGCTTTCCAACATCTCAATTCTACTGGACCAAGTTCTCTTCTTCCATTTGATCTCTAATCCTTTGTTTCCACCTCTTCATAGATATATTTGGATCGTAAGGTCTTACTTATTAACCTTTATATTTTTTCAATGTTATACAAATCACATAAGAACAAATACCACAGTCCCTTTGGATATTATTGTAAGATCTCGATACCAAATGATATGTAAACTTCTACTTTGGAAAATTACAAAACCACACAAATGTTGTTCCTACTTCCAATTTACTTGAAAATGATAATTTTGAAAGTTAGTGAATGAATTTTAGTGCTTAGAACTACTTCCAGTAAATAACATGAATAATTTAAACACATAACTTAATATTTTTATCTTGGAAACCCCAAATTGAGGGAAAACCAGTTAGGAAGTGTAATTTCACTTTCTTCCCAGTATTATATTGGCCAGTTCAAAATAATATAGATTACAAGAAGCTGAAGGAAGACAACAATGTTACTTGCACCCTCTCTACCTTCTTACTCTGCTCAAACACCTTACTTTTACAAATCACTTCTAGCACCAAATTCTTCTTGCTCACTTCTCCAATGAAAATAAATGTTCAATTCTACATGATCCACTTGCTTTTATAGCTCACTTCCTATGTCCTCGGTGCATTAGAGAATAAGAAGGGTCAAATAAGGAAGAGAAATAATTTATATAGTGATAGGACTGCCAATAAACACATAGGGGTGGTTACACAACTGTCACGGTGGTTACGCAATCATGTCGCTTTTATAGAGGTGTGTTTACACAACTATCGCTCGTAGAAAGTGAATGTTATGTAACTTAACAATCTTCTTCTAATTCTTCTTATTTTTCCTTCCGATTCTGGTTTCTCTGATGAAGTGGCGTTGTTTTAGATCCCTATGGATCACATTGGGAGATTTGAGAAGAGGAGTTTTTTAAATATTGTTCTCATATTCTTGTCTAAGAACCTACTTATTTCATTATTGAACTCTTGTATTGATAAACAATATAAAACTAAAAAGATCACTTAGCTTGAGTAATGAGTTAAATGAAGTGTAATCTTGTTGTAGTTTCTTTTTGGAAGCTATGGGAATGTATTGTAAATTTGAAAAATATATTATAAGGTAAGACATTTTTAAAATGATGTATGCTAGACCTAGCATGGTTGAAACTTACATGGAAGAAAGTTGGGTTGAAGTTTCTTTGAAATAAATTAGAAACCTCTTACTTTATTCTCTATCACCCTCTTCCTCTCTATAACTAAGTTGAAGTAAATTGAAATTTAAACAATTTAATTTTTGTTACTAGTTGAATCTAATTGCTTTTAAGTAGAATAAATTTTATATATATAAAACACAACAATTATATTGTTGTAGGTGTAAGAGGATAGTTAGTGTTAACACTATATTTTTATATTAATATATATCAAATAAGTAGAATAAAATAAATAGTTTATATATCTATAAAGTCTATTTTTAAATAATAAAATCAAGTGGGTACTACATACATTTATACAAAATAATATGAATTTAAAATAACTAATAAAAAATATATATGTATATGTATGTATATGTATGCATATGTATACGCATATATGTATGTATATGTATATGTGTGAGTGTGTGTCTATAAACACACACACACACACACATGTATGTATGTATGTATGTATGTATGTATGTGTGTGTGTGTGTGTGTGTGTGTGTGTGTGTGTGTGTAATGTTAAAAAAATCAATCAAAGTAGGAGAGGGTTCAATATTCCCCCACCGACCCACACATTAGGATATAAAGTATAAAAGAAAGATATATATATAGGATGTGGGGAGGGTGTCAACCTTCTCCATCGTATATGAATAATAGTAAATGGGGTTTATAATATCATAATGATCGAGTTGTGACTAAATATTGATTCTATTTGTTTTAAAACCCTAGATATTTAATTAAGAGATAAAAAGGGGTTATTACTTATTTGAGTAAGATTACCTTAGATAATCCTCATGATGACTAAGAATTTCCTACATAGAACTAATCCAAAATGGCCTCAAACCCATGTAGTTCTCCCCTAGTAGTTGTGTGAGTACATGTGAGTAAATTACACAAACATACATGTCATTCTACTACAACTAAGTAACACAAACTATAAATAATACTTCAGATTTAAAAATGAAAGAGATGAACACTTAGAAGAGATGTATCCCATTTAAGTGTCTTTAGATTGCTAATTTGTTTTAATAGTGTCCCATTTAAGTTTCTTTAGATTGTTTACTTATATATTGATCAACATCAAACTAAGAAACGTGTGGCATACGAATGACATAAATTCATATATTAAAATACCAGAAGGGCAACTTTAAAGATATTTGTTTTTTAAAGTTCAAATCAAAGTGAAGACGCGATAGATTTCTAGGTCTGAGTTAATTTCAAATGATGAACCTATCCAAGATCACCAAACTTATTCTATCCATAACATAATGACATAGTGAAATCAATATGGTAGGGATATTGATGTAGAGGTCATATGAATTTCAATGTACATGCAAACAATCATCAAGATATATACAACTTCATTCATCCATTTCCTGTTTTGATTATCTTCTTAAGTAGATTTGATTGGATAAAACAAGAATAAATTGACCAAACTCACCGTATAAATCCTTTAATATTCACTACAACTTATCTCATTAAATCCTATAAATTTCATATTTTCCTTCACAAGGATTCAAACTTCAAGAATTAACTAACTTATCTTCTTACCCCCAAACTGTCCTTAATGCTCTTCAACTTAGATTAGGCAACAACATACAAAATTTTCCATTTTTATCTTAACTCGACACCTACCTTAATGTCACCTTTCATCATGTTTATACTAATCACCTTTCATCATGTTTATACTAAGGACAACATAGCATTCATAGTGATCAATAGCTAAGAAAAACTTCATTTATCTCCAAACTTGTCAAAACTATCCAAACTAAGTCTTAAGAGCAATGCTCTTAGAAGTTTCATGGTTGGGGAAATCCAAGCATGCCTAGAACCAACTAAAACCTACTTCAAATACCATTTTTTCTTTTAATGGTGTGTGTTCAATTTCTTTTTCCAACTCTTTATACTTTTCGCTTAAACTCACTTTCCTCCTTTGTAGCTTGTCTAGTCTTACCATCCCTACAATTTTGGTTTTCTAAGCATATATTCTAATTTTGATAGGTTAAAAAAACAATCAAGGTGTATTTAAGAACCCATTATAAAATTATAGTGATTACCAAAATTTCTTTATCCAAAACCGTGCAAAAAAACCTCTTTTCTATTAAATGGTGCCTTTAAACTAGGTCTCAAAATGTAGAAACCTCGTATCCTTCAAGACTTTCATGAATTTCTCAAATTCTACCCATTGGTTTTTCCTAACTCTTTAACAATAATCTTAAAATTATTTTCAGCATGTTATCTACTAAGTTTCAAATCAATATTTTATGTTTAAAGGCTTCAAAACTTAGTTTCCTCCAAACCCTAATCGTGTGCTACAGTAGAAACTCGAGAGCATCAAAACCTTATATCTTGCTTGCTATTTGTTTTCAAAGTATTAAAATTCACCTCAAAGTATTTTTTTCCTCCTTCAAAGCTCCAAGCTAACAATTTTGAACAATGGTTGGGATAAATTCAACTATGCCTAGGTTTAACCTATGCATGCACATGAAATAGGGTATAAATGAAACCTTCAACCTTAGCTAAATGAGATTAGAGACTTATTTGAAGAATTATTTTTATTCAATCAAGGAACTAATATCAAATTATCTCAGTAATGAAAAACATGCATTCCATGCATCTATCACAATAAAAATTCAACTCAATATTTTCTCAACTAAAAGGAAAAGTCACAACCTCTCGTATTCCTAAAAAAATCCATGCATGCACTCAAAGTAATAAAAATTTCAACCTTAAAATCTTGAAGCTAGCACATTTCATTCCCTTCCTTCATGTGGGTGTTGTTTCAAAGGCTAATTATCATGATTATGATCAAAACACATCAAAAACCTATTAAACCCTCATTCACTCTCATATACATAGTCAAACCTCAACCTCTTACTAAAAATAGAGTATTCAAATTCCAAACCTCCATAAATTATTTAATGAGTTCCAAAATATCTCTAAATTCCTTTGAAGATGATCACTAAATTTTTATACCACCATCATTATACACAATATTCTTGATTAAGAAGCAAAACACATGAAATCTTACAAAAACAGAGCTCTCATCATATTATATAAGTATCTCATACAAGTTTTCATAGTTCTTTTCAGTCTTCCTTTCCTCTATCCTCATAGTTCTCAAGGAATCCCCAAAAAGCTAACTTTAATATGAATTTAATCCCATTACTTGACCCTTACACAACCCTAACCAACTTTCACAAGGCCTTCATGCCCATATATAGCAAATACATGCATGTTACATTATTGTTTTGGACCTTTTAATGACTTATACTTCCACCTATCACTTAGTCCATTCCACCTAGACACCTCTACACACTTTAAACCAAACAAAATGATCTTTTACAAGAATTTTACAAGCCAAATACCCCTTTTTAAGATTTTACAAATTCAAATCCCACTTTGGAGGAAAATTACAACATGGATAAATTCATATTTATACTCCTTTTCAACTACTTGAAATGACTCATATTGTCCTATTAAGACCTCTAAGGATTTCCAAAAACTCAAAATCATGACTAGAAGGAGAATTAACAACATGATGCTTCTCATTCACTGATGTTCCTGTATCATACTTCCAAGGTGAAGAAAAGGAGCTATATACTGCAAATTTTCTTCTTCTAGTGACTCTTGATCTTCTTGACTTGTTCTTTCTCTTGAACTCCTACTATCTTTTCTTATCTCACAACCACCTAGGTCCCATATAGTGTTATTCTTTCTTGCATTTGGCTTGAACTTGCTTCTCTTCTTCCTAAATTCCATCTTTATCTTCTTCAACTTTAGCCTTCCATCACTTGTACCCACACAAATAACCACACTAACAAAAAAATATAGTGTTCTTCATGTTTCTTCAAATATTTCATTCCAAAGATATTCTTTTCTCCTCATGTTTTCATCATTTACTTTTCTTGAAAGGGTTGAAAACTACCCATATTCTTCCTTTTCTTGCTTGCATGCTTTTTCCTTCATGTTTATCATCATCTCAACTTGCTTTAGACTTGTACTGTACCTTCATATTCCTCATTTGCATCTTCATTTTCCCAATAATTCCTCATTCTCTCAGGTTTTACCTTCATCGTTTCTTCATTCGTCATACACAAAACATCTTGCAATAAATCATCCACCTTACCTATGAAAAATGATCATCATGATTGGTGCAGAGCATCCTCCCTAATGATATATATAGGACATGTTAACCTCAATTTTGGTTTTATAACTTATTGGTAGGTTTAGGAGGTCCTAGAGTCACCTAGGGTGATTGGTGTGGGTCTAGTGCTTCTCAAATTCAAATTTAGTATTTTCCATCCAAATTTTGAATTTGAATTTGTAAGGAAAATTTGTAATATAATAGGATTTAAATATGTCTTTAGGTCGGTTAAAGGTGGTTAAACATGAAATAATACCTATAAAGGTCAAGGGGGGCTTAATAGTGTTAAATATTATGTTTTAGTAGTTATACCTAAACTCCAATGTTGATTTTAGAGCCAAACATGTGGTATTGGGGTGATACCTCAGTTATAACTGACTGAGAAAGGTACTTAAGTGATAATGTAACTAATTCGTACTCATTCCATTTGAATGAGAATAAGGAATAACTCTAAGCAAGATTTTGTAATTCATGTGTACGATTGTACATTGTGTTTGTGATACTTTTCAAGAATTTTGAGCATTTTGAAGATTCTAAAACCTGGTGCATGCACTATTGATGGAAGTAATGAAATGAAGAAACTCTTTTCTATACATAGTTATTGATTTGTGTATGTGATTGCATTATTTTATGTGTATATGTCAATCGGAAAAATTGTGTAAACTGTACCATCATCCGGAAGGTTGTTTAAGTTATCCTCATCAATTTTGGAATGAGAAAGAGCCTAAGGGGAAGTGAATCTTAATTGATAATGAAGGCGAAAAGGTTATCAACCAAGTAAAAAGGTGATTATGCTTGTATCTTTCTTGTGAGTAAGATTTATGTTAAGTTTGGATGATGAAGAAATAAATACTCAAATTTTCTCTTGGTTTAAGAAAGCCACATTCCTAAGGAATATGTGATAGAGATCAAAGAAAGGAATATTATTCTTGGGAAGATATTTAATAGAATCCATAGATAACAAGGTAAGTGCTAAAGTTTTTATAACTGTGATTGGAGTGTGTTTATACATAATATTTCTAAAACTTGGTGTTCTCTATTAAGTAATGGTTTTGATCATTGTCAAAACATGTTTGAATCATTATTAGAAGTATTTCAAGGAATAATAAGTGTTTAGAGAGTTTCTATAAGATGCTTTCATTCTTCCAAAGCTTTGAGACTCGAGAAAAGATCAAGAACTAAACCAAAACCTTACAAAAATACCTCTCGGGTTTCACAAACTGTTAAAACCCTAGCTCTAGGGCATCGAGGGAAATAATTCATCAAAAATATGTTTCAACCATTATAAATTCCACAAAATTTGTAGATAAATCTATCTCAAAGTCTCCAAGAGGAATCAAAAAGAGATAAATGTAATCATTAATCCAGAAGGAGGATTCTTTACCGGTTTATGTTACAATTGTGGAGAATAAAGAAAGACAATGCTATTACAAAGGAAACCCTCATTTCAATAATTTCCAAGCCCGAGACTTATGGCACATTTGGATAAGGTAAATGGATATTAGAAAATTATGAAGCTTGGTTTTGAAAGCATTTTCAAGAAGAATTAGCTCTGAAAGTTTGTTAACAAATACCTAGTTGGTTAAGACTAAAATGTATATTCAACAAGATGAACTTGAAAAGGTAAGTTTATGTCTTAGAACCTCTTCATTGTGGACAAAAATTCTTTACAAGTTAAAAGGGTGAGATATAAATTAATTTTATGGTTTGAATGGTTGAAGAGATCCTTTAATCATAAGAATTCTACTTGAATGTGAATAAATATTTCTCAATGAACACCTAACAATAACAACTCGGGAGTAAATAAGATATTGATACAAAATTCTAAGGAGTATATAGACCTTGGAAACCATTGCATTGAGCTCGAAATTAATTGAGAGTGTGAGCTAGCACTTTTTTTTGGAAAGAAGCCTAAATAAGGACAATTTCTACACAATAAAGGTAAATTAACACTTTAATGCCCTTGTACTATTTTAAAGGTGGAATTTAACAATGATTGGACCGAGTGTTTTGAGGATAATGAACAAGGAAGGGACTAATTTGAAGCTTATAGATAGAGAAAAATAGTTTGTTGTGCACCTATAAGGCCTAGTTTGGAGTTTTGATCATTTTAGCACTTGAAAATGATTGTGTTTGATATTGAATACATCATTTTTGGTATCAGTCCTCTGACAATTTACTCTTGGAAAAGTAATATATTTTCGTTAAGAGTGATTATAGGAAAAAGAAGAATATGGTACAAGTAAGAGCAAAGGGAAGAACATATTTGGAAGAGAAGATGGACCAGGGATGATGAATGTTATGATGAGAAGATTGAATAATATAGAGGAAAATCAAAGAGTTATGCGAGATGAGATGAGTATCATGCATAGGAGAGAGACAGGGTAATAGATTCTAGTTTACAGGTAAATGTTACAATTTCCAAAAGTATGCGGGACACAAAGCATATTAATGCAAATAATTGAATACAAATGTGAGAAAGGAGGATGGATTTCTTGATCGGGTATCTCAAGACAAAGGTGAGTCATTTTTATGTAGAAGAGAACTTTTAAAACCATGTAAAGTTATGAATGAGGTCACTCAAGAAGAAGGTGTTTTTTTAAAACTTCATGTAAAATTAAAGGAAAAGTTTGTAAAGTGGTTATTGACAGTGGGAGCACATAGAATCTTGTATCTTTTGAAATGGTAGAGAATATTGGATTGAAAACTACCATGCACCCTAATCCATAGTAAGTCTCATGGATACATAAAGGAAACCATATTCTAGCTAGAGAATAGTATCAAGTTGGATTTTAGATTAGAAGGTATAAAGATAAAGTTTTGTCGACTTGGTTATAATGGATGTTTGTCACGTGTTGTTGGGAAGAATATGGTAGTATGATAGGAAGGCGAGACATAATGGAAATAAGAATACACACTATGTAGTTTTTTTCTTTACTCAAACCCTATATGTGTTATCCCATCACTCAAATAGGTCCGAGTGCTCACCAGAAGGGTACAAAGGTACCAGTCCCTCTTTTATACCAACTTTGTCAAGGTGTTATCATGATCATACAAGCATTCATTTTTATAATAGATATTTAAAGATATTATATAAGAATATCTAAACCACAACCATAGTGCATAATGAATCAAACAAGGATCAAGATCATATTTACCATGCAATAACCAGTAACAGATATATCAACAACCAATATCCACTCACAATGATCCATTATATTAATTCATCAAAACACAATAGCTGAATGCATAATATTAAAGATCAAAAAGTTATCTACGCAAAATCATACCAGCAACATAACTCTATAGCAATCCAGGTCTACTTGTATCTCAAACTGTGTAAATCAATACATATATATGTAGTGGGAACTTTCCCTTCACTACTCATGCACTCTCAAAATAGGTTGCATGCTAATAATAGCCATGTGTCACTAAAAAGTAACCAAGTAGCATGAAAGCTTTGCATAATAATAGATTACTTATAATTAATTCTAGATTCGAACTCTGCATGACTCTTCATCTTCCAATTTTCCCAAAATAGCTTGTGTATCCTCAAATTCTTGTATCCTCATCCCATGTGTGCTTAGTAATCAATTCATTCTTAGCCCGTGCATGCAAAAATGGCTAAGTCCTGAACTCTAACTTCCCTTGGTGCACCCTCTATCTGTTTCTCTTCTACGCATACCTTCGTGTCCACTTCTTTTGCGCCTGTTCTTATGCACTCTATCACTTAGGCAATATTATGTGTTAGAATTTGAGGATTCTAATAAATATGGATTTAATCAACTTACATGTTAAATATTAACATATTATGTAATGTTACAATGAATAATTAAATAAACATTACATCACTTAACTATATAACAAATAAATAAAAATAATACTTACAGAAAGTAAATAACACAAGATTTATAGTGGAAAACCTTAAGGTAAAAAACCATTGTAAAAAGTAACCTTTTATTACAGAGAACCCTTTTACATCAAATTAATCACCTCCTCCTTTACTAACCCTAATCACCAAGGTAAATTCCTTTGATATAAATATTTTAATATATCATATGAGGACACAAGTCCTATTCATATGAGGTGATCGGGTATATCTCCCGACTCACCTTTTCAACCACGTCAATTGAAACATATACAAAGGTTTAGAGTATTTAATAATAGAAATATAACTATTTCTTATTATTAAATATTTAACCTATAGTATAAATATTTACTAATAGAAATGTTTCTTATTATTACCCATATTTAATTAAGGGGTGGCCAACCCACTTAACTATTATTTTCTAACAATCCCCTTAATGTTAAGTGGGATAACATATGCCAATAGATTACCTGTTTGTGGTACACTATAGGATTTACAATCCTTAAACCATAAAGGTTGTAGGCTAGTATATAGGTTGAAGAAATTATAACACCTTCATCATACTCAAGTTACCTTTTGGTACAAAAGGATTTGGAATCCCAAAGATCATCCCATGATTAGTGGCTAAGTATGATTTTTTATTTTTACATGTTCTCACAAGTTATCGTAAAATGTTACTTGAAACCAAGCATATAGGATCCTTTTATAACCAAGGACCTCCTTAACAATATGCTTACACTGGATGTTTACCAGTAAACTCAATAACACTAAAATTTTACTGTTGAATACATTTAAGGTATTTCTACACTTCTTTCTAAAAAAGAATCCGAGGAGGTATACACATGCCTAAAGGTATTTTTACACATGCCTGAAGATCTTTTTACCCAAGCCCAATGATATTTTTACACATGCCCAAAGGTCTGCTATAATGCATTTTTATTTTTACAAATACCAAGTTCCATTAGGAGGTGACATTTTCATGCACACTCCCCCTCAATGGAAACTCCGACAATCCAATTTTTTCATGAAAGTGACAAAACTTTATAGCTCTCAGGGGTTTTGTGAAGATTTCAGCAACTTTTATTCAATTGACATGAAATTGAGATCTATCTCACCACTTAGCACCTTCTCATGGATGAAGTGTATATTTATCTCAATGTGATTCATCCTCTGATGTTGTACTGGATTATGTGCAAGACCTATGGTGTTCTAGTTGTTGTGAAACAAAGGAATACTACCTTGATCCTTCATCTTTATCACGTCGAACAACTTCTTCAGCCATAGTGCCTCTTTTGTAGCTTCCATTGCACTTCTATACTCAACTTCAATTGAAGAGATAGAAACAGGTTGGCTGCTTTTTACTTTGCACCAAGTAATGACACTTTGACAAATTTGAACATATAACCGTATAGATTTTTCTATCTAATACATCACCAAGATATGATTAGAATCACAAAATCCATACAAGTTATCATTTTCATCCTCGGTATAATGTAACCCATAATTGATTTTACCTTTAATATATCTAAGAATTCTTTTTACAAGATTTCAATGATTTGTATAAGGTTCCCGCATAAACCTAGAAGCAATTCCTACTACATAGGAAATATCTGGTTTAGTTATAGTTAGATAAATAAAACTACCAACTAACTGCCTATATAAAGTAGGAACATCTTTTCACGTGTAGGTTTAGGATCAAGTTTTATTCCAACTTCCATAGGTGTAGAAATCGATTTACAATCAATCATATTAAACTTTTTCAATACATTGGTATATATTGTGCTTGAGAAACAACAATAGAATGATTATCTTGAAATAAATCCATGCCAAGAAAATGATGTAAGAGACCTAAATCATTCATTTCAAAGTATTGTTTCAATTTTTCTTTAATCCTATGAATTAAAGTAGGACTATCACCAGTCATAAGCAAATCATCAACATATAGACATATAATGATAATGTGAGAACCTTCTTTCTTAATGAAAAGATCATTATAAAAGAACAATCAACAAAACCTAATATGTTTGTTGGGCCCCTAAATTATTGATTAAGTCCAAAAAGGCACATGGGCGCATAAGGAGAAGGTGTGCAAGGCAAGGTTCTAGGAGGATCTTAGTACAACCCGTGATGTACGCCCGCAGGACAAGGTCTCGAGACTTAGCCATATTTGGCGTATCGGGTAGGACACGAGAAAAGTATGACCCAATTTTGCATGCGAAGTGGATAAGATGCCTACCTGGCGACAGTTGGCCTAGGAAGGAATATGCCATGCGATGGAAGCTCCTAGAAGACCATCATGACAAGGAGTGGAGAGCTCACACCTAGAGGGGCATGCGCTAATAGAGGACCACATTCGGACACTTGGCATCGATATGAGGCCGAAAAAGGATGAGTTGGCACTTCAGGATGCCTATATATACAAGCGACCGTAGAAGAAAAGGGATATATAGAGAGAGATGAAGAGAGATTGGAGCTCTACATAAATGTTGTAAAGGAATTCTGTTTGGGTTGGGTAGATAAAACATAGGAGATGGATGTATCAAGGGCTTGGATGCTTAAATTTTCATTTTGAGAGTTAAAGGATAGGAATCCAGTTATGATGCATGATTTTAGTCTTCCTTTCTGTGATGCTCTGTAATGAATCTAATGAATGTAATGAGGTTACCAATTTATATGAATATGATCAGTAATTATTTTGGTGCATTTACATATCTTCATGGTTACTGTTATGCATGTTTATGGAATGAGTCTGAATCCTTACGCATTTACCTTTATGTTTTTATTCAGTTCTTAATCATTAAGTACTTTTCTATCTGGAATGTCTGCACTAATCTAGAAGTTGTTCTAAGCTCTATGATGTTTGCATGTCTCTTGTCCACTCACTTCCTTTAAGTTTGGATCATAGATGATGTTTTCCTCTCAACTCACATAAAAGAGAGACTCGGTGCCCACGCGTGCCTTGGGTGAGTGCCCAGCGCCCCCTGGGTGATAGGCCGGTGCCCATGGGGTTCCCTTGTTCTTGGTGGGTGTAAAAATGACTACATATTAGTTTTGTTATTGGGACCTCTTTTCGAAGTTGTAATGGGAAATGGAATACATCATGATCTGGGTAATGAGTGATGATAGGGCATTTAACTTTGGAAAGTGTTGAATCATGGTTTAAGAGCACGAGAGGAAGAATTTGATCGAAAGTTTCAGCATTGAACCTGATTTTGATGCACATAGATGGGTAGAAGAGAACCTCTACCATGATTTGTATGAAAAAAATTTTCTATTGCTTCCCAATGACAGTTGTATGAATGGCTCTCGGCATATACATCCGATCAATTTGGTATTGTAGATTGCACGTGTGGATCCAAGAAGAATACCGAGAGGCTATAGGATGCGAGATCGACATGGACTCATGTTGTAGATCATTGGTGGAAAGGTGTGTTGGCTAGCTACACTCTAGAGTATGCTATTTCTACATATTCTTGTTTGGAATTCACTGAGTTTGAGTTTATGTGGGATCCCAAAGGATAGTTTCTAATGTGTTATCCCTCTGGTAATGAAGATCTTGATTGTTACCTTGAGTTTAGAGGCATCTCCAATAGCCGCCTAAACCATTTTGAGCACTTGGTGAGGAAACTAGAGTGGAGGAAGATGACAGACATTACGATGGAGAAAGAAAGGGAGGAGAGATGGCTCAATTATAATGAAGCATGTGAAAGGGAGATTTCTATACAACGTGAGGTTACAAGTGTGATGGATGTATGGAGGAAGACGTTGCGGGAAGGATTTGAGGTTCACGCAGAGGACATGGAACCTGAGCAATCTATGCTACCCCATCTTGGCAAGTGTGTAAGAGAGACCCCTTCGGATTTTGATGAGAGTTCATCACATGGAGAGAGAAGATTCATTGGCATGCATCTAAACCCACCTAGTGACCAGACCATGGCGCTTGGTTTTCCAGATCAAGGGAGGAGTATCGTTAACCTAGTTGGTATTGGTGGAAGTGACAGATCTATGCCCAGGAGATACAATTTTTCATTTCCTACTTCTATGGCTACACAAACTATTCTAGTATTCAAAGGAATTTTTGGACAAGGAGAAAATACACAAGGCTTGGGTAACACATCGGGGAGTGGCGTGGGACATAGATATGGCAATGGCATAATCTCACGATAGTTGGCACGTAGTTCAATGGGATGTTGGGGACCCTAGGTGCGACTACTTCAGGCCCATTACTAGTGGTAGGAGGATCTAGAGGTGGAACTGGTGGATCCGGAGGCATAGGACTTGGTGGATCTAGTGGATTCGGTGGAGGAGGAAACACCAGAGGAAACCAAGGGTCTGGACCAAGAGGACAGGGGCCTCAACCACCTCCTCAAGTTTTCTTTGAGATGTCTTTACATTTTCCAGATTACAGGGGTATTGAAGATGTTGCGGAGCATGTTCACAAGTGTGAATTATTATGGCGCGTGAAGGGGATCACAACCCCGGAGTGGAAGGCCAGTCAGTTTGCAATGACATTGCAAGGGCGCGTGCATAGTTGGTATAGGAAGTATGACCCCATCAGATGGTGGTAGATTACACCACATTGAAAAATGCCTTCCTAGCAGAGTTCCACATCCTTGAGTTCGAGTAGAAGAGCATCAGTGCCCTTAAGGAGATTCAATAGGGAATGGCGAGAGAGTGTGTGGGAGTATGACGTGCGGTTTAAGACTCTCTTGTTAAAATTTTCATATGACATTCACCCTTAACAACATGCTCAATGGTTTGTTGGAGGGTTGATAACTCCATTTAGAAGAGATTTATCTCATAAAACTTTCACAAACTCACGTGAGGCATTATAAGCCACCCTATGCGCTGAAATTGTTGGCGGTGTTGACACCGCGCGTTAGCCCGTTCTAGAAGTGAAATCACTACTATGGCTAAGTAGATGGAAAATTTATTTGTGAACTCAGCTCATGAGACTCACAGTGGAATGTGGTGTACAGATTGTGAAGTAGAAGAGCATGCCAAAGATAGTTTCCCCGGAAGATAGTACGTGATGTAGTAGTAGAGTATGAGATTTGTCATGGGGACCATGATGCAAGTAGATGTCCCTTGTTACAGTGCGCAATTCGGAATAATGTATCTTGCTACTATAAAATCTGCACCTCTACAACCCATGATACTAAGGATTGTAGGCTTATTGACCAGATCCATGAGGCCATTAATCATGGTGTGTGCCAAACCAGCATTGCCAGTAGTTCTAAGGGTGATGATCACTGTTATGAGGAGCACGTAGATGGAGGCACGCGCGGAAGGGGATTTTGTAGAGGATTCCATGGTCATGGTAACCGTGGAGGAGGAAGAAGTGATTTCCCATGTGGAACCTATTTTAATTGTGGGTCTTTGGACCATTACAAGTGCGAGTTCCCAGATTTGTTGCAGTGTTCATGGTGCGGGAAGAAGCATAAGTATGAGGAGTGCCTAGAGTTGTTTGAGCATATGAATTAGTAGCATTGAAAAGACAAGGGCACTGGCAATGGTAAGCATAAGAAGGATGACACACAATGGATGCCACGTGTGACATGTGATGCAGGTTTGGAACTTGTTATGGTAACAACAAGAGTAGAGGTTGTGCGCGTAAAGGAAATTCCATGACAGAAGAACCTAGTTTCAAGGGAAGAAGTATTACATGGGAAGTACCATGGACGTGCGGATTTTACAAGGAGAAATCGTAATCGAAACAAACTAGGTTTAGCTAGGAAAAATATTATGGAATAATTTTTTTTGGAATAATTTTTTTTTGTTAAGGGTGTTTGCAAAGAAGGTTACAAGATCATAGTTATCACAAACCAGTTTAGGTTAACAATCAAGATTGACTTACAGAAATGATTCTACAACATCTCACAACAAGCACAAGGTCAATACAAGGGATTAAATTCATCACTTAGGTTAGGAGAGTAAATTCTCACTCCTCCTGCCCTAACAGGATTACAGGATTCAACTTGATTTTTCACACACTTAGATTCATCAAAACTTTCCTAAATCATGTCTCATTAGATAGGAAATTTTCTCACCTTTCCAACCATATAAAGAAGTCCTTCTAACTCCTTATAAAACTCAAGTTATGGGCCGGTGGAGTTTTAGGGAGAAATTTTCCCTTGGGCTGGGTTGGTGGAGTGGGGAGGAAAATTGAGAATTTTCCTTCCTTTAGCGCAAAGGGCAAAACGCCCTCGCGCCCTACGGGGGCCGACGAAGGGGACACGTGGCACTTTTCAATTGGCGTGGGGAGATGCGAACCGGTGGGGCACATTAGGATTTAGAAATTTTAGGTGAAAATCCCAACGGAAAAAAACACGTGCCTCCGCCAAGGAAAACCCATGCCACATGTCGAGAGCCTATTGGCGGCGGGGAAAATTGGAATTTTTCCCAAAGTCCAAACCCAAAATTTTCCAAAGGAAATTTTGCCTCCAAACCTCCTCCCCCTTATAAAAAGTTCCATGTGGCATCCTGTGATTGGACACGGGTTGGCGAGGAGGGGAAAGTTGTGATTTGAGCCAAAAGTTTAAAAAGTCAAAATGACTTGCGTGGGTCCGTGCATCCATTAGGACACATGTCATCAGCCCATTGGTTGTGGGGTGTGCGGGGATGCAGAGAAAAAAGATGAAATTTTTCCAAAAGGCTAAAAATTTTAAGTTTTCAAAATTCCTTTCGCGCGCCCACCAAGCCACGAGTCAACACGTGATTGGCTGATGGGGTGCGGGGTTACGGAGAAAATTGGGAAAATTTTCCCAAGGCAATTTTTTTCAAAAGTTAAGTTTTTCAATAAGATTCACCCCTCCCAAGTGCCACATGGTGACACATGATTGGCTGAGAGTGTTGCGGGGCTGCAGGACTTTTTGGGGAAATTTTTCCAAAGTTCAAATTTTGATTTTTAATATAGTTAGATTTATTTTTGGATGGCCATTTTGAAGTAAAACTTCAAATGGCCATAACTTTTGATAGAAAGGTCAGTTTTGGACAAAAAGGACTTTCCGGAAATCTCTCGAGTCCTCTTTGCATAGAAATCATAAATTTTGGATTTTGATGAATTTTTGAGGGTCAATTTTAAGAAATCGATCTGTAGGGTTTTAATTTAAAACTGGCAATTTCCAATTTTTCCAACTTGTGAATGGATTTGATTCAATTTTGATTTTTTTTTCTCTTCTACTCAACATGTAAAATAAACATGGAGGAATGATCTTGGGTAAGTTTAAGAGTGTTATCAAGGTTCAATTTATGGATTGAGTTGCATTTGATATATTTTACATCTTTTGACATAGAAAAAGTCCAGCAAGTTCTAAAATTGATTTTTGAAGTTCTAAAATGTCTTTCTTTGATGTTGAGGTCAAATTGAATTCATTAGAGCTTATTACATCTAAATTACATTATTTCATTTCTTAATTTAAGTTGTAGATCTAAACTGTACATTTATTAGATTAAATTCAAATGCCAGATTTATAAAAAAAACAAAGTTCTTTCATTAACAACTATAATAATCCATTTTCCACTTCCAAACATGGAAAGCTTATCAAATCTTGTCTAAAAAATTAATTTATCCATCTTCTCATTCAAAAAAATAAGGCAACATTTGATATTTCAAATTTTAATAAAAAAAGAATAAAATGTTGTATTTTTCTCTCCACACATTTTTCCTTTTTTTCAACAGAGATTTTTTTAAAACAACAACAACAATTAAATTCAATACAATAATACAATTTGAGAAAGGGATGTATTTATTTTATTGATTTCAATCAACAACATTACAACTTCATCCTTTCCATAAATTTCAATATACAAAATACGAGCAGATTTCATTCTGTCACATTATTTCAAAATAGAGAAATAATACAACTTCTTTACATTTCTCAAATGAAAATTCAATCTTCCTTTACAATACAAGAACTTTCATTACAAAAATAATACAACTTCATCCACTACAAGGTGGGAATAGATACAAAGACTTTCTCAAAGGAAGGGACTGTCAAAACTGTATTTTCTCCAAGCTCCAAAACAACAGCATGTTGATTTCTTCATCTTTTCATTTGATCACAACAAGGAAGGGGAAAGGCAACACTCTCCACCCAACCAAGACATCCAATGGGAAAGGAGAAGCCATCTTTCCCCATTGGCCCCCGAGCCCCAACCATATTGAAATGGAGCATGAATATCAACACATGGCAACAAAGGCTTCTTTCACATACAAACAACATTCTTTTCACATTCACATAAAATGCAAATCAAGCAAGATGTAGTTCACAACTACATCAAACATTTACAATCAACACAAAGGCTTCTTCAAGCAAGCCAAACAAGAGCAAGAGCTATGGGGAGCTCCTTATACCTCCCAAGTTGGAATTGGGCATCCACCAAATGCATACCACCATTAAACATACCAAATCCCATAAACCTTATATCTCCCAACCCCTCCTTATGCCCCCCAAAGTTTCTCCCTTATGCCCCCCCAAGAGTAAGAAATGCAAGCAATTTCTTTTCCTAGGTGGATCCCAAACCAACACTCCCTCCACAAAGAATAAGTGCCATTGGCAATCCCTTATGCCCCCATATGAAACCCCATAGTCTTCTCCTACACCTTTCCCTAAGCATTCTACCCAACCAGCCAAGAATGCAAACACAAACACAATTCAAAAATGCATGCAAGAAAAGGGAAAAACAACATTTTACAAAGGCAAGACCCTACCTCTCCATAGTGGAGATTGTTTTCCCAAAACAGTTCCTTCAATGCTCAAAATGTAGTCCCAAAAAAGCAAGGTATAAGCATGCAAAATAATTTCCAACTCCTTCCACAAAGCAAGCTCCAACAACAAAATAAAAAAATTCGACCCAAGGATGAGAGAGCAAAGTTTCAACAACCCAAAAAAGAGGAGAAAATTCAAATTTTAAAGGAGAGGGAGGGAGAGGATGATGTGGATTCCAAGTGGGATGCCACATCATTCTTACTCAACCCCAAAAGGAGAAATTCAACTTCACAATAATCACAATAAATGGAGATGACAAACAACTTACACACTCAAAATTAACCCATACATTAACAAGGACTGAATTAAAAATTTGTAAGTAAAGTGCAATAAAAACTTACACATAGTCATTTCAAATTTTAATTAAAAAGGCTAAAATTTACTCCCAAACCATAGGCATGGTTGGTGGATGATTTTAAGAGGTGTGGGACAAGTCTAACTTGTCCCACAAGCCTCAAAATGCAGCCCTCAAGGACAAATTCGAATTCCTTTGAGGATGAAGTGTTCTACACTCCAAAATCTGACTTACACAAACTTTCACATCACTTACACATCTCTTACATCCTCTTACACATTCTTACAACATGAATTAATATCTATGACTTCATTTATTACATACTTTTGACATAATGATTTATTTATTTAACATATGGTTATACATGACATAAATCCAATTTAATTAATAACCAAGACAACACTTTATTACTTACATTCCACATCCCAATTAAATTTAAATAAAGTTTAACTATATGACTATCACATTAAAACTATCACATTTAAATTAAATAATAAAAAGAACACATTACAAATAAAAATACATACAACAATAATAAAAAGGAACACATAAATAAAACACATATATCCCATGGTCACATATAATGGAAATCCCCCCCATGGGAAATCCTAACACAACACAACACACACACAAACATATTATAGTTGCCATGGTGACCTTGTTGATTTCACCCGAATTCCAATATGGTTAGTCTCCAGTCCCCCGACATTGTTGTGATATTTTAACCTGCAAAATAACAACACCTCCTTCAGCCTCGTGGCCATATCAGAACATCCAAAATGATATAAGCAACATATAAATATCAAATCCAAATCACAACAATATCAAGAATTCAACATTATCATTTTAAATTCAATTTTGCCACTATATCATCATCCAATGAATCTCTATACTAGAGCTACTCATAATATCAAATGTCACATGTCTAAAATCAACATCAATAACCTGTCCATATCAAACAATATATCATCATCCATATATAATAATGTCTCCAATAATCATCATGCATAATAATTGAATCAAGGTCCATAATAATCCATGATCTAACATATACACATCATACTAAATCAAAACATAATAATGTCCAAAATGAGATCAACAGTAGCAAGATCAGTATCTAAATAGTGTCAAAGGAAAGTGGGCACTACATCCCCCTCCCCTTAGACTCGACTTCCTCCTGGAAGTCACTAGAAAAAATGTGGAAACTACACTCATAATACTATGGCATCCTCCCAAGTGGCTGCAGTCTCATCATATCTATCCCACTGCACCCATACCTGATCAATCTCTCTACCTCGAAGGCCCAAGGTCCTGATCTATGATATGGATGGGCTCCACCATCACCTACCCCTGATCCTACACCTACAATGATGTCCAGTCCAACACATGAGAAGGATCTGCAATGTACCTCCTAAGGACAGAAACATGAAACACATCATGTACACGAGACAAGCTGGGTGGCAATGCTAGATGATAGGCCAAAGGGCCGATACACTCCAAGATCTCAAAAGGACCAACAAATCTAGGAGCTAACTTAGAACCTTTTCCATAGCGGATAGGGCTCTTGTGTGGCCTAACACGAAGGAACACCTTCATGCCCACATCAAAGCTACGATCAATCCTATGCTGATCCACATACTTCTTCTACCTGTCATGTGCCTCCTGTAATCTCTTCCTGATCAACACTACCTACTTGCTCCATGTCCTACAAAAGAGCTGGTCCAAGAGATACTCTATCCTCCAACCTATCCTAGCTAAGGGGTGTCCTACACTCTACCATATAATGCCTGAAAAGGAGCCATGCCTATAGAACTCAAAAACTATTATTGTAGGAAAACTCCACTAAGTACAGGTACTCCTCCCACTTAGACTGCTGATCCATCACATACATCCTGAGCATATCCTCTAAAATCTGATTCACTCACTTGGTTTTCCATCTATCTCAGGATGATATGTTGTGCTGAAATTAATCCTCATCCCGAGGACATACTACATGGTAGTCCAGAAATGTGAAGTGTACAAAGGATCACGGTCACAAATGATCTTCCATGGAATCCCATGTAACTTGATGATCTCATCCAAATATACTCATGCCACTGCTCTAGTTGTATAAGTGGTCTTTCACCGAGAAAAGTGAGCTACTTTTGTCAATTTATCAACCGTGACCATAATGGCATCGTGGTGATATCTCGACATAGGTAGTCCAACAATGAAATCCATGGAAATGGTGTCCCACTTCCATTCCGGTATGGCATGAGGATAAAGAAGACCTACTTGGATGTTGATGCTCAGCCTTAACCCTCTGGCACTCTAAACACCATGACACAAACTGAGCCACATCTCGACGAAGTCCTCTCTAGTGATACAACTATCGCAAAGTGGCGTGCATCTTCTTCACCCCGGGATGGGCTGAATAGGGTGCACGATGTGCCTCTACCAAGATGTCCTACCTCAAGCCTCCATCTCTAGGAACATATATCCTACCTCTATGTCTAAGAAGACCATCTGCCTCTAAGGTGAAACCATCAAACTTCCCCTCAAGGGGTCTCTGTGACTCTATCTCTGCTCATACTGTCATGTAGAAGTTGTCAAGAGGAAGCTGCTGAAGAATCCTACTCCACAAATCTGTGCTCACTATGTAGTGGCCATAGCCACATGTCTCCATCTACTGAGAGTGTCTGCTACCACATTCTCCTTCCCCTTCACATGCTCTATCTCCATGTCATACTCACAAAGCAACTCCATCCAACGCCACTGATGAGCATTTAGATTGGGTTGCGTGAAGAGGTGGTGAAGACTCAAATGATCTATCCTGAGTGTGAATCTCCATCCAAGAAGAAAATGTCTCCATCTAACCAAAGCATGCACAACTACCACAAGCTCAAGATCATGGGTAGGATAATTAAGCTCATGATCCTTGAGTTTGTGAGACTCAAAAGCTACAACCCTACGCCATCCTGCATCAACACACCTCCAAGCCCTGCTAAAGAAGCATCTGCAAACAAAGAACTCACCCTGTGGATCCGACACTACAAGAATGGGTGTTGTAGTGAGGCACTCCTTCAGTGTCTTAAAGGCCTACTCACATCTATCCATCCAACAAACTTCTTCCCTTTCCTCTAAAGGGAAGTGATAGGGTGCACAATCCGAGAGAAGTCCTAAACAAATCTCTAGGTAGTATCCTGCTAAACCCATGAAGTTGCACACCTCGGTCACTATAGTGGGTGTTGGCCAATCCATAATGGCTCTAATCTTGGAAGGATCAACTATGATACCTTCCCCGAAAATAACATGTCCCAAATACTACACCTCTGTCTGAAGAAAGCACACTTCTCCAAGTTCCCATAAAGCTACTGCTCACGAAGACATTGAGAACCTATCAAAGGTGCCCCTCGTGCTCCTCACATGTACGTGAGTATATCAAGATGTCATCAAGGAAGATGAGCATGAAGTGATCTAAAAAGGTTCTAAATACCCCATTCATCAAACTCATGAACACTGCAGGGGCATTCATCAAACCAAAAGGCACCACTGTGAACTCATAGTGCCCATATCTCGTGCGGAAGGTGGTCTTATGAATGTCCACCTCCGAAATCCTCAATTGATGGTAGCCCACTTGAGATCAATCTTAGAGAACACCGTGGCTCCCTTCATCTGATCAAACAAGTCATCAATACGAGGAAGAGGGTAACGATTCTTGATCGTCACTTTGTTCAACTAGCGGTAATCAATACACAACCGCAATGATCCATCCTTCTTCTTCACAAAATCACCGGTGCACCCCAAGGGGATACACTAGGATGGATAAGGCCTTTCTCCAAAAGGCCCTCAAGCTGCAACTTGAGCTCACAGAGCTCCGGGGTGGTCATCTGATAAGGTGCTCATGAGATAGGCTCTGCTCCAGGGACTAGGTCTATATGGAAATCAATCTCACGTGGAGGTGGCATCCCGGTAGCTCCCTGAAAAACATCGAAAAACTCTCTCAAGATGGGATGATCATCTAGCATGGTCCACTAGACCCATCCTCTAACCTATCATTAACTGTAACAACATACATCTGACAACCCCATCGCACACACCACTTGAGCTGCATAGCAGAGATGGTGCGAATAGAAATGGGTCTCTTGACCCCGAGATCACCGAATCTACTCCCAAATCATCTACACAAGCTATAGTCTTATGATAACAATCCATCCTAGCCCTATGTGTAGATAGCCAATCCATACCTAAAATAACTCCATACGAGCCCAAAGGAAGAATACGGAGATCTGAGGTGGTGGTGAAAGGTCCCAAATCCACTACACACTCCTTAACTAAGGAGTCCACAGAGATCTTGGCTCCAGAAGCCATCTCGACATCCCAACTAAGACCCTGCCTAACTACCACCAGCCTACATCACTCTACTAAAGATGGTGTAATGAAAGAATCAGAAGAACCAGAATCAAACAATACAGAGGTAGGAATACCACCAATGCTACCTGTGGTCTCAATGACTGTGCTCTGGTGCTCTCTGCTAGTGGTTCTCAACCACTACATAAATCCTATGGCTGCACCCCATGTCACCAACTATCGGCTCAAAAACTGGTGCCTTACCCTTGTTAGGGTTCTGAGGGAAATCTCTCCAAAAATGTCCAGCTACTCCACATCCAAAGCAACCACCTGATCCTCTCCAAGGAGTAGCACACCTCCAATAGGTGCCCTAGAAGCCTGTGGTGTGGATCCTGATGATCCGGTTGTGGTTTGTTATGGCCTCTGCTAGCGAGCTCTAGCTGACTGAGCTCTAGGTCCACCTTGTGTCCTGATGGGACCCCTAGGAGGAGGCCCCATGCTCTGACCTCTCTGTGCATCAGCTCTCTGTGGAGGTCTATACGGTGGGTGAGACTACTGCTGCTGCTTGCTTTACTATGGCCTAAAGGATGACTATGTTGAATGCTTGACCCACCACGAGGAAGAGGTATTGAACCTCTCGATCTACCATCCTGCATCTACTGAATGTGGCTCCTAACTCGGTCTCTAGCCTGTTGGGTTTTACCCCGAGTCTCCTCTGTAATATAGGCCTTCTCGATGGCCTCTGCTAAAGTCTGATGGGTAGTGAATCCAACCACACCTCCAATGTCCAAGTTCAGGCCCCAGATGAACCTGAATCTACACCTGCTCATCCTACATATACTCTACATACTGAAGTAGATCTAGAAACCTACTCTCATACTCTACTATAGAAAGGGTAGCCTGTCGGAGGTCATGGAACTCATCAATCCTCTACTGGATGAACCTCCGTGATAGTACCTCTCTCTGAATCTCTCCTCAAATCTCCCAAGTCACTTCTCTAAATCTACATGGAGCTTTTCTCTCTCTATCCTCCACCATACTCTACTCCATCCTCGGTAGATGGATCGCAACACGAGCTTTCATGTTGCTAGAACAAGGACAAAGCTTGAAGCAACCACTCAAGCTCACTAGCCAGGCCTCTACCTAAAATCCACCTGTATCACCTGAATAATGTGATGGCCTAAGCTTTAGGATCTCCCTAATGTGATCCGTTGTTGTGGTCTGATGGCCTCTAGGCCTCTCTGCAAGCTCATCCCTAAGCCTAGGGCTCCGAGACCTCTCTCTATGCTCCGAACTCTATCACCCTATCTCCTAGGTGGTGAATCTCGCTCTGACTGACTCCACATGGGAGTTCTCTCCTCTATGCTCCTCACTGAGTGGAGGAGGTGCATGTCCCTCAATAGAAGTAACTCTATCATGTCTACCTGAATGCCCTCCTACTGATCCTCCGCGTAAGGCGGCATTAACATCCTGGAGGGTCTGTAAGATCTGTGGCAGGATATCTGCTACACCCCGATCTGGTGGTGGTGGTGGCGGTGGTGGTGGTGGTGGTGGTGGTGGTGGTGGTGAACTCGAGTCTCTATGAATGTTCCTCTCACTCCATCTGAGCCTCCTACATAGACCAAAGTGAGAGTTAGTTCATTACTTCAAGCCCTCTTCTTCAGTTTCTAAGTTTACTATCATGTTCAATTTTCAACCAATTTTGTTTTCTAGATTAACAGGTTTACTAGTTTTAAAGTTTCAAGTCTCAATTTCTAGTGTGCCCAATGGTCCAAGCCTTTGAACCACTTGCTCTGATACCAAGTGTAATGCCCACTTCAAACTACCACTTGAGACCAAGAAACAAACTAGGTTTAGCTAGGAAAATTATGGAATAATTTTTTTTTGTTAAGGGTGTTTGCAAAGAAGGTTACAAGATCATAGTTATCACAAACCAAGTTTAGGTTAACAATCAAGATTGACTTGCGAAATGATCTCTACAACATCTCACAACAAGCACAAGGTCAATACAAGGGATTAAATTCATCACTTAGGTTAGGAGAGTAAATTCTCACTCCTCCCTGCCCTAACAGCTTACAGGATTCAACTTGATTTTCACACACTTAGATTCATCAAAACTTTCCTAAATCATGCTCATTGGATAGGAAATTTTCTCACCTTTCCAACCATATAAATAAGTCCTTCTAACTCCTTGTAAAACCCAAGTTATGGGCCGGCGGGGTTTTAGGAGAAATTTTCCTTTGGGGGTTAGGGGAGGAAAATTGAGAATTTTCCTTCCTTTGGCGCAAAGGCGCAAAACACCTCCACGCCGCTGGGGGGTTGACGAAAGGGGACACGTGGCACTTTTGATTGGTGGGGAGAACGGTTGGAGACATGGACTAGGGGGGATACATTATGATTTAGAAATTTTAGGTGAAAAATCCCAACGGAAAAATGACGTCATGCGCCCGCCAAGGAAAACCCATGCCACGTGTCGAAGAGCCTATTGGTCGCGGGGAAAAATTGGGAATTTTTCCCAAAGTCCAAACCCAAAATTTTCCAAAGGAAATTTTTCCTCCAAACCTCCACCCATTGCAAAAAGTGCCACGTGGCATCCTATGATTGGACGAGTTCGCCTACGGGAGAGGGGGAAAATTTTGATTTAAGCCAAAAGTTTAAAAAGTCAAAATGACTTGCAGCGGGTCCATGCGTCCATTAGGACACGTGTCATCAGCCCATTAGTTGCGGGGGTGTGGGGACACGGAGAAAAAGATGAAATTTTTCCAAAAGGCTAAAATTTTAAGTTTTCAAAATTTCTTTCATGCACCCGCCAAGCCACGTGTCAGCACGTGATTGGTTACGGGGGCCACGGGGTTGCGGAGAAAATTGGGAAAATTTTCCCAAGGCAAATTTTTTTCAAAAGTTAAGTTTTTCAATAAGATTCACCCCTCCCAAGTGCCACATGTGGCACACATGATTGGCTGAGAGTGTTGTCGGGGCCATGGAATTTTTGGGGAAATTTTTCCAAAGTTCAAATTTTGATTTTTATATAGTTAGATTTATTTTTGGATGGCCATTTTGAAGTAAAACTTCAAATGGCCATAACTTTTGATAGAGAAGTCAGTTTTGGAAAACAAGGACTTTCCAGAAAAGCTCTCAGTCCTCTTTGCACAAAAATCATAAATTTTGGATTTTGATGAATTTTTAGGTCAATTTTAAGAAATAGATCTGCAGGGTTTTTAATTTAAAACTGGCAATTTCAATAGATTTCCAACTTGTAATGGATTTGATTCAATTTTGATTTTTTTTTTCTCAACATGTAAAATGAACATGGAGGAATGATCTTGGGTAAGTTTAGGATTGTTATCAAGGTTCAATTTATGGATTGAGTTGCATTTTATATATTTTGCAACTTTTGACATAAAAAAATGGTCCAACAAGTTCTAAAATTGATTTTTATGAAGTTCTAAAATGTCTTTCTTTTGTTTCCCAGGTCAAATTGAATTCATTAGAGCTTATTACATCTAAATTGCATTATTTCATTACTTAATTTAAGTTACAGATCTGAACTGTACATTTATTAGATTAAATTCAAATGCTAGATTTATAAAAAAAAAAAGTTCTTTCATTAACAACTATAATAATCCATTTTCCACTTCCAAACATGGAAAGCTTATCAAATCTTGTCTAAATAATTAATTTATCCATCTTCTCATTCAAAAACAATAAGGCAACATTTGATATTTCAAATTTTAATAAATACAAGGAATAGAATATTGTATTTTTCTCCCACATGCATTTTCCTTTTTTAACAGAGATTTAAAAAACAACAACAATTAAATTGCAACTACAATAGTACAAATTGAGAAAGGGATGTATTTCTTTCATTGATTTCAACAACACATTACAACTTCATCCTTTCCATAAATTTCAATTTACAAAATACAAGCATATCTCATTCTATCACATTATTTCCAAAAGAGATGAAATAATTAACTTTTTACATTTCTCAATTCAAATTCAAACTTCCATTTACAAGACAATAACTTCACATTACAAAATTACACAACTCATCCACTCAAGGTGGGAAAGATTACATTGAATTTCTCAAAGGAAAAGACTATCAAAATAATTTCTCCAAGCTCCAAAACAACAGCATGTTGATTTCTTCATCTTTTCATTTGATCACAACAAGGAAGGGGGAAAGGCAACACTCTCCACCCAACCAAGACATCCAATGGGAAAAGAGAAGCCATCTTTCCCCATTGGCCCCCGAGCCCCAACCATATTGAAATGGAGCATGAATATCAACACATGGCAACAAAGGCTTCTCTCACATACAAGCACAATCACATTCACATAGAAACATAAATCAAGCAAGATGTAGTTCACAACTACATCAAACAGTTACAATCAACACAAAGGCTTCTTCAAGCAAGCCAAACAAGAGCAAGAGCTATGGGGAGCTCCTTATACCTCCCAAGTTGGAATTGGGCATCCACCAAATGCATACCACCATTAAACATACAAATCCCATAAACCTTATATCTCCCAACCCCTCCTTATGCCCCCCCAAAGTTTCTCCTTTATGCCCCCAAGAGTAAGAAATGCAAGCAATTTCTTTTCCTAGGTGGATCCCAAACCAACACTCCCTCCACAAAGAATAAGTGCCATTGGCAATCCCTTATGCCCCCCATATGAAACCCCATAGTCTTCTCCTACACCTTTCCCTAAGCATTCTACCCAACCAGCCAAGAATGCAAACACAAACACCATTCAAAATGCATGCAAGAAAAGGGAAAAAACAACATTTAAAAAGGCAAGACCTACCTCTCCATAGTGGAGATTGTTTTCCCAAACAACAGTTCCTTCAGTGCTCAAAATGTAGTCCCAAAACAGCAAGGTATAAGCATGCAAAATAATTTCCAACTCCTTCCACAAAGCAAGCTCCAACAGCAATAAAAATTTGACCCAAGGATGAGAGAGCAAAGTTTCAACAACCCAAAAAGAGGAGAAAATTCAAATTTTAAAGGAGAGGGAGGGAGAGGATGATGTGGATTCCAAGTGGGATGCCACATCATTCTTACTCAACCCCAAAAGGAGAAATTCAACTTCACAATAATCACAATAAATGGAGATGACAAGCAACTTACACACTCAAAATTAACCCATACATTAACAAGGACTGAATTAAAAATTTGTAAGTAAAGTGCAATAAAGACTTACACATAGTCATTTCAAATTTTAATTAAAAAGGCTAAAATTTACTCCCAAACCATAGGCATGGTTGGTGTATGATTTTAAGAGGTGTGGGACAAGTCTAACTTGTCCCACAAGCCTCAAAATGCAGCCCTCAAGGAAAAATTCGAATTCCTTTGAGGATGAAGTGTTCTACACTCCAAAATCTGACTTACACAAACTTTCACATCACTTACACATCTCTTACATCCTCTTACACATTCTTACAACATGAATTAATATCTATGACTTCATTTATTACATACTTTTGACATAATGATTTATTTATTTAACATATGGTTATACATGACATAAATCCAATTTAATTAATAACCAAGACAACACTTTATTACTTACATTCCACATCCCAATTAAATTTAAATAAAGTTTAACTATATGACTATCACATTTAAATTAAATAATAAAAAGAACACATTACAAATAAAAATACATACAACAATAATAAAAAGGAACACATAAATAAAACATATATCCCATGGTCACATATAATGGAAATCCCCCCATGGGAAATCCTAACACAAACACACACACAAAACAATTATAGTTTCCATGGTGACCTTGTTGATTTCATCCAGAATTCCAATATGGTTAGTCTCCAGTCCCCCGACATTGTTGTGATATTTTAACCTGCAAAATAACAACACCTCCTTCGGCCTCGTGGCCATATCAGAACATCCAAAATGATATAAGCAACATATAAATATCAAATCCAAATCACAACAATATCAAGAATTCAACATTATCATTTTAAATTCAATTTTTCCACTATATCATCATATCACGTTAAATGTGGTTGTGGATGGATGGCTCCTTAGTAATATCCTCATTACCATAAGCGCGGAGGTCAATGTTCTCACCTTGGATGCATAGCATCGATGGGAAGACCTACATTACAGCCATCTTCAAATTTTTTGTATATGGAAAACAAAATGAAGACAATTCCCATCGGTGTCTTACAGGATGCAGCTATCACCATTCAAGGGGCTAAGTTTACTGGGGACTTCAAAGTCTTGGTGCTCGCCAAGGCAGATAATTTCCCAAAGATACTTGTGCACCTCTCGGTGCTATAAGAACAACTGGATGTTTGATTTAACAAGGGGTACATAAGCTTTGAGAATAAGGAGGAATGGGTCATCATACCCCTGGCTGATGGAAAATCAACACCCTATACTAAACCTTTGGGAGAAGAGGTCCTGGATAGAATATATGTGCACTCAATCAAGGATCTAGAGACAATTCATCCCACATAGGGAGTTATCCAGTTTGAGGATGCTCAGTCCCTAAGTGACACCACCAGTATAATGTGTGATAATTGAATTCATGGGACCTATGAGTTAATCGGATGACATTTGAGGGGATCGGTAACAAAGGCAAAAAGGCAAGTACAAATGGGCTGAACCTAGGGGGAAAGGAGCTACCTAAGTACTCAGGAGGATCCTTCCCTGAGGTCTTTTTGTGGGAGATGGAAGCTCAAAGGAAGATGGAGAACAAACGAAGATGGATTTTAAGTTGCATCCTATTCAAATCACAGTTACGCACTAGTTGGAAACGCATCGGATAATATCTTGTAATGGCATGAGGTGATAATTGCCTTCTCTGTAAGGTTTTGTAGGAGCAATGTACCCACGGATATAAAGACAACCATGGTAAAGAGACTGCTTCCTTCTATATCTAAGCATGCGAGACAATCTGGATGGGAAATTTAGAAGCATTACCACCTTCATTATGGGTTCACAAGTTGTACTCCACCTTACAAGGTTGTGCACGTGCATGGTATATCCACTCAGAGATGCATCACCAAACTGGTAATTGGCAAGAATTGGCGGCTGACCTCATTCAAACATTTGAGTACCAAAGTATAGAGCCATCAGTACATAAGGCGTTGTAGGTTTTCAAGTGCCTTACAATAGGGGATAGTGCTATGGCAGAAGACAGAATACAAGAGTTGCTAGGAGAACCTATCCTGGAAGCGCACTTTGAGGAGGAAGAAATAGAAGAGATACAGTTTGAGCGTGTGTGTATAGAGAAAGAAAAGGGGAAAATGGTGTATGTTATTGATGGAGAAGAAGTAGAGAACTTGGATGTTAACCACTTTGTAGGGACACGTGAAGTCATAGATAGTGTTGATGAATGGGCATGCGCAAATCATGAAGCTTTAAAGACAAAGAAGGTTAACATTGGCTTAGAAGAAGAGCCTAAAGAGGAAATTATTGGAGACTATTGGTCATAGAATGAAGTCTCTAAGATCATTAATCTCTTACATGAGTTTGAGGATTTATTCCCGCATGGGTATCATGAGCTTAAAGGCATTCACCATTCCTTGCAGAAATGAGGATAAAGTTGAAGGAAGGTGTGTGCCCAGTTAGGAAAAGACCATACCGAATGAATCCTAACCTGTGCTTGAGGGTCAAAGAATAAATAGATAATATGATAGCATCGGGCATCATTAAAGCTGTTGAAGAGTCAGAATGGATAATTCCAATGGTGATTAGTATCAAGAATGATGGAAGGATAAGGATATGTGTTGATTATAAGGACTCGAATGTAGTTTGCATCATTGATCCTTTCCCAACCACATTTACCAAGATATCTTAGTAGGATTGGCATGATGTAAGGTCTACTCTTTCACAGATGGATTCTCGAACTATCACCAAGTAAGAATTACAAAGGAGGACTAGAGGAAGACAACTTTTGCCACTGAGTGGGGAATTTTTGCCTATAAAGTCATGCCTTTTGGGTTAAAAATGCACCCGCCGCATTCTCACGCATTATGGTGCAAGCTTTCCATGACTTTATCCATAAAAATTTTCAAGTCTACCTAGATGATTGGATAGTATATGGGTTAGTAAAGGACCATTGTGACAATTTAAGGTTGATGTCTAAAAGGTGTCGTCAGTTAAGGATATCCCTCAACATTAAGAAATGTGTCTTTGCTACCCCATTTGGAACATTATTGGGACACATCATATGTAATTATGGGATTGAGGGAACCTACTAGTCAAAGCGTAGTGCATGGATTTCTCAGGCATACAGGGTACTATAGGAAGTTCATCAAGGGATATGCCAAGATCGTCGTGCCCTTAAAAGAGTTGCTTAGACATAAAAGTTCCTTTCATTGGGGAGAGGCGCAATAGAAGGCATTCAACACTTTGAGGATAGGCTTCTCACCGCGCCCATACTATGATTCCCTTCTTAGGATAAGCCCTTCCATGTTCATTGGATGCTTCGAAACCATCATTAGAGAAGTACTTGCATAGCCTAGTGAAGGGATTGTTGATCATCATTTGTGCTTTGCGAGAAAGAAGTTGACACCAACAGAGTAGAATTATACTACAACTAAGCATGAGGTATTTTCAATGATCTACACACTTCATAAATTCAAACAGTATTTGATGGCAACCCTTTTTATATTTTACACTGACCATATGGCATTGAAATACTTAATGAACAAACCCATTCTACAAGGGTACATATGTCGGTGGGTACTATTGTTCCAAGAATTTGAGTTCATGGTGGTTGTCAAACTAGGAAAAAATAATTCCGGACCTAATTATTTGTCTAGGATTGATTTAGGGGAGGATGCCAAAAGCATTGAGGATACCATGCTAGATGCACAACTATTTATTTTTTGGTGCACGCCCTCAGACTTAGAAGATATTGCAGTATTTCTCAAAATGGGTGTGCGCCATTCAGAATGAAGGCCTTGGAGAAGAAGAAGTTGGCCATACGTGCCACGCCCTACATGCTAATTAGTGGAGATCTATACAAAATGGTTCGTGATGAGGTTTTTCGCCGATGCATACTAGAACATGAGCGCATTGTAATTATGGAAGAGGCGCATAGTGGGATTGCAAGAGGACACTATGCAGGAAATATAACCACGTGGAAGATTCTACTCTCAAGGATTTAGTGGGAGACCATTTATCAAGATTGAATTGAGTTTTGTAAAGCATGTGACCATTTCCAAAGACCTTGGCGGAGACCTAGAAAAAGGGATGGAATGCCCTTATGACCAATATCAAGCACAAAACCATTTGAGAAGTGGGCTATCAACTTTATCATACCAATCTCACCAAAGCAGCATACAAAGGACTAGTTCATGGTATATCCTCACTTGCACTGATTATTTGATAAGGTGGATAGAGGCATCAAGACCGATTATTTGACAAGATGGATAGAGGCATCACCTACAAAAATTTACAAGCTACTGCTGCTATATTTTTATGGGAAAACATAATCAGCAGATATGGATGCCCATTGATTTTGACAAGTGATAGAGGTAAGCACTTCCTCAATGAAATGGTCTGGATTATGTTATCATAATTCATGGTGACCCATCACAAAACTACTCCCTATCATCCTCAAGAAAATGGAACTACTAAGGCATTTAACAAAATACTTAGTCACACGTTGACTAAGATCTCGTGATGTTGGTAAACAGATTGGGATGATAAAGTTTCAATCGTTATTTGGGCATATAGGACAACCTACAAGAGTTTGAATAAGGCCACGCCATTTCAATTGGTGTTTGGTGCGAGCTATCCTACCAGCTTGAATTTGAGTTACCCTCTCTCGCATATAGTGCACGCATGAGGATTAGATGATGAACAAGTGCTAGAAGAAAGAATTGATAAGTTAATGTAATTGGATGCAAGAAGATCACTCATCACGTGGAGCCATACGACTAAAAATAAAAACAAAAGGCATGGCATGATCATCACATTAAAAAAAATAAGTTTGAGGTTGGGAAGATGGTCTTACTATATGATTCAAAGTTTTTGCACCATCCTGGGAAGTTGAAAGTCCATTGGTTGGGCCCTACATCATCTCGTACATCCTTGATTCAGGCACGTGCCAATTGCAAGTGCTGGATGGGACGAGATTGCTAGGACACTTCAATGGGAGTAGGTTGAAGCCCTACTATAAATAAGTCTTCTTGGTGTTTGTAATAAGGTAATATTGCCAGATAGTTCAGATTTCCTTTATTACATGTTCCTTTTCTTGTGTTTCCCTTTCTTGTTGTTGTTTTGTTTTGCACCTTGGGCACTGGTAACCTTGTTACTTTTTGAAGGTTGTGAGTGCACAAAGGACTACGCATCATTTTAGTGTGGGGTAGAGTAAGATGGAATAAAATGCAAAGTGTTATGCACGAAGAAGTATTGCATCGTAAATCCTCGTTAATCGGCACTCATGAAGGAAGTGCATGCAAGGAAAGGTGAAAAAGGATGGTTGGTGTTAGGGTAAGGCTACATTGTGGATCCATGTACAAGAGAGGAAGAAGCACAAAAGCAACATGAGGTAGGTGAGAGCAAAAATCATGACAGAAGAAGTGCCTTTGGCACTGGTTATGTGCACGCAAGAGTCTCTTGTCAAGAAGGATTGGTTGCGCACCAAAAGGTTGGGGAATTGTCTATGTAGAATTGGGTGCGTGAGTGAAAGCACTAAAGTTGGGTCTTGTTGAAAAATCCACATTAAGTGTTGAAGTATGGTGGTAGGTAAGGTAGCATTTAATGTTACAAAGTGGGAAAAACTATAAATAGAAGGTTGGACACTTCATCATTTTACTTTGTGAATACGAGAAGGAAGAGCTTTTATGAACTAGGGTTTCCAGAGTTGATCCGTGTGAAGAAAAATTGGAAATATTTAAACCATGAGTGACTAGTTTGGATCTGTAAACTAGAAGGGAAGTAGTTCACGGGCGTAGAGAAGGTTGTGGAGAAGCATCGTCTTGTGAAAGGGATATTCCAATTAGGGTTTGGCAGCTAGGGCACAGGTTGGAAAGGATTTTCTTCACAAGTTTGAGATTTGAACTTGGAAAAGATAGAAGAGCAGAGCTAGGAAGAGAAGTTGAAGTGATAACCCAAGCAATGGCACCTAAGAAACCAGCAATAACACCTAAGAAGGGAAAGGGCAAGGGAAAATAACAAGAGATTACCGCAAGTACCAACAAGGAATGGTATGCAGAAATGTAGTACCCAGATGGGGTTTTTCTTAGGATGGAATGGGAATCCCACTTAAGAAAAATGAAAATGACTACAATCATCACACAAATATGATTGAAAAGGAAATGGCACTAAATTTAGTGCACCCGACTAACCGAGAACACACGAGGGGTTACCAATTTATAAATGACGAAGTCAAGGTGAAGTTAGAGAAGGTGAGATTATTACAACTCTATGAGTTTCCCTACTTTGAAAGCAAAGTGCCTCTATCAGTGGCTAATGTCATGCATACATGAAGACCACTTTCACTTCAAGGGCGCAAGATGCACATAACCCCTCAGCTAATTTCAAGATTCACAGGCCTTATCTATGAGGGAGAAAGCTTAGAGGATGACCTGTGCAAAAGGAAGCAATTAAGGAAACAATGGCCATGTATGTGTACAAGAAGGGGTCAAGGTACTTTGATATCATGGATATCCAAGACCTAGTGATGAGAATGGCCATGCACCTAATAACAAAACTCAACACACAAGAAATATGGACGCAGGTAAACAAGTCCTGGTTGAATGTTTGTAGAAGAATATCAAAGGGCACCATCTACAATCTATCCGCATACATTACAGATGAAATTATCACTAGCGCATAGGAAGGAGACAAGATTCTCTTTGGTAATGTCCTCTTAACCATTGTGTTCTCAGATATCGAGTACTAGATGCAACAGAAAATTTCATTTGGGAGTACCTAGAGGAAGACCCCTTGCCTGCAAAAAGATTTGAGAAATACACTTGTGATAGCATGACACCCGTTCACAAGGCGCATCTTGAAAAGTGGTATACGCATTTAAGGAATGTGTTTAGGGTAGAATGGAGAATACTGGAACAACTACCAGCGCTTACAGTAGGAGAAGCTAAGTTCGTTGTATACCAACACTTTTGTATTGGTAGGTTCAAGTTGAATGATGAAACCATGAGCCCATGGTGCAAGCTCCCATTTGCCTTCATAGCCCAATACTTCCAAGTGGGAGTTAATAGATTCAAGGAGTCCAAGAAGTTAAATTTTGACCTTAGTGAGGTGGACCAAGACCACAGGAGATGTGCAAGATGTTGGTCTACCCCAACAAGCGCGCATACGTGGAAAAGTACGTGTTGCATGAAGTCCAAATGGTGAAACCCCTGACTCTTCCCATTGTAGGGAGGTCCACAATGCAAGTATACCTTCGCATAAGGCCCAAGTTTGAGAAGGGCATTTATCTTGAAAGAGAAGTATCTATACCTGAGGACCCAATAGGTAGGAAGAAGCCCACACCCAGACAGAAGGAAAAAGAAATGTAGAAAAAGGCACCAAGTGCCCAAGTTACACAGGAAATAGGTGCCCCAGGAACAAGCACTAGAACAAGTACTTACATGCACAAGAAGAGGTCACCAGTTAGAGAGGGGGCACGAGAATAAGAAAATCTTATCGCAGAGGAGAAATCACCAGAGGAGGAATAAGAGAAAGCATAATGTCCTATATTGGAATCCCCAGTTAGGAAGAAACAAAAGGTGATGGAGGAGGATGATTCAGAAGACACGGAGAGCTTGGAGAAATACATGGGTAAGAGGGATGATGATGAAGAAGATGAAGGAGGCCAGAACCACTTGTTTTCAGCATGCACGATTCGGAGAAGAGGGCAGAACCACAATGAGTTACTTTTCATGCGTGCAAGGATTCATGAGGAGGAAGGAGGAATAAGAGAAAGCGAATGTCCTATATTGGAAGACCCCTATTGGAAGAAAGCGAGGAGGAGGCTTTCATAAGACACGTAGAGCTTGGAGAAATACATGGGTAAGAGGGATGATGATGAAGAAGATGAACCTAAAGGAGGCCAGAACCACTTGTTTTCAGCGTACACGATTCAGAAGAGAGGATAGGAAGACAACGCATCTTAACATGGGAAGAAGTGAAGAAGGTTAACATGAGAATGTGAAGAGGTGGAATGCAGATTAGAGAACTCCAAGCCTCATGAAGGAGCAAATAAACAAGGTGGTAAAAAGAGAAGCAACAAAAATCATCAAGGCCTTAGTGGAGCAAGAGTTGGAGCGTAGTGCTAAAATTGTCATGAAATAAGATAAGGAAGAAATCGTAGGGAAAGATCACGGTAGCGTGGGAGGCCCCAATCTATCGAAGAATCGTATGCTAAGGGCATGCGTACAAGGGGAAAGCACATGGAGATCCAGAGGTAAGGAATGAGCTACATTGATGATCCCAACAAGGTGTTGTGTGCACGCTTCCAAAGCATAGTCCCAACAGATCAAATCTTGGCAATGAAGTCATTTGATGAAGAAGGTTCATACCCTCTGGATGAGGAAGATGCTCTCTTGGGAAATTGAGTCCCACATCAACGAGCTAGAGTTTGAGGTAAGCCAGGGGGCACTAATGGAAATGCCTGGGTCAAAAGGAGACAACCCCTTGGTAAATGCTCAACAACTTTCAGATGAGCAGTTATGCAACACGCTCAACAAGGTCTCAGTTGAGGTTGAAGCTAGGCTCTTTGGATGAAATGACAAGGTAAAATTTCTAGAAGTAGAACTAGAAAAGAAGGAGGAAGAGCTAGAAGATAAGGCCAAGGATTTAAAGCAAGAGGAGTTAATTAGCACTCAACTAAAGCGTGAACTAAGGGAAGAAAAGGAAAGGGTGTGTGAAGTACATAAGAAGGTAGAATCCATCATAGATGCCATTGTTTTGAAGCATCTGGACCTAGCACCACCCGCACAAAAGTATGGATCTTCCCTTGAGTGCCTTGAAGACTTAACGTGCATCCTCACCATGGAGAGGCAACCTCTAGCTTTAGAATCCACGGAAGAAGTAACAGGCGCATGCCTTGGAGAAGGAGGAAAAATTAAAGGTAGTAGCAATCATGGTTGAATATAAAGAAAGTCCTTGTTGATGTAAAGATTGCTTCCCATACTGCTGAGGCCGCATATGACAACTACGCAGACAGAGATAAAGTGGCGAGTATTCTCAGATGCCAAATATGAAGCAGAGCTTAAAGAGTTCCAAGAAAAGAACAAAGGGAACAGAGCAGAGTGGGATAGAATCTTGGCCAAGGTTGAAAATAAGTCAGAAGTCTTTAAGGCCCTAAGGGGTACAATCAAGAACTGGATAAAGGAGCTATACCCACAGATTACTAGAAGGATGGACATGTTTGAGGACATGGGCAAGGAGTTAGAAAAAATTGTTGACACTATGAATGCTCAAGGATATAGACTAAGCTTTGGGGAGGTAAGCACCCTAGTCGGCGACCTCTTCCAAAGAGCGCAACATGAATTCAATGCCTGGAACAAGTTGGAGGCCAACTTGCAAAAATATTTTCCTATCTTGTTGCAATAATGCCATCACTCCCCATTCTTTCTTCTTTCCCAAATTCTTCATTCCCTTATTCTTTTCCCAAGATGGTAAGTCTATTGTGATTCTTTATTCATTGGAGAAGTGTTCCCATGGGCGGAGAATAGGTAAAGTGTGGGGTGATGTTGGGCCCCTAAAATATTGACTAATTCTAAAAGGTGCATGGGCACGCAAGAATGAAGTTAAGAAATGGGTGCGTAAGGAGAAGGCGCACAAGGCAAGGTTCTAGGAGGATCTTAGTAGAACCCATGATGTGTGCCCAGTAGGACAAGGTCTCGGACTTAGCCATATTTGGCATATCGGGAAGGACACAAGAAAAGCATGACCCAACTGCACATGCGGAGTGGATAAGGTGTCATCCTGGCAATAGGTTGGCCTAGGAAGGAATATGCCATGTGATGGAAGCTCCTAGAAGACCATCATGACAAGGAGTAGAGAGCTCAGGCCTGGAGGGGCATGCACCATGGAGGACCACATTCAGACACTTGGCATTGGATCTGAGGCCGTAGAAGGATGAGTTGGCACTTCGGGATGCCTATATATATAAGCGTCCGTAGAAGAAAAGGGATATATAGAGAGAGATTAAGAGAGAGCGGAGCTCTACATAAATGCTACAAAGGAACTCTATTTTGGTTGGGTAGATAAAGCATAGGAGATGGATGCATCAAGGGCTTGGATGCTTAAATTTTTATTTTGAGAGTTAAAGGATAGGAATCCAGTTATGATGCATGATTTCGGTCTGCCTTTCTGCGATGCTCTATAATGAATCTAATGAATGTAATGAGGTTACCAGTTTATATGAATATGATCAGTAATGATTTTGGTGCATTTACATATCATCATGGTTTTGTGTTATGCATGTTTATGGAATGAGTTTGAATCCTTACGCATTTCCCTTTCTTTTTGATTGAGTTTTTAATCTATTAAGTATTTTTCTATCTCGGAATGTTTTCACCGATTTAGAAGCCGTTCGAGCTCTATGATGCTTGCATGTCTCTTTTCCACTCATTTCCTTTAATTTTGGATCATAGATGATTTTTTCCCACTCAACTCACATAAAAGAGAAACTCCACACCCACGCATGCCTCGGGTGGGCACCCAGCACCCGTTGGGTGCTAGGTCGGCAGCATGGGGGGTTATTGTTCTTGGTGGGTTTAAAAATAACTACAATGCATGAATCATCTTGGTGAATTCATAAATAAATGTCACAACATATATAAAGAACCATTTGACAAAGCTACTTCAATAGGTTCTCTAACATCACTACGAACAAATTCCAGTGGTGAAGAGGAACTCTCCTCGGGATGTAAGTGAAATAATTTAACACTTTGTTTCGAGTGTAAACACCCTTCACAAGCATCATGAGATGAAGACAAAATAGGAAAACCTTTAACTAGATTACATCTAGACATTTCATACAAGCTTCGATCTTTGACATGTCCTAACCTTTCATGCCATAGTTTTGAATTATTCAAACTTTGAGATACAAAACAAGATGCAGAAGAAAAACATCAAAAATATACAGACCATTTTTTTGAATTCCTTCAACAATTATATTATTGTTACTATCCTTGATGTACTAAGTATCCTTCAAAATTTGAATAGACAAACCATCATGTGTTAGTTGTGAACATGAAAAATATTCTTTCTAAGTTTAGGAACAAATAAAACATTATTCAAAATACCATTTTCAAACTTTACTTTTCCTTTCTCTATTTCTTCTAAAGATGAGTTCTCACCAAGATATACATGTTCATTGATTTTCATATCATCAAATAAAGAATTGGAAATACCATTCATATGATTTAAAGCCCCTGAATCTAGAATCCATTCAAAATTAGAGGAAGAGTCTAATGCAACATATAATGCAACATATTTAGGAACATCATTAGAACTATCCTTTTTCCTTAAATTATATTCAGATGAGACAATCTATTTTTTATTTTTATGGATAGGTTTCTTAGATTTACACTCTTCCTTTTTATGCCCAAATTTTCCACATTTGTGACATTTACCATTAAAGCTTACACATAAATGTTCAGAAGAAAAAATCTTTTTATCAACAAATGAAGATTTAGTATTAGATCTAAACTTTTGATCAGGATAGGGCTTGCGAGACTTGAACTTCAAATTCTGAGCAAGAAGTTCCTGTGAGGCATTCTCCTTAGAGTCAAAGTTCATCATCACTTTCTCTTCCTGTATCAGAAGAGAGCTCAAAGTATTTAAATCAGGTAATTCATCTTCATTATGATATTTAGAGTTTAAGATAGAAATAAAATTCCTAAATCTTTCATGTATATTCAACTAAACAATAAAGTAGATTATTTTTTCACCAATTAAGTCACAATTGCATCCATCTAATTGTGCTTTGATATTTTTAATTTTGGCTAATAAATTAACTACTTTTTCATCTCCTTTCATAGGAGTCGTAAGCAATTCTAAAATAAGTTTAATAATCTTAGATAAGTGTGTACCTTCATGCATGGATTATAATTGTGTCCATACCTCTTTAGGATGTTCGATATTACCAATGTGTAGAATATATTCATCATTCAAATTACATAGAATCATGGAAAGGGCCTCCTACGTATGTTGTGAGAATGCATTCATATACGACCGGTAGCGCAAGCTCGCCTTCTGAAACAATCATCTAGAGTTTCCTCGCCATAAGTTTTGATTTGACCCTAATCTTCCAAATATTGTAATTGGCTCCATTTAGGATCTGAGATTTATCGAGGCAAAAGTAACTGGACGCCATTGTCTTTCAAATTTCTAAACTGAAAAGCATACCCCATTATGATATAATGCACCACTGAGTTAGAAACATATTAATCGAAAAATGACAATACCCATATTTTATGATTAAAAACTTGTATTATTTCATTAAAAAATCAAGTATTATAAATAATATTAATAGAACCAGATCTAAATTTATAGATCTAAAGAAACTATTTGACCATAACTAATTATGTCATAAAAATGCATACTAATTAACTTCCCATAATCAAATAATGACTGCATTATACCCCATACTTATCATAAAAAAATCCTGACCATATAAAAGAGAAGATGAAACCCCTAAGAACGTACAACTCCAAAATTATGAAAAATGCTAATGTAGATAAATATTTTTCCGGCTTAAATTTGATGTCTAAATGACCGTCATTATGCCTTATTTTTGGTCCGACGCGTGATTCGTCATGTGACCATCAATTTTAACACGTGAAATTTGCTTGATCTGTCGACTTAAATTTGACGTCTAAATGACACTCATTTTGCCTCATTTTTGGTCTATCGTGACGGTCATTTGATGGAAAATTTAACACAATGAGAATTTCCCTGTGTATTTCTAGAATGTGAATTTTTATCGCTTTCTAAAAGGTTCTGTTTAAATTTTCTAGTAAATTATAAAAAGATATTATAATTTATAAAACAACTATACATATCAACATAGTTTAAAAACAATGTATAGTTTAAACTTATATAACACTATAGTCATTGGATTTAATTTATTTTTTAACAATATAGTTGAAAACTAATTAGAAGAGGGTAAGGGGTCACACCGGAGGAAAAATTAAACTTGGAGTAAATTATATTTAGCCCCATTCCATGGATCTTCACCGCACCCAATAGGAAAAATTAATTTTTCTACATCCGTGGAAGATGTTTCCCTGTGAGAGACCTTGTTTTTACCTGAAAAATGTTTGAACTATTTGCAAATTATTTCAACCATACCTATGTATGAAGAGGAGAATAATTCTAACTTCCACCAAATAAGTTAGTTTGCCATTTTTATTTTTTACATGGATTTACAAATTTACTAAAAATAAATAAATTTAATATCAAAGTAACTTTGTAAATATTTTTAGAGAGGAAAAAGTATTTGAGAGGGTGTTTTACAAACAGAGGAACAAGTGATTGACCCGCCAATGGAAAAAATTGAAAGTGAAATTTCTATTTTCATAGTGGGTTGTCTCCATCTTAGGAGACTTAAATTTTTCCGGATAATTTTTATCCTCCACAAATTAAAAAACACAGAAAAACATTTATAATATCTAATGTATTAAATCAACTCTTACCTATGTAAGAAGAGTGGGTCCACATAAGATATAGTTCTTAATATAATTTTTATTCTATAAGATTAACCTTTAGTTTATAGGTTTAAATTTAAACAATAGTATAAATATTTTATACTATAGTTTTTCAAATTCAAATGTAACCCTCTTATTTAAAGGGGTACCAAGGACATAATTTTTTTATCTTCAAATAAAAATTAGATGAAAAAGAAAATAATTACACAAGGGTTAGAAGGGGTCTAACCAGGTCACCGGGGACATGAAATTAGACTTTAGCCAATAAGAAAAATTGAATTCCTACTTTCATGGATTGGTGTCTCCTTTTTAATCTTGATTTTATTTTCACTTGCACACATCTTAGAAACTATAGAAAAATAATAAAATATTTCAAATAGATTTAACCTTTACCTTAAATTCCATGTCCTGGTAATTCTTCCACACTGGATTTCACGCAGGTAAATATTATTCTAGGTCCCCTTTCACCTGTGCACACTCTAATCTAAAATAAAACATTAATTCCTCATAGAACATTTTAGATTGCACAAAAAAATGGGGAGAAGGGGGCCCGATGCATTTTAAATACCCTTTTGGGTTGGTTGAAAAAACACGTATAAATTAAATAAATTAAATACAAAATATTTGATCTTAATTAATTTAATTCACCTCACTCTGATACCATGTTAGAATTTGAGGATTATAATAAATACGGATTTAATCAATTTACATGTTAAATATTAACATATTATGTAATGTTAAAATGAATAATTAAATAAACATTACATCACTTAACTATATAAAGAATACTTTCAAAAAGTAAATAACACCAGACACAAGATTTATAGTGGAAACCCCGAAGGTAAAAAACCAATGTCAAAAAGTAACCTTTTATTACAAAGAACCTTTTTACATCTAGTTAATCACCTCCTCCTTTACTAACCCTAATCACAAGGGTAAAAACCTTTTATATAAATATTTCAATATATCAAATGAGGACCACCTTTTCAACCATGTCAGTTGACACATATACAAAGGTTTAGAATATTTAATAATAGAAATATAACTATTTCTTATTATTAAATATTTAACCTAAAGTATATTCCTAGGTTTGAATATTTACTAATAGAAATATAAATATTTCTTATTATTAAATATTTAACCTATAGTATAATGTTAGACCCATATTTAATTAAGGGGTGGTTAGCCCACTTAACCATTATGTTCTAACATTATGTACAAAAGAAACATTACCCCACTCTAACTTCGTTTCCCGCCCGACAATGCGTAACCAAGACTTGCTTCTCCGAGAATAAATAATAAGGAATAAAAGAATGGTTGTACTCAAAGAATGAAGATATACCAAAACAATATATGGGTGCTCTATTCCTCCAAAGGTAACAGTAACTCAGGGTATTCATTCTTGATTTTTGCCTCTAACTCATTCCAATCACCAAGTGCCTTCTTTTTCTTTTCGTGGATGTTTGCAAGTACTCTATCCATCTCATCAAAGGTCATATTTCCTCCCTCACTCTATAATACTCTATGGAAGTTTTCCAAACTTGAAACCATTATGTCCATTACATGCATATGTCGGGCTATAAGTTTCCCGATTTCCTTTCTCTTCTCCTTGTGAGGATCCTAGGATGTTGAGAGTGCATCACACTTCTCTTCCAATAATGCCGCCTCTCCTCACGCCCAAGATTTTCGTTTTTATTCAAGGACAAAATGTCATTTTCCTTTGCCAAAGTCCTTGTCTTAATGATTTCTTTTGGTTCTACACACATATGTAACATCGAATGTGCATTCTTCATTTCATCCTTCATCAGTATGAAGAAGAGATTCATACCCAACTATTCTATGCATTATTGTAGCCTTGGTTCTTTCCTTCGAGATGTAATATCCTCCTCTTTCTATGTAGTTGTCTCTCCCGTGGTCTCTCATGGTGTGCCCAACTACTTTTGATTAATAATTGCACAAAGTCTTGTAAGAAGTGTAAAGAGGACTAATAAGTCTAGTTGGTCTATTCATCAACATTTGAATGTGTGTCTATGATCTCCTTCCCCAACTATGCCGTAAAATCTAGAATATTCTTTTGTTTCTATTTATCCTTTTTCCACCCTTCGAAATTTGTTCCAATTGTTCTTTCAAGCTCTTATTTTCTTCCAAGAGAGCTCTTAGTGCTTTGTTGATTTGTCTATATTCCTATGTTCTACCTTAGTTGCCATTTTATTCAATGCATTACTTGCCTACTCATCGGTGAACTTTGTAGGCCTTACCATCCAATGTGTGGCTTGGTATTTCTTCTTTATTTTCCTCTTAATGCATGCATCTTATTTTACATCAAATTTAGGCTCATCAATATGAGTCTGCATGCTCCAAGAAATTTGTTTTCTAGTGCACAAGTTGGCCACTTTAGGGTCCATCAACTCCCATCCATAAATCTCCTCAGGATCCAAAGTGATTTGAAACCTAGCACGAATGATCTTTATGGGATAATTGACATACCCAGCTATGGGAGTTAGATATATCTCTCATTTGTCTCTACCAAAGCACCTAAATTTAGGTACATGCACCCCTTCATACAAAGTTAGGCCTTCCCTCACAACACCTATTTATTCATTCACAGGCTCATCGAAGGTCCACCCATATATTTCTCTTCATCTCCACCTACTTCTTTGCACTCCTCGAAGAGCTCTATATCATACTTCACCCCTTCCTCTCAAGTTTATTATATATCCATTTCAATAATAGGTGGTTTTATCTCTACACCTTTGCTTCCATCCAACTCCTCCTCCTCACCCTATCTTGGTATCTAATTATGTCATTTATTCTTCTATTGCATAGGCTTAGTGCAAGAGGTATTAGGCTTCTCAAGATGTGAGGGGCATGTGCTCTTACTTGTGCCTAGGGTCCTTGTTCTTCATCACCCTCAATTTTTGCTCCTTGACACCTCCAACATCCATCCTTATCTCCTTAGTTCATGTCTTCTCTCCTACTTCCTCTTCTTTCTACATGGGAGGTGTTTCCTCACACATTTTATTTACTCTAGATGTTGGCTACCTCCATGAGCCATGGTCCGAACCACCACTATCTTCCTTTAATTATTCTTCTTCTTTTGATACATCGTTGTCCACTCAAAATTCCCTGCTCTTAAGAAAGTGAAAATTCAAAATTTTGAATTTAAGTGTCTTCTCTATTGTACTTGATAATGTTAAAAGTCGAGAATTGAGAAAATCTACGTTTTGGGTCATTTTGTGTGCTTTTTGGGCTGTCGAACATTTACTGTCCCCACGTGTCCCAAGTTCAATTGGGCCCTCTGTTCCCGATCGGCGGTTTCCCCAAGTTTGTCTTTTTCGGGCCCGTCGGAACTTTTTGTCCCAAATGTCCCAAGTTCACCCGGACAAGTTGTTCCATTTTCGACCGAATCCCAACCAGCGTACCTCACACACTTTTGTCCCGCATGTCCAAAAAAGCATTTGCGCGTCTTTTCCCCACTTCGCCCGAATCGGCCAAGCCGCGTGCTTCGCGCTTTCGCGTCCCGCATGTCCCAAATGAACCAAGTGCCATTCGTGCTAATTTTTCCCGCTCTACCCAAATATCTTGCTTATTCAAATTGGTAGGTATGTATTAAATGCACATTAATTACCTTTCTCTCTCCTAAACGGCTATATAACAAGCGAACCCCTATGCGTTTTTCACTGCTACTTCCATGCTATCCTTTGCTCGAACCCTTGTAATCTAAATTTTTGCACACGTATCCATTTCCCTCTGTAATTCCTTCCCAAGTCTAGCTTGCAGCTCTGCCCTCCGAATTACTATCAACATGAAGATCAAATTTCAGGGACAGGAGCAAATCTCACCACTAGAGTCTGCCGTTCCCAATATCGGGGACAGTGAAGCTCACCATCTTGACTTTGGCAATTTTTGGTCGAGGATGGCAGATGCAAACCCTACACCAATGGCACAGATGATTCACGACAGTGGTCTAGCTTTCACTGGAGGTTTCCCAATCTCGGTGCAATGTGTTGATACAGTGCTTTCATGCGGAGCTCATTTCGACCCTGATTCGAGCGAATTGACCAACATACACGGGGAACTCATCGCCAAACTGGACGCTACCGCCATTAGCACTGCACTGAGGATTCCAGAAATGGATAATGCCATAGTTGTTTCCCAGAATCAAGCACAGGCCCTGTTCAATCAAGACAACGACAACTACAAGGCACGGGTGGCGAAGTCTTGGCTTAAAAACCCTAAGAAGGGAGCATCTCGTCTATCCAAGACTCTTTTCCAAGCTGATTTCAATGAAGAATTGTCGATTTTATAATCCTACTGGCTCGGGTTATGGGCTTACCCTCTACTAACGAATTCCATTTCTGGATGTGCCCGCTCATCAACATGGTGTGCGAGGGAACTCAAAACATCAACTGGGCAGAAATCATCAGCATGAACTTAGCGGAGCAGCTATCCAATGTACAACAAATGAAGAAATTCTACATGACTTCATACCTGATGTATACTCTGGCGGCATCAAGGCAATGGTTTGGTTTTTCTTACATCGATGCCCACAAGGATGATCCTGTATATGCCTACTACCCGCAGTTCACCCTAGAGACCAGCAATCACAATTTCCGAAGGGTAAATGATGCTTTCACCATGTACGTGGTCAGGCTTCTCGAGGGTGACACTGCTAGAAGGTTTTCTGACGAAGCCATGAACCTGATATCGCACTACGGTGCCTATTTTATCCAATTCAGAAAATTCTCCTATATCAGGCTTGCTGGCTATGAGAGCACCCCTCTGAGGCTTCCCATGTTCTGCAGTGATAAGATGGCTTTGATAGAAGTATGTAGGCAATTAGACAAATTACACAGAACCTGCAGAGACAAGAAGATTACCGGTTTGCACTTCCCCATCTCTTTGGGAAACTACACTTGTAAAATAGCCCTGGACGCACAGAATATAGAAAGAGCCCTGGCTCCCATCACTGTCCATTTCTTCAAGCCAAGAACTTGCTTCGACTTGAAGAAGTTCATTGAGCAGAACATCAAGATAATCTATCATCATAGGGCAGATACAGAAGACTATTGGGCTGACTGCGATGATTTTGAGGCTAGAAGGAGGCATTATGGCAGGTTCTCTCTACAATTGATCCAAGAACTCGGCTTGTACCAAGTTCCTGAAGGACTCAAGGATGAAAACTCTGATCTATACTCATATGAGTATGACAATGTGGTTAAGCACACTCCCTTGGAGGACTTGGATTGGTTCAAGAAAGAGAAAGATGATCTGGCCGAGATCCTGGCTCCAGTCTTAGTCAGGACTAAGATATGGTTTGATAAGAAAGTTCGAGAACTTAGGAGGCACTCAGGAGAATCCTCCTCTAAGGATGTTTCAACACCAAGGAGGGAAGCATCGACTCCAATATCAGACACACCTGTGCAAACCCCTCTGCCTCCTCATCAACGCAAGGACCTGCAGCTTCTACTCCTTCTTCATCCACCCAAGTATACCAGAAGAAATTCAAAGAGGTTAAGAAGGAGCCTGTGGAAAAGATCCTCAGAGAAAGCAGGTAGAATTACCTTTGGGATCAGAGAACATTATTGTTCTCAGTGAAAGTGAAGAGAGTGAAGTGCCAGCTCCTCTAAGTGCTCCTGAAGCTCCAACGGATAAAGATAAGGAAGTCCAGAGCACTGAACTTCCAAGTGCTATTGATTCCTCTGCAGCAATTGTCTCAAGCGCCCCACTCGTGTCTCAACTTGAGACAACAGCTGTGCAAACCTTGAGCATCATGAGCTCTCTGTCTCTTGGTCCTCTTGCCCCTCCTGCTACTTCCTCTTCCTCTTTTGCATGGGTGCAACCTTTTGTCGATAGTAGAAAGAGGAAATCTTCCTCTCGGAGCTCAGGGCCAAATTTTGATGTTATGGCAGCCTTGTTAGGCACTACTCCTTCTCGTGCCAAAAATCCAGAATCACCTCCAGGATAGTGTCTGATGCTCAGGGTCAGCAATTCCTGGAGATTGCTAAGCCTACAGTAGATAAATCAGAGCAGGACTTACAGGCATCTGACCTAGAATTCTCAAGGATTCCTATGGGAGAGTCTACCCCTGAAGGTGAGATCCACAACCTCCAGGAAACGGTCACAAGAGTCATTGGGAGGGTAGAGAAAGGGCAGCAAACTATTGAACAGTTGGAGGAACAAGCCCAGATTCTCACAGGTTTTATCAAATCTCTTTTGTCTAAGGACAAAGTTTTGGACCCTACCCCATTGACTACCCTTCCGCCACCTGTAATTTTGAGCCAAGATGAAGTACAGAGTATCAAAGACATGCACAAGTATTCCATCTATGGCAGAGCTATGGAGGCCATGGTGGAAGATATGCTTGTTGCAGGATTGAACTTCATCGATGAAGCTTTCAAACTCCACGGAAAGGTGAACAACTTGCAACAGAAGCTCTCCTCCACTATCGGGATCATAGATAAAGAGCTCAAACTTCTGGAGCAATTGCATAGTAGAGACCTTCGTCTCATGGGACAGACAGAGATGAGAACATTTTATTAGCGAATAAGGTTTTTGATGATGTAAAGGATAATCACAAAGTCCAGGGTTTACAGGCGTGGAGTGGAAGATCAAAGTCTTGGAGGAGGCTTTGGGAGAATCAAATAAATAGCTAGCGAGAAGGGTGAGGCTTTCAAGACACTGGTTGTATCTGCTTTCAAAGATATACATTGTCATCTTCAGGATGAAACTTCTGGTATGCCTTTTTCCTTGCAAGAAATCAAAGCTCAATTCAGAGCTTTTGTCAAAGATAATCTATTCAAGGAAAGCTCCATTTCCAAAGAGAAAATGAAGGAGATTTGCTCTCTTCAATCTGCCATTGAAGAAGCAAATAAAGACTATCATACTCATGTCGAGTTTGATAAGGAAATGGAGAAGTGCCTCGGATTTTGGACTCAGTCTACAGCCAACACGTCAGTCCCCGTGGCAGAGACATAGCCGAGGCGTTGAAGAGATTCAAGCAACATATTTTGAAGTCAGTGGGTCCCTCCCAGTCATAACCACCTATCTTCTTCTCCTTATTCTTCTCTTCTCTTCTAATTCTTTTTCTCGATTCATTGTAATAAGTTGAGGTATTGCGATTGGTAATCCTTAACTAATCTTTAGTTAAAAGAAGTGGTTACCAAGAGTAACTGATTTGTAAGCTATATAATGGCCTCTCCACACCATTTTGCAAAAAAGGAAGAACTTGGCTTATTTTCTGAAAGTGTAAATAGATCATAAAGAAATCAATACAGAAGGGCTTTTCATTCTTTGTCTATCTGATCTCTTTTATCCCCAAGCTTTTCATTTAATTTTGTGAAGATCATTTGTCTGTGTTATGTCAAGAAACTTTGTGTTCTAGCAGATGTTATTTACAGAACTTTGTGTCTTTAAATTCCATCTTATTTATATGATACAAATGATCTTGTTTCAATTCACTGTAACTTCGCATACATAAAGAATTACTCTGTTATCTATAATTCTGAGTGTTGCCTTTCTGCTCATTCTCGTATTCTCATTCCTCAGTCCTTTTGTAATTGATGATCTTTATAGAAAACACTTTCGTAATATCCAAGTTCAACCAGAAAATCATGTTTTGTATATTTGTAAATAGGTTCGTTTCTGAATAAGGGAACCTCTCCCATTAAAGAGGAGGGACTTCTTGTCCCCTGACTGTTGCTCTTCGTAAAGTCCTATTTGACGACCAACGATACTATGGGCTCTTTATCTTGCAACATACCCACCGTGTGTTTTCCCTTGGGAAGTTCAGGAAGCCTGAACTCATTTTCAATATATTTTCCATTTTCTAACTTGGGCTTAAGGTAGAGGTATACCTTAGATACATAAAGATTCCCAACTTACGAACTCATTGAGTTAATGCTTATATCATCTCGAGATCATCTTCTATATGTAAGTAAACATACATGGGTATACATATGTCTTCCTCGGTGTATGATAATCGTAGTCTACCTTATCTCGCATCAAGAACCAATCTGTACACGTTTGAAAATCTATGTACTAATTCCTGGAAGTAACGCATAGTGAATGCATAAGGCATTTTACACCAGGGGCTCCACTTTACATCCTTCATCCCAAATCTACCTATGCAAAAATGTTGGTATACAGTGAACTATGCCTTCTTATCTAATACCGAAGGGAGGTCCTTGGGTATTCTCCCTTCATATTCAAAGGATTCACGCAAACTCTTATACCAAAGCTCCAACCTTTTCTTATAAGGACCACTCGTAGATCCATCACATGTATATTTAACAAACCTATTTGTAAGGACTTTTTCTCTTCAAGAAACTACCAAATATTCTCCTTAGCCCATCGGGCACCCCAATTTCTACAACCACAAAAGGCAATAAAATAACACCAAAATTTATCTTATCCCCATGGTATGCTTCTTCAATAATGGTCTCATTAATGAAAGAGGAAAATTATATACAACTCCCTCTCGCCAATTTTTTGGTGATATGGAGCCATCTTTTTTTATGTGGCTCCGGTGCTCCCGATTATTCAACTTAGTGAGGAGGTGTGTGGCTTCCTTAATCAGAGGGTATTTTTCTAGCTTGATAATGTCCATCGCGTGCCCTCCTTTACATAAGACAATACAATCCTTGTAGCCTCCATGTCATTATCATGAGTGAGGAAATTGTTAATCTCATTGACCAAGCTCCATAATCCCTGTCAATTGACCAATCAAGAGTGTGGTAAGTCACATTCACCACCTACTGAAAATAAAATAACTCCTCATGTACATGAGACTTCAAACATTGATATAATTTCTTGAGTTCCCAAAGTATAAAAGCTCATACAACTGATCTAACTCCAACACCCACCAACAACTTCGAACCTACATTTTCATAGATGGCCATGTCATTCTCTATCCTCAAATTTGTTTTCAACACCAACTATTTGTCTAACTCATCCCTTTTATCCTTAGTTTAATTATTATAGTCGTTTACTTTACTACATCTGATATGGGATTCCCAATCCAATCCCACTATAACTCCTTTTGGATACTAAATTTTTGAAAACCTACTTTCGGAGGTGTCATCTACTTCCATTTCCACTTATTTTTTCTTCCTTCCCCTTGTGGTCGCTCTAGGTGCTCGTTTAGGTGCCATTGCAATAATAAAAAATTATTCTTGCAGTAAATTCAAGCTCTACAACTTAAAACACACATGCCCTAGCTTCTCCTCGAACCCTAAATTTTATATTTTCTCCCCACACACATGTGTTTTGCTCAAAACCCCTCTCTGATGGAGCTCCAAAAAATGTTGTGCACAAATCATGTTGGTTTGATGTCTATATTCACTCTTTCACATACTCCTATTCATCACTCTTGCTTGCTTTCAACTCGCTTGAACAATTCACTTCATAATTCAAGGTAAAAATGATATAAAGAACCCCTCCTTATATAAATTTTTCAAATTTCCTTACATTGATTACACTTCACAAACCACCATACTCAACATTATTTATGCCTTCTTGATTTTTCCACACTTTTTGTTGATTTTACACACCCCATTTGTAGCCTTTTGGCAAGCCCCTACTTCTCGGCTCTGAAACATCCTCTCACGCGCCTCCATGTGTTAAAGTACCTATCCACTGCACCTCATACCCAGTAGTTTTCATTCCTCTCCCTACCTCATGTTACACTATGCGTCCATCCATCTACGTCCGGTCTTCATCTATGAGAAATTTTCCTTAATTTGCACCTTTACCTCAAGAACATGCACCATATTTATTTTATGCATACCCATCCTCCGAGATCATTAAATCTTGTCCCATTTATCATGTATCTACTCCACCCTACACTAAAGGCATGCACGGTCCTCTCACATGAAATCACTTATATAGTAATCAACTCTTTGGTGCACAAGCGTGCTTATTACAACAAAACACTAAACTAAATTGAAAAAGCATAGCGACGATGAAAGGAAACACATATAAAGAAAATTCATTAAAGGAAAACCTAATCTAATTGGCACCAATGCCTTATTACAAACACAAAGAAGACTTATTTATAGTAGGAATTTAGCCTACTCCCATTGAAATAACCAGGAAACCATGTTCCATCTAGATCCCGTGAATCGATAAGTGTCTCAATCAAGTATATATGTCACCACATATGGTCCTAACCAATGCACCTTAAATTTTCCAGGGTGATAAGAAAACTTGGATTCATAAATCGAACCATCTGTCTAACTTCAAAATTCTTATTATTAATATTCCTATCATGGCATGCCTTATGTCTAGCCTTCTCTGTCTTCTATATCCAACATGCAACCGCATGCCTCTCATCCAACTGCATCATTTTTTCTATATGCTCTTCAAGTATTTTTTCATCATCCAAATTACCTACGCATGCAATATGCGGGGGGAAACATGAATTTGATTGGTAAAACAACCTCTATGCCAAACACCAACCGAAAGGGTATGGCTTTTTTCAAATGTTTGTAAGTAGTCATGTATCTACAAAGTACAACAAAGACTTTATCATCCTAGTCTTTCCTTCCAATATCACAGATCTTTGTCAATGTATGTCCCAATATCTTCTTGAAATCCTTAGCAGTTCCATTAGCTTGTGGGTGATAAGGTGTTGTCTTATGGTGTGCCACCATAAATCAACCAATAATATTATGATAGTCTCATTTAGAAAGTATGTGCCCTATCACTTGTCAAGATCAATAGATATCCATACCTCATTGATAATTTTTTCCCATAATAACCTTGTTGTTGTAGATTCCATGCAATCCTTTGTAGGTGATGCTTCTTCCCACCTAGTCAAATAATTTGTACATGTAATAATATAGCGTGAGCCGAGTCCTACATGCAAGTGGGGAAATAGGATCGATAAACTCAATTTCCCATTTCTCAAAAGGTTCTACACTCGCTATTGGTCTCAAAGGTATTTCATCTCTATGCCCAAGCTTCCCAAGGTGCTAACAATGATCACATGCCATGGAATTCTCTTTACAATCCTTATATAGTGTTTCCCACCAAAGGATAGCCAGTTAAATCTTGTGTGTGGTAGCATTTACTACATAATGTCCACCTACAATTACACCATGATATTTCTCCATTATATCTTCATGCTTATGTTTAGGTACACACCTGGTGTAAAACCTCATCACGACATAACTTGAATAAATCCCCACCGATCAACATATAAGGTGTGGCGTGTACGACAAGTTGTTTTCTTTCCAAGCTCTTCATCCCTTCAAGCGCCACACTAGCATGAAAAAAAGACAATAATATCTTCTAAATCGAGGGCACATAGTTCAATCAACACCTATACGTCCAAGATTATGTCTTTAATGTTATGTGCATCCTCGCTGAGTTAATCATTCATAAATGATCCATCCGAATTACTCTTCCCTAGTTTTAAACCCATTGTAAAGTCAAATTCTTGAAAAAAGAGAATCCACCAAAGATATGAGCCCCTGCAAAATTGGATTATTAACTAGGTAATTAAGTGTCATATGATATGTATAAAATATAAAGGTAGTTTTCATAAAATACTATATAAACTTGTGTAATGCATAAATCATTGACAATGCTTCACATTTTAGTTATATAATTTTTCTCATCTGGGGTCAACTTCCTACTCACAAAATAGATAGGATGATCAACAATCCCATCACTAGGTTGTGTTAACACTGCACCAATGGCCATGCCAGAGGCATCCACATGTACATGAAACAATTTATCCCAAGAAGGAAAGTGTAGAATGGGTGCAAAAGTAAGTGTTTCCTTTAATGTCTCAAATTCTATCTCGCTTCACCTCATCCCAATGAAACTTTCCTTTACCCTTCCAAACTCCTCCAAGGATGCAAAAATCTTAGCATATCGTGTAATGAACTTCCTATAGTATCATGTGTGTCCTAAGAACCCATACACCTCACTCTCGATTGGTATGCTCCTCTAAGCCCAAGATAACAACAACCTTAGTAAGATCTACTAACAGACATTCCTTACATATAATATGTCCTAACAAAGTTTGAAAGGGCGTTATAAAGATACACTTATTAATGTTCAAGGAGATGCTTAACTACACACACATCTCAAACATAAGTCTCAAGTTATCACAATGATCTTTTTCCAGCCCATACACAACCCAATCATCCAAATGAACTTGTAAAAACTTGTGTATAAAGTCTTCAAATGCTTGTACCACCATGCATGAAAAGACTAAGCGCATTTTTAACCTAAAGGGCATAATCTGTGTATGCAAAACTTCCCACTCGGTGGTTAAAGTTGTATTTTCTTGATATTCTTTAGACATCTGGGACCTGATGGTAACCATAGATTTTGTCAATGAAGGAGTAAATCTCAAGCCCTACAACGCCTTCCAATATCTCCTTTGTAAATGATGTAGGAAAAGTCTCTATGATACAAGCAGCATTCAATTCTCTATAATTAACATAGATCCTTATCCTACCATATTTATTTATGTTAATCACCATGGGGATAACCCACTTTGACTCCTCAATAGGCTCAATAATTCTAGATTTCAACATCTTATCAATTGTGTCCTTAACTTTGACATGTAGATTAGGATTACATTCCTTCCTTTAACTTTATATTCATCTCACCCAAAGAGTGAAGCACTCTCTTCAAATCTTGATAGCCTCATGGAAATAATTCTTAGAAATAACACAACATCTCAATAATATTTGCCACCTCTTGTTCGGACTCAATATTCTCTAATAATAGCCTCTTTAGGTTTTATATCTATCCCAATTTCGACCTTCTTAGTTTTCATATGCTCATGATACGTGTCACCTTTTCATCAAAGCACTATCCAAGACTTTGTGCATAGCCATAGTGTGATCAACATCCGATTCTCTACTTATTCATCATCAATCATATAAAATAGCTTACCCTTTTCTTTGTCCAGAAAGTGCACCCAATTTTTCCTCTTCTATCTCTTCTTCTTTAAAGTGTGCCTCCAAATATAACTCCCCAAACGTATATAATAGGAGTTCATGTTATCCACTTTTACACGCATGGAAAAATTGGACAACGGGGTCTGTTGAATTTTAGTTCTTCACATAAGAACTTGGGGTCTCTGACAGAAAAAAATTGTTCTTCGAGAATGTTTACAGGTGTTCTAGGATGGTTCAGGATCATTTTTGAACTATTTTCTCATGGCACAGGTTCCCAGAGGCCCAAGGTTTTCTCAAGTAAAGGATATTGGCACTTGCAGGTCCATCTCCAATAGACGAGAGCATAGATGATCATAATCGGATCACACCTAAAAAGGCCCTATTGTCATTACATAATCTTCACGGTTCATGGGAATGGTGGAAATTCATAATTTTGAGGTCAAGTGTGAAAATGCCCAGGAGAGAGGCTTTGAGCTCAAATGGCTTTCCAAGCTAAAGGACAAGTTGTAAGTTTTCAAGATACATTGGTAGCTCGGTTTGAGCTCACGGTTTATAATATGTTACCGAGGTAGGAATTGGGAAAAATACTTAACGAGCTTGGGACATAAACATGTGTAAATTCCCATGAAGATAGGCTCATCATACAATAATGTGGAGGATCATTTTGATAAGGGTCTCGGCGTTGGATGACGTTAGCTCGGTCAACATGTACACCACGGTGGGCTCAGGCTGAAGATCACAGTGTGAATATGGATTATTATTGCTATACATGTAGAGTGAGTCATTATCAAAGGGTCATGGCGTTGAAGAGACAAAGGAGTTGAGGGAAAGTTATGGGGATTTCCTCAGAACTAGTGTTTGGGATACTTCACAGGAAATGGATCGATGAGCCATGCGAGATTGGATGGTAAGTGGTAGCTCATAATCGAGCTTGGCGGTGGCAAATTGGTCGTCCTGATTGTGAATGTTAATATAACATGGGAACCCCGGTGTTTGGAGCACGAGAGAGCTCATCATATGGCTCAGGTGGTGAGTTCTAATCTAACATTGGTAGCTCTTACATCAAGAATGGGGCAAGTTTGAATAGATAAGGTGCTCACAGTATCGACATCATCAAGTTAGGTTGAATGGAGGCAATGTTTCAGAGGATGCATGGAGCTCATCATCGAAAATATTGAATTAGGCTTATTGTGTTTGACGTTGCAGCAAGGTGAAGCTGAGTCATATTTTTCAGGTGTGAAGCTCGAACAGATGTTCAAGAAAGTTGTAAGGATCACAGAGAGCTCGTGGGGATTGTGGAGATTGAAAACCAAATTTCTGAGCTTTGAAATAACATAGTTCATTGGGGATTTCAAGGGGCTGCGACCATGGTGGAAATGTCAAAATGGTAGGCCAAGCCAATAACTTTGCACATGGGAGTTTCAGAAAACATGACCAATATGGGAAGCGAGGGAGTTTTGGGAAATTTTGGGATCATTTCCCAATCGAGTGGGCAAACTGGCACATGAATTCCACACTTCCAACAACAAAATGGGGAGTTTGATCTGACACAATTGTAGTGGAGATTATGTCATGACAAACCATGATAAGAATCTCCATCATCGGGTAATTTGAAGTCTACAGCCATGGTGGAGAATTGAGGAAATTTTTCTAAGTCATCAAGAGAGCTCGGGTCCACCGAGGCTCCGCCAAGTTGTGGAAAATATGCTATTAAATCCCGAAGAAATAATCAGTCAATATACAACATGGTCAACATGAGGGAGTCCATTATGTTTCATAGTGAGTGGAGTGCCTAATTGGTCACCGAGTTACTAGCAATCCGGTGGATCTGCTTGGAGGTGGGCTAACCACTTAGAGCGTGAACCAAGGCAACATTAAAGGAGTCGAGTCAAAGAGAGTTGTAGAGGTGAGTTAAGTCGGTATTTCCACAAAACTCACAACATCAAGTCAAAATGTGGGTGTGAAGAATTAAAGATTGATTTTAATTTAACACATCTTGTTTGAAGGCTATAAGTAGATCATGGAGTGTAGAGGAATGGGCAAGACATTTTACAATAACACCAAGGCAACGAGCCTCAGGAGAACTTGGTGGTCACACAAGTCAAGCCAAGTTTAGAGTTTAAGGTATCTCGGTAAGAATAGACAGGGCTTAGTGGAAACTTATTTGGAAATGGAGAATACACAGAAACTTGGTTGAGGTAGAGGCGCTTATTGAATATTGACAAGGAGCTCATTCAAGATAAAATAAAGTGTGAATCTACATGTTGAAATCACCTATGGAAACAACATGAAACTCGGTGCAAATCTTAGAGGAAGTGCTCGATGTGGCCAAATACCATGACATAGAGAATTATGCAATTGGCAAGTGTTAGATACAATGTCGCTAGTGAATGTCATCCGAGCTCGCTAGACAGAGGCTACAAAAAGTTCACAAATGATACGGGTAGAACTAGATTGATTTCAGTGTCAATGCGGAGCATCCGGAGTTCGGTTGTGATAGGATTGGCTCATTTTACTCGATCCCATTGTAATGGGTCAGTCTTGGAATTAGCTCATTCACAATAATATGGCGAAGCTCTCTCGGCATATAGTCTTGATTTGGTGCTCAATGATGAGAATGGAACTTGACGCGCATGGAAAGGAGAGGTTTCTAAGGACTAGGTGAGTCGCTGGCAAGCTCAATGTTGACACAAATCACTTGGTGGACATAAGAAGTTGTGCTTGAGTCATGGATAGAAATCTCGATGGTGAGCTTCATCTAGAGCTAAATTGGAATCAAGATCAAGTTGGCCCGAGTTAGTGGAGAGTCAAGCGACGCATGAAGATCTAGCTTGAGTGTAGAATAATTTAGTAACTCACCCACTGAGTCGAATGAGATAGGTGCAAAAATTTCCTAAACCACTCATCAAATTTAAAGGTGATAAGCTCAATTCAATCTTAGTTTCAAGCATATCAAAGACAGCTCGGCCTCGATTCAAGCCGAGCTAGGTAATGATGTGGGGAACTCGGCAACATCGTGGTGGATCAACTCGATTTTGGGCTCATTCTAGAGTTGGGAGCCGAGTAACGCTTTGGCATGGAGTTGGTGAGTTCTCACACGGCACAAGGTGGTCATTTTAACGTGGTCGAGCTCACTATAACAAAAGTGAAAAGCTCCCAAGGTGAGCCAATGCATGGTTAGGTGTTTGAACCGAGTCACCAAAAATGAGAAAGCTCAATTAACTCAACTGTGTCAACATGGTGAGTCAATTCATGGAGGTTGAACTCGGTAGAGGATTTAGCTCGCTCGGTGGAGCCAAACCAAATAAATGAGATCGGTGCGGTTCTGAGGTGAGCTCGATTCTTGTAAAGGATTTCGGTGGTGAGTTCGTGTAGAGTAGTGTTTGGGCTTATCGGTTTTGATTCGTGGCGGTATAGAGGAGCTCATTGCCTAGCTTGGTGAGTTGGCTCGACAAGCCAACCACCAAGTTGGGATCTTTTTGGCCTTTTCTTCATGACCCCTCCCTCTTCGAGTCAAACCTTAGGTCGCAGGGTCCCACCATTAGTTGTTAATTAAATTAATATTTTTATTTTTAATATTTTAATAATAATATTTATTACTATTATTTAAATATTTTATATAAATATTCTTTTAATTAATTGAGAAGACTAGGTCAACTGGGTATTGATGACACGTGATGGAACCTTCTAAGTGGTTCAACTAATTATAATAAATACATCGTGTGCCTTCAATTTAGGAATGTAATTATGACCTTTACTCTTATCTCTCACATATTATTCTATAAATGTAAGTTGGAAGCTCATTCCAAGGGGTTCCAATAGGTCAAATAGGTTGGACAGTTAGACATCTTAGGCAAGTGTGTGTTTTTCAAGAGTCCTCTTTCTTCTACAAGTTGTCCTTGTATGTTGAGGGAACTTTCAAGCCTCCTTTTCAATACTTGTAATGGAAACCATTGCCTCTTCTGAATGTATGATGCATTGTGCATGTTATTGAAGTAATAAAAGTGTGTGTTTTGTGACTAATCTCGGTCCTTTCATCCTTTTATACTTCTTTGTGCCTTTTCTCATGCTTACAGGTACACTATGCAAGTTCACATTTCTATTGCAGGTTCTTGGAGTTCTGTGCTTATCAAGTGGTGGAGTATTACATGTAGTTGAGTTGTGGTGCTTGTTCACCCTTCTCAAGTTCATCCTTCTTCACTAGAAGACTGATAACTTGTTTGTCTGATCGAGTTTAACAAAGGAATGCTTGCTTCCTAGTTTGTGGTATTCTATACCCTCTCTAAGTTGTAGTAGGTGAAGTTGACTGTGGTGCATATACCCTCTTCAAATTAACCCTTCTTGAGTCTAGAAATGCCCTTTATTTAGTGCATCACCATCCCTAGTATAGTTTCATTTCTGCAAATCTCTTTCCCTAAAACCCATGAAATGTTAGCATAGGACTAGATAGCCATTTTATTACACTAAAAGTAGTACAACACTTAGTTTAGGAAGAGGGATTTGTCCTTCTCTTGAGGTTCACCTCGATCCCAAGTCCCACATCTTGAGAGGTGATCCCATGTGTCCCAATCACACCAAACATCATGTTCACATTCTTTCTATTCAGAGGGTGCAGTGATTTGGCGACAAAGCTTCAATTCATAGTCAAGATGATGACCCAAGTTGGAGAATGGATCAAGAAAAGGGATGTTCATGAATGTGATGTTAGTCAATCTTGTGATGGGAGGGCCCTACATTACCACCTTACAACCCTCTTTCCATGTCTCCATCCATATAGTTTCAAGTTGAAGCACATGATCCTAACCTTCCAGTTGCTACCCCTACGGTGGAATTCACTACTTCATCTTCTATTCCTCCATTCCATCATGAATCTTCCATGCCTCATTCTTCTAAATTTCCTTCTTTTCTACGAAGGCCACCAAGACAAGAAGCTAAATCTCTTCCACTTCCTCAAATGGTGAGTAAATCAATTGAATCCCAATTTGTCCCTTTTATGGTAGTCCCAAACCCATTTTGGGAGGAGTGTCATCAAGAAATGAGAAAAAGGGAGGAGTATATGGTTGAGGAGACTAGAAAAGGAGAGTATGTAAAGAATTTGAAGGATCGAGCTGCAAAACTTAACATCAAGCAAACTTCATTCCTTACTAAACCTTCACAGAAGTTGAGGCTCAAGAACAAGTGGAACAAACTAGTTTTGTACCAGAAACAAATCTAGAGCTGAATGAGGAAGACCATATTCATAATGCAAAATTCAAATTGGCTCCATATCTTCAGAGGAGGTTGAATCAGCTTAAGTGAAAAAACCTGTTGTACAAAATCAAGAGCCAACTCTCAATCTTCCAGAGAAGATCATGTGCAAGTTGAAAGACTCTCAAGTATACTAGCTGATTCTAATGAGTGTAATGATCCTAATTTCCATGCATGTCAAGAACTTACAGCTCTTATGGAAGGTGGTAGCATCTTTCCAAAGTCATCATTAGATGTTACAATCAGCCACAAAAAGTTTCATGAGACCAAGACAGATTCAGATATCGAGAATGTTGATGAGACCATACAGAGGATTCCAAATCCTTCCCTTTCTTCATTCTTACAAAACTCTGATCTCCTAGATGAATTTGATCTTTCTAATTTCATGTTTGAGGATGAGGACAATCGAGTGAACAAAATTCCAATCCAAAGAATACCATGGTGGAAGAAGTTAAATCTTTGCCACAACCAGAGAATGGAAAAACAAGCTATTTGTCAGATGTGGAGGAATTGAATCTTCCATGCGGCTTGATGAATGAAGGAAAAGAGGAGCACACGAGAAAGACTAATTCAGATTTAGAATTTGACGAGATGATGTCATCGAGAATTTCTTGCTCTCAATTGGGGAATCTAACGTAGTTGATGAACCAATGATGAAGGAAGGTTTTATGTTGAATGAGGAGATTGATAGTGAAGGTCAATCAAAGGAGGAGGAATTTTTAGATGAGCAACACATTTTAAACATTTGCAGTGGTTCAACATTGGAAACTACAAACAATCCAAAGGAGTTGCATGTTACAAAAGAAATCCTTGTTGCCAAGGAGGAAAACGGGTACAAAGAGGACATCACTTCAACACCATTTATCCAGGAATGTCTACAGGACTTCATTATCAAAGTTGAATCTTGGGGTAGTGGGAAAATTCAAAGGATGTGACCATGTCCCATCAGGTACCTAGCTTCATTAAAGCCAAAAGAGAAGCCAGAACCAATCACATTCATTCCAGAATGTGAGGATGAGTTTCACAATTTTGAGGATCAACTATAATGCCTCTATAAGAAAAATGCAGAGCAACTAAAAGAGGAATTATTTCTCTTTCTAGTTGATACCTCGGTGGACCAAGTGGAGAATTGGGCTTGTTTCAGTTTTTCACTCTCATTTTCAGCCATGTCCATTGTCAAATCATCTGCATGGAAATCCATTATGAGGAAAGGGAGCTATTTTGTACAACCAGTTGCAGGGTTTGTTTAACTCACATGTTCCTCCAGTTAGCATAGAGTAGGAATAGGGTTGTTTTCAGCAAAATAAGTGCATTGCACACCCTGCATGTTTCAATTGGCATGTATGGTTTTTAGTTTCAATGTGTTTTGTTTTTCGTTGTCACTCTTGTGTTGTTCTACACACTGTTTCATCATTGGATTTTTTCAAGGAGGAGAAAAGTTCAAATTTTCAAATAAATTTTCAAGATATCCCTAATTCCTTAGCTACTTCATTCAAAAGTTTTGCAGTATGCTCTAGATGCCAAGTGTTCATCAGATTCTATATACTTCATGCTTAGCATTCTAGGGAGGTCTAAGATCGGCAATGCTCAAAGGGATCTAGGATCCATCATGGATCAAATTAGTTACAGGATTCTAATATTGACTTCATGCCCAATGGACGACTTAAAGGCTACTGGAATCATGCTTAGCAAGCAATCATCCCGAGAGGTTGCCAAAAATGTTATCCATTTTTGTCCCTTGGGAAAAAATGGACAACGGGAGTGAATTGGACCCATAAAACATGAGAAGAATTCATGGGACATTTCAAGATAATTTTGTGTTTAAAGAATATTCATGGAGCCTGAGAATTTAAGGTTTTCTTGGAACAAAAATTTGGCCCTGATGGGCCCACATCCACTTAAAATAGGAAAAAAATGTAAAAATGTGTAACCAGCCCAAAGACACTACATTCGAACCCCCATGGCTCACTAACCCTAAAAATTATAAGGAAATTCTAAAAAAATGGGAGAAACTATACAAAAAGGGGTCAAATGGGCAATTGAGCTAACCAGCTTGCCCACCACTCATCGAGTTGGTATGCGAGATGGTTGGTAATTACAACAGAACAACTCAATGGCTCAATGAGCGATTCTCTTGAAAGGTAAGTAAGCTCATAGAAAATATGGACTCACCAATACATATGTTAGTGACATAGCTCAAGCTCTATGCGATGGCTTAGCCAATGTACAACCGATGAGTCAAAATTTCAGAGCTCACTTTACTGAGCTCTTTGTTTTTGATGCGAGGATGTCGGTGTATCGAATCATGCTAAAAAAATTGGTCAACCGAGTGGGGAAAATTATCCAAAGTGAGCTCATGCATGACTTAATGCGTGGTAATAGCTCGGTTAGGTGAGTTTCATTGTGTCCTCAGGTGAATCAACTCGGGCAGTAAAGGGGAGCTCGGTCATAACATCAACATTGAGTTGGATTGTGAGCATATCGGGAATTTCGATACAGCAGAAGAAATGATTTCGGGCTCACATGGGGCTAAGTTCGAAGCTCACAAATCCTAATTCAATGATAATACAAAATCGGTTCAGTGGGAAATGTTCGAGTTGGAACCAACTTGAGTTTTCAGTAGTGGCAAACAAAAGTAAAATTCCCGCACTCATTGGAATTACGGAGATTAGTGACCAAATGGCCAAATGGAACTTTGACTATGGATAACCAAGAAAAATGTCCCACAATGCGGGGATTCATGCGAGCATGGCTGGGGGATTTTGATGATGTCAAGCTAAGTCGATATTTCTGCAAGGTGGGAGAAATTTAACCAATCGCCATGGTGGAAATTTCATAATGGCAAGCCATCATGGGGCTTCCACGCAAAGAAGAAGTCTGAGTTAGTTACCGATTCACCAAGAGAGTCATCAGGAGAATTGAATGCATGAGAGAGTGGTGTGAAGCAGTTAAGGTGGCACCAAATTTGTTGTAAGAAGGATCTGGGGTGGAACACTGTGGATGACCAACATTGGCAGTTTCGTAAAGCATACAAACAATGCACAAGATTGATTCTAAGCTCATGAAGTGAAGATGTTTTTCGAACAGGAAGGGAGGATCGATTTTGGAAAAACTGAGTCGCAAGTTGTACATAAGCCAACTTGGGCACCATCGCATGGGCAAGGAATACAGTGATCTATATACTTAGGTATCAAACTGTTATGGAATCTACCATATGGTTGCCGAACGAGTTAAGGGGCATGCCTGACTACGGCCAAGACCGAGCATCCATCATGTCGACCGAGCTCACTAGACAAAGATTGAAAGACTTAAGCTTGTAGATCGGTTCGTTGAGGAGTCATGGATGCAAACCGAGAGGAGCTCAAGTTAGTCATGCCAAATCTTGGGAAGAATACATTACGGATAATACATAGGAGAAGCTCGTATTCAAAGTTTAATTGACCATCAAGATGAAGATCGCAGAACTCGATAACTTGAATCCATGAGAAGGTTGCTCAACACAAGGAACACAGTGGGTGCTCATAATGAACGGGTGAACATGACGAGCTCAATCATTCCATGTCAGAATAGTGTTTTGAATTGGCTTGATGTTGAATTCATGGGATATGGACGGGAGATAGCTCATGTCATCGAGTTATAGAATGAAAATCAATCGATTATTTAAATGATTAGTAATGGGAGGATTTAGCAATATCAAAACATAATGTGGTGGGAACTTAGGTTACAGTTAACGTAAGGGAAAGACAAGCTCACTAAGTTACCTTATTAGGTACGCCAAGTTGATCTTGAATGGTGTGTGGCGATCATCTATGGACTCAAAGATAAGACTCATTGGGTTCAGCTCAATCATTAAAGTCAGAGCAACAATGTGAGGAAGATGAAACTCGTAGCAAAGGGAAATTTCACCAAATCAATGAGTCAAGTTGAAATGAAGACAGGGTAGCTCACCTTGACAAGCTTAGTGCAGAAGCCCATAACATAGAGTCAACTCAACTTGGGTTAAGTTTTCAACATGTTCAGTGCATAGCTCGATCGGAGCTTATAGGAATATGATGAAGTGGCTCATCATGGAGTGGGAAAACAAGAAGGCATCACGCACAGGAAGATGAACCTCACCCGAGAAAAACTAACACAATATAGAGGAACTCGATCCAAAGTGATAATTAAGCTAAGAGCTCACCACTCGACATTAGGAGAAGAACTTGGTTGGAGTAAGGCATAAGTAGTCAAATCAAGTTATGAAAATGGAAGTTAACGAGTTTGAACGGGTTGGAAATGATAATGATTCGTAGGAGGAGAGTGCCATAAACATAATTCAACATGGATCTCGGGTGACCAAGTTTTAGTTGGAACCATGTAAACCAATCGATGGAAGAATATCGGTGGAGAGCTTGTTTTGGGTTCGACATGAAAGAAGTAGAAGGAGGTTGGCCACGGTGCTCAGTTCGACACATGAGAACTCGGTAAAACTAGTTAGAGGCTCGGTTCAAGGAGAAAATTCATCATAGGAGCTTGGCTCAATAAATTGTAGTGAAATGAGGAACTCGTTAAAGGGAGCTTGGTTGTGAATCAACTCGTTTGACGAAACAATGGGTAATAGGGAATGGAGGCCGAGAAGCTTGGTGTCAACGTACACACATGCCTGGGAGTCAAGGTGAGTTCAAAGGAGCTCATTGGATGATGCGGTGGTCAAAGAAGCTTGTTGTTGCCAAATGTGGAGAATGGAGAGAAACTCGTCAACCAACTTGGTGGGTTGGCAGGCGAGCCAACCACCGAGTTGGTCCATTTTTGCAAATTAAGCCTCTTCAAGGAAAACCAATTCAAAAGGGGCCCACCATAATTTTATTAGATTAATATTTTTATTTAAATATTTTAATAATGATATTTTTTTATTTAAATATTAGTTTAATTAATTAAGGAGAACTAGGTCAATCTAGGCATTAATGGCACATGATGGAAGCTTCTCAAAGTGGTTCAACCAATTGTAATAAATACATCATGTGCCTTCAATTTAGGAATGTAATTATGACCTTTCCTCTTCTCTCTCACATATTCTTCTATAAATGTAAGTTGGAAGCTCATTCCAAAGGGTTCCAATAGGTCAGATAGGTTGGAAGTTAGACATCTTAGGCAAGTGTGTGTTTTTCAAGAGTCCTCTTTCTTTTACAAGTTGTCCTTGTATGTTGAGGGAACTTTCAAGCCTCCTTTTCAAGACTGTAATGGAAACCATTTCCTCTTCTAAATGTATGATGCATTGTGCACATTATTGAAGTAATAAAATTGTGTTTTTTTGTGACTAATCTCGATCATTTCATCCTTCTATACTTCTTTGTGCCTTTTCTCATGCTTGCAGGTACAATGTGCAAGTTCACGTTTTTATTACAGGTTCTTGGAGATCTATGCTTATCAAGTGGTAGAGTATTGCATTAAGTTGAGTTGTGGTGCTTTTCCACCCTTCTCAATTTCATCCTTCTTCATTGGAATACTGATAACTTATTTGTCTGATTGATTTTAACAAAGGGAACACTTGCTTCCTAGCATATGGTATTCTATACCCTCTCTAAGTTGTAGTAGGTGAAGTTGACTTGTGGTGCATATACCCTCTTAAAATTAACCCTTCCTGAGTCTGAAACACCCTTTATTTGGTGCATCACCATCCCTAGTATATTTTTATTTTTGCAAATCTCTTTCCCTAAAACCCATGAAATGTTAGCATAGGACTAGATAGCCATTTTATTACACTAGGAGTAGTACAACACTTAGTTTAGGAAGAGGAAGTTGGCCTTCTCTAGAGGTTCACCTCAAGCCCAAGTCCCATAGCTTGAGAGGTGATCCCATGTGTCCCAATCACATCAAACGTCATGTTCACATTTTGGCCATTCAAAGGGTGCAGTGATTTGGCGACAATAGTTTTTGGCACGCTCGGTGGGACAATAGTTGGTACTTCTCTTCTCACTTACACAAGTCAAAGTACCTGGTGACTCTATATCTTTGGATTCCAAATCTCAGTGCGTTAACTTATGTGAAGAATTCAAACAAGAGCTTCTTCAAAGAAAGGAAATCATCAACATATCGAACTTTCCTTGTCTCCTTCAAGGAGAAGGAAAAGAGGCATCTCAACATCACCCATTGTAACATTACTTCATTTCATTAATTTGTTGTGCTCTTAGTGAAATTTTAGCCTTACGAGGCATACCCAAGCACACTGTTGGCGACTCCATTGGTAAAAGTGACCCATTCTCTATGTTGCGGACTTTCGCTTTCACCCATTTCCATCTAGTTTTATTCAACATATTTCCATTCATGAAGCGGTGCTATTATGGCTTCATTTCCAAAGAGGGATTCCCATTTGCAGCAATGGTTCTTTCCATCTTCAGGCTATCCACCTCCAAACTAATTTCATGATGAGTATCAGTTTGAGCATGCATGTCCACATGAGAAAGATGCAGATCAATTCAGTTACCCACCAGTGGGGGATACCTTGAAGAACAATGGCATGTAGATTCTAGAATCTATCCTACACCTAAAGAAGACCACTTGCAGAAGAAGGTTCAAGAGTTGGAGTATAACATGGTGTAAATAAGGACCAATGAAATGATAAAGGAATCCTAGGTTGGCTTCAAAATTCCATACCCATGGACTGGCCCTATACCATGTGAGCTTAATCCTCAACAAAAGCTTCAATTCATAATCAATACAATGACTCAAGTTGGAGAATGGATCAAGAAGAGGGACGTTCACGAATATAATGTTAGTCAATCCTATCAATGGGAGGTCCTTGCATTACCACCTTATAACCCTCTTTCCATGTCTCCATCCATGTAGTTTCAACTTGAAGCACATGATCCTAACCTTCCATTTGTTACCCCTGCGGTGGAATTTGATACTTCATCTTCTATTCCTCCATTCCATCATGAATATTCCATGCCTCGTTCTTCTAAAGTTCCTTCTTTTCTACGAAGGCCACCAAGACAAGAATCTGAATCTCTTCCACTTCCTCAAATGGTGAGTAAATCAGTTGAATCCCAATTCGTCCCTCATCTGGTAGTCCCAAACCCATTTTGGGAGGAGCATCTTCAAGAAATGAGAAAAAGGGAGGAGTATATGGTTGAGGAGACTAGAAAAGGAGAGCATGCAAAGAATTTGAAGAAATGGGCTGCAAAACTTAACATCAAGAAAACTTCATTCCTAACTAAACCTCCTATAGAATTTGAGGCTCAAGAACAGAGACAGAACAAACTAGTTTTGTACCAGAAACAAATCCAGAGCTAAATGAGGAAGACCAACAATCTACCTATTCAGAATGCAACATTCATATTGGCTTCATATCTTTAGAGGAGGTTGAATCACCACAAGTGAAAAAACCAGTTATAGAAAAGCAAGAGCCAACTCCAAATCCGCCAGGGGAAGATCATGTGCCATTTGAAGAAGAATGACTCTCAAGTGTACAAGGTAGTTCTAGTGGATGCAATGATCCTAATTTCCATGCATGTCAAGAACTGGCAGCACTTTTGGAAGATGGTAGCATCTTTCCAAAGTCATCATTAAATGTTACAATCAGCCACAAGGAGTTTCATGAGACTAAGGTAGATTCAATAGTCATTAACGTGGATGAGACCTTGCAGAGGCTTCCAAATCCTTTTTCCTCTCTATCTTCTCAAAACTCTGATTTCTTAGATGAATTTTATCTTACAAATTTCATGTTTGAAAATGAAGAATATCAAGGTGAAGGAGGTTCTAGTTCGGAGGATACTCAGATTGTAGAGGAACTTTTACACAGTCAGAGAATGAAGAAGTAGATTATCTATCGATTATCTATCGAATGAATAATGAGAATGTTTTGATGGACAAGAGCCTATGGAACTTGAAAAATTTTCTATTCCATCACTTATTTTCCAAAGCAAAGTGTCGAGTGTTGTGGAGGGACGTGCTCAAGAACAACTCATTATTCATAACTGTCCTTTGCAATCAAAATTGGGGGATTTGATTCTTCCATATCCCTCATCACACATAAAGGAGGAATACACAGGAGAATCTTGGACCAATCTAGAAGCATTGAATGAATATTATGCCATGGAGAGATTTATGTTTTCAATTACGGAACTTGTTTTGGTTAATAAATTTGTCATAGAGGAAAGTATTCTTGAAGATTTTTATTCCCATAACAATCTTCAAAAGATGCAAATTGGAGGGTTTGACCTTTCAAATTCCATGTCAAATGAGGGAGATGTCACTGCAATACCATCTGCATCAGTGAAAGATCAGTTATTTGTAAATGGGCAACAAGAGGGAAATCAGGTCGTGAATAACCATCTTTTTCGAGGATGTCTTCAGCAAGAATTTCTTGTTAAAATTGAAGTTCAGACAAACAAGAATATTCAACGGGTTAGACCATGTCCTATCAGTACAGCTTCATTGAAGGCGGAAGAGAAGCCGTAACCAATCACATTCATTCCGAAATGTGAAGATGAGTTTCACAATTACGAGGATTAGCTTAAATGCCTCTACAGGACAAACGTAGAACAACTGAAAGAGGAATTATTTCTCTTTCCACTTGATACCTCGGTGGACCAAGTGGATAATTGGGATCATTTCAGTTTTTCACTCTCATTTTCAGCCATGTCCATTATCACATCATCTTCATGGCTACCCATTATAAGGACATGAAGCTATTTTGCACAACTAGTTGTAGGTTTTGTTTAGCTTTCCTATGCCACCAGTTAGCATAGAGTAGGAATAGGTTTTCTTTCAGCAGAATAAGTGCATTGCACACCCTGCATGTTTCAATTGAGGCATGTATGGTTTTCATTTTAGTGTGTTTTTATTTCGTTGTCATCACTCTTGTGTTGTTACATAGATTGTTTCATCATTGGAAGGTATTCGAAGAAGGGAGGATAAAAGTTTCCATAAGAGTTTCATAATGTTACTTCAAAATTCACAAAAATTCAATAGATGCCAAGTACTCATCGATTCAATATACTTCATGCTTTGCATTCCAGGAAGGTCCAAGTTCGGTAATGTTCAAGGGGATTCTAGGATCCATCACAAGGAACCAAATCAGTTTCAGGATTCCAATATTGACTCCATGCCCAATGGATGACTTAAGGCTAGTAGAATCATGCTTAGCAGACAATCATGCCCGAGAGGTCACCAAAAATGTTATCCAATTTTACACGCATGGAAAATTGGACAACGGGTCCTGTTGAATTTTAGGTCTTCACAGAAGAACTTGGGGCCTACAGGAAAAATTTTGTGCTTCAAGAATGTTTACGGTGTTCTAGGATGGTTCAGGATCATTTTTGAACTATTTTCTCATTTCCCAGGTTTTAGAGGCCCAAGGTTTTCTCAGGGAAAGGAGATTGGCACTTGCGAGCCCATCTCCAACCAACGAGGGCATAGATGATCAGAATCAGATCACACCTAAAAAGGCCCTATTGTCATTTCATAATCTTCACGGTTCAAGGGAATGGTGGAAATTCAGAAGTTTTGAGGTCAAGTGTGAAAATTCCCAGGAGGGAGGCTTCGAGCTCAAATGGCTCGCCGAGCTAAAGGACAAGTTGTAAGTTTTCAAGATACATTTGTAGCTCGTTTTGAGCTCATGGTTTATAACATGTTACCAAGGTAGGCATTAAAACAAATACTTAACGAGATAGAGACATAAACAAGTGAAAATTCCCACAAAGATAGGCTCGTTGTACAGCAATGTCAAGGATTGTTTTGACAAGGGTCTCAGCGTTGGCTATGGTTGGCTTGGTCAACATGTACATGAGTGGGCTCGGCTGGAAGATCACAGTGTGAATATGGATGATTTTTACTATACATGTAGAGCGAGCCGTTATCAAAGGGTCATGGCATTGAAGAGACGAAGGAGTTAAGGGAAAGCTATGGGGATTTCCTCAAGCCTCGTGTTCAATATTCTTCATAGGAAATGGATCGACGAGCCATGCGAAATCAAATGGTAGGTGGTAGCTCGTAATCGAGCTTGGCAGTGACGCATTGGTCATATTGATAGTGAATGGTCAATATAACACGGGAACCTGAAATTTTGAGCACGAAGATCTCATCATATGGCTCAGGTGGCGAGTTCTAATCTGACGTTGAATTAGGATTATTGTGTTTGACGTTATAGTAAGGTGAAGCTAAGTCATATTTATCAGGTGCAAAGCTCGAACAAATGTTCAGGAAAGTTGTAAGGATCACAGAGAGCTCATGGGGATTGTGGATATTGAAAATCAAATTTTTGAGCTTTGAAATAACATAGTTCGTTTGGGATTTCAAGGGGCCTGCGGCCATGGTGGAAAATTTGAAATGGCAAGCCAAGCCAATAACTCCGTGCAGGGGAGTTTTGGGAAATCTTGACCAAGATGGGAAGTGAGGGGAGTTTCGGGAAATTTTGGGATCATTTCCCAGTCGAGTGGGCAAACTAGTGCATGAATTTCATGCTTCCAACATTAAAATGGGGAGTTTGATCTGACGCAGTTGTAGTGGAGATTATGCCATGACAAACCATCATAATAATCTTTGTGATTGGGTAATTTGAAGTCTACAGGCATGGTGGAGAATTGAGGAAATTTTTCTAAGTCATCAAGAGAGCTCAAGTCCACTGAGGTGCCCCGCCAAGTTGTGGAAAATATGATATTAAATCCCGGAAGAAAGAATCAGTCAATATACAACATGGTCGACATGAGGGAGTCCATTATGTTTTAGAGTGAGTGGAGTGCCTAATTGGTCACCGAGTTACTAGAAATCAAGTGGATCTGTTTTTGGATGCAAGCTAACCACTTAGAGTGAACCAAGGCAACATTAAAGGAGTCGGTCGAGAAGAGTTGTATAGGCTGCTGAGTTAAGTTGGTTTTTCCACAGAATTCGCAACAGCAAGTCAAAATGTGGGTGTAAAGGATTGAATATTGATTTGAATTTAACACAGCTTGTTTGAAGGTTACAAGGAGCTCATGGAGTGTAGAGGAACACATAAGACATTCTACAGTAACACCAAGGCAACGAGCCTTAGGAGAAATTGGTGGTCATACAATTCGAGAGCCAAGTTTAGATTTTAAGGTAGCTTGGTAAGAATAGACAAGGCTTAGTGGAAAGTTATTTGCAAATGGTGAATACATGGGAAACTTGGTCGAGGTAGATGGCAGTTATCGAATGTTGACAAGGGAGCTCATTCAAGATAAAATAAAGTGTGAATCTACATGTCCTATGGAAACAACATGAAACTTGGTGCAAATCTTAGAGGAAGTGCTCGATGCGACTAACTACCATGACATAGAGAATTATACAGTTGGTAGGTGTCAGATATAATGTGGCTCATGAATATCAGCCGAGCTCACTAAACAGAGGCTAAGGTGAGTTCACAGATGATATAGGAATAACTCAATTGATTTCAGGTGTAAATGTAAAGCGTTCGGAGTTCGGTTACGAGAGGAGTGGTTCATTTTACTCGAGCCTGTTGCAATGGATTAGTCTTGGAATTAGCTCACTCACAACAATATGGCAGAGCTCACTCGACATCAAGTCTTGATTCAACGCTCAGCGACGAGAATGGAACTCGATGTGCATGGCAAGGAGAGGTGTTCCAAGGACTATACGAATCAGTGGTGAGCTCAATGTTGACACAGATCGCTCAGTGGATGTAGGAAGTTGTGCTCGAGTCATGGATAGAAAGCTCGATGGCGAGCTTAGTGTAGAGCTAAATGGGAATCAAGACCAAGTTGGCCCGAGTTAGTGGAGAGTTAAGTGATGCACAAAGATCTAGCTCGAGTGTAGAATAATTTAGTAACTCACCCACTGAGTCGGAATGAGAGAGGTGTGAAAATTTCCTGAACCACTCAGCGAATTCAAAGGTGATAAGCTCGATTTGAGCTTAGTTTCAAGCAGATCGAAGAGATCTCGACCTCAATTTAAGACAAGCTAGGAAATGATGTGGAGAACTTGGCATCTATGGTGGATCAACTCATTTTGGGCTCATTGCAGAGTTGGGAGCTGAGTCGCGTTCAGCATGGAGTTGGTGAGTTCTCACATGGCACAAGGTGGTCATTTTTACTAGGGTCGAGCTCGCTGCAACAAAGGTGAAATAGCTCACAGTGAGCCAATGCATGGTTGGGTGTTTGAACTAAGTCACCAAAAAGTGAGCAATCTCAAATGACTCAACTGTGTGGACATGGTGAGTCAATTCGTGGAGGTTGAACTCAGCAGGAGTTGGCTTGCTCGGTCAAGCCAAACTAAAAATGAAGGAGATCGGTGCAGTTACAAAGGTGAGCTCGATTCTTACAAAGGAGTTTAGCGGTGAGTTTGTGCAGAGTAGTGTTTGGGCTAGTCAGTTTAGATGCATCAATAGAAGTAGCTCAGTCATGGTGGTATGGAGGAGCTCATTGTGCAGCTCGGTGAGCCAACCACTGAGTTGGATCTTTTTTGGCCTTTTCTTCATGACCCCTCCCTCTTCGAGTCAAACCGGTCAACGGGGGGTCCCACCATTAGTTGTTAATTAAATTAATATTTTTATTTTTAATATTTTAATAATAATATTTATTACTATTATTTAAATATTTTATATAAATATTTTTTTAATTAATTGAGAAGACTATGTCAACTGGGTATTAATGACACATGATGGAACCTTCTAAGTAGTTCAACTAATTATAATAAATACATCATGTGCCTTCAATTTAGGAATGTAATTATGACCTTTCCTCTTATCTCTCACATATTATTCTATAAATCTAAGTTGGTTGCTCATTCCAAGGGGTTCCAACAGGACAGATAGGTTGGACAGTTAGACATCTTAGGCAAGTGTGTGTTTTTCAAGAGTCCTCTTTCTTCTACAAGTTGTCCTTGTATGTTGAGGGAACTTTCAAGCCTCCTTTTCAAGACTATAATGGCAACCATTACCTCTTTTGAATGTATGATGCATTGTGCACGTTATTAAAGTAATAAAAGTGTGTGTTTTGTGACTAATCTCGGTCCTTTCATCCTTCTATACTTCTTTGTGCCTTTTCTCATGCTTGCAAGTACACTGTGCAAGTTCACATTTCTATTGCAAGTTCTTGGATTTTTGTGCTTATCAAGTGGTGGAGTATTACATGTAGTTGATTTGTGGTGCTTGTTCACCCTTCTCAAGTTCATCCTTCTTCACTAGAAGACTGATAACTTGTTTGTCTGATCGAGTTTAACAAAGGGAATGCTTGCTTCCTAGTCTGTGGTATTCTATACCCTCTCTAAGTTGCAGTAGGTGAAGTTGACCTATGGTGCATATACCCTCTTTAAACTAACCATTCTTTAGTCTAGAAATGCCCTTTATTTGGTGCATCACCATCCCTAGTATAGTTTCATTTTTGCAAATCTCTTTCCTAAAACCCATGAAATGTTAGCATAGGAATATATAGCCATTTTGTTACACTATGAGTAGTACAACATTTAGTTTAGGAAGAGGAAGACGGCCTTCTTTGAAGGTTTACCTTGAGCCCAAGTCCCACAACTTGAGAGTTAATCCCATGTGTCCCAATCACACTAAATGTCTTGTTCACATTTGGTCATTCGGAGGGTGTAGTGATTTTGCGACAATAGTTCCTCAACTTTTGTACTATCCCCATTATAAGGTGCTTGATAATATTTAATTCTTATTTTCACTGGAGGTTTAGTAGAAAAATAATCAAAGTTATTAACCATACTGTTTTCCAATTTTGCACACATGGCAAGATTGGACAAGGGGGTCCTATCACGTTCAAAATGAAATAGTAGTCCCAGGAACCCATCTCCGGTTATTATCGAGATACAAAAATTAAAAATAATTCTTAAATTGCATATGAGAGATCACCTAGCATCGAAAGGCACCTAGTTTATCTCAACTCAGTGAAGAGTTCGGGGTCAAGTTGATAGAGAATCTGGTGTCAAATTGATAGTCATCTCGAAATCATCTCGGTAGAGACTCTCAGTTGTAAGAGCTCGACGATGGTCTTGTTAATGCAAAATATAGCTCGTTGAAAATTGACGAATGAAAGGAACTCTACAAGGATCTCGGTAGAGATCGATGCAAAAATATCTAAAGGCCAAGTCAGGGAGAGTCAAAGTTAACATGATGCCAGGTTTAATCCATTAAGACAGTGCTCAACCAACCACTTGGGAGAATTATCTTGTTTGACCGAGATGATATGAAATTATGCAGATATGGGAGGTTCAACATCATTGAATCTTAGGTTTGTAATTACGTAATGGAAGGACTTCTATCGACCCAGGAAGATAGTATAAGCACCATAGAATACCAATGTAAAATTGAGTCAAACCGACATCTTAAAAAGAGCTGTGAATTATAATGGTGTTCAGACCTTCCTCGGCCGAGTATTCGGTGCACAGGCAGCAGGCATGTTGCAGTATAGTAAGAGTTCTTTTGAGCACTTCCAACAAGCAGGTTGTCCAACTATGTTGTTATCTGTTCAGCATCGAATGCATCCTCAAATTCGGGATTTTCCTTCAAGATATTTTTATGAAAATCGATTAAGTGACAGTGAGAGTGTTACCGGGAGACCTGATGAAATTTATTACAAAGATTCTCTATCGAGACCTTACTTGTTTTACGATGTAACTCATGGAAGTGGATCTCATAGAGGTGGAACTATTTCATATCAGAATATTCATGAAGCATAATTTGCTTTGCAATTATATGAGCATCTTCAACGAGCCACTAGGTCATCAGGCATAAAGGTTTCTGTCAAAATTATCACACCTTACAAGCTACAGCTGAAATGTTTGCACCGAGAAAATGATGTCTCCTCATGCTGAGTGGAAAAGTGGAAATCGGTGGCCATCTGTCCAAAATGAAATATGGCCAAATGATAATGAAACCCCACACTCCAATCCCGGACGTGGAAAATAAGGTGAGCATTGCCAAGGGAAATGACGTGATGTCAAGCCATTGAAAAATTCCGGGCGTGGGAGAAGTTTGAGTCTACTTGCCAAAAATCGGGAGCACGATCATGGCAAGCCGCAGGTAATTCCACGCATGGGAAACATTTCACTATATTTCCAAGTGGGTTTTTATGAATGGCAGACCGAGTAGGTAATCCCACACATGGGAAACATTTTACTATATTTCCAAGGTCGGAGATTTGATGATGGCAGTCCAAGCTGTTCACTCCGCGTAGGGGAGATTCAGGCAAGCACCGCCAAGTGGAAATATTGGGTTGGTAAACCATGATCAGACTTCCGTGAATGGGAGAAATCGGATCAAATTGCCAAGTGGAGATCATAAGATGGCAATCCATCATGAGAATTCCACGTAGTTTGGAGTGGTCCGAGTCTTTGTGTGAGTCACCAGGAGGAAGTTGATGACCGAGGGATGGCGAGTGAATCGCCATATAAACCGGTGAATAAGGAATGACGCCAGGTTGGAGGAACGAGTCAAATGCCGAGTGGAGTGGCGAGTGCATGAAGATCAAAGGATGTGAGGAAAGAAAGGCCAATCAATCGTTTCATTCTACGCCTTCATCTCCAGAGACACAAGGATTCTTTGATCATCCTTGGTGAGATTGCAGAAGACAAATTTCACATCCACTCTTGCATGGACTGTGGATTGGGTTCCATAGATCATACGAAGAAAGTGTCTCTTTTCATACAGATCCACCCTTGTTAGGATTCCAATCAGAATACTGAACTGTTCAGACTTTGAGTCAGCTTTAATGGCTGCCATGACCTTCTCCTCATCCTCTGTATAATTCTAAACTTGATGTGGGCAGGTGACAAGCTCCCACGCACAGGCAATAGGCATGTTGCAGTATAGTAGAAGCCTTTTGGATGCTTCCAGCAAGTAGGTTGACCAACTATGTTGTTATCTGTTCAGTATCGAATGGTAGCTGTAGGAAACAAATATTCACTACCGTGTACGATGGATTGGAGTCACGCTATTCAAGGCTTCATAAAATTTCCCTGAATCAGGAGATGAAGGTTTATTACGGTGCAGAATGAAACGATTCATATTGCTCAGCATTTTTTGTGTTGTTTCATGAAGTTTAAACGTGGAATGCATAAATGGCCTCGAGTTGACCAAGGAAAACAATAAGAATTGAGTTTGATAGCTCACCATTCAAAGGACTCAATGCAAAAGAGCTTGATTTCCAAGGCAAGGAAAGAGTTAGTGTGGGGTTCAAAATCGATTGCAACACCGAGTTAGAGGATTCGAAACTCACCGAGTTGGGATTTGTGCAGATTCTATCCACATGGACCCCCCTCCTCTTCAAGTCAAACGGGTCAACGGGGGGTCCCCGACATTATGTTAATTAAATTAATATTTTTATTTAAATATTTTAATAATAATATTTATTATTATTATTTAAATATTCTTTTAATTAATTGAGAAGACTAGGTCATCAGGAAATTAATGACCCGTGATGGAACCTTCTCGGTGGTTCAACTAAGCGTAATAAATACATCATGGGCTTTCAATTTAGGGATGTAATTATGACCATTTCCTCTTCTTTCTCACATATTCTTCTATAAATGTAAGTTGGAAGCTCATTTCAAAGGGTTCCAAATTCAGTTGCATAAGTTGACAGTTAGATATCTCAGGCGAGTATATGCTTTTCAAGAGTCCTCTCTCTTCTACAAGTTGTTCTTGTGTGTTGAGAGAACTTTCAAGCCTCCTCTTCAAGACTGTAATGGCAACTATTGCCTCTTCTAAATGTATGATGCATTGTGCATGTTATTGAAGCAATAAAAGTGTGTGTTTTGTGACTAATCTCGGTCCTTTCATCCTTCTATGCTTCTTTGTGCCTTTCTTGTACTTACAGGTACACTATGCAAGTTTAAGTTTCTATTACAGGTTCTTGGAGTTCTGTGCTTATCGAGTGGTGGAGTATTGCATGCAGTTGAGTTGTGGTGTCTATTCACCCTTCTTGAGTTCATCCTTCTTCACTAGGAAATTGGTATACTTCTCGGTCTGATAAAGTTTAACAAGGGGAATGCATGTCTCTTAGTTTGTGGTATCATGTACCCTCTCTAAGTTGTAGTAGGTGAGGTTGACCTGTGGTGCACACACCCTCTTCAAATTAACCCTTCCTGAGTCTAGAAATACCCTTTATTTGGTGCATCACCATCCCTAGTATAGTTTCATTTATGTAAATCTCTTTCCCTAAAACCCCATGAAAATGTTAGCATAGGATTAGATAATCATTTTTGTTACACTAGGAGTAGTACAACACTTAGTTTAGGAAGAGGAAGTCGGCCTTCTCCGAAGGTTCACCTCGAGCCCAAGTCCCACAACTTGAGAGGTGATCCCATGTGTCCCAATCACACCGAACGTCCTATTCACATCCTGGCCATTCGGAGGGTGCAGTGATTTGGTGACAACACATACCTGAGGTCATCTCCCGCCAATTCATTGTTTCTCTTATTAACTTAGCATGAACATACCATGTATGCACACAGCCGCTCAAAGTGGCATAGAACTTATACACTCAAAGGCATGGTGGAAAGGCCTCCTACCCCTCCATCTAGAGTCTCTCACACTTCTGAACATGATGCGAAGTAGAATCCTTCCCATGAAATTTGCATATCTCTGAAGGTACATTTTTCCTTAAAAACCTAGTGGAGAAAGTGATTCTCACCTCTCACCACTCTAAAAGTTTATCTCTATGTGTAGTCCACCAACGTGTGGTTTTCCTGGATAGGGTATAAGTCAACATATTTCTTCTATCACCCACATTCATCCATAAGGATTCCATGGTGCACATAAATACATTGGGGTTTCCTTCACGAGTATACCGAGGTACCTTTTTATGACCCAAATGATGAATAATGTGTGGCCTAATCATACTTATAACTTAGTTCTTAATCTCTCGCCCAACCATCTCATAAGTTTTATACGCCCAATTATCACAGGAAATATTGGTTATATCACTCATAGACTAAGCATCATTCCACCGAATAACACCTTTCTTAGAAGGATCAAGCACTTCATGATCCCTAAATTTTTATGCATATATCTTGTTTAGATCCTCTTCACTCAAGGGTTCTACATAAGGTGCAACCTTCCCATCTGTCAAAGGAATAATGACGTGCTCCTCTTTATTCTCAAAACTGATATAACCTTTATTAAAGCACACATCAACATTAGTCACGTAACACCAAGGTTGCACAAGCAATGCTGGAAAACTATCCGCTTCTACAAGCACGAAGATCTCAAAATCCCTAGTAAACATGGCTCCTTGTATAGTAATAGTGGTATCTTTCAATACTCTAATGGGTGTGACTCTAGTCTTGTTCACCATGTACAACACATTCGAAGAGGGATATAATGGTGGTCTCCCCGTCTAATTCCATGTATCCAAAGTGACTACATTTACTTCTACACCTATATCAATCAATATGTTACTCAACAACTACCCATCAACAACTACGTTCAAGGTTATCTCTTTATCATACTCAATGTTGTGAGGAGGTGAGTTTACATGTAATATTTGTCTTTTGCGCTTAGATCCAACATGCATTGCCTTCTCCTTAGCCATTCCCCTATAAAAAGAATGATATTTTCTTGTCGCACCATCTTATAATCTTCCTTCAATTCACCAACATCTGTCTTAGGAATTTCAACTCGCCTTAGCTTCGCTCTAGCTTCCACGATCGCTCCTTCAAACACATTATTTCACACTTTGTAATTTTCTCGATAACTTCCATATTCTCTTGATATACTTCTTTCTTATGGGAAGGGTCTGGATACTTTGTATTTATCACCTTTTGCTTCATAATAATAGGCTTCTACTTCGTAACCTCGTGAGCGTGTGCAGCCTTAGTGCAAGTAATTACTAACATAAGCAACATCTCAGGATCGTGCACAATCTTTGACATCCACTAATCTTCTACAAAGATGCTGCACTTTAATCATCCCTACACCCTTATCATTCTTCTTATAGTTCTTACGCATGTGTTCATATAACTCAGGACATTCTTCAAACTTTTTTATTTCTGCGCCATGAGTAGAATATGTTCTGAGGTCATTCATGCTTATAATGATCCAGGATCCGTATGTAAAATAGGTTTTGTGAAGGAATTCATCTCTTCCACCACTATGACCATGGCCTTTGTATCCCCCACGATAACCTTTACCTCTTCCACCTCCATTAGAGTTCCCTTCATTGTGGTTATGGTTATGATGTTCACCTTACTCCTTAGAATTGTTTGCAAACACTGGTCTAACATACACCGGTTTGATAGCTTCATGAATCTAATCAATCAATCCATAAGTATTTGTATCATGAGTGGAATACATAAAATATTATAGTAACAAGATATGTTCTTCCTGGATCACGAGCTACAATAACAGGTAGCTACTCGAATGATGATCCAAGTGATAAATCTCATAGTCTAGTAACATGGCGCACACTAATTTATGAGTGTAGTTATCCTTAGCATGTCTTTCTACCTTGCAATCAAGACACCATATCCTACTACGCATTTCATGTGCTATATTATCTTATAACTTTTCCAATTTATTTGCAATACATGTAATCTATGCTTCCAAAAACGGTTAACTCCAATGTCCATACTTCCAACTAGCTCAAAGCATGTAGAGCTTCTTCCAAATCCTAGCATGGATCATTAAAATTATTATGAGAAATCAGCCTTCTAAAGATGTGATCAAACCATCAACAAAGCACCGTGCATGCTTTGGATCATGTGAATATCATAAGACAACTTTGATAACAAATTTTTAAAGTGTGCATCATACTCCCTTACACTCTCAGCCTTCGCTTGCTTAATCTCCTTCAATGCTCTAATACTTTTTTGTTCAAATTCAAGTATATGAAACTCATCCAAGAAGGCATGATGTAGTGCATTGTAATCTACAAAGAGCAGTTTGGTTCGGATCATACTTCTTATACCAAATATGTGTGTGCCCTTGCAAAGTAATAGCAAAATGACTTGCCTTATGCTCAGGAGTTGTGATTCCCTTTGTGCCCCATAGTATTTCACACATGTGTATGTGTAAAGTACCATCCTCAATACCTTTGTACTTGGGTAGGTGAAGGGACATCTCGTAAATAACTTGCTATCGTTGGTATGGACCATGCCCACCGCCTTCAAACTTTTATTACCTCCAGTATTCCCTCCACCTCCATAACCACCAAATCCACTAGATCCCGAACCTCCTTATCCTCCCCCTATAGTAGGTACTAGGCCAAAGGATGAGATACTTTATGTTCAAAATTTTGTACTAAATTGAACTCCCATAGTCTATAAATTTTTACTACTTCCGGATGTATTACCAACGTTATGCGTGCACACACTCTATCTTGATGATGCGCCAAAAATATACCACCAACCAGTCCTCTAAATAGTAAATATGTTATCACCTATGATTACATTTATGTTGTTTGTTACACTCTTGTATTCAATGGGAACTAAAATCTAGTCATCACTACTCTATCACCAATACTAGCCTCGCTTCTCAATAACTATTTCGTGAACCGTAACACCAAGCACAAGGGTAAGGTCACCAGTGGGATTAGATGGGCAGCCGCATTCTTTAATATTTCTTCATCGACACACTCTCATCAAAGCAAGAAGGATTCTATAATGCACTTTCCTAAGTGGGGTATAGAATGATGCTCGCTCCAAGTCTTCCATGTGAGCCTAAAATCCTTTATGAGACATCATCCTCTCGCAACTACACGAGACTCCTTAATATCACACTTCTTCACAGATTCCCTCTTCCGAGCCTCATTATACTTAAGCCACCTTTCTTCTCATTGCCTTTTTGCCACCAGGCCTTCCATATTTCACCACACTCGCTCATGCTCCCACATGCGGTGTGGTTTAGCTAGCCATAGGTCATTCTTCTAAATCTATAGTTACAATCAAGATCTTAATTAGTAATAGGATAACACGTAAATAAGATCCTCTAGGTTTACGTAAGAATTGAATCTCAGCAACCTCTGGAAAGGAATGAATAGAAACAACGTACTCATGTGTAAACATGAAAAACACCACTCCACTAATGATCTACAACATGTTTCCAAGTCAAATCAGCATCATACGTGATTATGGTAGTTATTTTGTGTCTAAACAATTGTTCTACATCTCCAATTCCACTTTTATGCATATGCTACTAGCCACTCATACAACTCTATAGTAAAATAGGAAAAGGAAATCTCTTAGAGTTTATAATATAAATTTTCTTCAACCCACACATGAGCATCAAAATCAGGTCCAGATTATATCTATGAGCAAACTGTTCTTCTAAATCCTCAACCCAACTCTCAATGCTGGCTAAATTCAACCGATACGTCTTCATCATGCAACATCCTTGCAACAACTTAAAAAAGGTCTTGGAAATGGAACCAAAATTTAGTCTTTTTCTTTACTCAAACCCTAGATGTCTTTGGCCCATCACTCAAACAGTCTTAGCACTCACCCAAGCATGCAAAGGTATCAAGTCCCTCTTTTTACTAGCTTTTTCAAGGTGTTAGCATGATCATAATGGCATTCCATATTCATAACAAACAATTAAAGATAAGATATAACAAGATCTAAACCACAACCATAATGCATCATGAATCAAACAAGGATCAAGATCATATTTACCATGCAATAACCACAAATAGATATATCAACAACCAACATCCACTCACAATGATCAATTATAATAATTCATAAAAACATAATAGATGAAAACATCGTAGTAAAGATCACAAAGTCATGTGCACAAAATCATACCAGCAACATAACTCTCAGTAATCAATCTCAATCTCTCTCAACCCATGCAAATCAATAGATATATATAGGTAGTGGGGAATTTCCCTTCACTACTCATGCACTCTTAAAATATACTTCATGCTAATAATAGCCATGCGCTACTATAAAAGTAACCAAAAATCATGCAAGCTTCTCCTAATAATAGATTACCTACAATTAATTCTAGAGCTAATCATATTATTAGTTCAAACTCTGCATAGTGCTTCATCTTCCACTTGTCCCAAAATAGCTTGGTGTATCCTCCAAGTATTTTATTCTCATCCCATGTGTGCTTAGCACTTAATCCATTCTTATCCCATGCATGAAAAAATGGCTAAGTCTTGAACTCTAACTTCCCTCAAGATGCCCTCTATTTGTTGATCTTCTATGCGTACCTTCGCGTTCAGTTCCTTTGTACCCTATTCTTATGTGCCTCTATCACTTAGGAAATATTTTTTATAGTCAACAGTAGCACCAACAGGGATTAGCCATACACTTTTAACTATCAAAGGAGAACAAGAACCACACAAAAAAAAATACATGATGCAAACAAAAGAGGCATGTGAAAAGGTAATGATGAAGGTTGTTAAGCCTTACAAATTTGATTTGATAACTAATTTTTAGGTTTGAAACATGAAGAAAAATTTCAGTTTTGTGACAAGGCAAGAAATTTTGAAGAGGAAAAGGTTTTGGGGTTAGTGAGGAGAATGAGAGAGAGCATCAAAAAAGGAAAAAGTAGTGGTATGAAGGGAATGAACAAGAGGATGAAACATCCTAGAAGAAACATTAGATTTGTTTCTACAAACATGTGATGGAAAGCATATTGTAGTGCACAAAGAAGCACTCAAAGAGAAGAACACAAATAGAAATAAGGAAGATGGTATAGAGAAACAAGAGAAAAGGGAAATAGTGAGAAGGGAAGCACACAATGAAGTGCTTGAGAAACTAAAAGGACAAGTGAATGATGAACTAGTGAATACAAATGCAAAGTGTGAATAGAAAATTGAGGTGGAGATGAGCATAGTGAATATGATGAATGGAGAATAAATGAGAGAGAAGGAGCAAGAACAAGCTATAAAGGATAAAGAAGAGGCATACAAGCCTCCAAATTTTACCTCTAGCTATGTCTTGACTTTTGAATGTGCAGGTATGGAAGAATTGAATGAAGAAGTGGACTATTTTCTAAGAAGCATGAGGAAGATGGAATATTATTGGCACAGGAAAGTGAGTATAAAAGTTGACAAAGGAGGATTTCCAGATCAGAAAGAGGGAGAAGACCAAGAAGAGATCTTGAGACCACAATTTTCAAGAAAAACACATCAAGGAATAAAATATGAAGCAATATGGAAGCATTCAGATCAAGGAAAGAGAAAAAACAGTCTTAGGGAGCATGAGCATACATTCCAAAAGACAATCAAACCTAATTTTGATAGTGAAATCAGTCAAGGAGAATATAAAAAGTATGGTATGAACAAAGTGATAGTCAGGAATGATGAAGATACATCATATGTGAGCATGACACAAGTGTATATCTCCAAGCTCAAGGTGGATAAGATAACCTACAAACTTTGGAACAACATTTTACTTAAGTATATGGCCATTTTAGAGACAATACAACTTTTGAGAATTATGAAGGAATTCATGAAGATTTGGGAGGCATGTTAAGTAGTTAAAAGGAACTTCAAGAGGATCATCATCAGTTGGAAGCAAAGGAACAAGAGAGAAACAATTTTGTAAACACCAACTTTATGGATACTTCTTCTTTCCCCTGGGAGTATTATGCAGGAGCATCCTCCTTGATGATGTATATAGGACATGTTAACCTCACTTTTTGTTTTATAACTTGTTGGTAGGTTTAGGAGGTCATAGAAGTCACCTAGGGTGATTGGTGTGGGTCAAGTCCTTCTCAAATTCAAATTTAGTAGTTTCCCTCAAAATTCGAATTTGAATATGTAAGGAAAAATTTGGCATGAAATAGGAGTTAAATATGTTTGTATGTCTCTTAAAGGTGGTTAAACATGAAATAATACCTATAAAGGTCTAGGGGATTAGTAGTTTTAATTATTATGTTTTTGTAGTTATACCTAAACTCTAATGTTGATTTTATAGCCAAACATGTGGTATTGGGGTGATACATCAGTTATAAATAGTTGAGAAAGGTACCTAAGTGATAATGTAATTGATTCCTCCTTATTCCATTTGAATGAGAATCGAGAATAACTCTAAGCAAGATTTTGTAATTCTTATGTACAATGTGTTTCATGATAGTTTTTAAGCATTTTGAGCATTTTGAAGATTCTAAAACCTAGTGTATGCACTATTGATGGAAGTTATGGAATGAAGGAAGTATTTTTCTATACATCTATACTGATTTTATATGTGATTACATTATTGTATGTGTAGATGTCATTTGGAACAATTGTGTAAATTGTACCACTGTGGATGGTTGTTTAAGTTATCTTCATCAACTTTGGAATGAGAAATATCCTAAGGGGAAGTGAATCTTAATTGAAAATAATGGCCAAAAGGTTATCATACAAGTAGAAAATGTGATTATGCTTGTAGCTTTGTTGTGAGGAAGATTTATGTTAAGTTTGGATGATGAAGACATCGATACTTTGTTTTTCCCTTGGTTTAAGAAACCCACGGCCCTAAGGAATACATGCTAGAGATCAAAGAAATAAATACTATGCTTGGGAAGAGATTCCATATCATGCATAGATAACAAGGTAAGTGATAAAGGCTTTATAACTGTGATTGGAGTGTTCTTATGTAAGAGCTCTACAAACTTTGTGTTCTCTGTCAAGTAACTATTTTGATCACACACAAAAATGTATTTGAATCACTATTAGAATTTGTTCAAGGAAGAATAAGTGTTTGGATAGTTTCTATAATATTTTTCATCCTTCCAAAGCACCGAGACTCAAGCAAAGATCAACAACTAAATAAAAACCTTATAAAAATACCTCTCGGGTTTCATAGTCTATTAAAACTCGGTTCTAGGGTATCGAGGGAAATAATTAATCAAACATACATTTCAACCATTATAAATTCCTCAAAAATTGTAGGTAACTTTGTCTTCGAGTTTCCAAGAGGAATCAAAAAGATAAAAGTGTAATCATTCATTGAGGAAGGAGAATTATTTACCGGTTTTACATTACTGATCGTGGAGAATAAAGAAAGACAATGTTATTACAAAGGAAACCCTCATTTCACTAACTGCCAAGCCCTAAGGCTTCTAGAACAACTAGATAAGGGAAATTGGTATTAGAAAACCATGAAGTTTTGTTTTGAAAGTATTTGCAAGAAGAATTAGCTCGACAATGTGTTAACTTAGATCTAGTTGGTTAATACTAGATTGTAGATTTAACAAGATGAACTTGATAAGGTAAGTTTATATCCTAAAACCTCTTCATTATGGACAACATACCTTTATAAGGTTAAAAGGGTGAGATATAAATCAATTTTATGGTTTGAATGGTTGAATAGCTCCTTTAATCGGAGGAATTCTACCTAAATGTGGTTGAATATTTTCGGTGAACACCTAACAATAATTGCTCAGAGTAAAGAAGAGATTAATACAGAGACTTCTAAGGAGTATCGACCTTGGAAACCATTACATTGTGCGGAATTAATTGAGAGTATGAGCTAGTACTTTGTTATGGAAATAATCATAAATAAGGACATCTTCTATACAATAAAGGTAAAGTAACACTTTAATGCCCTTGTACCATTTTAAAGGTGGAATTTAACAATGATTGGACCAGTTTTTAGGAGAATGAACAACGAAGGGACTAATTTAAAGCTTATAGATAGTAGATCAAATAGTTTGTTGTGGACCTATAAGGTCTAGTTTGGAGTTTTGATCATTCTAGCACTTAAAATGGACTATGCTTGATATTTTCTAGATCATTTTTATCATCGATCATGTAATTGATTTTGGAAAAGAAAGATATTGTCTTGAAGAGTGATTATAAGAAAAAGAAGAAGATGGTACAAGTAAGAGCACATGGAAGACCATCTTTGGAAGAGAATATGGATCAGATGATGAATGTTCTGATGAGAATATTGACTAATATAGAGGAAAATCATAGGGTTATGAGAGCTGAGATAAATCTCATGTAGAGGAGAGAGACAAGTAATAGATTCCAGTTTACAAGTAAATGTTACAAGTGCCAAAAGTATGTAGGACAAAGAGCATATGAATGCAAATAATTGAATACAAATGTGAGAGAGGAGGATGGAGTTGTTGATCATGTATCTCAAGACAAAGGCGAGTCATTATTATGCGAAGAGAACTTTTAAAACCATGTAAAGTTGTGAATGAGGTCACTTAGAGAAGGTGTTTGTTTAGAACGCATGTAAGACTAAATGAAAATTTTGTAAAGTGGTTATTGACAGTGGGATCACATAGAATATTGAGTCTTTTGAAATTATGGAGAAGCTTGGATTGAAAACTACTATGCACCCTAATCCATATCAAGTCTCGTTAATGTAGAAAGGACACCATATTCGTTAGAGAACAATTTCAAGTTGAATTTCAGATTGGAAGGTATAAATAAAAAATTTTGTGTGAGTTGGTTCCAATGGATGTTTGTCATGTGTTTTTGGGAAGACCATGGCAGTATGATATGAAGGTAGTAAATGATGGAAATAATAATACCTACACTATTAGAAGCACCAACACGGATTAGCCATACACTTTTACCTATCAAAGGAGAACAAGAACCACAAGAAAGGTTAGTGATGATGCTATCAGCAAAAAGATACTTGGTGCAAACAAAAGAGGCATGTGAAAAGGAAATGATGAAGGTTGTTAAGCCTAAAAATCTGATTTGATAATTGATTTTTCAGGTATGAAACCCGAAGAAAACTTTCATTTTTGTGACAAGGAAATAAAGTTTGAAGAGGAATATTTTGTGGGGTTAGTGAGGAGAATGAGAGAGAAAATCAGAAAAGGATAGAGAAGGGGTATGAAGGGAATGAACAAGAGGATGAAAAATTCCTAGAATAATCATTAGAGTTGTTTATACAAACATGTGATGGCAAACATGTTGTAGTGCACAAAGAAGCAATCAAAGAGAAGAATTAATATGGAACTAAGGACAATGATATAGAGAAACAAGAGAAAAGAGAAATAATGAGAAGGGAAGAACACGGTGAAGTGCTTGATAAACCAAAAGGACAAGTGAATGATGAACTAGTGAATGAGAATGCAAAGCGTGAAGAGAAAAGTGAGGTGGAGATGAACATAGTGAATCGATGAATGGAGAAACTATGAGAGAGAAGGAATAAGAACATGATATAAAGGAGAAAGAAGAGGCATGCAAGCCTCTAGATTTTACCTATAACTATGTCTTGACTTTTGAATGTGAAGGTATGGAAGAACTAAATGAAGAATTGGATTATTTGCTAAAAAGCATGAGATATATGGAAGATTAATGGCACAGAAAGTGAGTATTAAAGTTGAATAAGGAGTATTTCTAAATCAGCAAGAGGGAGAAGAGAAAAAGAGATCTTGAGAGCATATTTTTCAAGAAAAATACAATAAGGAATAGAATATAAAGCAAGATAGAAGCATCCAGATCAAGGAAAGAGAAAAAATAGTCTTAGAGAGCATGAGCATATAGTCCGAAAGACAAGAAAACCTAATTTTTAGAATGAAATCATTCAATGAGAACAAAAATGGATGGTATGAATAGATTTACAGTATGGAATGATGAAGATACATCATATGTGAGTATGACACAAGTGTATATCTCCAAGCACAAGTGAATAAGATAACCTACAAATTTGGGAACAACATTTTACTTATGTATATGGCTATTTTTGAGACAAGACAACGTGTGAGAAGTATGAAGGAACTCATGAAGATCCGGGAGGCATGTTATGTAATTAAAAGAAACTTCAAGAGGATAACCATTAGTTGGAAGCAAAGGAAGAAGAGAGAAGAAAGTTTTCAAACACCAACTTAGGGGAGACTTTTTCTTTCCCCTGGGAGCATGATGTAGGAGCATCCTCCCCGATGATGTATATAGGACACATTAACCTCAATTTTGGTTTTATAACTTGTTGGTAGGTTTAGGAGGTCCTAGAAGTCACCTAGGGTGATTGGTGTGGGTCAAGTCCTGCTCAAATTCAAATTTAGTATTTTCCCTCCAAATTGTGAATTTTAATTTGTAAGGCAAATTATGGCATGAAATAGGATTTAAAGATGTCTTTATGTCTCTTTAATGTGGTTAAACATGAAATAATATATATAAAAGTCAAGGGGGGATTTTTAGTGTTAAATATTATGTTTTTGTAGTTATACCTTGTTATCCCATAAAATTGGCAAGGGAAATTTTACAGATAACCCTACCAAAATTTTGTTCCAGTCCCTCGTCAGGGACTCTTTGCGTTCGAAACGTTGCAAAATCCTTTCCCGGAAATCTAGTTTTCCGAACTTAGCCATTTTTGGTCTTTTTTGGTTCTATACAACATCAAGTTTTGGTGCGCCCCCTTTAAATCCTTTGGCACATGGTTCGAAGTGTCAACAGTGTGTTTGGTGCGCCTCACTATGTTGCGCCTTTCTTGCATGTGCCAAGGCGCATGCGCCTTCATGTCAACAATACTTTTGTTGTGCCAGTTTTGGTGTGCCATGGCACATATATTCTTGTGTCAACAACACTTTCGGTGTGCCAAAGGCGCACATAACTTCGTGTTGGTAGGTGTTTTGATGCGCCAAAGGGCGCATGCTTTCCATTGTCGACAACACTTTTGGCGCGCCACTTGAAAAAGTGGTTGGCGCATTTATTACCTCCTCGCCTATATATAGGCACATCTGCACTGTCATTTTCATCAGTCAGAATCACGTGATTTTCTCTTCCTCTCGTACTGCACACACAATGCCGCACCTTTGCCTATCGTTTTCGAATCACTTCGTGGACCCGGTTTCACACTTCTCCATTATATAATCCAGGTAGGAGGTCCTCATTTCTTTGTGTGTTTTATGTTTGGTTTTTGGCTGCTTGTTGGTATGAATTGGGTTAAATAAGGCTGTGAAACCATGAACTCCCCCTGCTTCTTTCTTCTCTCCACATGCATTTCCCCACTTTCTAGATTTCTTTGGTAAAGGGACTCTGTCTTGAAAAGATTACTCGAAACTCTCTGATTAAGCTTCTTCATCACCCAAAGACATCCTGCAAAAGAAGTTTAAATGCATGTAACCCCTCAGAGAAAGAATCATGGCTTGAAAATAAGACACTGTCATTTCCTCTTTTGGTGCATCTGCCACCCCTGCAACATGATAAACAGTCACGCCAATGGCGCATATACCATGCATGTTACATAAAGAACAGCTGTGCCCTCAAGGCGCACTTCCCTTGCTTGTTACAACCACTTTTCCTACGCCCACTTGGCGCACCAAACTCATATGTTGCATTATTAAAACTCGCGCCATTGGCGCACCCTGCATCCATGTAACACCCACTTTATATGTGCCAAGTACAAAACTGTTAAAAAGGCGCAGCACCCATTGTTACAACAACATCATGTTATGCAGACCTTCCATGCGCCGCGCCAAGTTCCCCTGTGGCGCATGAAAAAATGATGTTACACGCATTAAACCTGCGCCCTTTGGCGCATCCTGTACCCGTGTAACATGAAAAATATCAGCGCCCTTTATAAAGTGCATACATATGGCGCAGGCGCACTTCTGCTTACAACAACAAAAAATGCAACCTGCAATATCTATGTGCCATGCACCCTTTGGTGCTGATTTATCCCTTGCAGCAGCCCTTTTCCGTGTGCCATATTGTTTAACCCTGTAACCTGCAGTATTCATGCGCCCTGCGCCCTGAGGCCTTTAAATCACTAACTCTTTCTTCTGTCAACGCTTTAATGGAAGATCAAACATCTAATATGACTTTCTTGCGTTGGGTTTCACTTCTTCTTCTTGCAGATCAGCAACTGAGTTCAGAGTTACATATGTCAACATCAAGCAAGAAACCGACCAAGTCTAAGGGCAAAGCCAAACTCACAGAAGAAGAGATGAAGTACAAATATCAGAGGGTCAGGATGCCCGAGTCCCAAGCAGAATGCGACCTAGATATAAGGGATTCTGAGCTCGGACACATTGACATGGAGGATTTCTGGGCCAGAACCAGAAAGGTTACAAGAAGTCCCTGGATGGACAAACTGATGGGCGGTCATATTGCCGCATTTTTTGGGGGATCCTCGGCAAGAAAATAATGAATTTATGATGGTGGTGGCCCACTGCTACAATAAAGACACCAGGTGTGTCGTAAATGAGAAGGGCGAGGTCATAATCAACCTCACTGCCCGACACTTTGAAATAATGCTCGGCATTCCTCACCACCGGCACTTTGTGGCCGTAAGCCAGGAAGATTGCATCAAGGCTTGGGATGACAATGAGGATCAGTGTATGCAGTTGATGAACGAAGTATACCTGAAGAACAAAAAGGTGGTGACCCGATGGCCACAAGTCATTCATCGCAGTGACTTTTCAGAGGAACTCAGTGATACAATCACGTTCCTGAGCAGAGTATTTGGGCTTCCTGATGCCCATTACTTTCACAAGTGGATGCTGAGGTACTTAGAAACAATGAACAAAAATGTGCCCGATCAACGCTTTGAGTGGGCGAGATCATAAGCAGCACAATATCTGAGCAGCTCCAACAACTTACCACAACGGGGAGGTTCTATATGAACTCCTACGTAGTTTATGCCGTGGCCTCAGAAAGAGACTATCCAGCTTTGATGTGGTGCGGGGTTTGGCCCCAGGTTAAAATATACGAATACTATCCATAGCTGAAGCTGGAAAATAGTATTCCACAATTTACAAAGATCAATGACGCCTTCTTCTATGACGTCATCTACCTTTTGAGGCCAAACATGACACACAACATTTACCAAGAGCATTGTGATGGGATGTAAAAAGTGGGGAGCCTTGTTCACGCAATTCCCTACCTTCACCTACCTAAGGGCAGCCAACTTCTTGGGAAAACCAACCAAATTGCCAAGGTATGTCGGTCCCAAGCTAATCCTGTTGGAGCTATCAAGACACTCATTACCTCGCCACGAGAAGTGCTTAAAGAGGAAGAAGGGTGGAACTCCTTTCCCCCTTACAGTGGGCAGGTATACTTGTGTTTCACATCACAAATCCTGGGAGATGCTTGCAGAGTTGGAATTGCTTGAATCTAAAGCACAACTTCCCGGCCAGGCCCACCTTCGACCCAAGGAATTGCCTCCCTAGGGAAAAACTCGATCCGATTCATATTCCACAGATCGAGGATATCTATATCGACCTGTACCATGAGGTCGAACTCAGAAGGAAGGACCACTCCCGCTTGGCCTTGGCCGAAATCATCCAGTATGGCGTAGCCATCGTCCCAAAAGGTTATCAAACTGCTGATCAAGAAATTGATCAGGTATATTTGGATACAGGTGGAGATGACTGGCCGTTTGCTGCGATTGACAGGACCAAAGCACCCCAAACGATAGAAGAAAGGGTTAAAGAGACTCTGCGAAGAACAGAGCATTGGTGCAGAATGAACGGTCTCATCTACCTCGGAGTTGATTTCACCACATCTCCGTTAGGCAACGCACCTCCTCGGCAAAACAAAGCAGCCAAAGGGCAAAGAGAAAGGCAAAGAAGGTGAATCCAGCTCCACCCAAGAGGAAGCTCCTGAAAGCCCTCCTTCCGCTTCACAAGAATGGGTTGTAATCCCGAAAAGCCCAGAAGAAGAAGCAGCGGAAGACATTCCAATAGGCACATCCACTTAGGATGTCACCACTACTATAACTATTGAGGTCCCGCCCGTCCCTTCACCCTCTCCTCCTTCCCTCCTCAAGTGACCCAAGTGACTATTCCTTTGGTCTTGTCCTCTCCCCGTCTTCTCGTTGTTCCCCCTTCCTCATCATCCATCTTCTCTTCTCTCGCGGAGCTGTCCCCCACCATTTCTTCCCTCATCTCTGAGCTCCCTTCCATTCCTATGTCTTCCTCCCCTGTAGTATCTCTTCCTCCCGCGAGCACTTCCTCGGCTTCCCTCTCAATGCCACCTCCAAGTGTCTCCATGTTTTTCCCTTCTACTACTGCAGCTACTCCCTTTTCCATTTCTGGTCCTTCTCCCATAAGTCCAGCCTGGATATCCCAGCACCTGAGTCAATAGAAGAGGAAAGTTCCCATCGCACCGATGGACTTCTCCGTAATCCCATCAAAAGGGGCCAAGAAGCAAAATCCCATAACCCGCTTCTCTCAGAGTGCATCAGGGGAGAGAGTGATGGAGATTGCATACCCCAATCCTTTGAAGGATAAAAGGATCTGTCTTCGACAAATTACACAGTGACTCAAGTCACAATGGGGACATCTTCAGAAATCCTACAAGGAGAGGCCCTATCTGTAGTTGACGCCCTTTGTAAAAAGCTCCAGGAAGCAAAGGAAGAGAAAAGGTTGCTAAAGGAGAAAAATAAATATCTTCTCCATGCCTTGCAGAAAATGGGCAAGTGCCTCCCACAATCACGCCGAAACTCCCGAGCCTCGAGTCGGGATAAGATTAATGAGTATGCTAAAATTGGTGAGCAGGGCATGGCAGTTTCCACCTGGAGGAGCCAGATCCTCAAGGACAGTGAAGGAGTAATCGCTAAGTTCACCGGGTTATATCAAAATATCAATCGGATGAACAGAGAACTCCAGGTGATAGCAGGACCTATCTCCAAAGAGCTAGATCATGCCAGGATGCAGCACGAGACCTTTCAGAAAATGTTCAACTGTTCAAGATCTGGTCAAGTTTGGCGTCTTTGGTCACCCCAGAGCCCTCAACAAAATCCTTTCTACTCTGGATTATCAGGTTGATCAGCTGGAGTTCGTCCTGGAGAAGATCGACAAAGTAAAAGAGGAAGCCCTGGATGCAATGCATCAAATGGAATAGATTGTCTTAAGGATGTCTCTAGGCTTGCTCACTTCTTCTTTCACCTTAAGAAAGGTCGAAGAAACTATTCAGATCTTCAAGGAGATCGTTTCACAGGGGCTGGGACCAGAGGTCACGTTCGACGCAGAATCCATCAATAACCTGTTGGCTTGTCGCGACTTCATTGGGTACCTGATAGAGGCAGAGAATGATTATTCAAAACTCCCAGAAAAGCTCACAGACGAGCGGGAGACTTGCGAAGCTATCAGCGATCGACACAAGGATCCTTCCGAGGATCAACTCCAACCCATGATCAGCAAGTTCATGGAGTACCATGCCTAGTTCCATATCTCGTCGCCCGAGCAGCAAAAGCAGGATACCCCCTTCCAGCCGCGGGACGACGACGAATAGTTTCTTTCTTCCCAACTTTCTCCTTGTAAAATATTTAAAGTTTGTTGACACAAACGATGACATCATCCATGTTGCACCATGGGATGATGTCATCCACCAAGTTGTCAAAAGTCAACACATGTCTTTGTAATCTATTGTAAGATATTTTTGTAATTAGGTGGTTGGTTCCTTTTTGCTTTCCTTCTTCTCCTTCTTCTATATATACTTGAATACTTGTTGTATTCAGGGGTGGATATCTTTTAGATGAAAAATAGAAGTGAGAAGAAAAGGCTTTGTACTTTTTGTAACAGAAGAAGATATTAATGCAAATATTAAGACTTTGTGCTGAATATGTGTGTTATGGGCATCTGATCTTTCTTATGTCAGATCTATGCGTTTATTCTGTTGAATCTATCTCTACTTTTTTGTCATTTATTCATCAGTATTGCTTTATTCGTTTATGCAAGTAGGTTTGGCTCTGTTTACTACCAATCCCAAAACATAAACCCTCTGACCCTTCTGCTTTGGAATTCATTTCTTTTCTTCCTTCGGACCTAATCTTTCTTCATCCTCTCTCTCATTCCTTTCTTTTCGCAGTTGGAAACACCCCTACTAGGATGAGATCCCAAACCCCCGAAGGCAGAATATTGTGAGACTTGCACATTCCATTCCTACCGGTAGAATAGCAATAAACCAGTTTCGCTTTTCAATCAAAGAGGGCTATGCCTCGCACACTTAAAAATCTGTCGCTTGGGCAGATTTATGGATAGACAAGCCAACACACCTAAACTCTAAAGTTGATTTTAGAGCCAAACATGTGGTATTGGGTTCATACCTCGCTTATAATCGATCGAGAAAGGTACTTAAGTGATAATGTAACTAATTCCTACTCTTTCCATTTGAATGAGAATCAAGAATAACTCTTAGCAAGATTTTGTAATTCTTGTGTACATTGTGTTTGTGATAGTTTTCAAGAATTTTGAAGATTCTAAAACCTGGTTCATGCACTATTGATGGAAGTTATGGAATGAAGGAAATTGTTTTCTCTACATCTATATTGATTTGTGTACATGATTACATTATTGTATGTGTAGATGTCATTTTTAACAATTATGTAAATAATACCACTTGTGGAAGGTTGTTTAATTCATCTTCATCAAATTTGGAATGAGAAAGAGCCTAATGGGAAGTGAATCTTAATTGAAAAGGAAGGACAGTGTTTATCAACCAAGTAAAAAGGTGATTATGTTTGTAGATTTGTTATGAGGAATATTTATGTTAAGTTTGGATGATGAAGACATCAATACTCTATTTTTCCCTTGTTTAAGAAACCCACTGTCCTAAGGAATACGTGTCGTTTAGATTAAAGAAAGAAATATTATGCTTGGGAATAGATTTTATTGCATGCATATATAACAAGCTAAGTGTTAAAGTATTTATAACTTGTATTGGAGTGTTGTTATGTAATAGTTCTACAAACTTGGTGTTCTTTGTTAAGTAACTATTTTGATCACTATCAAAACATGTTTGAATCATTATTGGAACTTGTTCAAGGAAAATAAGTGTTTGCAGAGTTTCTATAAGATGTTTTCATCCTTCCGAATCTTTGAGACTCGAGAAAAGATCAATAACTAAACCAAAACCTTACATAAATACCTCCCGGGTTTCACATACTATTAAAATCTTGGTTCTAGGGCATCGAGGGAAAAATTGATCAAACATACATTTCAACTGTTATAAATTCCTCAAAATTTGTAGATAAATTTGTCTCCAAGTTTCCAATAGGAATCTAAAAGAGAGAAGTGTAATCATTCATCGAGGAAGGATAATTCTTTACCCATTTTCTCAATATTACGCTTGTGGAGAATAAAGAAAGAGAGTGCTATTACAAAGGAAACCCTCATTTCAACTGCCAAGCATTGATACTTATAGCACAGTTGGATAATGGAAATGGGTATTAAAAAACTATGAAGCTTGTTTTTTAAATCATTTGTAAGAATAATTATCTCGATAGTGTTTTAACAAAGACCTAGTTGGTCAAGACCGAACTATAGATTCAACAAGATGAACTTGATAAGGTAAGTTTATGTCCTAAAACCTCTTCATTGTGGACAAAAAACATTTATAAGGTTACAAGGGTGAAATATAAATGGATTTTATGGTTTTAATGGTTGAAGAGTTTCTTTATTCAGAGGAATTCTACCCGAATGTGGTTGAAGTTTTCTCAATGGACACCTAAAAATAACTTCTCGGGAGTAAAGAACAGATTTTAAAAAAAAATTCAGGGAGTATATAGACCTTGGAAACCATTGCATTGAGCCAGAAGTATTTGAGAGTGTGAGATAGTACTCTATTTTGGAAAGAATCCTAAATAATGACATTTTCTACATAATAAAGGTAAAGTAACACTTTAATTCCTTTGTACCATTTTAAATGTGGAATGTAACAATGATTGGACCAATGTTTTGAGGAGAATGAACAAGGAAGGGACTAATTTGAAGCTTATAGATAGTAAAGAAAATAGCTTGTTGTGGGTCTAGAAGGCCTAGTTTGGAGTTTTTATCATTATAGCACTTGAAAAGGATTGTGTTTGATATTGACTACATCATTTTTTTATTAGATCTTGCAATCGATTCTTGGAAAAGGAAGATATTGTCTTGAAGAGTGATTACAAGAAAAAGAAGAAGATGGTACAAGTAAGAGCATAGGGAAGACCATATTTGGAAGAGAAGATGGATCGATGATGAATGTTCTAATGAGAAGATTGAATAATAGGGAGGAAAATCATAGGGTTATGAGAGTTGAGATGAGTATCATGTAGAGGAGAGAGACAAGTAATAGAGTCTAGTTTACAACAGTAAATTTTGCAAGTGTCAAAAATATGAAGGAAACAGAGCATATGAATGTAAAGAATTGAATACAAATCTGAGAGAAGAGGATGAAGTTGATGATCAGGCATCTCAAGATAAAGGTGAGTCATTTTCATGCGAAGAGTGATTTTAAAACCAAGTAAAGTTGTGAATGAGGTCACTCGAGAAGGTGTTTGTTTAGAACTGCATGTAAGACTAAAGAAAAAGTTTGTAAAGTGGTTACTAAAGTGGGAGCACATAGAATCTTGTGTCTTTTAAAATGGTGGAGAAGCTTGGATTGAAAACTACCATGCAACATTATCCATAGTAAGTCTCGTGGATTCAAAAAGGAAACCATATTATGGTTAGAGAACAATGTAAAGTTGAATTTCAGATTGGAAGGTTTAAAGAAAATGTTTTGTGTGACTTAGTTTCAATAGATGTTTTTCATGTGTTTTTGGGTAGACCATGGTAGTATGATAGGAAGGCAAAGGCATGATTGAAAGAACAATACCTACACTATCAGAGCACCAATAGGGATTAGCCATACACTTTTACCTATCAAAGGAAAACATGAACCACAAGCATGGTTGGTGATGATGCTATCAAGTAAAATATACTTAATGCAAAAAAAGAGGCATGTGAAAAGGCAATGATGAAGGTTGTTGAGCCTTACAAATTTTATTTGATAACTGATTTTTAGGTATGAAACATGAATAAAAAATTAGTTTTGTGATGAGGAAAAATGTTTAAAGAGGAAGAGTTTTGTGGGGTTATTGAGGAGAATGAGAGAGATTAGAACAAAGGATAGAGCAAGGATATGAAGGGAATGAACAAGAGGATGACAAAGTCCTAGAAGAAGCATTAGAGTTGTTTCTAAAAACATGTGATGGCAAGCATGTTGTAGTGCACAAAGAAGCACTCAAAGAGAAGAATGAAGGTAGAACTAAGTAAGATGATATAAAGAAATAAGAAAAGGGAAATAGTTAGAAGGGAAGTGTTATCCATTTTTACCCCTAGAAAAAATGGACAACTTGAAAAAATTGGATCCAAGCAAGTTGATGGGACTTCAATGTTGAATCTGGAAATTTCAAGTAAATTATCTTATTTTGGACGCTTTTAGTTGATTTTGAGGCACTTGTGATCATTTGGATGCATTTCCCCCTTGTTTCAATTCATTACTTATCCAATTTGGGTAAAAATGGATAAAACTAGATAAAATTGGCTTTGAGGCACCTCATTTGTATTTTCCTAACTCCTCATCCAAGGAAAAATCTAAAGGGTTAGTGAAAAAGTTGAAAAAATGGAAAAAATGCCCATTTCTAGTTTAATGCGGAAAATCATACATTTGGGGTACATGAGGAACTTATGCTTTGGGGTCGTGAGTTCCCGGGTGACCAACTTTTCTACATTACAATAAAGGAAGACCGGGTCCTTTGTATTGCGGCAGCAGGATGAGTTGGGGTACCTGAAGCCCGCATGGAATAATTTCTCTATGGGGATGAGTTCTCCGACATGGCCATTGATCCACATAACAAAGGTGGGGGCATGAAGCATTGAGTGTGGAAAAATCAGCCATTATAGGCCCGTAAGACCCTTGTTCTCGTGTATCTCTTGGGACCCAAAACCCAAAATTCCCACAATGCAAAGGAAATAAAGCCCAAGACTATTACAGGATGTGAAGGAGTTAGGAGAACAACCTAAAACCGTGTTTTGGGTGAAAAATAGACCCCAACCCGCACCACCATAACTCAAGCTCCCATGGACCAAATTTAATGGATGGACTTGGAATTTAATGTATTACAACATGGAGATAAGAAATAAGGATATTACATGGAGTAGATGGGCTAAAAACATGAAAAAAAAACTCTAGATTTAAATGATCACCTATATGCCATTCTCGGGCATTAAATGAGGATATGGACATTTTCCTTCTTCCACAAGTTAAAGTACACTAGGGAATGGATTTTCAGAGGTACCCATACTCTTTTCATAGAAATTAATGCATATTGTTCATGAGTGGGAGCATAACTCTAGGATTCTCTTTATGTCTTCTCTCATTCACTTCTATATATTATAAACACTTCTCATTTGAGAAGGGGGGATGTTCTAGGAATGGGGAAACTCTTACATTTTTTTCTCAAAATATTTGAGCAGAAATCCTTCTCTTGGGCATGGAAAGTGTATTTGTGCCTCTATCTCAACAATGTAATGGACTGTGCATATTCTAAGAGCAATAAAATCTATGTTTGTGGTGTTCTTTCAACCCTTGCATTGTTTTTGTTGTATCTCCTTGCCTCTCTATTTCGTTGTTTTTTTTTTTTTTGCATGTATTTCTCATTTGCAAGTGTAGGGTGGTGTGTTTCATGGATATTTGATGGTGAATTAAGACATGGGATTGTGTCACTATTTTCTAGCCTTTTTCAACTGCATTTTCCTTCTTTATTCTCCCTCAAGAAGGATATTCCACCCTTTTCTTGGTGTTATCACCACCCTTAGCTTATGATTTCCCTTTCATGCATCTTTCTTACCATGTCTCTCTCTCCTAGTCCCTTGGAATGTTTAGGATAGGATTAGTTAGCCGCATTTTCCTTCTAGGAGTATTTTTAGCATTAGATTAGGTAGAGGAAGTCGTCCTTCCTGAGAGCCCACCTCAAGTCGTAAGTACCAAAACTTGAGATATGGTCCCATATTAGAAAAAGTAAGGATTTATCATTGACATATATATCAAGGTGCTACTTTTTTGACATAATATTTCTAGCACGCCCGGTGGGAGAGAGTATTGAAAGCTATATATTTCATAGGTGTTCCATTAGCCACCGTGCTACCTCCACTACTTGATAACAATTCTCAGCACGCCCAAAGGGGGATAGGTTTGAAGCACCTTACAACTTCATTTCATCAATTTTGTTGTGTTTTTGATAAAATTTAGCCTATGGAGGTATTACCTGTGCACAACTAGTGATTCCATTTATCCAAACAACCCATTTTATGATTTGGAGACCTTTCTTTCCACCCATTTCCATCCATTTTTCTTTCCATACCTTTCATTTTCCTTCATCCATGAATTTGTGCAATCATGACTTCATTCCTATCATGGAATTCTCACTTGTAGCAGAATAACCAGCTCAATTCACCTCGAGAACAATTTTATGATGAAAATCAATAATATGCATATCCATGTGAGCAAGATTCAAGTTAATTTGGCCATTCACCAAACTATGGAGCAATTCAAAGGAAAGGATATATATATATATTGAGGTAATATTACACCCGAGATGATGATTTGCGCAGATAAAAATTCAAATAATGGAGACAAATATGGTACAAACCAGGGCTATAATTCAATTGAAAGCATTCAAGATTGGTTTCAAGGTCCCTTATCCATGGTTTGGCCCTATGCCAAGACACTACAACCCTCAACAGAAGCTTGATTTCATGGTTGAGATGTTACCACAACTTACAAGGTGGATTAAGGAGATAGAGGCTTATGAATCTAATGCTAGACAATCATGTCAATGGGAAACTCTTGCATTACCATATCATAACCCTCTTCCCATTCCCCAACCTACATCATCTCAGCCTAGGTTTTAATTCCCTTGATTTTCTTGTGCTTCCCCATTGTGGATTCCATTTCTTCACCTTCTTCCCTTCCATACCACCTTCTATCTTCTGCCTTTTTTTTCACTTCTAAAACCCCTTCCTCCAAAAACAAGAAATTTCACCTCTTCCACCAACTCAAAATTGTAAGAACTAGTTGAATCCCAACCCACCCATCCACTTGTAGTTATAAACCCATTTTAGAAAGAAGAACATCAAGAAATCAATTAATGAGGGAATAAAAATGAAGAGCCTATCAAAGAATAATTAGCACAAAATTTGAGACATTAGGTCACAAGTTCAACATTTCTCAAATGTCATTGATGAATAAGATTTCAAGAGGTTGGAGTTTAAGAATAGGTGGTGAAGACTGATTTTGTAGCAAGAAATAATAATAGGAAAACGATGACCAGCAATCCATTTTCTCTAAGTGCAACATTCATGTTGGCCCTATCTTTTTAGAAATTTTTGATCCATCACCAGCTAAAATCGCTTAAAGAGGAAAGTCGACTCAAATCCACAAGAAGAGGAGAATTTTCAAGCAAAGGAAGAGAAGATCCCAAGTGTGTAAGGTATCTCAATGGAATGTATTGATACTCATTGTCATGCATGTCTTGAGCTTGATGCTTTGTAGGGAAGTTGCATTAATCCACCAAAATCATCTTCAAATGTTGCAATAAGTCACATGGAGCTCCCTACCATGGAGGAAGACAATCCAGATTCAAAGGTCTTGAGTAAGGAGTACGCTCATAGAGGTAAATTCAGATTCTTCTTCCACTTTATCCTTCCAAAAGGCTGAATTTTTGAATGAGTTTGAACTCTCAAAATTTATGTTTGAGGATGAAGAGGACCATGGTGAAAAAATTACAAATTCGTAAGCTATTGTGGAGGAAAAAGAACCATTGGCACAACCGAACAACGAAGAGGTTGATTTTCTATTAGACTTGGAGGATAACATTGGTAAAGAGAGACCCAATGGACTCATTAAATTTGTTGCCCCATCATCTATCCTTCAACATGGAAAGCTTTTTGCGATAGAAGAGAGCGCGTTCAAATAGAACCCGATACCCACAATGGTCCTCTTGAGATAGACATGGGAGAATTTTATCTCCCAAACTTCATGGTGGGTGATGAAGGGAAGGAGGGGGAATAAACTCCAAATCTACGAGAAGAGAAGCACACCGAGGAAACCAAATTAGATTCGAAGCTCTAGATGAAGATGACATCATTGAAGGTTTTTTTCTTTTAGTTGAGGAGTCTAATTTTGTTGATGAATTTTCCATAAACAAGGGAGAGGAGAACATTGATGATAAAAATATTGAACGACTCATCAAGGTAGAGAGTGAGTTTTTGTAGAGGCACCACAAGATCCAAATCAACTTACAAATAGTCACCTTTTCTAGGAAGGTCCACAAGAAGACTTCATTCTAGGAATTGGGATTTAGAGCAATGGGAAAACTCACGGATCAGAATTACATAATCAGATATATGGATTTTTGAGAAACATTTAGGGTTTCCACTAGTCATATTCACTTCCGAGCATGAGGATGAGTTTCAGAGTACCAAGGATCAGCTACAATGCCTCTTCAAACCAAATACAGAGCAACTAAAAGAGGTATTTGATTTTATTCTATTTAATACCTTGATGATTTGGGTGGGATATCGGATCCTAGACAATTTTTCACTCATGTACATGACCATGTTCATTGCCAAATCAGTCACATGGTCCCAATTTATGAGGAAGGGAAGCTACTTCTCCTTGCTAGTGTTAGGATTTGTTTGAGTTCTCCATTCCTCGAGTTAGAGTAGGGTAGGTAGGTTTTTTTTTAGTAGAAGAAGTGCTTGTGCACACTCTGCATGCTTCACTTGGGGCATGTGTGATCTTTTCATCTTTTTTACATATTTTTGCTTTGTCGTTGCTCCCGCATAGTTCATTATAAGTGCCAGGTGTTCATGAGGGAAACTGGTTTTAACAATAGTTCCAAGTATATGCTCAAATCAACATGTACTTCTAAACTTCGCATGTTCATACTTGCCAAGGAATCATAATTTTCAGTCCATACTTGACAAGAAATAAAATTTTGGGGTAGTTTTATCCTTGTCTCAATAGATCAGTTTGATAAAGAAAAGAAAATTCCGTGTTCAAAACAATTTTCCACTCAATCTAATTTTCAATATTTTCTTATAAAAGTTAGAAAATTTGAGAAAATATCATATTAACTCTAGGTTCATTAGTGTTTCAAAGGGTTCAGGGGACAAATTTTAGAGTTTTAGATCAATTTCATGCTCCTGTGATGACTCCATTCCGAATGGATGTTTCAAGGCCACTTGTCAACTCATCTAGTAGATAGATGTCCTCGTGAGTCACTAAATTATTATCCATTATACTCCCTAGAAAAATGGACAACATGGAAAAAAATGGACCCAGGAAAATGATGGGACTTCAAAGTTGAATCTAGAAATTTCGTAAATTCGATGATTTTGGACACTTATTGATTTTGGGGCACTTGGGATCATTTGGATGCATTTCCCCGTTTCGCTTAATTACTTAGCCAATTTGGGTCAAAATGGATAAAAATTGATAAAATTGGCTTTGGGACACCTCATATGTATTTTCCTAACTCCTCGTCCAAGGAAAAATCTGAGTTAGTGAAAATGTTGAAAATTTTGGGAAAAATGTCAATTTCTAGTGTAATGCAAGAAAAATGACATTTGGGGTATAGGAGGAACTTGTGTTTTGGGGTTGCAGCCTTCCGAGGTGGCTAAATTTTTAGCATTGCACTAAAGGGAGATTGGGTCCTTTGTATTGCGAAGTCAAGGTAAGTTGCGAGTATTGAGGCCCACAGGATGAGTTCTTCGACGAGGCCATTGATCCACATAACAAAGGCAAGGGGGATGAAGCATGGAGTGCGGGAAAATTGGAGAAAGCGAGGCCGGAGGGCCTAGATGACACAAGGACAATGGGTATGTGTGTTCCTCGTGGGCACGAGATACTCGCAAAACAAAGGAAGGTGTCGAGAGAGTTATTTGTGGCTAGATCGTTGATGCGGGCCCATAAGACCCAAAAGACCCTTGTTCCCATGTATCTCCTAGGACCCAAAAACCTGGAATTCCTGTAAAGCTAAGGAAATGGAGCCCAAGACCATTGTGGACTATGAAGGAGTTAGGAGAGTAACCCGAAAAACTAAATTTTTGGTGAAATATAGACCCCCGACCACCACCATCATTACTTGATCTCTCGTGGACCAAATTTAATGTATGGACTCAAAATTTAATGTAATATAACATGGAGACAAGAAATCAAGAGATTAGGTGGAGTAGGTGGGCTAAAAACAATAAAAACATCTCTAGATTTAAATGATCACCTATAGGCCATACTGGGGCATTAAATGAGGACATGGAAATTTTCATTCTTCCTCAATGTAAAGTACATTGGGGAACAGATTTTCATAGGCACCCATTGATGAACCCCATTTTGTTATGTTTAAGCCATGTTTAGTTGTATATCATTTTGATGTCATATTGCACAATAAACAATGTTAACTTCCTATATTTAATACTTTACTATGATTATGACGGAATTATTGTGCATATGTTTATTTTTTTACCTTGTTAATTCTTCTTCAGAAATGGATTAAATAGATCTGTTGTGAAACATTAACTACATTTTTGGAATAATATGTGTTGAGTTATCATAGGGAGTGCAAGACTTAATTCATGCACCGACACATGACTCTAATTAACGTGATGGCACAAGAATCATCTCTGTGTTAATAAGGAACTCAAAATACCACATCCAGATCATCCAGGTCATCAACTATGACTCTCCAAATCAAGAAATTTGGATATGCATGTAGATCATTCAAATTATTGGAATCATAGCTGGTAGCACCATATCTTGGACATAAGTGGCACCATTAACTCAAAAACATTCTCGCCCAACTTTGAGGATGAATGAACTAGAGATTTTTATCACCGAAATTCTCTCAATTAGTTATGAGATGAAGAATCTTCCATCAATGATTGACTCCTTCAAGGGAGCCAATCACAAATTTCCTTTTCAATCAGTAATGAATTATTCCAATTCAAATACTTCCAGGACTAACCCTCTCATTAATGTATTTCCCAAAATAGATAGTCATCACTTTAGTTAGCATTTAGTTAAGTAGACTTAGTCATTTGGAATAACTAGTTCTCTCCTAACAAAACTAGAACATCTCTTGTATAAAAGAGATCATGTACTCAGATCTAGTGGTTCAATTATTAGTCATTTGATTCATTGTAAAACTTCATTTTTAATTCAATAAAGATAACAGGTTTAGGGGAATTTTTTTGTTTGAGTTCAAGTGTTAAACATGATCAAAGGGAAGGGGCAAGGGTCAATCCTAACCAACAAAAAGGGATTTTACATTTATTTCATTTCTATCTTTTTGAATGTATTTTATTTTCCAACATTTATTTCATTACTTTGATGCACTTATGTTTTCATGGTCAGAAATTTTCCAATTCTATATTTCATTTTAGTTTTCCTTTCAAGAGTTTTATTTTGTAATCATGATCACTTCAACAATTTATTAGTTTCTATTACTAAATTACATACCGCAATGTCGCTCCTATTGTTCTCTTTGTTGTAAATAGTTGTTTAAACCGCCCTGTATTGATAGAATAACATGATTAAACGAGCATTAATAACACTCGTCACCCATACTCTTTTCAAGGTAATTAATCTATATTTTTGTAGGTGGGATAAGAATTTGGGTTTCTCTTCTCTAATTCACTTCTATTTATCGTAAACAATTTTCATTTGAGAAGGGGGATGTTCTGGGAATGGGGAAACTCGCCATTTATTTTTCTATAAATATTTGAGCAAAGAAGCCTTCTCTTGGACTGGAAAGTGTATTTGTGCCTCTATCTCAACAATGTAATAAACTCAGTGCATATTCCAAGAGCAATAAAATATATGTTTGTGGTGTTCCTTAAACTCTTGCATGGTTTTTTTAGATCTCTTGCATCTCTATTTCGTTGTTTTTTTGTGCATGTATTTCTCATTTACATGTGTAAGGTGTTGTGTTTCATGGAGATTTGATGGTGAATAAATACCTGAACTCATGTCACCATTGTCTAGCCTTTTCCAGCCTGCATTTTCCTTCTCTATTCTCCCTCAAGAATGATATTCCACCCCTTTTCTTGGTGTTATCATCACCCTTAGCTTAAGATTTCCCTTTCATGCATCTTTCTAACCCTCTCTCTCTCCCCGGTCCCTTTTAATGTTTACGATAGGATTATTTAGCTTCATTTTCCATTCTAGGAGTAGTTTTAGCATTAGATTAGGTAGAGGAATCCGGCCTTCTCCGGAGGTCCATCTCAAGTCACAAGTCCCACAACTTGAGAGATGGTCCCATGTTAGAAAAAGTAAGGATCTGTCATTACCATATCCCATGGTGATACTTTTTTGACATAACAGCTTCTAGCACACTGGTATTAGAAAATTACGAAACTTGGTTTTGAAAGCATTTACAAGAAGAATTAACTATGACAAAGTGTGTTAACAAAGATCTATTTGGTCAAGACTGAACTATAGACTCAACAAGATGAACTTGATAAGTTAAGTCTATGTCCTAGAACCTCTTCATTGTGGACAATAGACTTTTAGAAGGTTAAAAGGGTGAGATATAAATCAATTTTATGGTTTGAATGGTTGAAAAGATCATTTAATTGGGTGAATTCTACCTCGAATGTGGTTGAATATTTCTTAACGAACACCTAACAATAACTCTTCAAGAGTAAATAAGAGATTGATATAGACTTCTAAGGATTATATAGACATTGGAAACCATTACATTGAGCCCAGAAGTACTTGAGAGTGTGAGCTAGTACTTTGTTTTGGAAAGAAGCCTAAATAAGGATAGTTTCTACACAATAAAGGTAAAGTAACACTTAAATGCCCTTGTACCATTTTAAAGGTGGAATTCAAAAATAATTGGACCAATGTTTTGAGGAGAATGAACAAGGAAGTGACTAATTTGAATATTGTAGATAGTAGAGCAAATAGCTTGTTATGGACCTAGAAGGCCTAGTTTGGAGTTTTGATCATTCCAACACTTGAATAGTAATATGTTTGATATTAGCTACATCAATGTTCATCACTCAAATTTATCTTTCTTATCCCATTCTCTTTTTCTCTCCAAATTCATTAATGGAGTCATTTTCCACAATTTCTAAGAATTCGCCTAAAGAAACATCAATCTCAGTTATCAAATAAGCAAGTTTTGAGTCAATTTTGTTTACCTTTCCTTCCTCAAGTGCATGCATAACTTATTTTACCTATTGTTCCAACTCTTCTTCATGTACAATTATCTCATTCAAATTGGTTTCCTTCTTTTCCACATGAGAAAACAAATAATCAAGAACTTTCATTTCTTCCTTTAGCTTAAACTCATCCATTTTTTTGTTATCTTCATCATATATAGGCCTATCAAATCTTATTTCCTATTCTTTTTGTATATTTACAAACATAAAAACTTCAATAGGTATATAATTTGATCCACATAACTCATTATCATGTTGATCGGCTATAACTACATCTTCTTCTTTGTATTGACTTTCCTCTTCTATCTCATCCATGTCTTCAAGTAGTTCACCTTCTTTAGGGTAGTAATAGATCACCTCTTCATCTCTAAATTATTTTCCTTCTTCTTCACTTTCCCATTGATACTTTTCTTTTGCATCTCGCATCTTCTTATTCCATACTCAATATCAATTCTTGAAACTTTGCTACATTTTTCTTAAGCTCTCTCGCTTATTTCTCAATCAACATATTTATCTTTCTAGCTTCATATTTCCTCTTGTCATTTTATCTCTTCTTTCTCTCATCTTGAATCTTCTTCCTGTGGCTTAACATCCTCACTAACTCTTTCACTAGCTCTTCTTTTTCCGTCTATTTATTTTCTTCTCTCACACCTCACCTAGGATTCAAACCTAGTTTGTTGGTGTCTTCTCTCTCTTCTTTTCTTTCACTCTTTCACTCTTCTTAGCCTCTTCACTTCACTTCTTCTCAACTCATTACCTACACATGTTGATCTCAATCACACACTCACAATACATTATTAGCTACACACATTATTCATTCCTTAATCTCTAATACCATATGAGGCAGAGGAACTATACATTTCAATTCACATTCAAATAATCATCAAGGTATAGACAACTTCATTCATCCATTTCCCTCTTGATGATCTTCTCAAGTAGCTTTGATCGAGTCAAACAAACATAAATTGACCTAAATCACCTTATAAATCCTTCAAAATTCACTGCAAATTGTCTCATTCAGCCCTAGCAATGTCATATTGTCCTTCACAAGAATTCACAACTTAAGAACTAAATAACTTATCTTGTTACCCCTAAATTGTCCTTAATGCTCTTCAACTTATACTAGGTAACATAAAGAAAATTTTATCATTTTGATCTTAATCGATACCTACCTCAATGTCACCTTTCATCATGTTTATCCTATGGGAAAAATAGAATTCATAGTGATCAATAGCTAAGAAAAATTCATTTATCTCCAAACTTGTCAAAACTAGGTCTTAAGAGCAATGCTCTTGAAAGTTTCATGATTGGGGCAATCCAAGCATGCCCGTAACCAAATAAAACCTACTTCAAATAACATTTTTATTTCTATGGTGTGTGTTAAATTTCTTATTCACACTCTTTATAATTTTACCTATAACTCACTTCACTCCTTTCTATCTTGTTTAGTCATACCAATGTCATGTTAATTTGGTTTTCTAAGCATATTGTCTAATTTTGAGAGGATCAAAACACAATCAAGGTGGATCTTGACAATGTAATATTCTGAAACCCTTCATATTATCAAATGAAGAAGTTGCAATGTTTATAGACATTGAACAACTATAACAACATCCACGAAAAGTGGATCAAATATACTAACTACGGAAAATATGCAGAAATAGCATATTGCCCCTAACTAATCACATCTCGGGAACATTCCAAAGTAGTAAACTAACAATAGTATAGCCCCCACTAATCTAGGGATGTGACAACTAGATAATAGCTAACTAATAACTAACTAAGTTAAAGTAATAAAATTTAATTACTTTAACATTACAACTTAGTAAATGATGAATTAACCTAAGTTTATTCCTAACAAAGGGATTTAAGCACTCATTATAAAATTCTAGTGATTTCCAAATCTTATTGATGTAGGTACATTACTCCAATTAAACCTAGTAGAAAAGGTGATTCTCACTTATCACCATTCCAAAAGGCCATCTCTATGTGTTTCCCACCATCACGTTGTTGTCCCACGCAAAGTATAGACCAGCATGTTTCTTCTATCCCCTTCATTATACCACTGAGTCTCCATTACACGCAAGAATGTATCAGATTCCCTTCACCATTATACCTTGGTACCTGAGCTAATCCCATCTACCTCACCATGCGTGACTTGATCATCCTAGTGACTCACCATTTAAATTCGCTCCCAATCAGTTCATATGTGTTATGGGCCTAGTTATCACAAGAAACACTATTAGTGTCACTTACCGAATGTGCATCCTTCCACTGAAAAATGCCTTCTTTTGATGGTTTTATTTTTTTGGATCGTGCATCGCCCGAGCATAGATTATTTTAAGTTCTTCTTCACTCAAGGACTCAACATAAGTCCCTGTCATATTTTCAAACAGAGATATAATCACGAGTTCATCCTTGTTCTCAAAACTGATGTACCTCCTGTTAAAGCACATATCAGCATTATTTGCATAGACCATGGTCACCCAAGTATTTCTCGGATACTTTCTACCTCAAAGCAAGCTCCAACACCTCAAAGTCTCCAATAAACTTAGCTCCTGAATGATAATAGATGCATCCTTTAGTACCCCAATAGGCATTGCCTTAGTTTTGTTTGCCATATACAACACATTCAAGATGGCTGCAATGTAGGTCTTCCCATCTAATTCCATGCTTCAAGAGTCAACACATTTACCTTAATGCCTGTATTGATCAAAATATTGCTCACTAACCAACCATCAATAACTGCATCAAGTGTTATTTCTTTGTCAAATTCATGGTCCTGAGGTGGTAGATTTACATGAAGTATCTATCTCTCACGCTCTACTCCAACACATGGTACCTTCTCTCAAGCCATTCCCCTAACAATGGGATGATATTCTCCTAGCGTAGCATTTTACACACCTCCTTTAGATCATCCACATCCTTCTATGGAAGCTCAACATTATTTACATGCTCTCTTACACACATTTATTCCTTTAAGCATTATATTTCACCCTGCAGATCTCTAATGACTCCCATAGTCTCTTGATAAACTTCCTTCGATGTGCCACATTTGGATACCGTACGTACTCAAAATTGTATGTACTGCATGTACTTGGAAATCGGTTACTGTTAGCGCCCATGATGATACAGTCTCTTCGCAAGGTGTTGGGATCCGAAAAGCTTTACGTATATGCGTTAACATCCCGCATGCCTCGCTTTTCCCCGCGCCTTTGTTTTCCTTTTCTTTCCTCTTTCTTTGGCTTCTTGCCTTCGTGGCGAAACCGCCGCCCTTCGTGGCGGCGGTCTCGTGACCGCCTCCCCGAACAGGCGGCGGTCCCAGAATCCGCCCGCACAGGGCGGCGGTCCTGTGCGCATTTTCCAGAACGTTCTTTTGACGCGACCCGCGTGAAATATCAACGATTTACCAACTTTTCTTTGCCGACTTAAGCATGCATTTATGTTTTCATTGAATGAGCAGTGTTTTATCTTTGTTTAATAGTGGGAGAGTTCAATTTGAACTTGCCTTACAGTGTTTGTAAATGCTATAAATATGCATCTTGTTTACATACAAATGGTCTGAGTTTTGGGTAAAGAATTTGAGTTGGAGCTTCTGGCGACCATTTCCTTGTGAGAGTCTTCTCATTTTTCGGTGGTTTGGTCTGGTTAGCTTGCTTAGGATTGATAGTATAGTTCATTACATGTTTAGATAGTATTGTTCAGCTGTTGGTAAGCCACATACCCATCTTGTGCAGGCAAAGGTGCTGTTGTTTCACCCATGGTCTGGTTTGTTTTGGTCTTGGTTCTTTGGTCTGAGTCTTCATTCTTGAGCTTCAGTCTTCATACTCAGTCCTAGATTTATTTTATGAATCATTTTATTTTAGCATGGTTTAGAATTCTGAGTATTTAGTTATGCCTCACTGTACACCGACAACGATCCTGCTAGGAATCGCATAGGCCAAGCTCTGTTCTCTTGTGCCATCCCTCTCCTACTTGTACTTCGTTGTATTTCTCTGAAGCTGCTATTATTCATTGTTTGAGTACCTGCTTGTTTATCATTTTGTTTTATCATTGCTGCAACAACCCTGCTAGGAATCGCATAGGCCAAGCCAGTTCACTTGCGCCATCCCTCTCCTACTTGTGCTTTGTGCCATTTTCACTTTAAAGTAATTGTCGTCCCAGTGCCTTCCCTTGCCGATGTTGCCATGCTCCTACTCTTTCTGGATTCACGTGAACATGCAAGAACGAAGAGATCACTCTGAGGGGACAAGCTACAACACAACTGGATTTGCCTCTGCTCAGTAAATGCCAGGTTTAAATTGTCAAAGTTATTATCAAATAGAGTAGTGAATCATTTTATTTCAGTTAAGCTCGCTTTCAATATTGCCAGGGAAGCTGTGGGGAATGATAGTTTCTGAGAAACTATGATTTGTTCCTCACTTCTGAGGTAGGATTGAAGGTTTTCAATTAAGTTAATTAGCTGTCTTTTATTTAGATTCACACATCTGCACAGGTGAATAACCACACCAGGTTATTTCACTTGTTTAGTTTTAGTATAAAGTAGTTTAATTGTTACTTGTAATTATAATGTTTCAATCGTATATTTTGTTTAGATTAGTTTCCCTTTCAGTAGTAGTATAAATTGTTATTTTCAGTTTAAGTTAATTTAGAGATTCCATAACTAGATTAAACGCTTAAATTCTAGTTAGGAGGGTAAATCACTAGGGAATTTATGCTACCCGCTCATAGCCTCTAAATCTCCCCTTTTTCAGTTTAGCTACCAGGAGATCAAACTACCAGATCTTAGTCACTGATCCTCTCATAGTTAGCCATAAGAAAGTTACTTGTCGATTCTCATCCTCGCTTGTAGCTTTTCTATCATAGAAAACTGACCATAATCTCGGCTGTGACGTCATCTAAGTCACCCGCATTTCAAACCACCGGCTGTCTCGGCACGACCTCGGGAGGTCGGGTACGGGGAAGGTCACTTGTCGATTATCATCCTCGCATGTCACTTTCCCATCGTACAAAATTGGTGAACCCGACGTGAATCAAGCAATTCTTTCACCTTCTCTTTGAGAAGTTTTATCTTCTCCAAATCACCTTCGCTCCTTCCCATTATTCTGCGGGTATTCATATACCCCCCGAATATGTCGGGATTCGATGCATACGGCAGACCCCTCTTGGGTCTTGAGGCATACTACGCCCAACAGAATAGGCAATCATCACCCTCACTCTCAATGTGGGGCGACAACTATTCAACTAACCAATTGTCAACACAAACACCAAGGACTAGATATAACTCGTCCTTTCAAACAGAGGGGTTGGAGCAAATTGCTCAAACACAAACAGAGCCTTCAGGCTCAAACAATATGACATTGACTGGAGAATCTGCTTCATCTCCTCAGGTATTACTCAGACCACATATTAGTAGACAATCGGATCCATACTTGGTCTTAGACGATGGATAATCAATACCTTATCCTAGGAGTGAACAACGCTCCCGGGGTATGTACCCACCTATAGGAGGTTTACAAGTACACACTCGAGACCCATTTTCAAGAAAATACCTCTACAGAAATATTCTTGGAGAAACTTGGCAAGATAGCAATCGACAACAGGCTATCACATGCCTATACAACACCGGACATACAACAAACGCCACCTAGGCACGATATCATGGCTTCACCAAACGAAGTCATTTCAAATCTAATGGAAAAGGTTAGAGGATTAGAACTTGCCCAAGCAAGTCAAAATTCAAAAATCATACAAACAGGGAATTCCAATCCTCCGCACCATCCTAGCCAAGTGGATCTCCTCACGGGTAGGCACACCGGGTATGACTCCTCAATATTCACAACAAGTGCCAACTAGACCCACAATCGCTAACACTGCTCCTCTTGGTCCAAGACAGAGCAATCCATTCCTAGATAGTACCCCTTCGTACTTAAACATGTACTCCAAATCACCACAAGGATTTGTACTCATCCCCCGGCATGTTAACTCAAATGCGAGGGATTGCCTTATGCCCCGCCAACGCCAACGCGTGCGTTACGCCATATCAACAACCCCTTCCGCCACCACAGGCACCATCAATGGTTGAGACATATGCGATAGGGACTTATTCAGAATATTTAAAGGAGCCCTTAGATTTCGCCATACGAAGCGTTATGCTTCCAAGGCCTCTTCCCGATTTGCCCAAATACAAAGGAGAAGGAGATCCGAATGCGCATATCAAAGCTTACGCTACCGCCATTCGTGAATTACTCCCATGGGATGGGGTTGTTGCTAAAATATTCCCCAAAACGCTGGAAGGCATTGCCCTCGATTGGTATTACAGAATACCCGAGGCTTCCATACATTCGTTCAAACAACTCGTGTCTGAATTCATCAAAGCCTTCGACATGAACAAACTATTAAAGACAGGAATCAGGGAGTTCTTGCACATCAAGCAAGAACATAACGAGTCTGTCGCCCATTTCATCCAAAGGTGGCGTACAGTCCTTTATTCCTCGGCAAGCGCTCCAAACATGGATCAGATGGAGCTATGCGATTTATTCCTTCATTCTCTTAGCAGAGAAGTGAAGGAAGAAGTCCAAAAATTCCCACTGAGGACTTATGACGAGGTGCTTGAGAGTGCTCTGCGAATTGATCAAGCAGCAATAGATAGCGGCCGTAAGACGTACGGAGCAAACGGGAGGTTAATCACCTCTACTCAAAATACTACAACCACTACAAGCGTCAATCAAGAACCCAAAATCCTTAATGAAAACCATGGGGTTACAACAGATGGATTCACTGATCAAGTCAAAGGACTAAATGTTGTGAACACCCCGGCACCTGCTAACAATCAACGCAATAATAACTTCACTCCAGCGATCAATATGGTGGATTCTAATCATCCTCCACAACAACAAATCCAGCCACAAGGGCTTGCTCGGGGCCCAGATGGATATCAAAACCAAAGCCAAAGGCCACAACCTCGAAATTTCAACTATAACAACCAACAGCCCAATCAGAACTTTGGGCCACAACAGGATTCAAACCAACGACCACGGAACTATAATCCCCATCTATATTGTGGTTTCCACAAAATTAGGGGTCATGATACTAAGACTTGCCATGACTACAATAAATTCATGCAACGCTTGCCAGAAGAACAAAAACAACTTTTCATAGATATGTTCTTGGCAGATCCTGTGTCACCAGCACCAAATACTTCCGCAGGGACAGTTTTCCCTCAAAATGCACCTCTCAAGATCTTCAATAATCCTCTCCCAAATCATTCTAACAATAACAGGTTAGATCCAAATGGGAAAAACAAAGGTATCATAATAAGAAATAACAATCAAGACGCCTCAACTCCTGACAACTCTCAGATTGCTCCTAACCTAAGTTCAAATGGTAATACAAAAATCTTGGGATTAGTTGAGCTAGAGGTTGAGCATGAAATTAATACAACAACTCAGACAAAGGAGTGTGTTTCACAACCCCTACCCGATATTTTCTCCACACGAGATGAAGTTCCTACAAATGCTAAACCGGTAGGATCCTATGATTTAATATACGAGGTGGCAAAGACAAATAAAGATAAGTCAATTTCTGTGGAAACAGTCTCCACGAAAGCCACAGAAGGAATTATGAAACTCTTGGAGAATGACGAACCGATCTTTCCCCCATTCGAACCTCAAGGAATGGGTAGTCTTCTCGGTATAGCATCTCTTCCTTCCGATGACCTAAATCTAGATATAAACATGATAGAATTAACAAACGAAGAAGGGCAATTTAAAATTGAAATGATGCCTATCAAAACTATCTCTAGGCACTACCCTATTCTAAAGTCTAGCTTCGACCCATGTGTGTCTAAAGCTAAGTTTCCCCTACCCATGGGGCAAGACCTCATCATCAACACAATGCTCACTATGAGAGAGAAGGTCGAACAGCATAGTCATGCTCACCCACATGTCATCTCTCAAAAACATGACAAAGAGGTACGCGAATGCCTCTTTCAGAAAAATGTTTTTAATAATGGGACATATACACCTCTGGGCAAGGGTTGTAAGTTCAAACCCAGAACGGTAAGCCCTCATCAAGAAAATGAAAAATTTGAGGATAATGGTTCTCCGCTGTGTACTTCTAGGGGTGAAGAATTCGATATTCGTCAACTTTCTTCACCTTAGATATCATGAAATATAGTTCCACCTGCATTTTCATATGTACATGGTTGCAGTTACATTACATTAGTAATTTAGTTGGTTCATTTTGTTCACTCGTTTCATAAATATTGTAGTCCAGGAACTTGCTCTTAAGTAATCTGTTACAAATTTCTGAAGATATTGGCAAAAATATTCAAATCACATCTCTTCAAGCATCATCAAGTATTTTCAAATCTTCTCATCAAGTTTGACAGACAAACATTGATGGAAACCATACCAAGACCTGCATACTTTGCTTCGCTCTTTCTTTCTACTAGGTAAAGTTGTCCTTGCCTACGGTCTGTTCTAGAAGCTTCTTGGTGTCACATCTATCCCTCTTAAAATCTCTTGGAACAAAAGGATATCCCAAAGTCATAGATCAAAAATGTCAAAATCAAATGCAGTCAAAAGCACCAAGCAAACAAAATATTTTATTTTACACACTTCTTTGCCCCATCAACCTTCGGTGATAAGCCCACATCTCTTACTGGTGATGTGAGGTTGGGAAAGGAAAGAAGTGCCCTTACTCGCCTATATCTTGCCTTTGGTGACAAACCCATGCTTCTTACTAGTAGCATGAGGCAAGGTGTGGGGGGTCCAGTCACACAAACTAACAAATCTTGGTATGCTAAAAACACAAGTCAAATTCTCAAAAGAAGGGAAATATCCAAACATCTAAAATCCAAAGAGATCAAATCCTCAAAACCAGATTTTGTCAACCAGGTTGCCATTTATGAATCTAAGTCTAGATAAACTGAAAAGTAAGTGGCCTTCTAAGCTTGGTAGTAGTTCTGAGTAGGGTGGGTGTGTAGGTCAAAATTTGGTTCTTGTCCTTGTTTTGTCTGTCTCTCATCATTCCACTCGAATCAAACTCATATAACTTGTGCCCTTCCCAATTCTTGGTGTTGAGCCCTCGCATCTTACTAGTTGCGTGGATTTGGGATTGGGGCAAGTTCATCTCTTTATCGCTACACATTCATCACATTTTGCCAACATAAGAAGAAATCACAGACATTGCCCAAAGGGGCCAAAAGTTCAATATTACAACGTGTTTGTCATCACATATCAGCATTGCAAAAAAATAAAAAAATATATATAAAAATAAAGTAAAAACATTCTGTTTAACATTTGTTATCACTTGTCATCCATTGCATACATTATGAAGAGCATGTGAAAGTTGGCGGCATTTCGACACACAGGCATGTCAGGTATAGTCTCTAACTCCCCATTTTGGGACCGCCATACTCGGACCCAACGTTTTATGCCCCTTCATGGCTAAAACGCTTCTCCGAGGGGGCAATATGTACGTACCCAAAATTGTATGTACTGTACAGTTGGAAATCGGTTACAAGCGCCCCAATGATGATACAGGTCTCTTCGCAAGGTGTTCGGGATCCAGAAAAGCTTTACAGATATGCGTTAACATCCCGCATGCCTCGCTTTGCCCCCGCGCCCTTTGTTTTTCCTTTTCTTTCCTCTTTCTTTGGCTTCTTGGCCTTTTGGCAGGAAACCGCCGCCCTGCAGGGCGGCGGTCTCGTGACCGCCTCCCTGAACAGGGCGGCGGTCCAGTGGCTGTCCGCCGCACAGGCGGCGGTCCTGTGCGCATTTTCCAGAACGTTCTTTTGACGCGACCCGCGTGAAATATCAACGATTTACCAACTTTTCTTTGCCGACTTAAGCTTGTATTTATGTTTTTGCCGACTGAACAGTGATTTATCTTTGTTTAATAGTGGGAGAGTTCAATTTGAACTTGCCTCATTGTAAATGCTATAAATATGCATCTTGTTTACATACAAATGGTCTGAGTTTTGGGTAAAGAATTTGAGCTGGAGCTTCTGGCCACCATTTCCTTGTGAGAGTCTTCTCATTTTTCAGTGGTTTGGTCTGTTAGCTTGCTTAGGATTGATAGTATAGTTCATTACATGTTTAGATAGTATTGTTCAGCTGTTGGTAAGCCACATACCCATCTTGTGCAGGCAGTGCTGTTGTTTCACCCATGGTCTGGTTTGTTTTGGTCTTGGTTCTTTGGTCTGGAGTCTTCATTCTTGAGCTTCAGTCTTCATACTCAGTCCTAGATTTATTTTATGAATCATTTTATTTTAGCATGGTTTAGAATTCTGAGTATTTAGTTATGCCTCACTGTACACCGACAACGATCCTGCTAGGAATCGTATAGGCCAAGCTCTGTTCTCTTGTGCCATCCCTCTCCTACTTGTACTTCGTTGTATTTCTCTGAAGCTGCTATTATTCATTGTTTGAGTACCTGCTGTTTATCATTTTGTTTTATCATTGCTGCTGCAACAACCCCTCGCTAGGAATCGCATAGGCCAAGCCGAGTTCACTTGCGCCATCCCTCTCCTACTTGTGCTTTGTGCCATTTTCACTTTAAAGTAATTGTCGTCCCAAAGTGCCTTCCCTTGCCGATGTTGCCATGCTCCTACTCTTTTCGGATTCACGTAAACATGCAAGAACGAAGAGATCACTCAGGGGACAAGCTACAACACAACCGGATTTGCCTCGCTTTCGCAAATGCCAGTTTAAATTGTCAAAGTTATTATCAAATAGAGTAGTGAATCATTTTATTTCGATTAAGCTCGCTTTCAATATTGCCAGGAAGTCATGGGAATGATAGTTTCGAGAAACTATGATTTGTTCCTCACTTCGAGGTAGGATTGAAGGTTTTCAATTAAGTTAATTAGGCTGTCTTTTATTTAGATTCACACATACGCACGTGAATAACCACACCAAAGTTATTTCACTTGTTTAGTTTTAGTATAAAAGTAGTTTAATTGTTGCTTGTAATTATAATGTTTCAATCATATATTTTGTTTAGATTAGTTTCCCTTTCAGTAGTAGTATAAATTGTTATTTTCAGTTTAAGTTAATTTAGAGATTCCATAACTAGATTAAACGCTTAAATTCTAGTTAGGAGGGTAAATCACTAGGGAATTTATGCTACCCGCTCATAGCCTCTAAATCTCCCCTTTTTCAGTTTAGCTACCAGGAGATCAAACTACCAGATCTTAGTCACTGATCCTCTCATAGTTAGCCATAAGAAAGTTGCTTGCCGATTCTCATCCTCGCTTGTAGCTTTTATCATCATAAAACTCGACCATAATCTCTACCGTGACGTCATCTAAGTCACCCGCATTTCAAACCACCGGTACTGTCTCGCACGACCTCGGGAGGTCGGGTGCGGGAAGGTCACTTGTCGATTATCATCCTCGCATGTCACTTTCCCATCGTATGCATATACATAGCATGTATCACTTCTTCCCTCATTATAAGTGGTTTGGCCTTCGAGGCTCACATGAACGTGTTTCTCGGTGATCGTTGTAACCAACATGGGTTGTAAATTTGGACCAGTATTCTTAGGCATCCATTAATCAACATTCACATGTTGTACCTTTATCATCTCGTTGTTCTTATCTTTTTCTTGTTCTTAATCTTGTGTTCATATAAATTCGGGTAATCCTCCAACTTATGCAGCTTCCCACAACATGAACATGTTGCATTTTGAGGGAAATCTCGTTGGTAATGATCAGTGACCCACAAGTGTAACAAGTTCCTCGAGTAAACCTACCTCTACCACCACCATGACCTCGACCATGATATCCTCCCTAGAATCCTCCATTCCTATTATCTCCATGGTTGTGCCCTTCATTATGTTTTCCTTCTTTCTCCTTGATCCGCTCACCACACTAGTCTGGCGCACTCTTGTCTCAATGGCTTTGTGGATATGATCAATCAATCTGCAATGGTATCGTGAGTATGGGACTTGAAAATATTACAATACATGGACACCTTCTTCTAGATCACGCACTGTAAAATATGGAAGTCCTGCATCATGGTTTAGGTGACAAACTTCACAATCTAGTAATAACATGTGCACTAAATTATGTGGGTAATTATCCTTAGTATGTCCCTCCACTTCACAATTTTTCACCATATTACACTGTGTGTGTCTCATATGTTGAGTTGTTAGAAATATTCTCTAACTATTTTTCATAGTTACAATACGCGTCTATAAGAATGGGCTTACTCTAGTATCAACACTTACAACCACCTCAAAGACGCACGCAGGCTGCTTTTAAAGGCTCACACGCATCCACATATGTCTTATGAGAGAGTGTTCTTTGGAATGGAGTCAATAATCCTCCAATGAACATTATACATGTTGTCTAGGATGAATATCATCGATAATTTAGACAACAGGGTCTTAAAACGTGTGCCATACTCCTCACGCTTTTAGCTAAACCCTTATTGATATCCTTAAACACGTTGATGTTCTCGCTTCTTAAATTCCGGAATCTGAAACTCTATCAAAAATTAGTGTGCAAAGAATTATAATCTACCACGGTATGATGTGGTCCATACTTCTTATACCAAATATGCACGTGCCTCAGAGTGTAGTGGAAAATTGACTAGCCTTCCTATCTAAAGCTATAATTCCCTTAGTGTACCATAGTATTTCATACTTATGCACATGCTTGGTTACATCTTCAATCTCTATACTGCAAAAGAGAGACACATATCATATAAACCTAATGTGTCATCTCAGTAATAGTTGTTGAGGTTGATATGGGGGTTGTTAGGGATCCGGGCCTTGTCTACCGATCTAGATCCAAAACCTCCACAAGGAGTTCCTCCTCCTTATCCGCCAAATCCTCCCGATCTTCCTATAGCAAGTTGTGGGTCAGTTGACATACTCACTTATGTTCTAATGGTGGTACTATACTAGAAACCAATGGTCTACGTGGTCGTAAGTGCTACTATAGTACTTCCAACAATCTACACATCAACATTTTGTCCTGATGACACACCTAAAACAACCCCGTAATCAAACTTTCAAACAATGGTGTTAATTGTGTTGTCATGGGCGCATCGCTAAATTTATCTCCTCAATTCAACACAATGTGATATATACTGCCTCTCTGCTTGCTTTCTTGCACTATTATGTTTCTCAATGACTACCTCTGGATTTGGAACACCATGCGTAAGGGCTAGGTGGTTAGGTGGTTTTAGATGTATGCATATGGTCTTTATTCTCTCCTCTGACATGCTCTTATATGAAGCTAAAGGGGATTATCTATTATGCTTGCCTAAAGTTAGGAGATCCTAATGATGTGGCTCCTCGTCTTCCATGAGAGCTTCAAAACCTTCGCGATCCATCATCCTCCTCAACTCTAGCACCTCTTGAATCTCTCGTTCACGTGTCATGTCCCTCTCTCTTGTGCTTCATTAAAATTGAGTCGTATTTCTTGTCTCTACCTTTTTCCACCAATTCCACCATCTTTCTCCATGCCTCGCTCATGTCCCTAAGCACGGTGGGAGTTTAGCTAGCCATGGGTAAGCACTCTAAATCCAATTCTACTATCAAAATATTGATCGATAATGGTATAGTGCACAAGTAAGATCCTCTAGGCTCATCTAAGAATCAACTCACTTCCTCCGAGCACAAATAAGTAGAAATAGTGTACTCCAATGTGTAATTACGCAACACTCTAGCCCACCAATGATCTACATCTCTAGTCCACTCCACATCAGCATTAGCAAGAGTATGGTAATCCTTTTGCGTCTAAAGTCTCAGTCTATATCCCCAACACTTCCCTAATACATATGTTGTCATCCACTCATACAATTATACTGGAAAGAAGCTAAATAATGTCTCATAGAGCTCATAATAAATATTATCTTCCACCCAACGATGTGCATTGAAATCAGGTCTAGTGTTATATCTCTAGGAAAACTAATTCTAACCATTCTCTACCCAACTTTCAATACTCTCACAATCAATTTATATGCCATCTCGCAAACAACAATTGATATGTCATCTGCAAGCAACATCCTAGAAGATAGTTTGAAAAGAGGTCTCGTGATCAGAACCAAAATGTAGTCTCTTATTTCTACCTAACAGTTATGTGCATTGGCACCTCATTGAGATAGATCTGAATGCTCACCGAAGCATGCAGTACTAGGTCCCTCCTTTTTGATGTTTGTTAAGATGTTAGGATGCATAATCAGAGTGATAATTGATCAATTCCTTATCCATACATACTAATTCATTACATGTGCATTCAATTGGTAACACACATCATAAGGAAACATATTAGATCACCATGACTAAGATCAAATGTAGGAACACATCTCCATATTTAGACACATCAATGATCATAATCCAACCATAGTTATCCATTAATTCATAGAGATGAAGTTGATACATAACATCCAAAACATGTGTCCATAGAGCCATGCGTGACATTATAATAATTAGCATAACACTACTACATCATGGGTGTCCACTAAAATGAATTCTAACCATTATATATTGGGGTGGGGACTTTCCCTTCACTTCCCATGCACCTTCCTAAAAATAGGCGTGTTCAAAATAGACACATGCATGTTTTTGTACATCATCTAATAAGAGAAGATCATATAAATAAGACTTGATTTAATCCCTATTATTAGCCTACATGCATGTGTTTGAACTACATGTTCATTTTCCAAAAAAATCCAATGCTTGATTACCAAGGTATCCCTTTGTGTATTGAGCACTCCAAGTCTAGTTTTAGCCTACCCTTGGAAAAAGGCTAAGTTCTCAACTAGTTTATCTTCATATGCAGCTCGCATGCAACCCTACTCAACCTTACGTGTGCTCCTATTTATCATGTGCACACACACTCTAGTTCTTCCGACACTTAGTCATTTTCCCCATCCAACACCAACCTAATAATACACCATGATAATGCAAACACGCACCTCAAGATCAAAAACTCCCATACTTCAAAGACAACGAGACTAAGATCTTGACATTCTCTACATGAACAACCATATTAAACAATAAGAACATGCTCTTGAAGGACATACCTTGACATCATAAAGGAGACACACACACAGACACTGACATCTCCCCTCACTCCAATGCTTCATTTGAACCAATACACTTCTAAGAAGCCTAGTATAGGTATATGTCATTATCGAGGATCTAGAAGAGAGACCTAAGAAGATCCCAAACATTTTTTTGGCTCTTTGATGGACTCATTATTTTTATATTCTTCATTTAACATAGTAGACTTACTTTCTTGATCAATCAAACCTGTTATATCCTCTTGAACACCTTGGCTAACCTCTTTATCCTTCTTGCACTCCTGTACTTGTGGATTAGATCCTTGAGTCCCTTTCTGATTGTCATGATTATTCATGGTTCTAGATCCTTTCTTCAACTGTCATGCATCATATAACCTTGTAATGTTCCCTATCTTGTGACACCTAAAACATTCCATTTATCTCCTCTTACATTCATTTTAATTATGTCCAAAACCATTGAAAGTAAAGTAATATCCATTGATTGATTGATTTTTCATTCTTGCAATACTTTGTAATATGTCCTTTTAGATGGCAAAGGTAACATTCTGCACCATATATCTTACCTACCTTTTTCTCCTTCTTACCTTGACATTATTCTTCATTCTTTCCTTCACAATTATGCCTCTAAACTTGTCTATTGCAGTCATCCTTCTTCTCAAACTTAGGACTACACATACTAGCTCTATGTCCATAAACACCACACTTATATCAGTTACCATGAAAAATTCATACCTATATGCATTTGGTTGTCTGATAGATGATCTTCCATGAGATTAAAGTTTTGAATTATCTCACATGCTTGGATGTCTTCTATCATTAGATCCTTGACTTGATTCTTCCTCAGTTTTCTCTAATTTGACTGATCCTTCCTTGAAGCCTAGACCTGTTCTATCACCATATGCCTTTTGTTTTCCTAACATCTTATACAAACTATCTGAACTTTCATGAAAATATGATACCTTGCTTGTAATGGTAGATAAATATTTCTTTAGATCCTCTTTCTCAACCTCATGTTTGAGACACTCTTCCTCTTGATCTTCAACTCAGCTAGGGCCTCCTCAATTTGAGCCTTTAAAACCTTGATGACTTCCTCATGAGATACACACAATGTGTCCAACTTCTCTTTACAAAAATCTACTTCATACCTTAAGTGATAAAGATCCCCACCTTATCACCAAATATCTCCCTCTATCTTGTTAGGCTACTTCCAAGGGCCTACTCTGATACCAATTGTTGGAATTGACAATAACTGGAGGGTGAATCATTCACCAATAAAACCTTTACTCTTATACTTCAAACATCAAACACACATCCTCATGAAACACATACATTAATGATTGATCACAATCAAATATACTTCACCATGAAACATATTCCATAAAAGCAAGGATTCATGCATACATATCAATAATAACACAAGATATACACAAAACCTTTCTTTATTGATATTCAAATCATATCACAACAATTATTGCCTTCAACAATATGACAACAAGATACAATCAAGAGATATCAATACAATCAACTATGCCTCTTGAATACACAAGGGTATATTCCTCTTTTGCAAAAGACTTCAACTCTTTATCAGACTGTAATTACTTCACAGACCTGGTAAAGACATCAACATGCTCTGAATTTAACATTCAAACACATGACACCAACTCTACCCTCCTTCATCAACTCACCATCAAGGAAACTTCACCATCCTTTGCTTCACTCAAATCCACCTCATGAAAATACCACCATCTACTAACCTAGAATGTAATTCTAGGGGTTTTGGGCTAGGCCCAAGGGGGTTTTCTTTGTAGCAAGAGTTTTTCAAAAGAAGATAAAAGAATTTCTAAAAGATTAACATCATAGCACCCAAAACTTCACTTTTATAGCATCTTCTTGATTTAAATTCAAAATATGTCAGTTTCCCTCCTTTATCTCAACCATACCAACTTAAAAACATCCCATAATAATCACTAGAACATTCACAATTGACCCATATAGGTCGGCCATGCCAAAACCTTCATCCATGCACCAAAAATCCTCAAAACCCCACCAATGGAATGAGAAAAATCCCCTCATGTAAAAACTATTTTTATTCAAGCTCTAAAAATAACAACACATGATTAATATTTCATTTAAAAATCATCCATGGTCACAATTAACATTAACCAATCGATTATTTCATTTAATGGGTCGACTAGCTCATTACCTTCACATAACACTTGTTTCTAACACCCTGATTTTACCTTTGGTCCTCAAGACCCCTCAAGATGAACTCAAATACGGCATGTAAAAACTAAATGGAAATTCTAGAACATGTATAAAACTTTTAAGTTATACATCATGAAACATTCACATGCTCAAACCACAACTACTTTTTTCTTCACTAAAACAAGCTGCCTAAAAACATGTTTTACAAATCCAACTAGTTAACACCATTTTAGACACTTTAAAGACCTCAAAATTTATTAATTTGATGAAAACTTAATCCCTCTTCACATTCTAAGTGGTATGCAAGCATCAAATCAACCAACTCATTCTTTCAACAAAAGAAGTCATGTCCTGGAAAAGAGAGAAATGTTCTTACTCACAAATTGACCTAGAAACCACATCAAATCAACTAATCATGAAACCAAACTTATAACATTGGAAATATATATGAATCCTCTTTCCATAAAATATTGTAAATCCTTCCAAATCTAAGTGGAAGGCCTTCAACCAAACTGATCTCTGCAACCTACTTGAAACTATCCAAAGATTGTTCTTTGACTAGTCAACATAAACGAAGCATACTAAACCATGTACTTGCATCACCATGACCTAAAATCATCATGGACAGTAAGAAAAATTCATATAATTTCCATCATGACTATTTATTTTGTAACTCCTTTGGAAAACCTTTTTCCCAAATTGAACTTCTTCTTAAACTGACATGTTTGAGTGGGATCCACTCATCACCACAACCTCTATCATACCTTTATAGAAACCTAGAGGATTCCTCTACATTATCCAATCATCATCAATGTGCTAGAAATAAATTATGGCCACTTAAGAGCATTTTCTCTCCTAACTTTTTTGAGTTAGAGTTTCCAACTCATACAAAGTCGTTTACCTTCTTAACATTCGTTTATAAAAATGTGATGATGAAATGACATCATTATTTTTTTGAAACCTTATAGACTCAATGTATAAACATATCTAAAATCCACAAGGTCCCATGTAAATCACACAATTCAAGGTGAGCATCGAAGATTCAATTCGAGTTGGAAATGACCTTGTTCTTTACCCTGTTTCACCAAAACTGACATAACATGCAAAATAATCATCATGGAAACCTATAATTTTTCCCACAACACAATTACAAACCCTAAATACATCTCCAATCATCACCATGTCACAAATATCTCTCCATATTATCTCATTTTCATAGTTATCCCTTAGGGTTTTATACTGTAAATGCTAGGGTCAACTGAAATAACATCATAACACATCATAGAAACTCTCTAAAAGGTCCTAACATACCTGTACATCATAAATAAACTACCTATATGCATCCATGAGCTCATATATCTCCACAACTCAATATCATGCATTCTAATAGCCATACCGATCCAAATGAGCACCTAAAAACATGGTCACCAACTTCGTATATGTACCTTAAAGCTCATATGAATTCCCGAGAGCTCTCCAAGCATGCTCTATATCGTGCTAAAATTCTTCTCAAATTACAAAGAAGCTCCAACCTCCATACAACATCACCTAGACTAGCTAGGTCACCTGAATAGGTTTGTAAGAATAAGAAATCCTCACCGAATCAACCTATACAACCAAGAACACCTTCGAATCTTCATGACATTATCATCCTCGCATGTTATGACCCTTCTCCATCTTCCACTTTTTCATTAATTAGGTTTTTCATTAATGAAAAAACCTAAACCACAACATGCTAACAAACTAAGTCTTATCCACCTCCCAATCATGAACCATTGCACTTTACACATAATGTTAAACCACATGATGTCTTGTGTGCTTTACTTGATAAAAAGTTAATATGTCTCCCTTCTAAAAATCATCACCCAACTCATCGGTTACATCGCCATCATGATCATCCTTTCTATAATTTCCACTGCATCAATGGCCATCGTGATAATGACTACTATGATATCCATGACCACCGCAACAATTAGATGACAAAGGTGTCATTGTTTTCTGCCCTCACTCTCGTGAGCGTTCTCTCTCTCCTATTCCACATAAGTAACCTTCTACCACTGTTCACTTGACTCCTTCACCTCCTCCTAAGATTATCATCTACCCACCTCTTAAGGTCATCATACATCCACATCCTCCAGCTAATCCTCCTATAGTTACATCCTCTCATCCCTCACACATTTGTACCACATCTCATTGGCTTCCTAAGCAACATGTTTTCGCACTTCTTCTCACAACACCTCCTATCATTGGATCCATTTCCTCTAACATCTAGTTTGGCACTTATTCTCATGTCATTAGTGCTTCACATGCTCCCTTTATGCCTCATAGGCCTCTTCATCTCTAGTAGATGGCATCCATATTTTATCTCATTACCCAATGATGCACTCATTTTCTTAAGTTTCATGCATGACTGTTGAGGTAATTGTTACTAAAATTAACCTCATTTTCACACTAGGGCGCTTTTTCTCATCTTTCCCCCATCATCTTAATCACATGCACTTATGCACGTTCTTTTACATCTCCTCATTATACAATTATCAATACATCATTATTTTACTCTTTTATCTTCTCTAAGTCACATTGCCACTTTTATTTATCTATCACATTACATCACATACATACATTTCTATCTCTCATATGATTTACCACTCATTTCTATTCACATACATTTTTATATAATTTACTACTTAGCTACTCTTTCCACATCATACTACATCCCAACATTCATTAATCACAACAATCATTTCAACAATGCACATACAATTTATCAATTTACACAATTGATACCATGTACATATCATAATCATCACACAGTATACAATGCACACCAACAACAAATGCAACATCAACATCCATCTATACATATATAATCCAAAATCATAAGTTTCAAAATATAATCACTAGGGCCAATCCCCCATGTGTCGATACCTCATATACAATACATCATCTATCATCCTCGCTAATGTTGTATACAATCATGAGAGCTCTAGAATTAGAGGCATTACCACTCACTCTATATCACCGATCTCAGCCTCTATACCTCTCTACCTAAATTTTTAAAAAGAAAGCTATGTATTCTACTCGCATATTGACCCCGTGGCTCCACATATCACACAAAAATTTCCTTAACTATACCTCCTCCACCTACAACCTCTCTCACTCTCTCTAGCTCTTCATGTCATCACGCCACTCAACAAAATCATGCACATCACCATTGTTATAGCCACTTGCTCAAACAAAAGGAATGCTCATCTGCAATAGCATCAACCCACTCTAGCATACCTCCTCTCATGAGCACATCTGGGGGCACGTTTCTAGTCAACTTGTGTATGGAAGTTTCCATGATCATGAACCAATAAGCATCACCTATAATCCCACAAAACCATTAATTAGAGCACATATTTTTGTTCATACATTCTATCCATCCACAAAAACAAATCTTATACAACAATCACTTTTCTCTTATCATTGCTAAATCATCTACATCAAGGGCAAGTGCCCGACAATCTGATCCTCCTACTACAAGTCCATCACGCATCCACTACTATTGGAAATAACAACACCCATATTTGTGTCTCCCACCACTAACTATATGCCTTAGTACACCTCGTGTCATCAACCCATATAGGTTTTATAGCCACATCCACCTCATCTGGACCTGGATGCACTACTTGTGCTCCAAAAGTCCCGCCCGACCTCGCCCTAGTTGTCTAGTTTCCCTCATAGATTGACACCATATATATGGCTCTAGGGGCACATCCTTGGCCATGCCAAACTACCTCGATACTTGCTGACCTTGAATAACCCACCACCCATAAAAATTGATCCTGTGACCACATGGTGTGCCAAATGCATTACAACTCCACACTATCATCCAACGATTCTCCATAGTCTTTTTACAACCTCCAAATAATGGCCTCAAGTCCCATCTAATCTTACATCGACCTATATGTGGTCATGCCCATCCTCCTACTATGAGTACCCACCCACCTTGCAGCAAAAATCTTGGGTCGAGCCCAATCGGCTCTTGGCCCACTAAGTGGTTTCAATATCGTAATATGCTCATATGCACACACATGCAACAATGTATTAGCTCCTATTCCACCTGCATGATCCTCCTAAGTGAATCTATATAAGTGCATGTACAAATGGGCCTATACATACCGTACTTGGGCATATCTAGTACCATTCTCCTCTATCATGTAATAAATATCATGCATCCGATACAAAATACCCACTCCACCACCCTCCACTACCACTGATGAAGCCATAATCACACCAATAAATTTCACAATCACAGAACCCTAGATCTCAAAATAGCATTTAAACTAATATATGTATCTCTGCCTATACTTGTGTCCCTATAAATACATTCATGCTACCTTCATCTCGACTATAGGCATCTAATAGACGCATGATCCGTACTCTCTCACCAATTATAGGTAACCACAGTAGATCTCATATACATCCTCTAAGGTCACCGTCATCTCGCCCATCTCAGAACTGTAATGTACATGTCTATGCGCACCATCTCTCATATAAAGCCATCAACATAGGCATATTATGAGGAATTTCCCCCAATCAAGCAACATGTCGCAAGCTGGCATGGCCCAATATATCCCACTCAGCATCTAATAGCCCCAAAGGAAGCAATGTTCTCAAATGAAAACCCACGTGAAACTCTCTAAAATGTACATCCCTCTGTATAACACAAAATGCAACTAAATTCCTATATTAACACATCATACATATTGAAAAATCATTCATCGTAACATTAAATCACTCGTAATTCAAGCATTTCACAAAATAGTGCCAAAACCCGCCCCTAAGATATCGGCCTCGTGAGCAGTCACTGTGTCAACCCCAGTCACTAGCACCTAGAATCAAAGGCTAGTGTCCCACAAGATAAAAACACCCCCGATCGCCTCCGTCTAGGTTAGAAACACTCAAAAATACACAAATGTAATTTTTATAAAAATAATAAAACAAAAACTATCATATTTGCCCAAAAAAATGACAATAATCATACATACCAACTCATCATTAATCTGCCCACCCGTCTCTACTCTCTCAAATCTTAGAAAACTCATTGCCTCTAGCATGCGGCATCTCCATCATTCAAATCTCGATCTCAAACACTCTAGGTATAAATGAAATCATTATTCTCCTTTTTACTATTACTATATATAGTAATCCCACTTTATCATCTATTATAGTTACTATTTGCCTCTATTTTTTATATGTGATGCACATTACATAGTTTCACTCATATCTTAAGCCTCATAACTTTGTTTGTCTTGTCATTTATGCCATACGGATCATAATCTCCTCTAGCATTTTCATGTATAACTCTCAACATCTCATATTCAAATCTGCACATGTACTAATCAATATATCCTCATGCTTTGACAATACTACTACTATTATCTCTCATTTACTACTACAACATCTCATATGTCTTCCTTTCGGCTCAAGGCTCATTTCTCCACCCTTCACCCTTTCATCGAAAGGGGGGCATATAATTGGTATCATCTTATAATCCCTCTCGATATACCTAGCACATTACGATCACACTTTTCTCTGATCTTATTCGAACAAAGGAACAATTATTCTATATGACAATAAGTACTTTCTACTATCACAAATATACTCCCCTAAATGACCTAATCTGGGAGCAAAACAAAAATATATAAGTGAGAAAATCTACTACGTACACATTATTTCAAACATATCTCTTATCACTCAAATCAAGTCAATCAATCGGTACAATAATCACATTCATTATCTCACCCAAATGACCTAGCTTGGGAGTCACATTACATTACCACCGCTTCTAAGACCTAAGTTCAAATCCATCTAAGACTATTCAATCGGAACACTCGTTATTTTAGGAGTGGGGAAATGAGATGTTGTTGCTTTTCCTATACTACTCTTATGTGGATTCTTCAATCGAAAAAAATTATTTTTCAATCGGAACTAATCAGAACTAAATTTGGTCTCTTTCCATCTCGTAGCGGTTGGACCTTTTAGGGGTGCAATGGTGTTTCATCGTTCTCTTTGTGGATTTAAAGAAATAGATAAGGGTATAGGCCAAGGATGAATACTTGTTGTGATGGTCGGTTGGAGGCTATGCGCATGTTCTAACTTCTTGATTCAATGTTGATTGTGTGAGCTTACTCTTGGCTAGGAGGAACTACCTAAAATGTAAAACAAGACCACAAAATAGAGTTAAACAATATATGCCAAAGGGCCTTCTAAAGCGTGTGCTAGATCTAGGAAGTGTGGTACTTCCTTGGTGGCGTCCAACTAACTATTTAATATAACTTAACGTAAGAAATGACCTAAATAAATAATGTCCTATCAGAGTTGATATGATTTGGATATCTCATCCAAATATAATATAACATGCTAGGTTATGATCAGATCTAGAAGTAGGGTAGGTAGTCAAGATGTTAGAGCAGGTCAGGGTCAAGTACTGGGTAGCTTGGGTTACTTGAATGTAGGTTATTAGGTTTCTATACTTGGCAGATTACTAAATACAAAGACTAACATCGGTTAGGTGTGACCGACGGCGCTAAGGCGGATGGTAGAAATTTAATAAACTAGGTTTTGGGGGTTTGTCTGAGATTGAACAGAGATGGTAAGGGGAATAGTTAGGTCTATGGAGGTGTTGGGAGTACTCAGAGGTATTCAAGAATCAAGTATAGGTGATTAAATGATTAGTGGGTGATGGAATGGTTGGGTTCACAGGAAGGTAACAAGGGTGGGATGAAAAATGCAAATAGATGTTGATAAACAGAGATGAAGAAACTTTGTAATCTAGATAAGTATGAAATGATGCAGGTTAGAGATACACTTACTAGTGTTTGCAGATTTGATGGTTGGATGATGGTGATGGTTGATTTGTGGAATGGTGTTCAATGCTAGAGCAAAGTTGCTTCCTAAAATACTACCGTGAGTGCAAATACCTTTAAAGCCATCTTAGTGTTAGTTATGGATGCCTGGATGTGCAAAAGGGCTCTGGTTCTTGCTTGTATGTAGATCTCCTTCGTTCCAAAATTGAGAATGTGGCCAACCTTCCAAACAAGGTTACCAAAGTGAATATATGGTAACCAATGATAGTTTAGGGTGACCGGCATCGGTTTTGGGTTGACCGACGTCGGTTAAGGTGGGAAATCCTAGGTTTACTAAAAATGACAGATCTTGGCAATCTTTTGGGCCAGCTCTGTCTATTCTCGTGGATCAAAACAGAATGTTACATTTTAATAAGTGGGAATGTGGTTAGAGGGAGAATAGGCATGTGATTTTAGGGTTGAACTAAGTCTTAGTTAATTAAGGTAGGTAGGACTAAGTCTTAGTTAGTTATGGTGAGTGAATGTTGAGTCCTAGTAAAGGGAAATATGCTAAAAATAGGTTTGTGATGAGGTGTCTAGGTGAGGTGGTGGGATGAGGTGTCTAGGTGAGGTGGAAATTATTTTTAATTAAGGTAATTGAATAATGAATATTGTGAGCATGGGTATTAATTTAATTGTAAATAATTAAATTAATATTAATGTGGGGTAAAAGGGTCATGGTTAGGTGAATATGTTTAAGTTGAGCTATTTGAAAAGGGACCAAGGGGAGTGTGACCCAATTTTTGTGTCTACATTTTTCCCCTTTTTTTATGTAGCTTGTATTGGTAAGTGACGCTAAAAAATAGGAAGTGATTGCCCCATGTGTGGGTGAAGGTGATCCCCCTCAAACCAGGCACTGATGAGGTGTAATACGGAATCGGTGAGTGGTTTGATAAATGTGTAGTGGGTGAAGATAGGTGGGGATGGGTATGAGTACTATGGGATAGGGTGATGGTCAACTCGGGTAATAGGTAATAGGTTGGGGTCAAAATCAGGTCATGGGTAATGGCAATCAAATGCATGCACATGTATAGATTGCAACACAGTACCATGTTTAAGAGCTTGCAAACTCTACATTATCCAAGATCGATAGGTTTATCCAAACAAGGGTAAGGTGATTCAGCTATCCAAGGTATAAGATATGGTCTGGAAACACAACGTAGGTCAAGTGTAGGAACATTTAGGTATGTTCTAGTACACCAAAGGTTTGGTCGATAAACGGCACGGCAATAGGCAAGGTATAGTTGTTAGGCTAAAATAACATTGATGAGGCCATAAATTGGTCATAAATTACCATTATTTTTTCCTTCCAAGTTACCTTTGAAAGTGGATTTAAATGTAATCTAGGAACTTATAGTTTGCTTAAGATAGAATATAGGATATATATCTTGTTCATTCTTTAGAAATCTTTTGTTATCTATTTTTTTGACTAATCCTATTGATTATTTGGGAAAATATGCAAAGTCTTGTGTATGCAGGCCATAAAGGAAAGATAATGCTAGTATTGGAAAAAGTGGAATTGATCATGGATGGTATATCTAAACTCAAATCTAATTTCATATTTATATTCCTCTTGAAAAATTATGCAAGTTCAAAAAAGAATCATCTCAATCCGAGAAAGGTATTTCGTCAAAATCATATTTTGAGGAAAATCCTCCTTCCAATAATGTAGAGGAATAAAATCATTATGATTATTTTTACTGAAAAGCAAGGAGAAGATTTGGGAGAAAATCTTCCTAAAATAAGTGAGATAAGACTTTGACTCCAATAATATATCTCTCTCCATATTTTGTGGAGATGGAGATCTTAGTTGTTAGGATTAGAATAAAGATAAGATCGATTAGTATCTCCCAAAATAAGGAGTTGGTTGGACGCATAAATTATAAATGCAACCTTCCACACTTAGATATGTAATTCCTTTCTCCCAAGAAATAAATATTTGTTCTTTCTTTCCAATCTTTTAAAGTAAAGTTATTCTGCAAGTTTTGAATTAAAAGTATGAATTAATTCATCTTCCAAGGAATGAGCTGGCCACTCATTCCAAGGAAGATGGATCAATGTGTTAATGTTTGTTTCTTTATTTTTGCATTTTTTCTTTTGTTGTAAACTTCTGATTTCATGTTATGTTATCCTTCTTTGGTACAATTTTTACTATGAACCTGTAGGTGTCTTTTTATCTTTTAGTTATTTTTAATTTAGCAATTTCATTTATGCAAGTTTCATTTCTTTCATGCAACCTTTATTTATGCAAGTGTGATTTCCTTTATGCAAGCATGCCTTTATATTCTTGCAAGTGTGATTTCCTTTATGCAAGTGTGTTTACATTTCTGCAAGTGTGCCTTTAAATTTTTGCATGTGTGATTTATTTTATGTAAGTTTGGTTTGTGTTTAAAGGAGTTGTTTTCCAAGATCTTCTTCTCTTAATGCATACAACCTTCAAACCAACCTGGATTGACATTATTAATGGTGAGGATTGACGACCCTCATCAAACATAGGTAACAACATCACAAGGTATAGCAAATACATAAGGTCAATGGTCACACCAAGTAGGCCAGGTCCAAGTAAATAGGTCATGGCATGGGTAAGGCCAAGGTATAGGTAAAATAACAAATCCCAAGATGCAACAAAGGAAATGTAGGGATAGTGTGGGCTCATAGGTATGGTTCCATAGGTGTCCAAATGATAAAAAGTGTGTGATCACTAATGGTTACAGTAAAAGGAATCTTAGCAAGGCCAAATAGTTATAAGGGTTGACCGATGTCGGTTATAGGGTGACCAACGTCACTGGTTAGTAGCACAAATGTGACCAATGTCACAAATCGTCAGTTGGGTTTATAAAATAATTTTTTTGTATTTTACGAAATCATTGTTGTGTTGTGACTTTAGAGAAAATGATAGAGCCATTTGACCTTTTGTACCTTTTCGAGAAAGAAGGACAAGGCATTATACCGGATGAGGTGGAGATTACAAGTTGGTGACAGGAGCTAGTAGACGGGTCCACGAGAGTAGTGTGGTCGATTGTGATTGGTTGGAGGTGAGAGGTGGATTGGGACATGGCAGAGGTAGGAGAGGGCTTGAGTGGGCCACTGTATAGTGGTCAGATGTACCACCATGCCGATAGAACCAAGATGAGGTGAGATTCAATCCCATTCGACACTTGTTAGTTGAAATAGTTTGTAGAAATTGGTTTGGGTAGAAATGGTTTTGAGTAAGAATTAAATTTGAATTTGGAAGTAGAATTGATGAAATAGGAAGGTTAGGAAGTATAATGTGGGTCAAATATGGGTAGGGGGAAAGCTATTGGAGGTTTGGGTAGCTTGATAGATTAATATGGTCAAATTTTAAAAAATGGGGAGGGTTTTGGGGTTTGGTCGGCATGACGCTGGACCGATGTCACCAAGGGTAGCCGACATCGGTTAACCATACCCGACATCGGTCAAAATAATAGTAGGTGATCATGCCACCATGATGGATCAATGTCGGTCACTACCAATGACCGATGTTGGTTGGCTTTTGAGGAAAAATAGGTCGAGAAAGGGTTATGGTGGGAGTTAAAGAGAAACCGAGGTAGTGAGGTATAAATTTAAGTGTGTTGAGAATAGGTAGGGTAAAAAGGTATATATGATACGAGTTGAGGGGTGGGAAAGTGGGATGGGGGAAAGGGGGAGGTCGTTAGGGTTACGGGGAAATAAATAATAAGCATTTTAGGAATAGGTTAGTCGGGTAAGTGATATGTTAAGTGTGGTCAAGATGTAATAATGGTGTGGTGTGTTGGGTGTAGGCTAGGGACCAGTGCAAATGAGAGATAGACTACCTCTATTATCAATGGTATGAGGGAGCATGATGGTAGAGGAGTGGTGGTACATTACAGATGTTGGCCTTATTGGGGTTAGATGATACATGCACATAGTTTGAGATTCGAGCTTGATGGTCACACTCATCACCGATGGGATTCAAGTGACCAACACATTTCATCCACGACAAGTGAGATCATAATTACCCTAGAGGATGTGTACAGGATCTTGCGGTTACCGATAGTAGGGACACAGGTTTATTCTATTTCTTTTGAGGCATCAGAGGAGCTGATGTTGGTGGTGTTTGGAGAGGGGATGGCAGAGATGAGGTTCCATAGCACAAGCCTGAGCTATGGAGAGATGTACACGGCCCATCCTGAGGAGATGAGGCTAGTGGTCCTGATTATGGAGGCAGTGTGTTGTTTTGCACTACCAGATGTGGAGGGTGGGAGATTCCCATGGGCACTGATGGGGGTTCTCCATGACATGATGGAGGATAGAAATTGGTTTTCTTGGGCACCAACATACTTAGTGCAGCTATACAGGGAGTTATGGGCCTAGGGGCGGTTATGGAGGTTCATTTTTGTTGTACCTTTCTTCTTCACTATTGGGCATATGAGCACATCGTATGTGTGCATCTAATTGGTATGCCCCTGACCAGATGCATTCAAGGTGGGCTTTTTTTGAGTTGGGTATAGGCGTTGGGTGCTTTTTTTTTGGAGAGCGTAGGGCTACCAAGGCTACTCATAGTGTGGAATATTATAGGTGGGTGTTGGAGGGGTTATCTGTAGTGGACATCATTTGGAGGCCATATATTGGCTTCCCCTCATACAGTAGATGGCGGTGGAGTTGGATGAGTTACAACTACTAAGGTGGATAGAGGGGCACTTGCACTGCAGAGCATGAGATGATACCAGTAGATAGAGTCAAGTGGTAGTTTGGGCTGCCCTAGGATGTGCCACCACCGTTCCCTTAGTATAGGAGAGATGACATGGAGAGGCCTATGGCTCTACCACAGCCGATAGTGCTGACAGTGTAAGGTGGAGGAGCAGTGGTGGACCAGCAGATTGATTATGCCAAAATTACAGATAGATACAGGCAGTGGTGGGAAGTCCAACTATGAGTAGCACCACCTAAGCCAGGGTAGCAAGACTTGGCTACCCTCACAGTTCAGAGGGATGCACTGTAGGGATAGGAGGCTACCTTAAAGGCCTGGATTATAAGTTTACAAGGGTAGTAGCAAGGTCACAGGTGTAGGTTGCCACTTTACAGAACATGTAAGCGGAGTTTACAGGTGAATTAGCCACCGTGTAGGCACAAATTATGACCTTACAGGCACAGTCACAAAGCACAGTAGCACCTCGTGCTCAAGCAAGGTCCCGTGGTACAGGAGGAGGGCAGGTACATAGGTATAGGGGCTGAGACCACCAAAGGTGGCAGGTAGGGATCACAGGTACAAGGGTGATACCCATGGCACCGCTGGGCAGATAATGTCGATGGCTAGATTCAAGGATGCCCTAAATGAGGTCAGGTACTAACAAGATTATTTGAGTGTTGTTGGGATAGACGTCCCTTCCTATGTGGAGTATAGGGTACAGTAGGCCTCGAGTGAGAGGACTAGATCTCACACACATAGTACAGAGAGTACAGGGGGCCGGTGAGCCCATAAATAGGGCCGGGAGAGAGGCAGCTAGCTCACGAGGCTAGGCCCAGGCTACAAAGCCGTGAGGCAAGGGCTAGACCCATAGAGGGCAAAGAGATGGTGACAAGGTGTTGGGCTAGAGGAGAGGAGGAGGAGACAGATGAGACCGGCATGGATATCAGGTGGGGTGATGATTAGTCACCATATATGTTTAGGATATAGATTTTTGTATATTTTTTATTTATACCGGCATGCGTGCAAAGATAGCGAGGATGTACATTAGGGGCACATGTATTGATTATGCTTCATGCACATATGTATGGACACATAGATTCAAATGATTTATATAGATATGGTGATATTTATGGTATGATGTTGTGTTTATGTTGTAAAATTTTCATTGTTATATGCATATGGGTGAAAACCAAGTGGATTAGGCATGGTGGAGTCAGGTCGGTTTAGGCATGATGGAGTTTAGGCATGATGGAGTCAAGTTGGTTTAGGCATGATGGAGTCAAGTCGGTTTAGGCATGATGGAGTCAAGTCGGTTTAGGCATGATGGAGTCAGGTCAATTTAGGCATGATGGAGTTAGGTCGGTTTAGGCATGATGGAGTCTTTTTTTAATTTTGATTTTATGTCCAAGTTGTTGGTAACATGGGAGACAAATGGTGATGTATATGCATGTTATGGTTTAAATTTCCAAATATTTGCTATGGTGGCAATATAAAAATGATAAATGAATAATTTGATGATGTGGTAAAAATGTTTGTTAATTGGTGCTTGTTTGGTTTAATTTCCAATTGTTGATATAAAATGGAAACTAACTGAGGTGGAATGTGAATAGGAAAATTAAGGGGAAATTGGTTAGGGTAAAGGGTGGCTGAGCTAACCTCCAAGGGCCCCATGCCCTCAGAGTGCTACCTACATAGCCTCGGTGAAAAGGGGCCTCAGGCTGATGTAGTTCTCCCATAAGCTAGGGAAGAATATGATGAGGTAGAGGAATGGGTTGGTACGTTTTAGGTATGATTGAGTCTTGGTCATATGCATGGTTGAGTCTTAGGTGATAGGCATGGTGGGGTCTTAGGTGATAGGCATGTTGGGGTCTTAGGTGATAGTGGAAAGCTTTTAAAATGTAGGTGTCGATGGTCTCATCCTGTATAAGGTGATCAATAAGTAATGAAGAAGGTGAATGGTAAGAGGTGGTAAATATCTCGCTTAATTGATAAGAACCTTAATAAGTCTACCATACCCAAGATGGGCTTATGAATGTAAGACCCTAAAGGCGTTGAATAATGGGCTATTCTAAGGGTGAAGAAAGTCACATGATCACGAAATGTCATAGTTATGGCAAGTCCCTTGAGTAAATAGACAATTAGAGTGAAAAGGAAATGAGGTGAAAATGGGTGGTTTAGCATAACCTAGTGTATGACAAGTGTTGGCGAAAATTTGTCGAGTGGACAAACTTGTGGATTTCTTGCCAATGCTCTAGGAATCTAAGTCCCTCTACTTAACCGGTGTAAAGTAGCTCAGCTGTATGTGCATGCGCAAGAAAGTGTGGATTTTTGTGGTGGTCTTTCGACCGGGATCCAACAGGCACTTCATCGACCCCGCAAAGCAAAGCTTGTTGATACCTGCAAGAGAGGAATTTGTCTAAAAGTGGGAAAGGGAGTGAGAAAAGAGGTAGGGGAACTAATGCTACAGGTAGATAATCAGATTCCTGCACACACACTAGTTAGAAACTTCAACAGATGCATTCATGAGAAGAAACAACTATGTAAATAACAACACGACCAAATAGAATTTATCAATCACAAAGTATCAAGAAACCCCTTAGTCAAAGAAATATGGAAAATCCTTCTTCTTGTATTGATTGGTCAACCCAAAGTTGTACATAATGGAGAAATAGAGGAAATTTGAGAATGAGGGGAATGGAAGAATTTTCCTATCTCCTTTGTTCTCTCAAGGTACAATATACTCTTGAGTTTACAAGATCAATCGCCAACCCTTTGCAATGGGAATGACGTTACAATTTATAGAATGAGAGGTGACTCTTCATCTACCTCATGACCCTCCATATGCCTTAATATGACTTAAGATTGTTCATATTCCACTTTAAATATTTAAGTCCCTTTTATAATAGCAAGGTGACTTAATTTACATTATGTTTCTAAAGTCACTTTTAAGTGACTTAAAGGCATATCAAAAAGTGCAAACCCCAATGAAGAATTAGAACATTTGAAAGTGAGAGAAAGTTGGGGGAAGAGGAGAGGGAAAGAGAGAGAGAAGAAGAAGAGGAGATGTCATTGGTCCCATGAAGCCCATTGGTCCCTATTCATGGAAATCTCTGATGCGGCGAAGTTCTGAATGTCCCATTGTGCCAAAACTGTTCTTTGAGCGTGGCTTACTATTTTTGGTAAGCACCCATATAGGGAGATTTACTATTTTTAGTAAGAGGTGATCCTTGCTTCTTCTTGATCATCTTGATGTGATGAAAATATTCATCCAATCCTACGCACATTGCCTTTGCTTCGACCACTTCTTGGGGTAACTTACTATTTTTGGTAAACACCCATATAGGGAACTTACTATTTTTAGTAAGTGGTCATTTCCACTATTTTCTACTCTGAACACTCATTTGGGCTCTCTCGTAATCTTCAATGCATGTTTCCTTTGTCTCAGCTACTTTTGATGATGACTTTCCAAACATAGCAAGTTTGTATAGGAAAACTTACTATTTTTAGAAAGGGTGTTTCCAGTGCCTGATTTGTGATGGAACATACTTTTTTGGACTCTCCTTTTCATTATGATCACACCCTCCAAATTTCACATAGTTTTTCCAACTAGAAAGCCTAGAAATAAATTTTGAAATTTTGACCTGGCAGTGGCTTCGGGCACGAGCTGCCATGGCGGCCATTAATGGAGCTCAAAATTTTTAGGTCTGGTTTTTTGTCTCCGTTTGCAATGAAAACAACTCCATTGCAATAGGTTTTTCATTTAGAGCTTGTGTGCAAGTTTTTAGCTTGTTTCCATTGCTGGAATGATGGGAAATCCAACGAATGTGAGCCGGTGCATGAAGAGAGGGTTTTGTTGGAGCAAATGATTCTGGGCACCATTTGACCTCTTGTTTATTGCATCTTGATCACCTTGAAAAATTAGGAAATCTGCAAAAGATGGCATCACCAACTTGTATCTTGTGAGATATGAAGATTTTTCGATCAAGTGACTTCATGGTTATCTGAAAAAAACCTTCATTTTCTCCCCGTTCTTCATCATTTCACTCCATTTTTCTCTGAGACCTACATATTTCTATGTATTCATGGTGTGGAGAGTTTATGTGGCCATGGTAGAGCTGGTTTGGAGCAACAATGGTGGACCGGGTGTCTGGACAATCATGCAAGGAGCCATGACAAGGTATGAAGTTGTGGAGGAGAAATGAGAGGAAGAAAATGACTAAGTGTTGGATTTAAACTTTAAAAACATGCACATGGAGGGGCTGGGCACATTTTTATGTCCCTAATGTCCCTGACCTCAGGGATGTGAGGGACATTAATTTCCATGGTGGTCAAGGCGATGTCATGTGTCCTCGATCCGACGGCAGGGGATTTGCTTGAAAAATGCACCTAGGGGCTAAAAGTCAGTCACGTGGGTGTCCAAATGACTCCCCATAGGGGCTGGGAGCATTTTTCCATGTCTTATTTCCCCACCTCAGGTACATAAGGGACATCAGTTTCCACGGTGGTCCTGGAGGTGACACGTGGCGCCCGATCCAACGGCAAGGAATGGATGCTCCAAAAATGCACCTAGGGGCTGAACTGTCAAGTCTAGAGGTCACATGAGGGTCCAAGAGGTCATATGAGGGCTGAGAGGGCTTCAAGGGGGCTGGGAACACTTTTCCAACCTTGATGTCCCTGACCTTGGGGGACGTGAGGGACACAAAATCCTACCAGGCTCCTGGTGTTGACACGTGTCCTCCCAAAATTTGGCTAAGTCCTGAACTTGTAACAGTGATAACTTGAGCTCCCGATGGAATTTTTGGAAACATTTTATATGATCTTGACTAGAAATGTCCTTTTGAATCTAATGGTGGGGGTATAATGTCTTTATTATTCCATTTTATCCCTAAAAATCAGATTTTTTATTTTGTACTCCACCTATGCCTGAGAAAAACTGCCTGCAGACATGATGCGCCAAAGTGTTGTGAAAAATATTATTTCACCATAATTTAGGCCTTAGAATCCTATTTTTGGATATTTTTTTTTTTGCTCCTAACTCCATTCGGAGCTCCCGGAATCTTCTTCTGAAGCCCAACAGCTTGTTTTAGGCCTGTGTACCACCTAGGCTTGTGAACCCTGTTTTTTACTCAGACTACTCCAAGTCTTGCAGAACTTCCCCAGACCTTCCAAAATCATTTCCATGATGTTCCAAGGTATTCCATTCACCTCCATGTTGATTTTTTTCCTTTTTTTCTGCTCCAAGGGTTGATCCATTCCTGGGAAGGCCAACAATAGCCCTTCCCAATACTGCCAGAAGATAGTATCTTTTCAGAACTCCCTAAAATCACCTAGGGGTAATGAATAGACTTACCTAAATCACCTAGGGGATGAGATTACATTATTCAAGAGGTCATTTGGACTGATTGGATAGACTGAGGTGTCTTGGAATGATGGGACTTGAAAAAATTAACACTGGGGTATCATTGTCATGCTTGGAAATTGTCAATTTCCCTGTTGCATATTTGCATGACAACATATAGCATGATTATCTAGCAAGAATCCCATGATCTAAAATAGGAAAGTCCATTATGAAAAGTTATCATTTTTTTAATTATGTGTTTTTGTTTTTGATAGACTGATCGATGCAGGAAGTCTATATGGGATGAGTATATTATCTCCTTGAGGTCTTCGTGAAGTTGATTAATGCGGGAAGCTTCAGATCATTTTATTATTTTTTACAATGATTGTACATAACTATCCTTCAAGAGATCATTCTATCTATAGTAGCGAGGTAGAGAGAAGATATGTCCTTTTAGAGGGAGTCATATTTTTGCTGGAAGTTTGACTCAAGGAGTTGAATCCCATTTTGCTTTTGGATGTTTTTAAGTCATGGAAAATACTATAGAAGAAGATTAGGTTCTTGTTTAGAATACAAAACCATAGTACACAGAGGTTAACTATGAAAGAGGTAGTTTCAAGTGACGGATGACCATGGGATTCCATCTTTGAAAAAGATGAAAAGTATCAATGAGAATCATGCTATGAGTAGAGCCGTGGTACTCATATTGAAGATAAGGCTGAAAGGTGATGGGTAATCACATTATTCTTGTTTAGTCGTTGATCCTCCAAATGGGTAATATGGAAGGTGAACAACGCTCAAGGGACGAGTGGTTAATTGACAAAAGGTGATATAGGACTTGATGTCAACAATAAAATTGTCTAAGATGCAAGGCATTGAGGGCTCAAGTTTAGGTTTACCTTCAAGTGAAGACAAATGATAAGCACCTGATCCATATGCATGAGTAACGATATAGGGTCCAAGCCAATTAGGAGAAAATTTACCCCATTTACTTTTCTCTTATTTGGTTACATGTTGATTTTCCTTTAAGATGAGGTCACCAACCTGAAAAGGTTCGTTCATGGACATGTTTTGCATAGGCACACTTGATACGTTTTTAGTAGATTTGGAGATGGTCAAGAGCATTGATACGATGTGCATCTAACAACTCAAGTTTTGCTAAATGGTCCTCGAGAAAGTCACCGCCATTGAGCATATCTTGTAGTGAGATTCAGAGAGATGGAATTTGGACTTCGAGAGGAAAGACAAAGATCGGTACCATAGACCGCATGAGAAAGGTATGGCAGCGGTTGAAGTGCGAATACTATTGCGCAGAGGCCCACAAGGTGAAGAGAATGTGTGTATGCCAATCCTTCCCAAAGATCGTCAACAACTTTCATAAGAATTTTGTTCAAGGTTTTATTGGTTGATTCTGCTTGGCCATTTGTTTGTGGGTAATAAGGTGATGAGAAATCGAGTTGAATGCCAAAAGTTTCGCACAACTTTCGTAGGGTTTTGTAATTAGGATAGGCCCATTGAACCTTGAAAAAATCCAACACCTTGACAACAACACCACTTGAGAAAAGGGACAAGAGATGAGGAGGCGGTTGACACTTTCCCCTCTTTTTTATAAAGAACATGCCTGTTGGGGAGGAGCATGCCACGTTTCCTCAAATTGTTCACAAAGTGAGGATTTTTTTCTGAGCAGCCAACCATAGGAAAATGTTAACTTTAGGTAGAAGGTCTTTTACCCAAAGTTTACTCCAGTAATCTTTTTGGCTAGAATTCTTGAAGTTTAGGAGGTATGTAGATTTAACAGAAATTTCCAGAATCCTCTTCCTTCCAAATAATAGAATCCTCATTTTTTTGGAAGAGTGGAATATAAATATTCTTTAACTTTGAGTTGAGGTCATCAAAAAGTTGAGTGTCCCCAATGAAGTTGGGAGGGGGAAGCACCTTCTCCCAAAGAACAAGATTGTTGGAGAAGCTCCAATAGTCCCTAACCCAAACTTTACCATTGTCTTCAAAGAATTGTGCCACAGTTCTCCCAGGATCTTCCTCCACTAGAGGTTTATCAGAGATCCAACAATCCCTCCAAAAGTGAATTCTATCTCCTTTCCCAATATTCCATTTAATACCCCTACTTAGGATCTCCCTAGAAGAGAGAAAAGAATTCCAAAAAAAGGATCCCTTAGGGATATTGTCCTGCAGAAAGAAAGTCTCTATTCTACCAATATTCCTTAAATATTTCCTTTTGATGATATCAATCCATAGGCCTTCTTCCTTTATCACTCTCCAACCAGATTTAGCCACAAGAGCTTCATTCATGAGTCTCATATTCTTTAATCCCAACCCCCACAATCCTTAGGCTTGGTCACTTTTTCCCAAGCCACAAGAGGAAATTTGAACTTCTCCTCAGCACCAACCCACAAGAACCTTTTTTGAATTTTTTCAAGAGCTTCCAAAATATTACCCTAGGAACCGAAAAAGGGACATGACATAGATTGGAACACCTTGAAGAGAGCTTTGGAGGAGTTGAATTTTTCCATCTTGAGATAGGAGAATCCCCTTCCAAGAAGATAACTTATTGGAAACTCTCTTAAGTAGAGTGTTCCAGATGGAATGATTTAGTTTTTTGTGAATGAGGGGCATTCCCAAATAGGAATCCAGAAAATTCTTTATCTTACAGCCAAAAATGTGGGCCAGTCTCTCTTGGAAATTCTCTTCCACATTTATGAAGAAAATAACACTTTTGAGGAAGTTGACCAGCTAGCTAGAGACCTCCTCATACTCATTTAGAACCTCTTTGAAGATATAGGATTCTTGTATAGATGCCTTCCCCATCAAGAAATTTTCATCACAAATTGGTTGAGGCAGGTAGGTTGAAGGCCATTAGAAATTTTGAGACCTTGCAAGAGGTTAAGGGAAACCACCTAGTTGTAGAGTCTGCTTAAAGTTTCGCCACAATCATATAGAGGAAGGGGGAGAGGGGATCTCCCTATCTGAGACCTCTACCAGCTTGAAAGAAGCCTTTTGGTTTACCATTGATCATAATTGAGAAACTGGATGAAGAAATACAGACCATAACCATGTTGATGAAGAAGGCATCAAACCCCAACTTGGTCAGAATGGCACGGAGAAGGGCCCACGAAACTCTGTCATAAGCTTTGTGCATATCCAACTTGACAAACATGGTGGATCTTCCTGAAATTTTGATAGAGTGAATGGCTTCTTGGATGACCACAATGCTATCAAGAATTTGTCTCCCAGGAACAAAAGCCCTTGATTAGGAGAGATAAAATTGGCCAGCACTTTCCTAATCCTAAAAGCGATAATTTTGGTAATCAATTTGTAGTTGGTGTTGCATAGACTGATGGGTATAAAATATTTCACATCCTTGGCCCCTATCATCTTGGGAATAAGGACCAGAAAGTGTTGTTGATCTGTTTGAGAATCTAACCATTACTGAAGAAAGTCTGGATCATCTCAATGACCTCATTCTTGACCACTTCCCAAAACTGTTGGAAGAAGAAATTTGGGAACCCATCTGGTCTAGGAGATTTATCTAGTTCCATGTCAAAAATGGCATATCTGATTTCTTCCTCCCCAGGAATGAGCATGAGATCTCTATTTTCCTATTGTGAAATGACATTCTAGAAGAGTCCAAGGGCCTTCTCCCAAGAAGTTCTATTTGGATCAGCCCTGGGAGAAAGAGATCCTTAAAATATTTGATAATAACTTCATTGATTTCTTTTTCATCTTCTATGAGAGTACCATCATTTTTCTTGATTTCCTTGATCTTGAGATGATTTGTCTTGGAGGTGGTAGAGAAGTGGAAGAATTTAGTGTTTTTATCACCCTCCTTTATCCATTTAACTCTAGATTTTTGCTTCCAGTAGACTTCCTCCTTGGCCAAGATATCATGGTATTCAATGAGGAGAGCATGCTCTTGACTTTTAAGTGCTTGGTTGAGCCCATCTTCCTCCATCAGCTCCTCAATAGTCCTTAAGTCTTCCTCTATTCTGCTCTTAGACTGAAAAATGTTCCCAAAATTTCCTTATTCCAAGTTTTCAGATTTTGTTTAACATGCTTCAACTTAAAACTTAATTTGTACATTAGTACCCCATGGACCGTGATCCCCACCAATCTTGAATTCTCAAGAGGATGTCAAGATGTTGGAGCCACATTTTTCAAATCTGAAAGGTCTAGCTTTTTTAGGAATAGCCATACCCAGCTTGAGAATGATCGATTGTGGTCAGATCCAATTTTGGGCAAGGTGGAAAGAGAGTAGAGTTGATTAATCATGCAATAATGACTCACCACAAATATTTCCAGTCTAATCTATATAAGGTCATGTCCAGTTCTTCTGTTAGCCCAAGTAAATTTGGACCCTCCAAGCTTGAGGTCCACAAGATCATTATTTACTAAAAAATTAGCTAACTCATCCATGTTATCCATATAGGAAATGGATCCACCTTTTTTTTCCAGGGAAAGAGGGGTATTGAAGTATCCTCCAAAAATCCAATCACCATCTTTAAATAGGGACCTCCCCTTAGTAATTTCTCCCCAAAGATTCCTTCTACCAACCACAGAGTTGGGGCATAGATATTAGAAACAATCCAGGACTTGTTTGAAATTAAATCAATAAAACCCATGGTTAGGTGGTTGGTCGATGACAGAGAGCACCAAGCCTTTAACCAAGAGGGGATTCCATAGGGTGACAATGCCTCCTGAAGCCCCTTCAGCTTACCCCAGCCCAAAGGCATTCTTTCCAGACCATCTTTCCCACTTCTTTGAATCTTTCTATACTCATCTTTGTTTCTTGTATCAACAAGATATCAGGTTTGTATTTGTTCCTAAAATCCTTCATAATTCTTTTCTTACTGGGGTTATTCAACCCTCTAATATTCCAAGAGAGTAAGATCATTTATTCTTTGATTGAGGAAACCTAAGAGGTTTCTATATCCCTTTATCCATATCTTTCTTTACCAAGGTCTCCCTCTTCTCCTTGTTAGATTTTCTCCCTTTTGGAGTTAAGTCTTTACCCACATCAACTCTAAAATTAATTCTAGTAATAGGCTTGGACCCTATTATTGGAGTGACAAGGGAGGACACTGGATCAACAAAATCTAGAACAATACCTCCCATCAAGAGGTCAAAAGCATTTGAAGTCAAGATGCCTTCCTCCTATCTTTGGCCAAAAGAGCTTTGTCCAATTGAGGATAGATCTTCCAGGGAAAGTCCCTGAGCCACTTTCAGTGCATAGTTCCCTTCTGAATCAAAAAGATACTCAGCTTCCTTTTGTTTTAGATTTGGGGAAAAGTCCTCTTCACTCATCTTATTGTTTTCTACTTTACCCCATTCAACCTTATTCTTTGATTGTCTCTTGACTTCGGCTTCCTCACCTCAACTTTGTGTTTCTACAACTATAGTCTCCTTTGGAACCTCTTGATCCCTTTTAGGGTCCTACCTGAAGGTTCTTCCATTTTTCCCCACCTTTCTCCATTTTGTGTTATCTTTATTAGGAGCCATAGAATGAAATATTAGACCTGATTCCTGCTTCTTCTTCTATGTTGGGCACTTTTGAGGATCATGCCCTACATATTTGCATTTGTAACAAATAAAAGGGGATAGAGCATACTCAAATATTTGCACCCAATCCCCAAACTTTGAGATCAAAGTGATAGTTTCTTCCAAAGCTTCTTCTTTCATATTAATGCAAAACCTCACATGCGTAATCCTAGTTCTAGATTTAGTAACAAGATCAATTGCTATCGGGGTTCCCAAACTTTTGGCTATACCAATCAGGACCTCAGTTCCCAGAACTCAAGAGGTAAGCCAGGGAGATTCACCCAGATAGGATATTCAGAGATGGTTTTTTCAAAGGGGTTGAAGGTTGGTTCCCATTATTGCACAACCACATGGGACTTACTAATGAACCAAGGCCCTCCAGATATAATTCTTAAGACATGGTCTTTACTAGGAAGAGAAATTAAGAAAAACCATTCACATATGTAGTTACCTCAATAGATCCATTTTGCGCCCATCTTCTCTTGGCCCAACTACGTAAAAAAATCAATGTTGGGTCGAGATCCCAAACATTTGGTGAATAAATCTCCTTCCATATTTTCCTTGGCTCACTCCAAGAGAGAGTCAGAATTTTAAGGGCCAGAAGGCCCTTATCTTTAGAAGGCTCCAATCCTTCTAAGGCATTTTTGTCCGATTTTTCTCGACCAATCTTTCCGCCCACATAGATTCCACCACTGGCTCCACTCTATTGTCCTTACACTGGGTCGGGCATGTGCTCCCTGCAATGACCCATGAGGCTTCTCGATTCCACGAAGGGCTTCCATCGCTCCCGCTTCCAACATTCAAACTAGGGTTTCCCACTTCCAACATTCAAATTTCCATTTCCCGCTCCCACTCCCGCTTCTCTTGAATATGTATATCATAAATTTACTAATGATTTATCTTTTAACGAAAAGCATATAACTTTTACATTTGATGAACTTCCTTATCAAGTTATCTTAGATAGTTTTCCCCCTCTTTATATCCATGTTTGTACCAATAATGTGGGGTTAAAAGAGCTTTAGTTGATAATGGGTTTGGGCTTAATATATGTAATCTAGTGTTCCTTTACCAAATTGGATTTTCCAAAGCCTCCTTGATTCGTTCTTTTGTCTCTATTTATGGATTTGATAACATTCCTAAACAGTATTAGGTACCATCACACTTCCCATTACTATTTGGCCATGCACTTTACCCACCCCTTCTAGGGTGGCCTTGATCCATGTTATGAATGCAGTCCCTTTCACTCTTCATAAGCATCTTAAATTCCTATATCATGGTGTTTTCTATGACACCCCAATCAACCCATATCCATTCACCTTTTATAATACAATTGAACATTCACTAGCTAACCCCATTTCCTCTTCATATCAACCTCATTTCTCTCAATATAGTCTTAGTTATCAATATCTACCTCGTTATGGCTTTTCTGCATCGGGTTAGGCCAAAGATGGTCAAGGAGTCATGGATTCATTGTTGCTTCCCACTCAATCTACCAAGTTTGGCCTCAAATATTGTCCCCCATCTACTTCTTTAAGTCCTACCAGCATCCTCCCTCAAGGTTTGCAATATCTCCCATACATCTACACTTCCACTCATATACCCAAAGCTCATTAGCGATCATGCTTCCCCGATTGGCTTTGATTGATTTAACAAAAATGGAATTTAAGCCGTTAAACTCTAGATATTACAGAGTCACATATGTAAACTATGATAAAAAAACTGTTAGATATAATATGACACAAGTAATAAGCTAGATAAATATGAAACCCTAGGTGCAAGAGAAGGAAAGAGTGACTTAGCTTATTAGCACTTGATCCTAGACGATGTAGACTAAAAATTAATGAAGAGGAAGGGCGATCACACAACCATGCTCAAGAAATTTTAAAACTATTGGGTGAGGTTAGACCTAAGTGCCTGGAATGGGGTGAGGGCTCTTAGGAATCAAAACCTCTCAGTAGGAACTTATGACTGCGGGAGCTCAAAACCTTATGTTTCGTGTCGCACAAGTGTCATTGGTAGTTGTTATTGGTTTCGTATATCACACCTTATTTTGAAGTCACCCGTAACATGCAAAGAGATGTTCACCCGTAAAACCCTCAAACTAAATCAAATCCTAAAAAGAAAATATGTAATATGGAGACTAACCGAGTGAACTTATGATCGAGAATTGCACTACATCTCAGACTCCATGTAGTTCTTGTGAGTGTGTGAAAGAATTGTGCCCTAGGAAGCCCTTGTGCAAGTGCACTGATAGTGGGCGATAGCTAGATGTATCAATGTAAATAGATGTGTGGATGGAAAAATGAACTTCCCCTTCATATGAAGTGTATGCAAAAATGTAGTCCCTTGTCCCTTGAATGGATGCTAGATGGATGCCTTTAGTGCTCTTAGATGCCTTTGGATTCAAGCTTAGGTGATGATAATAGATTCTTAGAGTTTGCTCCCTTAATTTGATCACATAACATTGTATTTATATGATTCCCTTGGTTAAGTTTCATAATTGACAACTGGAAGGATGACACATAAGAAAATGAGATGCTCAAATGATAAAAGAGGCCCAAAATAGGTGGGTAAGATAGAAAGAGGTCAGGGGCACCCAGAGGGGATGAGGGTGCTTAAGCGTTGGCGTGCATGGTTGGGCGTTAGTGTCTAGAGTCATAAAAGATAAAGCAATAAATTATAGATTGGGTTGTAGGGTGTAAAAGACCAGAAAGAAGACAAGAAACAAAGCAAAGAGGCCAAAGATAGTTGTCAATTACTAGTTTTCTTGCTTAGGAATCATATGAATGCAAGTATGTTTTTAGGACCTAGAAATGTACCCAAGTGCGTGATTTTGTGTCTACATTTGCCCCCAATTTATGTTGTTGAGTAAATAATTGATAACATAAAGTAGATAAGAGATGTGTACCTGATAATCATGTAGAGTGTGATGGTGATAGTGTGCCGAAGAGACAAGTGAAAGTGTGAAGTGATAAAAATGAAGCATGGAAGCTAAGAAAGAGGAAGTGACCCTAAGGGTGAAGCATAGGTTATTGTATGTTGTGTGTTTGTTTTTGATTTTGTGCATCAAGCAAAGGAAAGAGTAAAGAAGAAAAAGAGTAAAAATTATGAAAACTCTTGTAAAAGTATATAAAAACATGTAAATGTGAAAAGGTAGTAAAAAAGAAAGTGTACACATATTACGATGAACATGATGAAAAGGATAGAAATATGTCTTGAAAATGTTGTAGAAGAACAAGTTTTTTGGGTGATCTCATGCCAAGAGAGAGTTTTTGGGCCATCTCATGCCAAGAACGGGTTTTTTGGGCGATCTCACGCCAAGCGTGATTTTTTTAGGTGATCTCACACTATAATAGAAGAGTGTTTGGGAAAGAGGTATAATGTTACTCTCCTTCCATGACTACTTCCCAACTATACACCATTGAATATGGTGTGATCATATTTTTTCTATGTTTAGTTTTGTATTTGTTCCAAGTTTAAATGGAGAAAGGATGCATTCTTTTGCTGGAGGATTTACCTCTATACTGTGAAACTATTTGTGAACTATTATGATTTGAGAAATTAACTATAACGCATCCCAAGGTCATAGGTGCCCAAGAAAGGTCATGAGTGCCCAAGTGTTAGTGTCTATATCTGGGCATTGGTGTTTGTGATGAACTGAGGACCCAATTCAGATTCTGGGTCATTTTTGTAATTATAACTATGTGTCGATTATGTGTTGTGCATATCTAAATTGTAGCTCTAAGTTGTTGTATGGGGTGACTGATTCACCCAATGTATTCCCCCTCATTTAGGGTGCATGTGATGTGACATTGATAAGAGTATGTGTCCCAAAAGAAAGACTTGATGCTGATATGAAATTGTATCCCTATAAGGGGAGGGGAATGTGCATGGTAGAAACCAAGGCACATGTAAACAAATGGCTATAATACATGTGTTAGTAGAAAAATATAGAAAACATGTAATAAAAGACAATGTAACAAGCAAGAAGACAAGATAGACCACGAAAATGAGTTTCAAACATGGGATATCACTCATAATGTCACAAAACAATCATGGTCTGAGTAACCAAAATCATACAATTTGTGCACACAAGAGAAAGGGCATAGCCCCAGAAAACAATAGCATACAATGGTAAAAATGTCAAGCAAAAGTGTAACAAACAACCATGGTGGAAAATAGTTCCTGAAAGAAAATGTTACACATGAAGCACTCATTAACATGTTAGAAAGATAAAAGTATGTCAAGGCGTGTATAGTATTCATGAAACAAGTAGTTGTGCTAGTAAGAATAGGAAATAGTGTGTAATGAAATGATTACACCTATAATGTGTGAGAAAGTATATGCCCCTAAGAGCCTTGGTGGGACTAGTAAAGGTACTACGCAAGAATCATTACAACTTAAAGATTTGTAGAAAGCTCTGCATTCACAACTAAATACCAAGTGAACACGCATGTGTATATATAAAAATAATGACATACTAAGTATCTGTCTAGCATGGAAAACAAAGTGTACATATGAGTATAAGCAAGCAAGAATAAATGCAACCAAGATATGCAATATGTTGTGAATGAGTGAGATGGAATGGTATGCAATGTGAATGTGATAGGAGTAACTTTCCCCCAATGGATGTGTATATATGAGATGAGGTTCATTTATAAAAGACCCCTCGATAGTCAAGAATGAACCATATAAACAAGAGTGCATCATCGGGAAATGGTTTGAAAAATGTGCGCTAGAAAGATAGATCATGAAGCATAGAGTGTGAAGAGTGAATGTGGTGAGGTTCATTTCAGATTTAGACCCTCAACAATCAGTATGAACCATGGAACTAGAGTGTGTCATAGGTAGTGAATGCTTTTATGCATAATATCATTTAAGATGCATCACATTAAGTGGGTTTCTTAAGTGGCTTACCTAGGAGAGAGTGCACGAGGTGATAGATGCCACCCCAAGCTTTTTGTGATGACATAAGGACTAAGCCAATTAGGTTTGAATTTTCCCTTTAGGGGAGCTTCAGAGTTTGTTTTTTTATTTTCTTTTAACATAAGATCACCCACATTGAATTCACGAGGGTGAGTTTTCTTGATTATATGTTTGGGATGTGAGATTGATAGACTCAAAGATGTTCTGAGCTTGGACACGAAAAGAATCAAGCATTTCAAGCTCATGTAGTGTTTTCACAATATTCATTATTTTTAGTATGCCTTTAAGTGAGACTTGTAATGAAGGTATTTCCATAGTTCTAGTGGAATGACGGCCTCAATGTCATAAACTAGTAAGAAGGGTGTAGCATTGGTGGGAGTATGCACACTACTGCAATAAGCCCATAGAGCGTATAATCATTTGATTATGCCAATCATCACCACTAGTATCAATAGTCTTTTGTAATATTTTGATGATGGTTTTATTGGTGGCCTCTGCTTGGCCATTTCCTATGGGTAATAAGGAGTGGAGAATGATTGTTTAATCTTGAATTTCACACAAAGCCTTTTAACATCCTTATTTTTGAAAGAAGACCCATTGTCAGTGATAATAACAGAGGGAATGCCAAAGCATGTAATGATGTGAGTGGTGATGAAACAACATAGATATTAGGACCAAGATGATAGTTTGCACAACAATATCGCTTCAACCATTTAGTAAAATACTATGTGGCAATAATAATATACTTGTGGCCATCAGCTGATTCAGGATTTATCATTCCAATAGATCAAAACCCCACAAGGAAAAGGGCCATGATGGAGCAATCGGCTGAAGATCATAGCAGGTGCATGATGGAGATTTCTATGTTTTGGAATTTATCATAGTTCTTTAGCCTATTTAATAAATCTTGTTCCATGGTAGGCCAATAGTATCCTTAGCATAGAGCTTGTGTGACATAGATTTTCCTGAGAAGTGACCACCACATAGACTATCATGCACTTTAGATATAGTCATGGGGATGTCTTCGAGTCCTAAACATCACAAAAATGGCCATCAAATGATCATTTGAATAATGCAGTGCCAATGATGACATATCGTGTTGCCTCGTGTCATAGATGACAAGCTTCATGAGGTTGAAATTCGTCAGGAATAGTTTGTCAATATAGAAATTATAGATTAGGAGTGAACCATTCGGGATGGTCATTACTACGCATGATGGCACAAGTTTCAAGAGGTGAACTATCTATCGTAGAATGTTGTCACAAATGTCGAACGATGAAAAGTAGCATGCTCATCAATGATATCTTGAGGAATAAGTGATGTCGCACTAGCCATAGCATCCATGACAATTATCTTTTCGGGGGATGGATGAGAGAATAAGACTCAAATGTAGCTAAAAGAGTTTTAACAAGATTATTATATGACACAAGATGTTCCTCTTTAGTATGATATGTCATTAACTTGATTAATAATGAGTTGTGAATCACCATGTATGTGGATATTGTAAATAAGAAGCTTCTGAGCGGTGGTGAGGCCGATTAGAATGAGGGCTTCATACTCAAAATGTTATTGGTGCATGAGAACCCTAAGCGGTATGCAAAAAGGGGAGATAATCACCATGTGGAGTAATAAAATGATCCCGCCTCCTGGCGTCGAGTGGAAATGAGACCCATCAAAATACATGGTCCAAGTGTTAATTTTAATGTTGTATGTAGTGAAGTCATCTCAGGAAAGTATCACAGATGGGTGATGTATCTAAAAGAGGAGCATCGACTAACTGATCAATGATGATTTGGCCTTTGATTGCTTTTTGTGGGATAAATTTGAAATCAAACTCGATAAGTAACATGACCCATCATGCAAGTCATCCAAAGAGATGTGTGTGAGATAATAGATAGTGTAGAGGGTCAACTTTGGTAATTATGTGCACCTCATTATTAAAAAGGTAGTGTGCAACTTATCTACAACAAAGACTAATCTAAGGCATAGCTTTTCAATATAGTTGTATAATGCATTCATAGGAGAGAAAAGTATGACTAATGTAATATACAGCCCTCTCACATTGAGAATCATCATGTTGAGCAAGGAGGGCCCCCAATGCATGGAATATGGCCAAGATGTACAATAGAAAGGGGTGGTGGCCACGGGAGGCTATGAGGACAAAAGGATTTAACAAATATGATTTGATAGCCTCAAATGCTCATTGACAATGATCATCCCAAATAAATTTTGTATCCTTTTTCATGAGACATGTGAATGGTTGAGTTTTATTAGCAAGTTGCGCAATGAATCATCGAATGGCCTAAATTTTCCTTGTAATGAGCATAATTGATGCAAATTGTGAGGAGGCATATCAACAATGGCTCAGATATTTTTGGGATCTATTTCAATGCCATGTTGGGAGATAATGTAACCAAGGATCTTGTCAGTTATGACTCCAAAAACACACTTCTTTGGATTTAGTTACCTTGTATTGTCACAAATATTCAAAGAGTGTATGGAGATCTTGAGCATGGGTAGAATGATTTCATGATTTAGCAATTATATCATCAACATAGTCATGAAATATGTGTGTCATTTCCCATTGATAAGTGGCCCCAAAATTTTAAGGTCGAAGGGCATAATAAGTGTAACAAAATGTACCCCATGGTGTTGTAAATGAAGTCTTTTCTTGATCTTCGGGTTGATCTTAATTTTATTGTAGCTGGAAAATCCATCCATGAAAGAGAGTATGTCATATCCCACAAATGGAATCAATGATGGCATCAATGTGTGGCAATGGAAAATGTCCTTAGGATAAGCTTTATTGAGATCACAAAAATCTATGCAACAATGGAATTTTTCATCTGGTTTCATAATGGGTATGATGTTAGAGACCCATTCAGATAATCCACAACGTGAATAAAGTCGGCATCCAAAAGTCATTTATTTCTTCTTTGACTAGGAGGGCAAACTTTGGATGCATTTTGTAAATTTTTTTGAACCGGTTTAGCACCAAGGTTGAGGATAATATTGTGCATGGCCACAAAAGGATCTATACTAGGCATATCACTATAATCCCATGCAAATATGTCAGAGAATTCTTGGAGTACTTGTTTAATATCATGTTTCTCAGCAGGGTAAGAGAAGAGACCAATAAAACCATGTGTGGGTTGGAATCGGTGCCAAGGTTATATTGAATAGTTTCCTCATTTAAAATATCCAAGTGGTCCTCTTGTACATGGATCGATAGGGATGGTATCAAGAGCATTAGTGTTTTCATTATTATATCCAACTCACCATAGTATAGCATATTGTTAAGAATGGATGGGAGTTGTTTCTTGTGATGGAAAGAAGGGAGATGATCATAAGTCCCTATGTATTCTAAGAGAGAATCATTAGTAGAGAAAGTGTCCAAATCAAGGCCAATCAATAGAAGTAGAATCACTAATGAGTTCTAGATGTAAGAGGGGAGTGAAGAAGTATGTAAAACAACATAATCCTCTAAAGAATATGGAAGATGATATCCAAGGCCAAGTTTATTAGATTGAGTGGGGAGAGCCAATGGTTCTATGACTCCTTGACCATGTTGACCTAAACCATCACCAAAGAAACCATAACGAAGCAAATATTTATAACCAAGACCATATTTGGAGAAATGTGGATTAGATGCATAAGAGATGGGGTTTCTGTGAATTCTCAATAGAATTACAAAATGTGAAGGGAGATGGATCTGTTAGGACTTTGTAGACAACTCCTGATAAAGGAATTTAAGTCGTGTATGAAGAGTGGAAGGAACCACATGCATGGCATGGATCTAAGGCCACCCAAGAAGAATATTATAATTAAGATTATTGGGCATCACATGGCATGGAGTAGGTATAGTACATGACCCAATAGTAATGGGTAATGTAATAGTACCTAAGACTCAAATTGGGAATATTTTCAAAACCACATAGAAATAGAGGAGGGAGCCAAAGAGGCCTCGAGAGGCCAATTTGATGGAGGAATGCTAGATTACAAATGTTAAGTCCCAATCCATTATCAACTAATGCACATTTAACCCCAATATTATTGACGCAAACATGAATATAAAGAGGGGGATCATGATCTAACATGGCTTGAGAAGGAAACTCATCTAATGTGAAAGTAATGTGCTCTTCATTGAAAGATAAAGTTGAAGTAACCTTATGATACACATAGTCAGGGAAAAGTATGAGGATGAATGTAAGTATTGCCAAATGAGATTTGATTTTATTTACATAATCAAGATGATCCTGCAAAAAGGTATGAATTGAGGCATCCATGATGAGAGGATCATAGGATAATGATGCTAGGAATGAAGGAGGATCTAAGAGTATTCAAAATGACGGGTTCACCAAATGATTTAACAAAATGGAATTTAAAATGTTAAACCCTAGATATTACAGAGTCACGTATGTAAAAACGATAAGTAAACTAGTACAAGATTTGACACAAGAAATAAGATAGATAAATATGAAACCCTAAGTGTAAGAGAAGGAAAGGGTGACTTAGTTGATTACACTTGATCCTAGAGTTTTGCAAATTTAAAAACTAGTGAACATGAAGGGCATATTATTGCAATGTGCTCTTAAAATTTTGGAATTGTCGGATGAGGCTGACCAGGGCACTGGAATGGGCAAGGGTGCCTAGGCCCCAAAGACCTCTAATAGGCACCTATGACCACGTAAGATCTCGAAACTTGGTTTTTCTAGTGTCACACCAGTGTCATTGGTAGTCAGTGTTGGTCACCTGTATGTCGCATCTTATTCGCAGAAGTCACCTGTAACCTGTAAAGATATGTTCACTTGTAAAACCCTCAAACTACATCAAATCTTAAAAATAAAATATGCAATATGGGGATTAAAACTAACCCCAACGATCACTCGATTAAGCTTGCATTACATCTCGAGACTCCATATAATTCTTGCAAGTGTGTGAAATAATCATGCCCTAGGAAGCCCTTGTGTAAGCACTTGATAGCGGGTGATAACTAGATGTATTAATGTAAATAGATGTGTGGATATAAAAATGAAATTCCCCTTTCTATGAAGTGTATGTAGAAAATGTAGTCCCTTGTCCCTTGAATGGATGTTAAATGGATGCCTTTAGTGATCTTAGATGCCTTTGGATGCACACTTAGGTGATGATAATAGATGTTTAGAGCTTCCTACCATGATTTGATCACATACAATTGTATTTATATGATTCCCTTGGTTGAATTTCGTAATTGGAATCTCAAGACATGCCCATAAGAAAATAAGATGCCTGAAAAGATAAAAGAGGCCCAAAAGAGGTGAGTAAGATAGAAAGAGATCGAGCATCTAGAGGGGATGAGGGCACCTAGGTGTTGGTGTCCTGAGTCATAAAAGATAAAGCGAAAGCAATAATTGACCAACTATGTAGGGTATGAAAGACTAGAAAGAATACAAGAGACAAAAAGAAAGAGGCCAAAGATAGCTGTCAATTACTATTTTTCTCGCTTAGGAATCATATGAATGTAAGTATGTTGTTAGGATCTAGAAATGTATCCAAGTGCATGATTTTGTGTCTACACTGATCTAAACACTTTCGCTACTGATGATTCTCTTTTAGAATACGTGGGGACCTGTGATAGCCTTCCCTCTTATCATCACAAAAATGATTTCCATTTGTTCTTCCTACTACCGCTTACTTTCGTGAGTCTAATACTCCTAATGTCAATATGGACACTCCATATACCATTCCTATCGATCTGTACATCGAATACTAGTCCACTCTTTTAAATGAGGATACTATTCAATACAATCTTGACACTATTGACAACCCTCATATGGTTTTATTAGTTGTTTCACTCACGCCTTCCGAATAGGCTGGCATTAAAAGAGTGCTTCATGAATTTTCTGACATTTTGCTTAGGACTATAGTGATATGCCTAGTATAGATCCTTGTGTCACTATGCACAACATTTTTCTCAACCCTGGTGCTAAACCAGTCCAACAAAAAATTAAAAAATGCATCCTAAGGTCACTTTACTAGTCAAGGAAGAAATCCAACGAATTTTAGATGTTGTCTTTATCCGCGTTGTCGACTACCCCAAATGGGTGTCTAATATTATGCATGTTATGAAACTAGATGACAAAGGTCGTTGTTGTACTAATTACCATGACCTTAATAAGGTTTTCCCTAAAGACAATTTTCCATAACCACATATCGGCACCATAGTCTATTCTACTTTATCATTGGATATGACATTCTATAGAAATGAAACCAACACCTAGTAGCTTCAAAGAAAAGTAAAACTAACTATAAACATCTTGATTAGAGATTAATGGAAACTAGCTAATATGCAAGAACATGAAATAATATCATCTAATTATAAGCCATTCTACTCTATTTATGTATGATTACTCTAAAACATGAGCCTCTTTAGATCATGAGTAATCAAATCTATGTGTTTGATCTCCAAAGAGAGGAAGGGTCTCACCAAGCAATGGCTACAAGGACATACTTAGATCTTCCTTTCTACTCAACAATGGTAGAATGGATGCAAGAGATGAAGTAGTTATTCCAAAGCAGTGGAGAAGGCTCTTATCATAAGCTTATAGCTTCCAATATTCAAAGTGTGGTGTAGGTGTAAGAGGAAGGAGCTTGGTCCTTTATATATAGCTTTCCTTTTGGTAGAAGCTTGAATCCCAATGAATGTGGGATAAAGGATAAATTAGATTTATATTTGTTAAGAATGATTAGAGGAATTAACAAGTGATTAGAAACTCATGGGAGTTGGAGATGATTTAATTAATCAACTAGGATTAATTAATAGGCTATAATAAGCTTTTAAAAGCTATTAGAAGTTATTTACGAGAGAATAGAAAGATTTTGAATGGTTTGAAGGGAGATTTAACCAATAAGAAGATTTATTGATTAAATACAAGGGTAAATAGGCTTAATTAACTAATAATAGTTAATTATTCGATCGAAGAGGATTATAACTAACGAAGTGTCATTAATTGGCATCCGAATGTGAAGTAAAGGCTAGTTAATGAATGAAATGTCGTTAATTAATTGATCAAAATAGAGGAAACATTAGTTAATTATCGAAAATCCTAATTATAACAAAATGATGGGAAAAGGATAGTTAGTACAATTTTAGCAATAAAATTGTGTAAGTATATTTTAGGTGTCTACATTTGCCCCTCTTTGGGGTGGCGTAAACAACACCACTTCAAAGATAGTAGAAAAGTATAAAAAGTAAATTTTGAAGAAAAATTAGTAGAATGAAGGATGCCCCCTCGAGTTTTAATGGGGTGATAGAAGAGGTTAATCGATGAAAGACCAAAAATATGAAGGAAATAGATAGAAGAAACAAGGTGGGGAAGGGAGGGAGAAAAATGATCCTTATTTCCCTAGGTGTTTTGGAAGAAAAATTGATAGTGATAAGACATGATAGTGAAGAATATGGAAATAGATTTTACATCCAAATCATTCAATAAACAACTTTGTTTTATCACATTTCTCATATGATCTACATCATCAACTCTTATTAAACTGTATGCATACAACGAAAGTGTAAAATAACATGAAAAGCTATAATACTAACATTTGTTCATTGTTAAAACACTAACTCAATGTAACATACATAACGTAATGCAATATGAGAAAGTAAACAAGCTAACTTGATAGGGAAACAAGTACAAACACACATACTTAAACAAACAACATTCAAGATATAGTCATACACAATGTTTTTGTTATCAAGCTTTAGTTCCCAAATGTTCGAGTTAACAAAAAGGGTTAAAAATGGTTCCCCAAGAAAGGATACATGCGAGGGGAATACATGAAGGACACAAGAAGTCCTATGAAAATCAATTATGCACTATGAACCAATACCAAAGCAACTCATTATTGTGTAAGGGAGTACAAACATAGTAAGCAAACTTGATTTGTTCATGGAGGTAAATTTAGATGATTCACGAGTCATTATGAGAATAAGTGAAAACCTAAGAAATATGTTTTGTAGAAAAAATTTATGTTTGAGGACAATGCATTTGATACATGCTTCAACTACGCGCATGATTTTTACCAAAAAAATTTTACAATTTTTTTGGATTTTACCAATTTTTTCGAATTTTACACTTTTTTTTTGGATTTTTAATTTTTTCCAATTTTTGGATTTTTTAATGGATTTTATGAAACATATTTGAATGTTTTGATTTTTCCAACTAAACACATTTGAATGTTTTGGGATTTTCAAAAGTTATACGATTTTTTGTGATTTTCTAGAAGTTTTCCAAAGCTATGTGCAAGAAAAAAAAATGTGGATGCCCTTGAGATGATAGATGGATGTACAAGGGAAAAATGTCACGCGTACGCGCAAGAAGTGATGATGCAAATTTTCTCCCAATGTTAGATGGGAATGTACAAAGGAAAACTCTCCACATATATACAAGAGGAAGATAATTTGGATAAAGGCCAAGACAAATATGTTCAACTTGATGATGAACTCAAACCAATGAAGTGTTAGGAAGGAGTGAGCATGCCCCTAGTGTAGGTTGCCAAGAAATATATAATAGAAAGAAGTAGAAGATTGTTTATTAAAACAAGGGAAAATTTTCCCTCAAACATGGTAAAAAGGCAATCTTATACACATGGATGTTCTAAACAAAGTAGAAGAATAATGAATGTTATGAAAGGATATGGAAAATGTAGCTAGAAGACTCGCGATGAAAAAGTGATTAGCCAAAGGCATAAATCATGAGACAAAATAAGGACTAAAGAAATAGTATGAACAAGGTCTAAAAACACTTGGTAACATATTAATCATGTTTTCTCATAGATATCCAGTGTGTGCACATGGAAATTTATTACTTCTTGAAGGGAAGATTTAAAGAGGCAATAAGTGAAGACACACTAGCCAATGTGTAGGAATGATTTATTTTGATAGGTGATTTATGAATGGAGGGTGGAAGGAAAAATCATACATTGCTCTACTACCATCCAGTGTCCATATCCTCGATGGAGATGTATTTGATTCTAATCGCAAGAATACTCTATTGCTAGTCATGACATCCATAGCCCCGATAGAGATATTGGAAATACCCCAAGAGAGAGTTATATATCAATTTGCTTTTGTTTTTGATTAATTTTTTTCTTTTAAAAATTATTTCAGCTCTCTCGATTGTTTTGATAAGGGGTTAAGAACCACATATGGCTTGATGGAAGGATGTGGAAGTGATTATGATGATGACATTGGCTAGTGTCAACAAATATGTCCAAAAGTTCTTCACAACAAGTTTATTAGATGTAAATAGTGATAGGATCTCTAAGAGGTTAGTCATTCTTTAATTTACCAAGGTGATGAAAGACCAAGGTCAAATGGATACCATAGAGATAAATGTCTCAAAATGAGTGCGAATAGACCAACCAAAAGATCACCAAAGGGATGAAAATGGTGGGTGACTCATAGAAATGGAAAGAAAGGAAGAAAGAACATCCATGTGTATGTAATACCTGATTGCAATGTTTGATCTTTTTACCTTTGATTTTTTTGTAATGTTTTCTTTTTTTTGTATTTTGGGAAATTGGGACCAACAATGTCACTCGTGTGATAGGATCAAACAAAAATGTTTGTGATTTCTTTTATAAGGAAGACTAGGAGTTTTTATTATCAAGAGTCATATTATCTCAATCTCAATGATCATGGTGAGATCATATTCTCATAAATGACCATGACTTATCTTAAAATATGGATTTTGTATGCGGAGCTTAAGTTCCATATCCATAGGTTTATGTTCTTTGTCATACTTTATGGTTGTGTTGGTGAATTATTGAATCAAATTTGATTTTTAACTTTATGGTTGTTTGATTTATTGGGAGCTTTAGAGCTCTTCAAAGTTTTTATCTTAGCTTGATGAAGAAACTATTTGGGTTTTATATAAGATAATGTGTGATTTTCCTGATCTCAGAAGTGGGAGAAGAAATTGAATATTTAGGATTGATAATAAGCACGTTAGGGATGATGGTGAGCTTATAATTTTTGATAGAAGGATGATATGATGGATGAATATGATATGGTCCAATAATTTAAGAGGATGGGCTACCGAGAGGTAAGCCATAGATAGAAGATAAAGAGATATTGGGATGTGGCCCCAAGATGGAAGAAAATGGGCTATTAGGATGTGGCCATAGATATAATATGAAGGGAAATAGGGTGGGCCCAAGTATAGAAGAACATGGGTCCCATATATCTCATAGATGGAAGACGAAGGACTACTCTAAGGTGTCCCATGAAAGATGATGGAATACTAAGACGTGGCCCAAGAATAGAAGATGAGGGTGGTGCCCAAGTTATAGAAGGTTGGGCTACCCAAGAGGTGACCCACAAATATAAAAGATAATGGGATAAAAGGAGGTGGCCCACATATAAGGGAAGACCAAGATGGGCTCCCTAGAGGTGACCCAAGGAGAGATTGTGATTGAGGAATCATGATATATAAGGAATGATTGGGTAATGAGAAGATAGGTCAAGGATCAATGATAGACCCAAGAGTTTCTCCATGTAATGGGGAATGTGAAAATGGAAGAACAAGAGGAGGATCAAGTTTGATGATCTTAGGATCTTCCTTTGTTTTCTGATAAAAGGAATCAACTTCTTCCCCATAATACGTGAACACATCAAGGTCTAAAGAGAATCCTTACTTGTGATCCTCTAGAGGAATTCATCATGTAGTCCCCATGAATTCTTTAATTTCTTCTTCATTTTGAAATAAATCAATCGAGTATGAGTTGTTTTTCTTCAATCATAGTAGGTTGATTGGAAGAAAGAGGTTCAAAAGTGTGTGAAGATTGATTGATACAACAAGATAACTCAAGAGATGAAGTAGATTTGGATCCATACTTCTTGTGAGTGGAAGAAGATGGGGATTTGGAATAGGTTGATATCATTTTTCCTAGAAGATAACATAGTATAGGTAGGAAAAGAGGATCGTTGAAATTCAGTAGATTTTGATGTAGGAGTCAACTTGGATGACTAATTAGAGGAACTTTGAGTTCACTGGATCTTCAAAAGGAAAGGTCACTGAGGTAATGATAAAGGGGTCTCCTATGGAGAAAGGGAGGACTGTGACTCAAGAGTTCGAATTAGATGTTTGATGTGGAGAATTCATGGCGACACAAATCCTTAGAGGAAGAAAATGACATTTAGGTGGTTGATTATTCCTTTGAAGAAAGTTGATTGGATGAGTCTCAATAGAGATGAGGGGAATGTGAATAATATTTTGGATCGAAACATCTAAATCATACCACCTACTATGAAATGAAGGTGAAAGGGGTAACTAAACGGTTTCTCTAGTGTGAATAACCAATCGAGGTTTAGTTGTGATGGGAATCATTTGATGGGAATGCCGAAACCTATGCTCCCTATTATCATAAGTATGAGGATCCATGTGATAATCATTGTCAACATTATTGGGTCCAAATGCCTAGACCTAGATAGTATGATTGAAATCCTTCAAATGGAAGGAAGTTCTATGTTGATTTAGGCAGCATAACGAAAACCAACTAGACATTTACAAATATGGGGATGCTGTGTGATTTTCCAAAGGGAATCTAAGGAAAATAGACATCGTGATGACATAATTTTGACAAATCAGCAAGGTTTGCAAAACAAGTTACAAGTGTAAATGTCAAAATGGTTGATCAAAATTTAGAAACATAACTAGTTGCAAAGGAAACTTTTCCAATGTTCATATTGTTTTAAAAAAATTGATAGGAAATGTTTTTGCTAAGGTTTGAAAAATGTGTACATGTACTACAAGGACCCTAGGAAAAATCAAACAATGTGATGACTGCAAATGTCACAAAAAATGTCAAATAACTAATGGCAAAGAATCCAAAGAATCAAGGAAATATGAATCAAGGATACCAAAGAATAAAGAATGGCCCTTGATAGGCTACCATATAACAATAAGTATCTAGAAAAAAAATCAAGTACAAGATTATGATTCAATCACAAGAATAAATACTCCCTAATTCTAAAATTAAGATTTAATTAAGTAAATCTAATGAGGAACATCAATAAATAATAAGTTTACATAAAAACAATAAATAAATATAAAGGTGTGACCTCAAATAACTAAGTATACTAATGTGTAAATTTAAAGTCCAAAAGAAAGTTAAAAAGAACTCTACAATTCGACAAGATTTTTGACAACACTATGTTGGACACGTTAATCAAGATTTGGGGGAAATGACTATTTTAGCAAAAAAGGATGTCACCACAATGCGAGTAGTGTAATGACTGACACTTTAATAGGTCATGGATCAAAACTGGGCAGTGTAATTATATCAAGAAGTTTTGGTATGTGAAAAAGCTTTATGACCTTCCTTGACAAAGTCTCTTGATGATTTCCTACCTTCACAATATCACACTAACTTCGTTTCACATAGATGTATCCAAACTGTAATCGGTATGATGAAGAAGATACGTAAAAACCCAAAGACAAACATAAAACCTAAAAATAAATATGCATATGATGTGGGTATCAAGATACAATGGATGACTTATAAATACGTGCCAACACATCTCAATACCCGATTAGTTCATGTGTAATGTGGAAGGATGTAAGCTAGGTGTCTTGTGTCGATTGGTGGACACAATAGTGATAATAACTATGTGTAGAAATGTTATCTTTTTTTCCCAAATGGTGGATGGAATAAAATAAACTCCCTTCCTATTCTTGTTATGCAATACTAACCTTGTGCATTGTTTTGGATATGGATCTTGATAATAAATGGAGCCTATTCATGGATGACCCACCTTAGGTGATGATAGTAGTGACTAGTTTTGGTCCCATCATTATTTTCATAACTTTATATTTATATGGTTCTTTTCTAATTTTGTAATTAATCCCGGAAAAGGTCATTATTTGGAAATATGAAATGCTCTATAGTCTTTGAAAGAGTGCCCAGTGGTGGGAAAGTGGGTTCCCAAGGATCGGGTGCCCCGTTTTAGGTTCCTTGGGCACCGGGCCCTAGCACTAGTTCAAAGTTTCAAGGTTGGTCATAATTTTCCCTCATTCCCCTAGGCTAAAATGACGGAAAATGATGAAAATTAGTGTCAAAATTGTATGGGAGGTCAAGAGATACCTATATAAACATAAAGTAAAATGGCATAAAAGACGAGGGTTAATTAGTAATTTCTTCACTCAAAAAGGATATGAATTTGAGACATAGTAGTATATATCGGGACTAAACAATGTCTAAAGTGTAATATATTTGTGACCATAATCACATTACATCTAGCTTATTTCCCACATTTTAAAAGATAGGTTTGGTGCAAATTATGACAACACTATATCAACACTTAGATCAATTTTAGAATAAACAAGACCTAAATATTGAGAAGGTGTACATGTGATCTCCAAGCAAGGTATACTAAAACAAGTTTAGATATAAAGTCAAATTCCAAGTTTTTGAAAAAGGAGGCTATAAATACGAGCAACACAACAACTCTATTTTTAGTACACGTTAATCAAGCTTTATGGAAAAAGCAAGATTTTAGTATCAAAATGATGTTACCACAATGCAATCACGCGACAAAGGTTGACATTTTCAAAACTCAAGGTGATGTTGGGATCAAAACTAAGTCTAAGTATATCAATAAGTTAATAGTTATGCGAGCAACAGACAATACAATATAGAGACTTAAACCAAGCTTCACAAAGGAAACGAGATGTAAGTATCAAATTTGTATGAATATGATGCAAGTTACACCATCATACTCTTATCTTCAAAGGAAGTCAATGACGAGATAACCTAACTTTCAATGAAGTCTCGATATGGGTATCATTTGATGGCTACCAACACATTTTAAATTACTTAAAATTCATATTTTAGTTCACATCATATTATAAGGATGTAAGCAATTGTTTAATTGGTGGATAAAATTTTATTAAGTTAATGTATGCTCTCTTTTTGTCCCAAATGGGAAATAAGAAAACAAAGGAGTAGACCAAGTGGTGATGAAAAATACTTAGCGTAACTTTGGCAAATTTTTTCCTTGTCTTAGACAAGTGAAAAACTAGGACAAAGTAACACTTTGTAAATTTCATGATGAATAACACTAGGCTAAACTTTAATGGACTCTCTCCTTGTTCGAAATAACAAGGTTTTGACTCCAAAATAATTTCTTTCTTCGTGAGATCTCGATAGAACACAATGGATAAAGTCAAGTTGGCCCCAAGCCAAAATATTCCTATTAGTTCACTCTCTAGGTGTCACAAACTATCTCTTCGAGTGGGTTTTAAGAAAATTCCATTAGGAATATTCAAGGAGTATCTCAAATTTACTTTACCCCCTTTGATATAATGAGCAATAAATTGTGTTCAATTGTATCACATTGGGGTTGTGTGAAGATAATTTTGATGCTAATCTCACAAAGGTGTACTAGTCAATTGGGTAGCGAGGCACTTCCCATTTTGTCCACCATTTCTCTCAAGGTGTGGACTACTTTAGGGTTCCTGGGGTAATCCTCACAATGAGTTTTATGGCTTATGCCAAGATACTTCCCCTAATTTAAAGTGGAGGGTTTTAACTCTTAATCAAAACCTACAAATATAGTGTGTTGAATAAAGTGGTGTGTTTTTTTATATTTTGGATTAAAAATGTGGTTTTGTACACCTTTGACAACTGCAACACACTTGTAGTTAGAGTTTGTTTAGATCCCAAGTCTTTGACAAATGAATTAGGTCCTACACACAAATGATTTTGTAATTTCCTATAGAAAGTGAACCAAAGTTACTTTTGCTATTTCAAGATCGTCAAGGACGCAAGAGAAGAGTATACAATGATTTGATTCAACTAGATAAATGCAAAGGAAAACTTTAAATCAAATAAACTTTAAACAAAGCTTGATAAATTGTTCATTCCTTTAAAAATGAAAGATTAAGTTTCCAATTAACCAAATGTTAGAAAAATGAAAACTAAAGCTACTTTTGATTCTCAAGATCACCCTAAGGTGCAAGAGAAGAGCATACACAAACTTTAGTCTAACTTAAGTAAAGTATGAAAACATGATTCTCATTAAAGCTTAACAATATGTTAGAAATTTGATTTAAAATGTTAAAAACCTAAAAAAAAGTTAGAAAAACCTATAAAACAACAAAAACACAAAAAGTTAGAATATGAAGCCTCAAAAATTGTAGTCTTGTTTTACCCACAAAACCCCAAGGCGCACGGCACATCCCGAGTGCTCACCAAGCATGCAAGGGTACCAAGCTCCTCTTTTATGTCATCTCACTCAAGAAGCTAGCATGATTATACACATATTCTAGATCCATAACAGAAAACTAGGTCTATTGCATAACATAAACTAGATCTAGATCTTAACCAATAAGTATGAATAATCAAACAAGAACCATAATCAGATTTACCATGCAAGATCCATGCTCAGTTATGTCAATCACCAATATCCAGCCACAAAGATCCATTATATTAATTGTTGTAAAACACAAAAGCTTCATACATACATAATATTGTCATCATAAGTCATGTGTGCCCATAAATCAGTAGCATAACTCTAAAAAAATATGGATCCCTAAACCATGTAAATCAATACATATTTATAGGGGTGGGGACTTTCCCTTCACCGCCATGCACCTTTCAAAAATAGGCTACATGCTAATAATATCCATGTGCCCTTACATGATAAATACAAGAGCATGCAAGCTCACTAATAATAGATCATCTAATAATATAACTACAATCTAATCTTATTAATATCCTAAAACTATGCATGGCACTTGATCTTCCACTCATCCAAAATAGCCTTTGCATGCTCTTCAAGTCTTCTACAAAACGTGCTCTGCACTCCATGTCCAAAATTATCCTCATATTGCAAAATGGCTAAGTCTTGATTTCATGCTTTCTGGGCGTGCCTTGTTTCACTATGTTTCCATGCGCACCTACGCACCCTATGCCCATGCGCCCAATCCTTCTACACTTTTCATACTTAGGTTGTATTTCATCAGCCCAACATTACCCCACACTAATTTCATTGTTGTCCCCGAAAATGGGTAATCATAACTTATCTCTCCATGAAAAATAATAAAGAATGAAAGAATAACTAGTACAAAGAATGAATTAATACTTGGCGCTCTATTCTTCTATAGGGAGAATCAACTCGGATATTCATTTTTGATCTCCACCTCCAAGTCATTCCAGTCACTGAGCGCCTTATTTGTCTTGTATGGAATGTCTACAAATCTCGGCAATGAAACCAAGATGTAGTCTTGATTTACCCACAAAATCCCAAGGTGCATTGACACATCACTCAGGCGACTTGAGAGTGCTCACCCCAAGCGTGCAAGGGTACTAGGTTCCTCTTTTATGTCAACTCACCAAGAAGTTAACATGATTATACACATATTCCAAATCCATAACAAAAAAACTAGGTATATTGCATAACATAAACCAAATCTAGATATTAAGCAATAAGTATGAACAATAAAACAAGAACCATAATCAGATTTACCATGCAAGATCCATGCTCAATTATGTCAATCATCAATATCCAACCACATAGATCCATTATATTAATTTTTGTAAAACACAGAAGCTTCATACATACACAATATTGTCATCATAAGTCATGTACGCCCATAAATCAGTAGCATAACTCTAAAAAACATGGATCCCTAAACCGTGCAAATCAATACATATTTATAGGGGTGGGAATTTCCTTCACCACCCATGCACATTTCAAAAATAGGCTATATGCTAATAATAGCCATGCGCCCTTACATGATAAATACAGTGCATGCAAGCTCGTTAATAATAGATCACCTAGTAATATAAGTGCACCTAATCCTATAGCCTAAAACTATGCATGGCACTTGATCTTCCACTCATCTAAAATAGCCTTTGCGTGCTCTTCAAGTCTTCTACAAAACGTGCTTCGCACTCCATGTCCAAAATTAGCCTCATATTGCAAAACGACTAAGTCCTAATTTCATGTTTTCCCTGGGGCACCCGATTTCACTTTGTGTTTCCACGTGCACCTACGCTCCTATGCCCGTGCACCCAATCCTTACACTTTTCATACTTAGGTTGTATTTCATTAGCCTAACAAAACTAAGCCAAAACTCAACATAGAGCACTAACACAAGCATGTGCAATAGTAGTGCATAGATTGAAGCGGTAGCGCAAGGCTAAGCCTCACCAGGAAAGGCAATTCTTTATTAGCGTGCAAGGATAAATTCACGACATAGGCCTAAGACAAAAAAACAGACGGTGTTTTTACTAGCGTGAGCAGAGAGGAGTGGTAGTGCAAGCCTAGTAAGCGATGAGTGTGTGCCTATCGTGCAATAGCATAAGCCATACACAGAGGAGAAAAAATCTAGTTGATCACAAACATAGACCAAGAGGCACTAGCGCAAGCTAGTAAAACGGTAAGACAAGCTTAAGTGCAGGTAGCACACGTGTTTTTGCACTAGCACAAGCCTTAAAGCAATAATGCAAGGGTTTTTTCCGTTAGTGTAAGACACCTATGTAAGCACAAAAACATGGGACTTCACTAAATGGAAATAAAAAAGTTGAAAACTTTGTCAATTTGATTCAAATTTGGAAGCCTCTCTCCTCCTTCATAGTTGCGAAAGAGAAAAGAACAAGACAAACTCAACTAATCTAGTTAAGAAACACCATATTTATCTAAACTATGCTAAAAATGAGGGTTACTAACCAATAATTGAAACTAATCTAAAAAGCTGAAAATGAATGCAAAGAACAATGCAAAGATGTCCCACTTTGGACATGCCAAATGTATCTATGCTAAAATTACAATGCTATAGAAATGAAACTAACACCTACTAGCTTCAAAGCAAAGTAAAACTAACTATAAACATCTTGATTAAAGCTTAATGGAAACTAGCTAATATGCAAGAACATGAAAGAATATCATCTAATTACAAGCCATTCCTACTCCATTTATGTATGATTACTCTAAATCATGAGCATCTTTAGATCATGAGTAATCAAATCTATGTGTTTGATCTCCAAAGAGAGGGAATGATCTCACCAAGAAATGGCTACAAGGCCATACTTAGATCTTCCTTTCTACTCAACAATGGTAGAATGGATGCAAGAGATGAAGTAGCTATTCCAAAACAAGGGAGAAGGCTCTTATCATAAGCTTATATCTTCCACTATTCAAAGTGTGGTGTAGGTGTGAGAGGAAGGAGCTTGGTCCTTTATATAGCTTTCCATTTGGGAGAATCTTGAATCCCAATGAATGTGGGATAAAGGATAAAGTAGATTTAGACTTGTTAAGCTTGATTAGAGAAATTAACAAGTGATTAGCAACTCATGGGAGTTGGAGATGATTTAATTAATCAACTAGGATTAATTAATAGGCTATAATAAGCTTAGAAAGCTATTAGAAGTGATTTAGAGGGAAATAAGAATATTTTGAATGGTTGGAAGGGATTTTTAACCAATAAGAAGATTTATTGATTAAATACAATGGTAAATAGGCTTAATTAACTAATAATAGTTAATTATTTGATCGAAGAGGATTATAACTAACGAAGTGTCGTTAATTGGCATCTAGAGTGAAGTAAAGGCTAGTTAATTAACGAAGTGTCGTTAATTGACCAAAATAGAGGGAAACGTTAGTTAATTAGTAGAAAATCACTAATTATAATAGAAATGATAGGAAAGAGGATAATTAGTACAATTTTAACTATAAAACTATGTAAGTGGATTTTAGGTGTCTACAAATGGTTATAATCAAATCAAAATCAATCCCGCCAATCAGGAAAAAACTTCATTTACTACTCCATGGGGTACATTTTGTTACATTGTTATTTCTTTCGGTCTTAAAAATGTCGGGGCCATGTACCAACATGCAATGACACATATCTTCCATGATTATATTCATAAAATTCTTGAAGATTATGTTGATGACATACTTGCCAAATCCCGACATCACTCTACCCATGTTCAAGATCTTCACACACTTTTCAAATGATTGTGAAAATGCAAAGTACGTCTAAATCCCAAGAAGTGTGTTTTTGGAGTCATTATTGGCAAGCTCCTTGGCTACATCATTTCCCAACATGGAATCGAAATTGATCCCAAAATATATGTGCCATTTTTGGCATGCTTCCACCATGTAATTTACATCAATTACGCTCATTACAGGTAAGATCTAGGCTATTCATCACTCCATTGCACATCTCGTTGATAAAACGTAACTATTCACACGTTTATTGAAAAAGGACACTAAGTTCCTTTGGTATGACAAATTCCAACATGCTTTTGATGCTATTAAAACATATTTGTTAAATCCTCTTGTCCTAGTGCCTCCCACTACCACGACGGATCAACCCGTCCCTATTATATATCTTGGCTACATTCCATCCATTAGGGACCCTTCTATCACAACATGATGATACTCAATGTGAAAGGGCAAGATATTATATCGATCAATTTCCTTTCATATGAATGTAATTACAACTACATTGAGAAATTATGCCTTGGCCTTGTCTTTGTTGCGGATAAGTTACAACACTATCTTCTAAATAATGAGGTTCATATCATTACTAAATTTGACCCTTCGCGATACCTCTTCTCTCACACACCTCTCTCGAGACGCCTTGCATTATGGGTCAAGCTACTCATAGAGTTGGATTTCAAATTCATCCCACAAAAAGTAATCAAAGGTCAAGTTATCGTTGATCGCTTAGCCGATGCCCTTCTCGAGGATTCACCACGTTTGTGATATGTTCCGAGATGACTTTACTTGCCTACACCATTGACACCGACACTTGGACTATGGATTTTGATGGGTCTCATTTCCTATCAGTGTCGGGGCTGGAATTTTGTTCATGACTCCCCATGATGATCATTTTCCCTTTGCATATCGCTTAGGGTTCTCATGCACTAACAACATCGTTGATTATGAAGCCCTCATTCTTGGCCTCACAATTGCTTGTAAACTTCTTATTCGCAATATTTGAATTCATGGTGACTCCCAACTTGTTGTCAATTAAGTTAATGATACATACCAAAACAAAGAGGAACGTCTTATAACTTATAATAATCTTGTCAAAGCCATATTGGTAACATCCGAGTCATACTTTGTCACGCTTAGCCCCCTCGCAAAGATAATCGTCATGTCGATGCTATGGCTAGTGCGACATCACTCATACCCTAAGACACCATTGATGATCGGACACCTTTATCATCCGTCACTTATGAAAACCCTCTACCGATGACTCCACTTTAGACATATGCGTTATCACTCACAAGTAATGATCGTCCTAAATGGTTCACTCATATTTATAATTTCTTATACAAACAAACTATTCCTGACAATTTTCAACCTTACGAAGCTCGTCGTCTGCGGCGAGAGGCCATGCGATACGTAATCAATGGTGCTTCTTTATTTAAGTGATCTCTTGATGGTCATTGACTATGATGTTTAGGCCTTGATGACATCCTCATCGTCGTATCTCAAGTTCATGATAGTATATGTGGTGGTCACTTCTTTGACAAAGCTATATCTCACAAGCTCCTACGACAAGGTTACTATTAGCCTACCATGGAACAAGATTGCTTGGAGTATGCCAAATGTTGTGACAAATGTCAAAATCATAGTAATCTCCATCACACACCCGCATATGACCTTCATCTCATCACCCCATCATGGCCCTTTTCCTTATGGGCTTTTGATCTAGTAAGCAAAATCAATCCAGAATCGGTTGATGACCACAAGTTCATTATTACCGTTGTTGAATAATTTACTAAATGGGTTGAGGCCACACATTTACAAACCACTATTGGTACCAATATCTGTCATTTTATCATCACTCACATTATTACACACTTCGGCATTCCCTCCACTATCATCATCGATAATGGCCCCCTTTTCAAAAAATAAGGAAGTTAAAAATCTTTATATAAAATTTAGGATCAAGCGTACCTTTTCCACTTGTTATTATCTCATGGGCAATGGCCAAGTTTGAAACCACCATTAAGACCATTGTCAAACTATTACAAAAAATTGTTGAAAACATGGCAAATGATTGACATAATCAAATTTTCTACGCTCTTTGGGCTTACCGCCGAGTGTATGTACCCTTACTAATGTCAAACCCTTCTCGCTTGTTTATGTACTCGAGGTGGTCATTCCCTTAGAGTTGGAAATACCCTCATTATGGATATCACTAAAAGGGATCTTGAAAGATAACAAACATCATGAAAATAGAAGGCATGAACTTGAGATGCTTGATTCTCATCATGTGCAAGCCCTAGAACATTTTCGTAGATATCGACACACATTGCACAAGCTTATAACAACAAACTTCACCCACGCGAGTTCAATATTGGCTATCTCATTTTAAAAGACAATCAGAAAAATACTAATGCCGAGACTCATCTCAAAAGGAAGTTTAAACCTAATTGGCTCGGTCCCAATGTCATCACCGACAAGGTTGGGGTGGAGTCTATCGTCTTCTACTCTCCTCGGTAAACTACTCAAGAACCCACTCAATGTGATGCATCTCAAATTCTATTATGCATAAACTCCCTTCATTACCCTATGACGCACTTTAGTTCCACAGTTCGTATTCGATTGTTGAAGGTCTAATTTTGAAATGAACCTCACATCATCTACATCTCACACTTTATGCTTCATGATACATATTTTTAGCATCTACTCGAATAACACACTCATTTCCCAATGGCACACTCTTGTTCTATGGTTCATTCTTGATTGTTGAGGGATATTTTATAAATGAACCTCATCTCATACACATCCATTGGGGGGCACATTGTCCTTACCATCTTCACACTTTGCATGCCATTTCATCACACTCGTAATCAGTAGACACCTATAATTACGCCCAAGCAATTTAAATACTTAAATTGCACTAATTATCCCCTTTCTCGCAAATCAACGATGTATCGTCAAAAGCACTCATTTTCCCTCATATCATCATTAATTAATTACACTAAGCTAATTAATTAAGTTTCCTATCCAACAAATACCCTAATTAACGACCTTCTGTTAATAAATCACCCCTTCTACCTAGACTAATTAATTATTATTAATTAATTAGCTTTCCCTTCCATTTAACCAATAAATCAATATTTAATTGATTTAATCCCCTTATAATAGCCTAAATCACACTAATATTCTTCTAATTGGCTTCTATAAGCTTACACATACCTATTAATTAATCACCTTTGATTAATTAAAATACCCCCAACTCCCATGACTTGCTAAACATGTATTAAACCCTTCTAAAGTAAGGTTACCTTTAATAAAGCAACCTTATCCATTCCTAATCATGTTTTACCTTTATCCCACATTCATGAGAATGTGTTGAATCCTTTATCCTTTGGGCTATATAAAGAGCCCTCCACCTACCTTTTTACTTACACCTAAACTCCTAAGAGAGCAAATGCAAAGCATATAGCAAAGAGACTAAGAGCTTGCACCTTGCCCTTTTGAGAGTTCGTCATCTTGAAGAGTTAAGCCTCTTTCTTAAAGTGCTTGGGTCATATGGGAGGTGTCAAAAGGGTCTTCAGAGCCCAACTTTGATTAGCCCCCATTCCTAAGTTCTTGGAACATTAAGGACAACTATTTTGATAGTCATGGAGCTTACTTAGGTCCATTCATTTATTTGTTGTTAGAAAATAGAGGAGTTTAGATATTTAGCATTGTTAGTTTCAAAGTTTGTATTTATGAATGCTAGCATCTAACCCTTGTTTAATTCTTATCATGATGGTGTTTATGCTTTGTTTTAGCTAAATTGTAGAACTATTTTAGGTGGTAGTTCTTGCTTCATTTGATTTAGCATTAAGCAAAGTATACATGCACACACATACATTGCATTTGCATATCTTGGTTGCATCTACTTTTGCTAGCTTATTCTATTTACATGTTACACTTTGTTTTCCATGCTAGACAAATTTTTAGTATGTCATTATCTTTATATATATACACATGCACATTCACTTGGTCTTTTATAGTGAATGCAAATCTCTTATAGGCTCCTACACGTTGCAATGATGTTTAGCATTGTACCTTTTACCAGTCCCATCGAGGCTCATGGGGGCATCTAATTTTTATATTATATACTACATAGGTTCTATTGCTACAATTTTCACTACTTTTCACTGCAGCTTTACTTTACTTGTCACTTATTTATACATGCTCGTGACACACTACTTATATTTCTAACATGCTAACGAGTGCTTCATGCATAGCATTTGCTTTACAGGACTATATGCCACCATGGTTTATTCGATACATTTTGCTTACTATTATTTTCCATTCTTTACGGGTTATGCCCTATGTCTTATGTAATCATTGTATGCTTTTGGACGCTTCGACCTTAATTATCTTGTGACATTGTGAGCAATGTCCCATGTATGAAATCTACTTTTCACGGGCTATCTTGTATGCACACTTGCTTTTTACATTGTTTTCTACCACATATTTTACTTCCACTAACACATAGTTCTACCCTACTTTGTTTGCATGTGCCTTGGTTTCTACCACGCACATCCCCTCCCCCTGAAGGGATCCACTTCAGATCAACATCTAGTCCTCTCCTTTGGGCCCCATTTGCTTACCATCATCACATGCACCCCAAACGAGGGCATACATTGGGTGAACAAATCACCCCTACAACAATATAGATCTTTGGGACAACACAATACAATATAGAAAAAACATAAGATATAGTAACAAAATCGATCAAAACCAGACTTGGGTCAAAACCACAAAGTAGACGCCAACGGCCTGAATCAGACAAGAACACTTGGGTGCTTGTGTCCTCCTCACAGGTGCCATGTCTTCAGCGGAAGATATAATCAATTTCTCAACATAACACATTTTACAGCAAGTTAGAGAGCAGTTCTATAGTTACATGCACATACCTTCAGTTACAGAATGCATTATATCTCCTACAATCATTTGCTAGTACTATCGGAACAATTCAAAACTAATCAGGGACAAAAGGAACAAATTAGGGATGTACCATCTACATTGGTGCTTATTGGGTAGAGTCATGGAAGGAGAAATAAAACTAGGACCTGCCTCCCCAACACTTGCTCATTAATGTGAGATCACCCAAAAAACTCGCACTTGGTGTGAGATTGCCCAAAAAAATCACTCTTGGCATGAGATCACCCAAAAACCTCATCATCAACATTCGAATCAACAACTCTAAACAACAAGACACTTTTTTACCTTTTACTCTTTCACATATCAGGTGCACACTTTCCTTTTACACAATTTTTACATACTTTTGACATACTTTTACACATATATTCATTGATCTATCATATACATAACTTTGACTACTTTCTTGCTCTTCTTTTATAGGTCCATCCTTACAAGAAGCAACTCATGCAAGCACAACAACAAGTACAAGATACACATAAGCTTTACCCCTAAGGTCCACTTCCCTTTCCTAGTCTTCATGCCTCACTTTGCTATCACTCCACACTTCACTTGTCCACTCGACACACGATTGGCAATGCTCTTCTCTACATGATCATCAAGTATGCATATTATATCTACTTTATGTTATCAAGTATTCACTCAACAATATAAAGTGGGGGCAAATGTAGACACAAAATCACGCACTTGGGTACATTTCTAGGTCCTAAAAGCATGCTAGCATTTACATGATTCTTAAGCAAGAAAACTAGTAATTGAAAACTCCCTTAGCATGTTTCTTTGTCATTTGCACTTTTATTGGCTTCATACATCTGTTACTCTTGTCAACATTTGACTGTTTTACCTTTCTATGGCTTTGGATTAGTGCCAGCAGTTCGGGACAGTGGCGTCGCGCTCCTGTCCTCATGGGCACTCTTGTCCCTCTTTATCTTTTTACCCCTTTTGGGCCCCTTTCGCTTCTTAATTGCATTTTATTACCTTGGGTTGGCCTTTCAATTGTCAATTACAAAATTCAAACAAGGGAATCATATAAATACATACTTATGTTTTCAAAATGAGGATTATGCACTAAGCACTACTATTACCACCTACACTTGCATTCAAAAGGCACCAAAAGTACTTCAAAACATCCATCTAGCATCCATTCAAGGGACAAGGGTTGCATACTCTGCATACACAACATAGGAAGGGGAAGTTTATTCTATTCCATCCACACATTTACATCATTGAGAAAGTCTAGCCCGCTATCTAGTGCATCTTGCATAAGGGCATCCTAGGGCACAATTTATACACACACAAGAACTACATGGAGTATGAGATGTAGTGTAATACTTGCTCGTAAGTTCACTCTTTAGGTGGCTGTCGGGGTCATTCTTACTCCCCATTATGTATTTTCCTTTTTAGATTCGATGTGGTTTGTGGACATGTGTAAGTAGATGTTTTTTTTGCAGGTTGCAGGTGTGATTGGAACCCTAATAGTGAAGTCGGAACAACAAACCGAATATTGGGCGAAGACCTTTTGACCCGGAAAAATTCGGAATCTGAGCACCTATTTAGACATTAGAGCCCCGAGATCCGATCCACTAGAGCCTGACACTCATGTCCTTCTCAGGATGCCCGTATCCATCCTCATTCCTACATCCCAGAATTTACATCGAGCAATCAGTAACACTCTTCTCAACCTGTTTAAGACTTTACCCTACCTAGATCACCTCTAGTTTGCTTCGAAATCAAGTAAGTCTTCATATCTCCCCTTCTTTATTAGGGTTTCACATTTTATATGCTTTATTGCTTTGGTGTCTTTATCGTATCTTAAAATTTGAATATCATACATTACGAGAGTTACTCTGTAATTAGATGTAATCCAATTTTATTAAATCATTACCTAATATAGTTATGCACGCTGGCACCTCATCTGCAAGTCAGTCGGAAACTCACTCAAGCACGCGTGACCACTAGGTCCCTCCTTTGTTATGCTCAGAAAGATGTTAGCATGCATGTTTATCCTATTTATAAGCAGTAACAACCATTCACACCAAATGATACATCATACCATGTTGATTCAACATCACATATAATAAGGAAATTCACTCATAGATAATGAATATTAAGATTTGAATACCCATTAACCCATATTTAGACACAATAACCTTGGAAATATATAAGCAATTATCCATTACAAATATAGTTCATTGCATAACATAGAAGCTGAATACATTACAATCCATTACATTAGTGTGTTGGACCATGCACACTCTCATCGACTCTATACTAACTTCTTTATCCGTATGGGCCTTGAACCCTCACTTGAACTCTACCAACACTCACTTCTAAACTCCCTATTACATGAAGCATCACTTATATTTATACTCGGTGGGGACTTTCCCTTCACCGCCTACATGCACCTTCCTAATAATAGGCATGCTTATAATAGCTTGCATGATTTTCTTAAATATGCTTTACTGACAGCTTCAAGCTATAAATAGCTTTCTTTAATTCGTACTATCGACCCATTCCATGTGTTAATTCCTATAGTAAGGAACCCATCATGTGTTACCTTTATCTTTATCTACATGTGCTTTCTTATCCTTCGCTTGGCCTCTAAGTCATCTTGATTTTGTCTATTTCCGGACTTTGCTTGAGTGACACTCCAACTCTATTTTTCTATTCTTAGCCTTGTCTGGAAAATCAACTAAGTCCTTGATCCCCAGTATGTATGCGCGCAACCTTGTGCGCTGACTTGTTTCCGTTGTGTGCACACCTCCGCGCACTAGTCTGTTTTTACTTCTTTTATTTACACGCATACCTCTGTGTGCCATTCCAACTTCCACGCATGGCTAGTACTTAGCCATTTTCTTAGACCAACATTACTTTTCTTCCTTAATATTCATGCATATAACAACATACCAATGACATAGTAAAGTGGTGATACATGCATAATTTTGTGTTAATGAACCCTCTCAAATGGGTTTAAGATATCATAAATGTTCATGAGGTCGGTTTTAAGGATATTGGTGTAGCTCTCATCATATTCATGGTCAAAATGAATAGCAATACGTTTGTGAGAGAGCCCAAGGGAAGAAGTTGTAATAGATTTGGCAAGAGGCATACGAAAAGAGAGAATGGCATGGTCTGTGAGAGGTGGGGGAGAAGTCGAAATATGGAGATCATATATACTCAAAGAAAAAGATTTACAGGATATAACATAGTCTACAACACTAGCTCCACTAGGATGAGGAAAACAAGTAAAGCCTCTAGAATTAGGGAAGTGTTTTGTACCATCCAAGATAACAAGATCATGAGATTCACCTAATTTGATTAGATTTTGTCTCTAAGCATTCACTTTGTAGAATCTATAGAATAATGTTGAATCCCTTATTCATGATGATCAACTTCATAAATCATCAAAGGGTCATTATGAAGACCACAATTAACACACTGATGGTGATCAATCTAGGCATTGAAGTCACTAAGAAGAAGTACCTCAACAATAGTAAAGTATTTTGTTATTTCCGGATGTAAGTCTACAAAGGGAGATTCACCATCAAGAGCTAGAGCATAGTTTGAGTATCTTTGAGGATCAATGAACAATTTTTGCTAAGGAGGTCTTCTTACAAGTGATGTCCATAAAAATCTTACAAATTCATCGATCCTAAAAGGAACGATAACCGATCATACCAAGTCAAGAACACAGATGCTAATCAAACACCACAATCAATAAGATGAAAGCAATTCGCCAGAATAGCTTTACATAAAACCTTTGCAAACAAATGAGCAACAATATCATATATTATTATGGAACTCAATACAATACATTGAGAATGGGCCTTGCTTAAATAGGCAAGGAATAACAATCTAAGAACCAGTCAAAGTTGTAGATCAAGCCATAAATCAAGGAAATAACTAGTCATCAAAGAACTAGTCAAGACCATAGATTTAGGAGAGAACTAGACATCAAGGATCTAGTCAATACCATAGATCAAGGAAATAACTATACCTAACAACTAGATAATATCTCCTAATATCTAAATAAGATAAAAGAAATATCCACACACATAAGTGGGTGAGGATAAATACAATAAAGGTAAATAAAGTACTTAGGTGAACATGAGCTAAGGTAAATACCTACTCTAACAGATCCTTCAAATTGGATAGAGGAATGGAGATGATCTCTATAAAGGTTAACAACTCCACTAGAGCCTTTTGTGCTATGTCAGATCTTGAATCTATGAACACTAATCCATGAGTATCCTGCATAAGAGTGTAGAGGTTTCTCCTTGGTTTCATGAGTTTCCATGAGAAAGATGATATTTGAGTTAAGAATCACATCTTCGAGAGGACCACCAAGCAAAGAAGATAAAACCACCAAAATTCCAAATTGCAATTGTTGTTGATGTTGTAGACCATGTTATTGAGCTCTGTCATCATTTAGAAGTAGGCCAAAGTCTAGTTTACCATTCAGGAGGAGAATCCTTAATCCAAGCTCTTCCATTATGGATCACAACCCATTTCCCTTGCTTTCGTGTAAAAACTTGCTTCCTGCTTTCTTTTACCTCTTCTTGTTGTAACTTTGTTAAATCTTTGTCTAGATAAATTTTGTCAACACGACCAAATAGCTTTTTCTTTGATCTAAGTGCCTCCAATCTATCTTGTGATGTGCGAAAGTGAATAACTAAAGAGTTATCTTGATTAAACCAAACTCTATCTGGGGATATATTAGGCATACCTAAATCATCAGTAATGAAGTTGGAGACTATTTGAATGTCATTTTCTTGTTTGGTTAATCCTTTGACTCGTAGATTAAGGGATTTGGCTTGCCTTTGTCTATCTTCTTCAAACTTTGCTTGAATTACAACTTCAACCAATGGAGGTGGTTTCTTGTTGTTTTTATACAACTTGAACCCATGTGTTTGGATTTATAGAATCCACTTTGGTAACTAAGTCCTTTTGTTCTTCTCTATTAACCACCAGTTCAACACAAAGATGGGCAAGCTCTTCAGAATTATTGTTGCTAATAGAGTTTAAGGTAGAAGAGAATTTACATTCTACTTAGGAGGTTTCCAAAATGTTGATATGCTGAGGCCGCTCAACAATCAATTTATTTTGTTCCATGACAACTGAAGATAATTCCAACACTTGTTCTTCGAGGGCTGCAATTGTTCTTGAGGGTTATTACTCTGTCAATGGGGGAGTTGCTCGTGTTGTTTGAGATGCATTCAAGTTAATCACTCCTTTATCTCCTCGTTATCGAATGTTCGACATTGTACTTGAGAAATTTTGTCAAACAATTGGCATGTAAACATTGTGTTCTTATTCTTTGGGTTGATCTTGTTCTTGCAATCGCACTGCTTTCTGCTCCAACTGTGTATGCGGGGATACAAATGAACTGTTGGACCAAATGTCAACAAAAGAGTGTCAAATGTGTAGAGAAATTTTGTCAAACAGTTGACATTAAATGTAGTTCCGAAGATTCTCCTTGTAGATAACTAATCTTTATCCCCGTTTTATTATCTACATTGTACTTTCACACTTTCATTTACGTATCTACCCCTGCAAATATTCGCTTGTGTTTGCTACTTGTTGAGACCCTCACGTCTATATTCTATTCTGTAACTGAATCTGCCCTATAAAATGTGGAGGATCTGACACACAAATTTACCAATTGATAGCACCACTTTACCAAATAAATATGTTAAACCCTCTACACTAAAAGTATCCCACATTGGACGGATGGAACAAACCCACATAAAACTCGGCACATCCCATCCCTCGATATGGGACATCTTTTGCCCCAGTTAAGGACGCAATACACGTGGACTACAACGTCCAACGGTCACCAAAAATTAACCAAAAATAACATAAATTCTCACTTCTAAGCCAATCACAACACGCTCCGTCCTCCGTCAAAATACGTCGATTTCCGTCGTCTAATTCGTCACGGCATTTAACAACACCGTCAGTTGTAACTCTTTGACCTGCCGCAACAGTCGGATCCGGAATATTCCCCTCGGTAAAGTGACAGGGATAAAAGTAAAACGCCGAATTTAGACATACGTGTTATTCGTGTATACGTTAAAATCGGCAGGTAAAACTTTTTAACCGTAAGGGTTAACCGACGACTTGGGTATTAGGTTTGCGTAGAGTTTATGTTGTATTCATTTCAAATTACGTAAGCCCCACGGTTTCCCGCGCGGCGCCCATGTGACCGCGGGGGTCGCGCGGGTAGGCGAATTTTAAAGGAAGGGGGCTCATTTAAGCCCCCTCCCCAACAAATATTTTCCTTTTGTTGTTGTTTGCTGCACAGTGCGACTAAACAGGTCGAGTAAAAATAAACATGGCGAGCCCTATGCAAGAGGAGGTCCAGGCTTCGAGCCCCGCAGAGACCGTGTCTCCTGAAAGGCCGCGGTCGAGCTCCCTGCTCCCGAGGGATGGAAGAAAAAGGTGCACTAAAAATTTCTCCCCTTCGAAAAAATTGTGTTCCGTAATATTTTTTCTTCCTTTGCGTACGATAAATCTTAAGATTCAGCTCACTGGCCTCCTGTGTGGAGTTGTGTTTCTGTGCTTTTGTTTTATTTCCTTTTTTGGTAGGGTGAAATGTGGCCCAAGATCTCTCGGGGCCGCGGAATGTTGAATCTGTTAGGTTAATTGTAAGTCACGCCTCAAGAACTCTTATGTGAGGGTAAATTTCAGTCGTAAATGGCTGTTGGTTTTTTCTGTAGCCGAGATTTACTGAAAATTTTAGATATTGGAGGGAGCGTTCATTTTGTTTTGTAGATTGGGGTTTTAGGCTAGGGTTTGAAGGCAAAATTTAGGCCGTGGTTTTGTATGTCATATTTTTCTCCTGTGGCCTACTGTTGCTTACGGACATTGCAAATATCTTCGGACGAGGGTTTTAAAGCTTCGGGATGATTTCTACATCGTGTATTTTGTTCAGGTAAAATTATGCCTGTGTTATGTGAAGGGTAAATTTCACTGAGGGACCGAGATGTGATTATTTGGTCTGCCGTTTTACAGCTTTGCGGGCAACGTGAGTGGAAATCGAGGATTTGCTGTTATTAGCATATATTTATGGTTATCGAGTATTATCCGAGAAAATTTGCAGTATGGAATGGCTGGTCGCTTGTCTCGGTGTTGTCCATCCTAATTGAGATTTGGCTTAAGAATATTTGTTAAGAAGCATTGGGGATCTCGCGAATTATTTTTGACTGTTTGTCCAGCGTTTGGCATTTTTTTGGTAAACATTGAATTCGTGTTACAGGTACTCTGTGCTTTAGTTTTGAATGTCATACCCGTTTTTTTTTCAATTTGGCACATTACCTTTATGTGGTAAACTTTAGTTTATTTGCCACAACTAAGGGGTATTTCTTGTGTCAAGTATACTTGGGGTTTGCATCCGACCCATTCTTTGCTGGGGTAGACTGAGCCCAGGGAGTTGTATGGGGTATTTGACCCAATTTCAACACTTTATCATGTCTTCTGCGATATGAACATGGGCTCAGTTATGAAATACCAAAACTTCTACCCCTGGAACTCATCTTATTTGTCCAAAATGTCAATGTCGTTTTTGATAAAATTTATTTGCCATAAACTGTGGAGTTTGAGGCCTATTTTCAATAGTTAGATTGGATTTTGATAATACTTTTATCAATTAGGGTTTCTGTAGTATATTTTTGAGGGTCAGAACTGTATTTGACAATATTTTTTCACTTTAATAATTTGTTACAGAATTATTTAGGTTATTTCTGAGGATTTGGCCTGCTTTTGATGATATATTTCTACTGTATTTTTTCGGTTACAGATTTAATGATTGTTATTTCAGATAGTTAGGGTGTTGTTTTCCCTGATGTGTATGTTGTACACGAGAACTTCTCCCAAGATGTTTTTTTGTGGCTTGGAAATATTTGGGTTCTTAAACACAGTTTAGGATAAGCATCGACAGCAATCTTAAAGTTTTTAAGCATTGGTCAACCTTGAATGTATCCCTATAATTGTTGTAAGACAACCTTGACATATCTTTGCTGAGCGTGGGACTCCTCCAGCTTTGTTTGTTTGTTTAACTTGTTTGTACTGGCAGCTTTATTTTGTTTGTTTAACTTGTTTTTATTTTTCCTTACCAGCTTATTCCAAAGAGGCGGAGGGATGAGATTGTTTACTATGCCCCAACAGGGGATGAGATCAAGTCACGGGCACAGCTAGAGCGCTATCTGAAGTCACATCCTGGTGGCCCTGCTAGTTCTGAGTTCAGCTGGACCATAGGTAGGTCTCTGAGTTTCACAATTTGGGCAAAATGAGTTTTAGCCTTTTAGGCATTATTCTTGGCAATGCTAAACAATTGCTGCAATGCAGGAGTTGCTTTCTGCTTCTGAAACTAAATGGAGCCAGCTTGGGCTTTTGTTATCAATCTAGGCAGAAACCCTTAATGGCCAATTTTTGAAAAATCTTTGCCTTATAGGGTTTAGCCCCATTTTTGCTTCGTAATCAGTTCCTGAAGGTTTCATGAATGTTGTCGTGTCTGATGTTAATATCACCTTGTAGTGCATCTTAGATCAGCTGGGGTTGTTGCATCCCCTATTCTCAAAGGACATAGTCTCAGATTTACTGGTATCTTAGAGTACATATGCTTGACAATTTGTTTTGTATTGTTCAACTGATGATAGGGACCACACCAAGGAGGTCTTCAAGGTTAAGTGACAAAATGCAGGTAGATTCTGAAACTCCAGAGAGTGATTCCAAAAAGACGCCGCCAAAGCGGTCCAGGAAATCAGGTGCTGCTGATTCCGAGGACACCAACAGTTCGAAGAAAAAGAACAAGGCTGAAGCTGCTTCTGAAGACAATGAAACTGCTAAGGAGGAGGGCATGCAGGATGTGGAACATGGAAAGGAATCAATAAAAGAAGTTTCTGATCCAGAAACTGTGAAAGAAGATAATGATGGTAAAAGGAAGAACAAGAAGTGAAGCCGGATGACAAGGTTGAGGAATTTAAAGCTGAGGATGTAGAAATACAGGAGACAGATGAAATAGGTGAAGACAAGGAAGCTGATAAAGAACCTAACGTGGAAAAGGAAGGGAGGCAATATTGGAATCAGAAGTTCATATGGAGGAGGATAACATGGCAACAAAAGAACCAGAAGTTCATGTGGAAGAAGAAAAGTCCAGTAAAGAGCCAGAAGATCATGTGGAAAAAGAAAAGTCCACTAAAGAGCCAGAAGTCCACTTGGAAGAAGAGAAGCGGGAAAGAATCTGAAATCAATTTTGAGGAAAAGATCGAGAAAGAACCGGAAGTTCAGACTGGGGAAGATATGCTAGAAGATGTTAAAATGGATCTAGCAGAAGAGGCAAAGTCTGTGGATGAGGAAGCACATGGTAATGGTGTAGATATAGAGTCTAAGGTGCCTACTTATGCTGAACCCCAGGAGCCTGTGGACATTAAAAATGAGAACGGACATGACAGGGCTATTTTTCTAGAGAATTATGAGCAGCACAAACCTGTCGAGGCAACGGAAGAGACAAGCCATGACTCGAAGGAAAAGGATACAACTCAAGATGCTACAAAGATACTATCCCTTCAGACTCCTAACAATAGTGAAGCACATCAGCCTTCTGAACAGCTTGGTGTCAGCAGCTGAACCTCTTGGTTTCAGCTGAATAATTGTGTATTATTGTAGGTTACACAATTCATCAGTCTCCAAAGTTTGAACTTTGGAAAAGTTAAGAGAATTCTAGGTAATAGAAAAAAGGTTTTTCCTTTTCCATTGTCACAATTACCATGATTTCAGTAGGAGGTTGAGACAAATTTAATTGCTGCAATGGATGATAAGGATGCAGCAGGTTTATGTGCATTCTGCAGCTAGAGGGAGTGCATGGCTTCACTGGCAAGAGAATTCAGTTCTTTTGATGCAAACTTTGTTACACATTTCACGTAAAATTTGTTTGCAAACTTGGATAGAAACTGTTTGTAAGTCCGTTTCTGCATTTTCATTTTAACATGATTTTTCATGGGTATTGTAGATCCCTTTCAAGACTATTTCTTTGTGCAGGTCTTTCAGGCTTCTAACAATGCTTAATGATAGTGCATATTAAATTGCTTTATGGACACAGTTTGGCATGATTAAATTGCTGTCTGGGACAAGCATTGCATGTTATTTATGACTCATTCATTTCTCAGTTATCTTTCAAAAACATGAATATTTATTTATGATTTTGATAGTGCAATTAATTATTTTCCAAGGCTTTTCTGTTGGTGTTGCTCTTGGCAATTGTGTCAGTGCATGGCAGTGAGGATGCTATTTTTAAGAGAATTTTATTATGGTCAAACTTGAAACTGTGTCCTTGCAATATATATAAATGTTTGTAGTGTATTTGGCATGACTGGGTGAGTGCTAATGACACTCTTGGAACAGTGTTTTCCACATTAGATACATGTTTATGGTGGATTTGGTGTGTGCGCTAATGACACCCTTACTTGGATCTCTGTGTTTTCTGCATTAGACACATAAATGTTTGTTGTGGATTTGGTGAGTGCTAATGACTCCCTTACTCGGAACTCTAGATAAAATTTATTTTGTAGTGAGTGGATTTGGTGTGAGTGCTAATGACTCCCTTACTTTCATTTATCTAACTTCGGTGTTGTGCTAATGACTCCCTTACTCTGAACTCCGTGTTGTGTTTTCTGTGTTAGATATAATTTATTTTGTAGCGAGTGGATTTGGTGTGAGTGCTAACGACTCCTTACTTTCATTTATCTAACTTTGGTGTTAGTACCTTTTGGTGTAAGCCCTTGTGCGGTTTGTTGTTTCTTGACATTGGAGTTTGTGTTCTGAGTTATATTTGGGATATTCTGAGGGTACCCCATTTAATTTGAATTTTATATGTTGCTCATGTAGTACTATGTCGACTAGATACTTTGCTTAATATAATTTTGTTGTCATTTTCTAACTATAATTTTGTTGTCACTTTGCTTAATATAATTTTGTTGTCATTTTCTGGCAGCACAATGAATTGGTCCCCATTGATGATGGCATCATGTTTTCGTGGGTTTCATATCTTTCATCTGATCTATCTTTGATGTATGCATTTTAAATAGTTATATTTTCATGCTTTATTTTTTTTCTTATGAAAATTTTCAGGGGTGTGCAAGTGAGTACCTGCTGACACTTGTCTTGATTAGTATTCAAGGTATGCATGCACTTGAACTGTTCAAATGAGTCTAAATAGGTTGCTCCCATTTATAAACTTTTGTTTTTGAAAGGAAATCATTAGTGTTGTTTTGCGGCCAAGTGTAACAAGATTCAATAGAACTGTATCCAAAATATATTTTAAGGTACCTTTTTATAAATTCCTACCTGTTTTTGTAAGATGCTTGGGCTTTATTTCTTTTTTCCTTTTCATACAAAAATGTTCAAATTTAGGTTAATTATCTGTATTGTTATGCACAGTGAATTTTAGTCAACTATCTTTATGCTGGCATCATGTCATATCTTCTTGGATTTTGTATCCATTATCATATCTATTTTGGTCTTCGTTGATATTGGCATCATGTCATGTCTTCTTGGATTTTGTATCCATCATCATATCTATTTTGGTATATTATGCATTTTAGAATCATAGATCCTTTTATTTTTATGATTTATTTAGGGGTGTGCGAGTGAGTACTTGCCAACACTTGGCTTGATTAGTAAGGCGATGTATAGATGGATGCATCTGAGTTGTCCAAATCAGCTCAAATGGGCTGCTTCCATTTATAAACATTTGGTTTACAAAGGAAATCATTAGTTAAGGTCAAGTCTAATTAGGCCCAACACAACTATATCCAACATGTCTTAAAAGTACCTCTTTTAAAAATCCACACCCCAATTTTTTAATGCTGGACTGCAGGTCAACTATTTTTATTGTTCTGCATAAGCGGGTGCTTCTCAAACTACCTTTAATTAGTTCAATTGGAGTTTGTGGTCTATTTGTCTAGTTCAATTTTTGTTAGTTCATGTGTGCAGATACATTGGACTACGGCAAATGGTGGATGGTATTGCAACATACCAACTTAGTTATCTGTTTATTGTATGTATAATATTTGTTCAGTATTTTGGGGGTAGTTAGCTTTTCTATGTGGTATGGAACCGGTACCAATCCATACTTGCATTGGAATATTCAGATAGAATTATCGGGTGAGTTCAAAGTTGCTATTTCATTCATGAAAAGTTTGAAATATTTATGGGTGATTTTTTAATGTGGAGATCACGAATGCAGAACTACGAGATATATGTTTTACAATTGATGTTTTGATAGCAAGATCATTACCTTACCTGTCATATTTTTATGGCTTCTGAACGAAATAAAAAATGATTGCATTCGGTAAATGATTCTTCTGCAAATTTTGTTTTGTAGTGCATTTGAAATGTTGGCATCTAATTTCAAAGGAGGATTGGGATCTAATTAGTAAACTGTTCAAGACAAGTTTGAAGCACCCTCTCTAAATGATTAAAAATGTGCCCGCCGAAGTCAAGATCACAAGTTTTCAATAATTAGATTGGCAGTTGGATAAAAGTGGCTATCTTTTTGGTAATTTATAGGAGAGTGAATGATAACCATTATATCTTCTCTATTGAAAGCTGCAAACTCAAATCATGGAGCTGTACTAGTTACACTTATATTTTCAAAAACAAAGATTGTGCTATTTTGTGGTGATGATAACACATTTACTTAAGCGTAAAACTATTTCATTGGCCAACATGGGTTTGGCAAGTGTGAAGTTTCAGGGCGCCACAATCCAAGTTTTCAATGCTCTAAATTACAAGTTGGATTACCAACTCACCTAAGCCCCCTTACACTTATATCTAAAAATGGTCAAAGCACTCGAGAAAAAGACAGCTATTTGGAAGTTGCACGTAGTAAAGGAAAATTACATGTCTCTCGGAGGAAATCTTGGTGAATATTTATCAATATTAAATTCTTAAATCAACAAAATTTAATATGCAAATTTAGCATCAAATAAATAGTTTTACTCATAGACCATGAAGGAAAGTTTTATTTGGATGTTGTCAAATTGTAACTTACAATTTATTGGGGTGGAAGGAAGTATTGGTGCGTTCGGTGGGTTGCAAATGTAAGTAGAAATATTATTCTCAACCGAGCTTTTACATGCCTCTCATATATTATCATACATTATGTATGATGTATTATTTATGGTGTTTTTATTTAACATGGATTTTATACTTAACTATTATGGTAAATATTGTCCATGAATTTGTATGCAACTATTTTTAACATATCATCGGTATTTGAAAGCAAATTATGTGTGAATGGGGATTCAACTAGCGGGATGCTATGTATGATGACATCACATGGTGTGGCATGTGGATGCATGCTACAACTTGCATTTAGAAGGTTGGATAGTTACAACCTTAAGGGAGAGGTTAGTGGTGGCTTCCTTGAAGTTGTCACTAATAAATATATTGCATGTAAGGGCAATATTGAATTGAAAGTTCATCATGTTTTTAGTTTATGTATACTTTTGACATGTTTAAATGAAAGAAATGTTATATTTAGAATTGATTTAAAATAGGAAGCTTGAAATATATTACAAAAAATGGCAAACCAATACTAAACAAAGGTAAATGTGTTATACATTGAGTATTTAATAGTTGTGAATCTCATATGTTATGATATGATTGGTTACTTGACCCTATTGTTAAGTAAAACTTGGACACCTATTATGATCATGTACTATGATAACAATTTTTATGTACTATGACAACTATTGGTATTGTATGCTCATGTCATATATCATATATTAAGGAAAGTTTGAAGAGCCTTGTGATAGCTTCAAGTTGCACATAACCTATGGTCCTCTTAATATTGTATATTATCATTGTGTTTTTTTGAATGTTGATTGAAATCTCATTGACATTCCACTAACAATTTTACCAAGCCATTTGAAATGATAAAAGTCGTGGTCACATTGTGCATATATTTTACGTTTAATTCCAAATTATCATTGCAAGTACTTAAGGACGACGCACTCTCCAAAATCGTTGTAAACGACTATAAGACAAACACTCACAAGCATGTATACATGATTAATCAATAAACACTTAAAGCTATAACACAACTTTATATAGGGTAGCACAATTGCCATAATTTTATTACCAAAGCTTTGGCTTGAATTTGCTAGATTAAAAATAACTCTTCCATAATGTGATCCATTAAGACTAGTGCTCCATGTTTTTATAAAAACAAGTAGAGACTATTATTAGGATTGAGATTGTTACTTACAAAGCAAGTTTGTTTTAATCTTTATTACTAGTGAAAGTCAATCAAGTCAATAACTTGGTTGATACTCTTATCTATTAATGTATATCGATAAGTGTGCACCAATGGGTGAATTATCCATATATTAAAATGCAATTAATATTACAAGTGCTTCTTAACTACATACAATATCATATGGTTAATTAAATATACTAACATACCCCTTTAAAATGTGTTCTACGATGAAGGGAAGGATAGAGGAATCATTGAACTATCCCCCTTTGATGACACATTCCTTCACTCCCAAAAGCTACCTGAGTTGAACAAATTGGATCTCAAGTAAGGGCTTTGTAAAGATGCGTGCAACCTAATTTTCTATTGAGCAAAACTTAAGGTCAATAACCTTGTCTTTGATCAACTGCTAAATACAATGCATGTGTATCTCAATGTGCTTTGTGCAATGGTGTTCCCTTAGGCTACAAGAGAGATAGAGATGACACTCAAACTATCATATCAAAGAGTTGTGGGTTGGGATTGTGGAAACCCAAACTTAGGAAGCATGCGTTGTATCCACACCGACTCACGTCTTACAACAATAATTCCACTATACTTTTCCTTTGTAGTAGACAAAGTAATGGTGGTTTGATTGTTACAAGACCAAGTCATGGGCCCTACCCCAAGATGATAGATATATCTTGCAATTGACTTGTGATTGTCTAGATCCCTTGCCCAATCTCTTTTTGAATAGTCTACAATTGTTGGTTTAGAAGGAGCAAGATCCTCTCATACTTCCCCTTGAAGTGTAATTAGAAATTGAGGTTGTGTTTCTTGAATTGTACTCAATCCCATAATTAGTAGTATTGTAAAAATAAAGAAAAATGTGTTTGACAACTTGTAAATGGATTTCATGGTGTCATTATAATCATGTGATATAGGATTCATAACAAAATAAATATGAGGACGTGTATGTGTCAACTAGAGTAGACTTCCAATCAACTGCCTATAGAGTGTCTCATCAACTGAAGGAGTAGAAAATTTGGTGGAAAGCTTGACCCTCGATTGAAAAGGAGTTGGTGTGGACTTTTCGCCTTCCATGTTTAAGTGACGAAGAATGTCTTTAGAATTCTTGGACTAATGGGTGAAAATATATTTGTCGGACTGTGAAATATGAAGACACACGAAGAAATGAAGAAAACCCAAACTAGTCATCTCAAAATACTTCTTCAAACATGCTTTCAAATCATGAATATGTTGTGTGGAAGCTCTTATGATAATTAAGTTGTCAACATAGAGGACCATAATGAGGAGCTTTCCGTAAACTTTCTTAGTATATACTGTAGGGTCGACAAACATTGTGTAAAACCAAAATTGATAAGAAACATGTAGATCTTTTCATACCAATCTTGAGGAGAACTTTTCAATCCGTATAAGGACCTTTTCAATTGGCACACATAGCAAGAGATCTCATTGTCACTGGATCTTGGAGGTTATGACATGTAGATTTCTTCCTACAAGTCACCATGCAAAAAGGAACTTTTAACATCCATTTGGTGGAATTACCATCCTTGTGTCGTAGCCAAGTAGAGCACTAGCCAAACAAAGTGCATTTTAGTGATTGGACCAAAGGTTTCATGGTAATTAACACCTTAAACTTGTGAATTTATTTTACTACAAGGCGGGCTTTGTACTTGTCAATAAACCTCTCTCTTGCATATTTAGTTGAATACACCCACTTGCACTTCACTTATTTTTTTCCTTTTAGAAATGAAACCAAATCCCACATATTTTTTTTTCAAAGAATGAAGTTCTTCTTCGCCATAATTACTTGTCATTCATGATGCTTAGAAGCTTGATGATAGATCTCAAGATCATACATTACTTCTAAGTGTATCAAATGTACAACACCATACTTACATTGGGATATCGTCTTGCTTAGATATCTAGGATCTCCTGCTAAGGCACCAACATCATTGCATACTATGTGAACCCATTTTGGTTGAGTCTGTGGTGGGTGCATTCAATTTCCTATAACACTAGTCATGTGGAGGTACTGGTTATCCCCTATGCAGCTCATTATCTGAATTGTAAGAACTCGCTAAATGAGAGTCTTAAAAAGTATCATGGTCATCACATGAATATTCAGAAGTAATGTCCGACTCAACAAAAGGCAATGGGGGAGTAGGTAATGACCCATAATCTTGAGACTGTTCATCAAACACTACATCACATTGGAAAGGAATCTTAGTATTTCTTGGAATGAGAAGATGATATGCTTTCACATCTTCACTATGACCAAAATAGATACAAGGGTGACCCTTTCTTTCCATTGCTTTTCATCTTTTCATTTGGGATGTGTGCCATGCATTACATCCAAAAAATTTGAAGTCGAAACATTGGGCTTAAACCCGAACATTGTTCTTCCAGTGTCATATTAAAAACTACTAAGTGGGGAATACAATTTTGAACGTAGTTTGCACACATAATAACTTCTTCCCAAAGTTGAGGAGGTAGATCTTTGGAATGTAGCGTACAATTAACCAATTCCTCAATTGTGTAATTTTTTTACTACACCATTTTACCGGGAGGTGTAGGGAAAAATGTGTTGAAGTTGAATGCGTGCTTGCTCACAAAAAGTAATCATTTGGTTGTTGACAAACTCTCCTCCATTATCAGCTTTAAAATGCATTATTTTTCGCTTAGATTAGATTCTCTACAAGGGCCTTGAAATTTTGAAGTGCTCAAAGAATTCACTTTTATTTTTAGAAAGTAGACTCAAGTTCTGTGAAAGAAATCATCAATGAATGTAACCACATATTTATGCTTATGAAAAGAAACATAGGAAAATGACACGAGGTCTTTATGCACCAACTATAGTTTGTCATAGAATCTCCAAGATTTACCTTTTGGAAATGGATCCATGTGTTTTTTTTTCCAAATGTACACCATGGACAAACTCTATTTATGAAGGACACCTTCGAAACCCAAGAACCAGATTATGCTAAGTTAGAGTTTGTAATGAACGATAGTTAAGATGACCAAAACACTCATGCCAAATTTTACTTTAGTTTATTATATGGGAAAACATAACTTGTGAAGGTTGATTAAACACAAAGTGATCAAACTTGTATAATTTGGGTTGATATCAATCTCACCAAGAACTTCAATAACAAATTGGTCTTTAACTTCTCTCGATAAAAAAATTGTTTGTAGTAAACTCAATAGTTTTACCTTCACTTGAATGAGCGATGTGATGAATGGATAGTGAGTTCACAAATAAAGTTGGAACTTGAAGAACCTTATTGAACATGCCATCCGCCATCCCAGTGGACCCTTCACCTTCAAAATTAAGAGTTTTGCTTCCCACAAAATTTCTAGTGTTCTATTATCCAAGAGAGTTTGAAATACAAAACCCTAGTTTTCCATGTGGTTTGAGGCCCTTGAATCAAATATCCATTTATATTTTACTTGACTCACTAGTTATTGTAGAAAGAACATCAACTATCTTGGAGGGACGAAATTGCATTTTTGGATCTCTGCTTCCAACTATACCATTTTCCTTAAACACCGATGCTCGCATGACCTAGTTTATGACATAAGTTATAATATTGTTTGTCAAATTTACCTTTCTATTTCCCTTTGGCTTTGTCTTGACTTGGGGTAGAGTTTTTCTTTGATGATTGATTAACCTTAGGCTTAGGTAGTGCTTTACCTTTATCTTTGACAGGTCCTTTCCCTTGCCACATTACTACACAAAGTGTGAATAACACCATTTTGGCTCAATTTCGGGCTAGAAATCGATCTGCTTTTGGTGTTTTTGAACGTATTTATTTGATGAAATCGCATCGTGAAGCATGACACAAAAGTGCCGCAAATGAGACACGAATAGAGATTTTTAATTGCGTCACATTAATGACTAATTTGTACCACCCTTTAATGATGGTAATAACACAATATCATCACTAAGGAGTGGTGTAAATGTGACACAAAAATCATTCCATAAATTTAAAATAAAAATATTAGAATTAATTGTAATTACATAAATCAGTAATTACAAATAATTATATTGTATATATTTACTGAACATTAAACATTATATATTAAGATATTATTTACATTGTATTGTATAAATGATTTTATATTTAAATTTACATTTCTTATATATAATCATATTGATGTACACTGAAGTTTTAAATATCTAAATATTACTAATAATTAAAAAACAATGTTTTAATTAAAAATGTGTTTTGCAATAATATATAACAATGTAATTTCAAGGGTGTATTAAAAGGTCCCTTTGAAATTACAAAACAAATAGATATTAAACTATATCGTAAATATCCTAGTGATTGGTATTGTCCTCCTCCCTCCAATCCCCACGATCTTCTTGCTCTTCCTAATCCCGATCTTGATCCTCCTATTCCTCCTCATTATCCTTTTCATTGCCTTCATCATCCTCGTCCTTCTCATTATCCTCCCATTTTTTTACCCTGACAAAATTTAATGATAAATTTTTAAAAGAGTTTAATTTTAATTTATAATTTGCATGTACAACAAATTAAACTCTACATGTCTTATTGACACAAATTGATTATCTCAAAGACACTAATTAAAGGTTTTTGCATTCTATCCAAAGTATTTTAATGCCACATGCACTTTCTTTGTTGCGTGCTTCTTATATCATTCTCGCTACGAACACAATTATATGATAAAATTTCATATATTGAGAATTTTTTTAATAAAAATAAAACAACATAACTCTATAAATAGCTTATATAGAACTCAAATTTATTAATGACCTCTTATAAAATATGTTGGCCCAAATAATGAGTGACTCGACAACCCCTTCCGGACTTTGACTTCATACCCTTGAGTGCATTACCTTTGATACCAACATCAATTGCAATGTGTATTAAATATTTAATTAATTACTTGCTATATAATTACCATTGCATTGTGATTTTAGGCCATATTTGTCTGTTATAAGACTTGAATGGCAACCATACAACATAAAATATAAAAATAAAGAAAGCATGTTTATTAACCAAACTACAATGCTTTATAAATAGTCCTCTTCAAAGTCCAAAGCTCAACATATATCATTACTTCTTGTTAGGAAATAAGGGATTAAAATTATGTGGAACAATCCCACAGAATTGCAACAGTAGAAACTAAAATGCGGAATATATTACAGATCTGAAATTAAAGGTGTAGAAAATAAAAGAACACAACTCAGAGACAATATTTAACGTGGTTCACTCAGATCTAGGTTACATCCACAAAACAACCAATCCTTCTTTATTCTCGTCCAACAAAATACAATAAGGGATACACCCTACAACAAATCTGTTGTAACTTCCTCTTCTCTCTATCACAGTCTCCTCACAATTACAACAAAAATAAGGAATACCAATGAGCCACACCTCACAACCCTTTTCAGGGCAACAAAGAAAAGACCACCCTAACCTATAGCATTAAATCATGACCTAATAATGAATGACCAAGATTTTACAATGAATAAATACATATAAAATGTGTCTTTGAGCTCGTAAGGGGGTACCCCCTTTCAACCCCCCCTGCTATGAGTGTTAACCAATAAGATCAGGCTCCACAATCAACACTTCTATTAACTAACATGTAACCCTATTAGTGTCCTCTACTACCCACTTGTTACACAAACCAAACCAAACATAATATCTTTCTTTATTTTGGGAGGTTAAAGAAGTCTCCTCTTGCCACATGTGTTTCGTGGAAGTGAACCTACCAATTAAAAATATAAATAATTATTTAAAATCTATACAACCATTTTTTTAAAATTGTATTTATTCAACATAATTACCCTTAGAATCCTCCTTATTTTCCTAAACCCTTGTGATGCAAATTTCCCAATTAGCTTTGGGTTGTAGTGGGTCTTCTCGAACTTGGTGAAAGTTATATCAACTAACATTCTTCATCTCTCAAGAGGGATTTGCATCCAGATCTAGATTACAATATGAATGAATCATTTTTTTGTGTTCGGTTAATTATTCTTTTTGAAAATCTCTCAAACCAAAAAAATTGAAATCACTAAAAATGACATATGAAATAAATTGAAAATAAATTAAGCTAATACAAAGATAAACTGAAATTAAACAAATTATCCTTGCTCAAATAAAACATATCAAAATACTTACTTGCTTATCATGTCATCATTTACATAGAGGTCCATATTGAGGTCCCCTTGCACTTGGGGTTTATAATTATTCTTAATGAGGCGAGAAGGTCTATCAATGTTTGTTCTTGGAGGGTGAGACCGCACTATCACCCCCTTAATCCACTCAAGAGTAGGTCATTCATATTATTCAGGTAGTATCTCATCGTTTGATTTTTTTATTATTACTAGCAGGTTGAGAGGGACTTTTCTCCGAGGAGAATTTTTTAGAAAATGTCCACTCATTACAATACAATTAATTAAATTAAGCTTAAATAATAAACGAAAAATTTATACCTCCGTGAAGAGAACTTCCTCATCCTATGACTGCCCTCATCCTCACATTGGTTGATATTGGATGTAGACTTGTCATAATCAAGACATGTTAGAATTGTTCAATCAAAAGAAAATTTTTTATATTAAAAATTAAGCTATAAATTCATACTTCCACGTAGGAGATTCCCTTAGAATAAATAAAGGATGTGTACTCATCCTAGAATCGTTATCCTCTCATCGGTCCATATAAGAAGTAGACCTATAATATACAAGTTGTATTAAAATTGTTCAATAAAATTAAAGAGTTTTTAAAAACTAAAAATAAATTATAATTACATCTTAGTGCCAAATCCCTAGAGGTTAAGAACACAAACATTTTAAAAAAGAAATAAAAAAACTGGAACTTAGCCGAAAGGTATAATTAAGTCCGCCATACAGAGTCGGTAAGACAAAACATGGTGCAGGCCACAACAACCAAGAAATAATAACCCATGGAGATTCAACGATTTACCTTCTCCTAAGACTCCTTTGCCATCGTGATAGCTAGAGGACGGTCCAATAGGATTCTAGATTTTACTACTGTCATCATCAACAGGGGCAAGATGATTTTTCTCCATGATTTTGTTCTCAATGAATTCAAGATAGCCAGTAAAAACAATGGCTAGGTCATTCAAGATAGCCATAGCTTCTTAGCTAGCTATCTTACTGGTCTCCCAGTGGGTTCCTTACTAAAGGGAATGCTCATGACCTTGTTGTGCCTGAAATGGTTCAGAAGAGAAAAGTGGTGGTTATGATTTTTATGAACTTACCTTTGATAGTGTAACAAATAAATGTCTTGTTGCATGATAAATTTAATAAAGTAAACTATTTGAAATTAACAGAGAAAGAAACCTAGTATTATGGCAACTCATATTATCTACACAAGCATGGTCTAAGTTGTGAACCCTATAGACCTAGCCAATATGCTTTCTTCAACCCCTTCCAATTTAAATCACCGGGCCTTGAGAAATGTTATTTTTAATTTAGAAAATATAAAAAATATGCCTACACTTGTGCGTAAATTCTAGAGAAAAATTTGGTAAGGGGTTTGCTCATGAATTTATGTGATATTTTATTGGGTAGCTCAAGGTCAAAGGTAAGTATCTCCCCCATTTATAGAATTATCTCAATTATTAAGATTCCTAGGGTTTATACAATTTACTCTAGGATTTACACAAATTTCCCTATTGTTTATATAATTTATCCTAAGGTTTTTAGAATTTATTTGGGGTTTAAATAATTTCTCTTAATATTTATTTTAGGGTTTACATAATTTCTCCTAAGATTTACATTTTATCTCCTAAGGTTCACATAAATTATTAATCAAATTTAGATGAAAATATACAAACCTCGTAATGTGGAATTTGTAACATCCTCTTATTCTTTCACCGGAAAGTTTTCTTGCCTTGATGGTTTTGGTTTTGCTCCACAAATTTTTCAAGATGTCATTTTTTCTATGCTATCCTTTGTGTTATTTTTCCTTTATCATCCTCCTTTACGTTGTCATTTTATACTATATTTCTCCTATTCTCTCTATTTTTGCTTTCTTATTTCCTCTTTTCATTGTTAAAATGAAATGAAACAAAGTGGGAGGGCATTTTTCCGTCCCATTGCATGGTTTTTTAAAGTGGCAAATGTGTCGCAAAAGTGATGCTATGTGCACAACATTTACACCACCCCTAATATTTAAAAAATCTGATATTTATTAACTATATAATTACCTATTTACCTATGTAATTAAAGGTTAGAGACATACAAGTAACAATTAAATGTTACCTCCTATTTAATGTAGGTATAATATAACTAACATATATATCTTAAATACAACTATTTAAAATACACCTAGAGATATCAATCTTGAGGCACTTATCTACCTATCAATGATAAAATTTGAAGGATAAACCAAATTCCAATGTGAAGGGAATATATTCAACCAACCCTTCCACAATGAAAAATAGTATAAATTTTTACACTTCGTATGAGAAGAGTAAATTTAGAGCACGAATAATAAAATTAAGAGTTTTTTTAATAAATGAGTGATTATAGTAAAGCACAAAATACTTTGGGTTAGGGTATTGTGGATGTAACCAATTAGAGGATACATTCTAAATTAAGTCTAAACCCTTGTGAAATATCTCAAGCATCTTCCATAGTAAGATAATTAATAATAAATATACCAGTTTACATCAAACATGTTTTAGAAGAGTAACTCCCTATGATATGTTTTTCGTATATGACATATCTAGATTTACATTTAGAGTGTTGGCCACTGGGTCTCCTCTTGAGCCCTATATTAATAGTAAACCACTACAAAATTTGAAATGGTTAACCTCCATCAATTCGATAACTACCATGTCTTTTTGACTCTTTGACTTCCCTTTCAGATTCATGCCTCACATTGTTAGGGTCGTTACCCCTATGTATTGCATTGACAAAAACAACAATATGTTAAATGTGGAGTGCTAGGTTTAAAAATTTATTGATGTGTAAGGCTATTTGAAAATGAAACTATCACCATACTCCTTGATAAACATAGTGCATCATCAATTATTTCTTAGATGTAGAGATTTATCCTTACGTGGTTGTGCAATGTTGGTCATATTTATAGAAAATTTGAGGATATTTGTACACAACATTTGGTATGCTAATTATAGACATAAAAATCATATCACATGTGATCCTCACATCATTTCACATACACAAAATATGTCGGTGACCCTAGGGGTCATATAGACTCATAGTGCACATGTCATCACAAATAAGGAAACTTATATGGTTACACAATATTTCTACAAGAAAGTGTTTTGCATATGTTCATTGACTCACATAGAACATTGTAGAGTTTAAAATAACAAGGGATTTTACAAAATTCTTTAGGTCATGCATAACTTCACCTAATACATGTCTTCATATAACTTCACTAACACATGTGCAAAAATCAGAGAGATCTTCAAACCAAGTTTGCACAAAAATTTCACAATCTACACAAAGTAATGCAAACCTTTATTCTTTCAATCCTTCATGTTTGAACTCATACAAAAGGGGAGTGTATATTGGTTATTACTACTTCTATATCTTTTTGGTTATGCAAGATTGTGTAGACATTAGAAAACACACCTTGCGCATAAGGTCTCCTATTCAAAAATACCAAAAACATCATAAAACACAATAATTCAAAAATCAAATAATCCCACAAAAGTAACTAAAAATATAAAACCCCACAAAATGGTGATAAAAGACACCTCATCACTCATTTACTAACCCTCACCCACTCACATTTAATTTTGTCCATCCCACCTACCCATTTGCATGCCCAATGCACTATGGACCCTTATCATCTCACCCACCTATGCACATTGCACCCATATGTGTCACAATCCCCTATGCACTCAAAAACTATAAAACATCACTCATCCCTATCATTTCATCCTCTTTATACTCCCTTAACTATTTGTTCACTTGAGTCCATACTTGATTTTTGGCTTCATTACTTGTATATTTCGGTATTACAGGTTTTGGAGAGGTGAAGGCGGATCACAAAGGACTGTGCAACTCGCAAGATCATTGTTTTGGTGAAATTTCAACATAGGTGCTAGTTACACCTTTGATTGGCTGTAACCTCTGTTTGATTTTTGATGAATTGTACTGTGACTATCTTGCAACTAGGTTAGGTATACATTTCATTTCCATGCATTGTTTTGTCATTTTCTTCAATAAAATTTCTTTTATCTTCTTAAAAGGTTAGGGATTTGATTGAGGCAGGTCTCCTAACCAAAAATAACAACTAACATTTTTCCAAGCATGTTTGTGTGTAGGTCATAGGTTAAGATTAGGAATATTTTACCCACTTTATTCATTGAAAGAACCCATAATCTGTCCTTCTCTTCTTAATGGCCGAGTAAGCCCATTTAATTATTATCATTTATTTGGAGATTTCTATATAAAATAATACATCTTGTATAGGATCCAAATCTAGGCATATATTTTGGTATCATGTCATTGCTGGTGTGACTAACACCCAACTCACAGTCGCACTGTGAGCGGTAAAAAGTCGGGCCGCTATAACGACGACCTCTTACAAAATAAAAAATAGCCAATTGCTATAGTGATCGCCTCTAACAAAAATATATAGACAATATATATAATGACTAACCTCTTACAAATAAACAACCAGTTGCTATAACAACTGGCCTCTTGTAAAAAAATCCGATTCTATATAGCTTGACCACCTCTAAGAAAATAAAAATATAGCTAATCGCTATACCGACTTGCCTCTTATAAAAATCTAGTCACTATAACGATTGACCTCTAACAAAACAAAAATAAACAAATTATATAGTGACCGGCCTTTAACATTTTTTTCCCAATCGTTGCCCCTTCACCATTCCACATTCACAACCTAAACTCCACATGATCTTTGCTTGGGATCATGTGCTCCCGCCTTTCCCTAACACACTCTCTACCTTGGGATTTCATACACTTCATCCTTGCACTCTCTTCTCTTGGCCATCACATCCTCTCCACCTTGGGATCAAGCACTATAACACCCATGTTATGATTCATCCAAATTAAGGGATTTTTTTATTATTTAAAAAAAACCCTTAAGTTCCTTTTATGCTGTAATGATTATCATTAATACTTAGCTCATTGCTAAATATTCCAACATTGTTTAATATTCCAAATCCATATTGATAACATACATTAACCATGTGCAATTGTAAGGGTCCTTTAAATCTTCCCGATCTCCCTTAATCACTCTACCCGAGTGTGTATACACTTTGTATACATTTGGTTAAACCTTTTTTATAGCTTATGAGAACTTTTACATCTTCTTAGTGCTAGCTATTAAATTATTCAAGTACTTCCTTTGACTCAAGACACCGTTGATTAGAAGAAATGGTGAAAAAAATGCAATCAATCATTTGCATTAATATGGCCATAGTTGATCAAGGGATAATTTTTTAAAGTTTCCTAAACATCCCTAAATGGTGTCAGTGTAGAAGATCATTTTGAGATCTTTCCATTGACTGTGAGAATGCAACAAATGGACATCGGGAGCTCTAGATATGTCCCAGGTAAAAGTTCACCAACGGAAAGTCAACTCGTCAATCGGTCAACATTGGACCAATGGCACTGTGACACATGGCAAAAAGGCAAAAGCGATTCGATTGTTAGTTTTCGATCACCGGTCTTCAACGAGCATAAAAATGGTGCACGGAATAAGAGGATCAACTTTTATTACGGAGGGGAGCTCGGTCGCCGTGTGGACTATGGTATTATCGCCCACGTGGTGGGTCCACAAGCCACCACTCATCGAATTTGCTCAATTTTCCTATTGAGAGATGACAAGTGGACTACATGATGACCAAGTTAATTATTTTCTATACACCATGGTATGGGTCAAATTTTTATTTACTTGGTAAGTAAATAAAAATTAGTATTCAAATAAAAATTAGTAAATACCCCATGGTATGGGTCAATTTTTATTTACACACCAATTTCCAAATGACATGCATTATGCCACAAACCACATATATTAATGTTCAAACATTAGTATTCAAATTTCCACTTACCCACTTAAACCGCCACATGCTAAGTCCATTTGTGAAGGAGGGAAGCGATGGTGGGGGCATGCAAAGCCATCCATGTGGAAGAAGGGGGTGAAGCGGTGGAGATGGGGGTGGTTAAGCCTAAGGTGTTCCTTTGACCACTATAAAAATTTGTGGAAAGGATTACTAAAGCCTAAACTATTTATCCCATTAAACATGCTTCTCTGCCAACATGGGTATTTAGCCCATTAAAATATGCAAATCCGCCCAAATTGAGATAAGCCTATCCCATTTTTCATGTACGGGCTAGGTTAAAAATAGCCTAAGGATAATTTGTAATGCATTATTCAAGGGTCCTAATGCATTATTCAACAAAAAAACACAAAGACAAGCTCATTCCTAGAGCTCGGGAGGCGAATATCGAGCCAAGAGGAGGATGAGAAATTGTAATTGTGTGAAGACCTATTTATTTAAATAGGCATTATTGTGGCTAGGAGTTATTAATACTACCTAGTCGGCCCATAGCGCCACACCAATTATTGTGAATCCTGGAATATCGACCGGAGAGCCATAGGGCGTTATGAAGCGTCTGGAAGGCCGATCGAGAACCGGAGGATTCCGAATAGTGGAGCTGGAGCCATCGAGCTTGCCGAATACGCCAGGAAGGTGGAAGTCGGGTGCTATCTTTCACCCTTGTCGTCCGAAGGTCTGGATATTCTTCTAAGCAAGTTCATAATAGTTTCTATTAGGTTTTCTTGTGAAAGTACTATTGTAACTTACAAGTTTTGACTAGTGGAACAGTTCGATAAGAACCCGAAGATGTAGGTAATTATTGAACTCTGTAATCAATTTGTGTGAAATTTTCATTATTGTCTTGCATTATTTTAAATTGATTACTTAAAAGGAGAAAATTGTCAGCAATTAATTAAAGCCTATAAAGGTCCGAGATCAGGTAGTAATAACTTGATTATTTTCGGATCAATAGTTATCCAACATTGCACTAGAAAACTAGTTTTAAGACTACACACTAGCCTATGAAACCTATCTTCCCTTCACCACACAACTGTCTCAATATAGTTATCAGGATTCTTTTCCATTGATTAAGAAATTAAGTTTCAGTTTGAAGCAATAGGGACCATGACTCACCCTTCTAATGAAGGAATCCTATCAATGCCACCTTAGGATCCCTATAGAAAAGATAGTGACCACATAATGAATTTATTCATTACATACTCAATACTCTTTCCCGTAGCCATCCTAAGATGGTACAAGTAAGATATTACCGAAAGGACGATAGTCATAGTGACTACACTTTGCTTACATTTTCCATTTATCCATTTGAGTTAAGTAGATAATATTATATTATTGATAGGTTAATTAGTATCACTACACGACCATCCATTTTGATAGAGAGCCGCATCAACTTACGTAGTTACTACCTTCAATAAGTATCTCTCATCGTGCTATTATAACACTTTGTTGTTATTTAATATAGGACATATTAACCAAGTCTCATGTTTAAATGATACAAATGTATACCAATTAGTTTAAACATGAGACTTGGTTTAATGAAACTAATGACGACATAATTTTAACGTTAAATAAGAATAAGTCTCGTAATTTTTATTTGGTCGTCATTGGCCATAAATAGAACAACTTATTTTAGTAAGGTATATATTAATATTATGACCAAGTTTATGTTGCATCATTTTGTGTAACATACCTTGTTCATCATAGTGTAGACACAAAATCATGCACTTGGGTAAATTTCTAGGTCCATAAACACATTCTTGCATTCATATGATTCCTAAGTGAGAAAACTAGTAATTGGATACTGTCTTTGGCCTCTTTGCTTTGTTTCTTGTCTTCTCTTTGGTCTTACACACCCTACAACCTAGTCAAGACTTCACTTTTTTATTTTATGACTTCAAAACCAATGTCCACTAGGATGCTAACGCACAAGCACCCTCGTCCCCCATGGGTGCCCTTAACCCTTTTCTATCTTACTTATTTCTTTTGGGTCTCTTTTATGTCTTGGGTATCTTATTTTCTTATGGGTCGATCTTCCAGGTTTTCAATTATAAAATTAAACCAAGGAATCATATATATACTAAAATAAAGGACCAAGCTCGAGAATCTATTATCATCACCTAAGGTCGCATCTAAAGGCATCCATCTCGATTTCATTCAAGGGACAAGGGAATGAATTTTCTACATACACACATAGGAGAGGAATTTCATTTTTCCATCCACACAAACACACACACACACACACACACACACACACACACACACACACACACACACACACACACACACACACACACACACACACATTACGCATATCGTGTACATCTAGCTATCGCCCGCTATCACGTGCACTTACACAAGGGATTCCTAGGGCACGATTATATCACACACGCACAAAAACTACATCGAGGCTGATGTGTAGTGCAATGCTTGGTCATAAGTTCACTCATTTGGGTGATCACGCCGGTCAGTTTGACTCCCCATATTGCATATTTTATTTTAGGGATTTGATGTAGTTTGAGGGTTTTATAGGTCATCTTCTCTTTGCACATTACAGGCAAATTTTGTGATCTTAGTGCAACACACAGTGTGACCAACAATGATTATCAACGATCGACTTGTGACACAAGAAAAACCATTTTCTAAGATCTTACATAATCACATGCACCTAATAGAGGTCTCTGAATCATAGGCACCCTCGCCCCAGTCTAGGAACCCTAATCCGGCCTTATCCGAAAACTCTAGAATTTTATAGAGGTAATTGTGATAGTCTACCCTTCCTATTCATTAGTTTCTCCAGTCTAGATCATCTTCGAGAAAGCATGAATCAGCTAAGTCTTTTACTCTCTCTCTTGCACTTAGGGTTTTATACTTCTTTAGCTTATTGATTGTGTCGTCTATATTCCAACAATTTCTTAGCATTTCTTTAGCATTTCTTTATCATACGTGAATCTATAATTAGGGTTTAGCATTAAAATTTTATTTTTGTTAAATCATTTGGTGAACTCACATTCGAACACTCTTGGATCCTCATTTTTCTTCTTCTATCCAATATTATTTCATGGATCATCAAGTTTCCTTACATCAATTGCTTTAAATGCACCCGTGCATTACAAAGATGTTATGAAAAGGCCCTAGAAACTATGTATCTCCCTCGCATATGCCACCCGCTTAAGTAAGTGCCATTTTTGATTTTCTATCTGATGACTCTATCTCTCCTAATCCTTCATCCAATCAACCCATATTAGATTCAATTCAAGCTTTGTATTCTTTATTTCAAGACAAAATTCAAGCTATGGAAACAATGATTACATCTCTTAAATATGAAATTCAACATCTTAAGGATGCTTCTCAAGCCCAGACTTATTATTCTTCTACATCTCATTCTCCTTCTATGTCTTCTACATGTGCTCATATCAGTGAACCCCAAGATCTACCGCTCCCCGCACCTTTGAAGTATGATTTTAATGCTAAGCAACAAGATATTCTTTTGCATCTCCTCACTCATCAATTGATCAACTTTCCATATACTCATTGCTATCCTCCTTATCAACTTGTAAAATATCAAGGTTATCCATATTGTCATTATCATCGAATCAATGGACATAATGAAAATGATTGATATGCTATTGAACAAAAAATTGGCCACCTTAAACATTATGGTCTCATTTCATTTGCTACACAAAATGCTTTGTTACATGTTCATATCCAATTACTACATCCCACTGGGTTCCTAAATCTGATTCATCTATGTCTAATGAGCATCATTCCTTCACTTATAGTGTTCCTTCTTTGGTCCCTCAAGCGTCACCTATACAACCCACTCCAACTAAGCAATCACCTCTCAAGTGCCACCCTCCATCATCTCCTCCTACTAAGTCGTATACCGCATCACCTAAGCAAGCTCCTTTAAAAATCGGTCTAACCCCTCCTCCTATCAAGTCTTCTACAATATTACCAAGTCAAACTAAGTAACCACCTCTCAAAATCAGTTCATCCTTGTCTCCTCCCAAATATTCTACAACATCATCAATCCTACATAGGCTACCACCAATTCATTTTTTCAAGTAAATTATTACTTACATTGATGGTTGGGACACATTTTAAACACCGCCATATATATTCATCTTTTACGCATGTGGGGGGGGTATTGCACTTCCCCCTCCTTTTAGAACTATCATTGGTTTCTAGCTTAATGCTTTGAGCTTCATGATTCATTTTCTAAGAATTTTCAAACCATTTGATACACTTTGTATTGCCATTCACTCTTTATGCTCTGCGCTTCATGATCTATCTTTCTAGCATCTCTTTTAAACCATTTTCTGATGATGCACTCTTATTATGTAGTTCATTCTTGAATTTCGAGGGTCTTTTATCAATGAACCTCACCTCGTGTTCATCCACATATGCTAGGGGCACACTTATCCTATCACATCCACTTTGCATACCATTCCATTTCACTCATACATTGCATATTACATATCTTGGTTGCACTTACTCTTGCTTGCTTATACTTACATGATGCACTTTGCTTACTATGCTAGTCAGATACTCAATATGTCATTATCTTTATCATATACACATGCATGTTCACTTGTTCTCTAGTTGTGAATGCAAACTTCTTACAAATCCTTACACGATGCAATGATGCTTAGAACCGTACTCTTACCGGTCCCACCGAGGCTCCCGAGGGAATCTAATTTCTCACACACTATAGATACTATTGTTTCATTTTATACTATTTCCTATTCTTACTAGCACACTAATTTCCATTGATCTATATACGTTTTTTCATACATTTTATCTTTCTAACACACTAATGGGTGCTTCATATGCAACATTTGTCTTACAGAACTATTTTCTACCATGTTTGTCTCACACTTTGTTTTCCATTGCTTTCTACTTGTATGCCATTATTTGCGGGCTATGACCTATGTATGGTTTGATCATTGCTTGCATGTCTTTGGCTTCTTCATCCTTGATTGTCTTATGACATTGTGAGCGATGTACTTGTTGGAACATAATGATTAAGTGGTATGGCCAACCCTTAATATATATGGGTCCATCACTAATATATAGGTTAATATTTAATAATATGAAATATTTATATTTCTATTATTAAATATGCTAACCTAGGTATATACTTTAAGTTAAATATTTAATATCATGAAATGATTATATTTCTAATATTAAATATTATAAACCTAGGTGTATGTGTCAACCATTTTAGGTTGAAAAGGTGGGTCGAGAGACATACCCGATCACCTTATATAAAAAGGACTTTAAGTTCTCATTTGATATATTTGGGAAATATATCAAAGGTGTGCAAATCAAGTGATTTGGTTTTACCCTTGTAAATAGGGTTTCAAAGGAGGAGGTGATTTTCTTTGGATGTAAAATAAGTTCTCTGAAGTAAAAGGTTATTTTCAAAGTGGTTTTTACCCTATTGGGGTTTTCCACTATAAATACTGTGTCACCTGTGTTATTTATTTCCTGTAAGTATTTCTTTATTTACTTATGTTATGATGTAATCTTTATTTAAATATTTATTGTAACATTATGTAATATGTAAGTTGATTAAATCTGTATTTATTAGAATCCTCAAATTCTAACATGGTAACAAAGCGAGGTAAATTAAATAAATTAAGATCAATTTTTTTGTATTTTATTTATTTAATTTGTACAGTTTTTTTCAACCAACCCGAAAGGGTATTTAAAAGTATCTGGTCCCCTTCTTTTTTTCCCCAATTTATTTTGGCATTACATTTGTGCAATTAAACTCTCAAGAAATTTTTAGGGTTTTTCAATTTTAAATCCCTAATTTTTGGGGGAGATGTAATATGATATGATTCTTAATTTCGTTTAAAAACATCCATGTGAACCATGTTGCATCCATGATGTCATGCTATGCCACGTGGCGAGAAGATGCACTGGTTCAAACTAGGGCCTTGTAACTTTCAAGCCTGTGTACCCCACCACCCTCCTACCAACTTTTCGCGGTCTAATTTTTTTGTAATATTGCTTTTTTACATTGTCTTCTATAACATGCTTGTCACTTTTTCTACTAACACATGTTTCTAGCCATATTGTTTGCATGTTCCTTCGTTTCTACCATGCACATTCCCTCTTTTAGATTAGTTTGGTCCTCTCCTTTGACCGCATGCTCTCTGTCAATGTCACATGCACCCCAAATGAGGGGGTCATACATTGGGTGGATCAGTAACCCCATACATTAGCCTGAGCTTCAAAGATACATGCCTACACAATACATGAACAAAATAATATATAGTTATATAAATGGCCCAAAATTTGACTTGGCTCCTCAATTCAAAGACAAACACCGCTTCTATATAAACACTAGTGCCTAGGCACTCCTAACCTTTATTGGGAACCTATGACTAAGGGGAAGTTACAATTACTTTCTCAAATCAACACAATTTTGAGCAGTTTCAAAGGATCGACACTCGACCTCGTAATACACAATGCGTGTAATATCCTATCATCTCTTTTTCAACACGGAAGACATACAAAACAACACAAAACTAAACACGAGATGTAATATCTCAGTGGTGATTATTTTGGAAGAAGTTATGGAAGGAGAGTAACAATAGACATTTCTCCTCAACACTCTTCTATCGTAGTGTGAGATCACCCAAAAACTCACACTTGGCGTGAGATTACCCAAAAACTTGTTCTTGGCATGAGATCACCCAAAAACTCGCTCTTGGCATGAGATCGCCTAAAAAATTGTTCTTCTACAACAGTTCAAGAAAATTTTGTATCCTTTTCACTCTTCGTAGATCAGCACACACTTTCCTTTTTACACATTGTCACATATTTTTACATGTACTTATGTAGAATTTTTCATATGCACATATTTGACTACTTATTTTTCTCTTATTTTGTAGGTCTACCCTTAATACACAATGAAAAGTAACCCCACATCAACAAACACAAGCTCAAAAATAGGTACAACATGGTATAACTCATACGCTTCACCCCTAGGGTCACTTCCTATTTCTTAGCTTCCACGCTTAATTTTTTTATCACTCCACGCTTTCACTTGTCTCTTCAAAGACGCTATCGCCATCAAACTCTACATGGTTATCAGGTACACATATCTTATCTACTTTATGTTACTGAGTATTCATTCAACAACATAAAGTGGGGGCAAATGTAGACACAAAATCATGCACTTGGTTACATTTATAGGTCCATAAACACATACTTGCATTCATATGATTCCTAAGTGAGAAAACTAGTAATTGGATGTTTTCTTTTGCCTATTTGATTTATTTTTGTCTTCTCTTTGGTATTACACACCATATAGTCCAGTCAAGACTTGACTTGTTTATATTTTATGAATTCAGACACTAGCGCCTGTGCACCCTCGTCCCCTCCGGGCGCGCTTGACCCTTTTCTATCTTACTCACTTCTTTTGGATATATTTTATCTCTCAGGCATCTTATTTTCTTATGGGTCAACCTTCCAGTTGTCAATTATGAAATTCAATCAAGGGAATCATATAAATACAAAGATATGTCACCAAAAAAGGACCAAGCTCTAAGTATGTATTATCATCACCTAAGGTTGCATCCAAAGGCATCAAAGGCATTCATATAAATTTCATTCAAGGGACTACATTTTATGTATACACACATAGGATGGGAAGTTCATGTACATTTAGCTATCACCCACTATCATGTGCACTTGTACAAGGGCTTCCTAGGGCATGATTCTATCACACACGCACAAGAAATATATGGAGTCTAAGATGTAGTGCAACACTCGGTCATAAATTCACTCAGTTGGGTGACTGCGAGGTCGGTCGACTCCCAGATTACATCTTTTATTTTTTGGATTTGATGTAGTTTGAGAGTTTTGAAGGTCATCTTCTCTTTACAAAGTTACTGAGAAAATTCCGCCATCTTAGTGCGACACACAAGTGACCAACAACGACTATCAATGACCACCTTATGACACAAGAAAAACTAGTTTCCAATATCCTATGTAGTCACGGGTTCCTAGCGAGAGGTCTTTGGTGCCTAGGCACCCTCGCCGCAATCTAGGAGCCCTAGTCCAACCTTATTTGACAACTACAAAATTTTATAGAGGCAATTGTGATAGTCTTCCTTCCTATTCATCGGTTGCTCACCCGGATCATCTTCGGAAAGTGTGAATCAACTAAGTCTTTTACTCTCTCTCTTGCACTTAGATTTTTATTACTTCTTTAACTTATTGCTTGTGTCATCTATATTCCAACAATTGCTTAGCATTTCTTTATCATACGTGACCACCTGTAATTAGGGTTTAACATTAAATTATTATTTTTGTTAAATCACACCGACACATTGATCATCCATGTTGAAATTATAAAGGCAATCATTATTACCTTCTTCAATCATCGACTTATATTTAAACAATGCCGTATTAAAATAAACACTTAATCAATTTTAAGTTTAACAAGGATCAATAGTGAATTATCACTGATTCATCATATAGTTTATACGTCTCGTACTATTTTCATAATAACATTTCATGATATTATGTTATATACTCTTGTTAAATTACAACACTCTGTTTACTTATATATCACGTAAACTATTATAAAACATATGTGTTCATTCATGGTGAATTAATGGAAACATGTATATCTATATATCATAATAGTGCATTTTTATTCATTAAGTGCAATAATACATTTAATTATTTTTATGTATTGATTTCCTCATCAAAATTTGACCGATATGAACATAATTAATCATCCAAAATGAAATCATCTAAACAGATAGAATATCATAATATATCTTTATTTATTTTCAATCATATACTGTTGTAAAATAACGTTATACACTTTCTTATTTTACAAATATGATGTCAAAACAACATAATATTTATTTAATAAATAATAAGGATAATTTCCATAATTTCACAAAACAATAACAACAAATAATTAGATTAGTTTATTAGGCCAAATGCCTTTATTCTACTTGCGAAGTTATAAATTTCACATTTACAATCAAGTGCAATAATCCGAAATGGATATGAAACAATAATGCATGATGAAACCATGCGTAATCCAACCAATAAATCACTTCACCAAGTTTACTCGGTCCCGCATTCAGTAGGAGAGAGAAAGTTGTTTAAATGGCGGTTCTATGAACTGGCATGAATTATCCACTCAATTCATGTTGCTTTAATTTGAAATAAAGGAATATGATAAGGTTTCCTTAAATGATAACATATAAGCTTCTTAATTCATCAAATAAATTATATCTTAATGAACTGGCAAGATTTTAATGCATAACGAAGCTATCTCAACCATACCAGTTTCCAACAACCATGATTCTAACAAGGTAATAACATTCAAACCTCATAAATTTGAAATAAATTGTAATGTAACCAACAAGTACAAAATTTTGTATCAACAACTTCCTAATTTTCATAAGCTTATCAAATCAAGATAAAAAAATTCCAATTTTGAGATCACCCAATAAGAATGATGCCAACAAAGTACCCATTTTAAGGTTCAACCTTCATGATAAGGTTTTCTTTTCTTTTTATGATATCAATGAACTTAAAAAATTTATGAACAATTTTACATTACATCAAATAAATAGAATGATGTTACATAATGAAGCTATCATGCATGATATTAACAATCAACAATTTGTAAATTGTTAGAACTATTGTTTATAATTTATTAAAAACATGATTAACCAATGTTCCTATTCTTGAAATAAAAAAGTAATAATGACACCAACGTCTTACACAAGCAAATCCACTATCACTTCAACCTTCTAAGTAGCTATATGGTAGACAAACAGTCTCATAACTTAATATAACCAGTAATTTAATAAATGACATTTCATTATTATCACGTTATAGTCCAACTATCCACACTTTCACATTTCTACCAAGGAGTTAAGTACCAACAAACAAGAACATGTCATCCAACCTTCTCACAATTTACCAACTATGCTATATCGTATAAGCTTTTATGTAATCTTGCTTAACAATACCAACATTGGTTCTCCCATTATGGGCTTACTTGTAAATAAAATAGAATACAAATAAACACAGACATACTCAATTGGGTAGAATAATCCTCAAAATTACTATTCCCTTTAAGGGACTTACACATTCATCTCATTCAATAATACAATAAATCAAATGACCCTAACCATCATCATCAATTAGAGAGAGAGAGAGAGCAGAGTAGAGTAAAGCTATAGAAATCTACATCTTTTAAAAATGTTTTCTCATATGACTATACCAAATCAATATAAACAAACAATAATTAGATCTTCACCAAAGCTCTGTAATAGACCAGTCTTAATATCCTTTTGGATAGAACATATAATATTTCAATCTTGGAGTTTTTAAACAAGTTAAATGGTTTATGCATATAAATTACAATAAATAACCATATGTGAACTGCATAAGTAAAAATGTATAGATAAGTTTACATTTAAAAATATGACCCAATGTCTATTAGACTGGGTTCGAGTATCGAGATGTAAACTTCAACAAAACTAAACCCATATCCTGATAAGGATTTAACTTAGATTACAATTGTATCAAATAAATATTTATGGGCGTATAATTATTTAGCAAGACAAACAGTTGGGCAGCTCAAATACCCAAAACACAATAAATACCGTCACTTACTTCAGACAAATACCATATTTCTTTAAAAAAAAATGTATTGCAAATCAAAACGCCATACCCAAAACCATTTTAGAGAATCCTATCAAATTTTTGAAACAAAAACTATTGCTAACTGCATGAGCTAAATTGGTACAGGTGTATGATTATATTTGCAAGACCATACCATTTAATAACTAAGTCAACGAACCAAAACCCAGAAAATCGACTTCCTTAATTTACAACAAGCTGAATTCAGTAAGAAAATGACCATGAAAATGCAAAAGCAAGGAGAACAACACATTTTCCAAAACCCATTTATCCATTTACATTTCTGTCTTGATTGCTCATCTAGATTTTTGTTAAAACTCAAAGATCATACCAATTTGCATACAGGTGCAAAGAAAACCATTTATTTTTTAAAAATACCCATAACACAATAAGTTAAAATACATCACTCAATACAAACAAAAACCAGATTGCCATCAAAATAATTGTATTGCAAATCAAAATGCTATACCCATTAACTCACCAATGAAGAAAACCATGTTTTCAAATACCCATTTATTCACTTGATTTTCTGCTACACTTCTCTACCAAATCAATTGATAATTCCTATAAATGCTTCCATTTTAAAACCATATGATAAAAACCATGTTTTATCCCTTCATTTCAAAATAAAACAAGGAATGAGATAGGAATTCATGCATGGTTCACAATTTCGTATGGTCTTTCTCTTCCTTATTTTCCTTCCAAAAATAAAAAACCCTAAAGCGTCTAAACAACAAGCTGATTTCAAATTTGTTCCTCAAAATAAAAATGCCCATACAAAGCACAACTCGCCCATGAAATAACTACAATTTTCCAAATGCAACTGCAACATCTTCACTCTATCTTATTCCATCTCACGAGCCAAAAATATCCACAACTCAATAATGCGTATGGAGGCATTGCATGCACTTAGTTTTTAAGCAAGCTTCACTCTTTTCTCAAAAAACTTGCCAAAAAATAAATAAATGCCACTAATTTTCTGCTAGCTCTCTTTTATTTCCCACTTAACTCTCCACAGCTTCACATGCCATGCTTCACATGCCATGCATATTTTCACCTTGCAAGGTTTGGATTTTGATTTAATTAATCATTTCCATTTTAAACTCTATCCAAGTCCTCCTGCATAATCATATGGTCAATGACCAATTTTTTTTTAAATAATGCCACATTTCATGGTCTATGACCAATAAACAAGCAATATAATTTCCTCATGGGCCATGACCAAATCCAATAATTATAAACATTAAAAATGCTATGTTACATGGTCTAGGACCATTTTATTTTCATTATTTGATAAACAATAACAACACTATAAAAGTTTTAATCACTTTGTGGTCTGGGACCACTATAAAAGCAAACGACAACTAAATTTTCCATGTAAACAATAAAAACTGTATTATGGTCTAGGACCAACACACAAAAATTAATTGCTAATTGGTTTGTGACCAATAAGACTAATGATTTGTCATTTTCAAACAAGGTAATTCAAGAAATTAAACATTTATCTCTTCATCGAGTCGAGACCCTCATCCGAGCAACATCCAACTTACAATTTCAATGCCTTATGGTCAATGACCAAGCTCGTAATGACATGAAGGAAAGTTAGAATATTTAAGCAATAACCTTACATTATGATTACTTGTCATTTAGTATAAAATGAAATCATTATAGACTGATAATAATAACATTTTTCATATAAACCTTTTTCCAAATAATGAAACATTGCCACAACAGTAAGGTTGATACAATGCATTATCATGATGTTAACCAGTAATGAAGTCAACTATAATCATTAACATGTAATAATGATAACCAAAAAGTGGTAGTAAAAAATTAGTGTCACACAACTATGCAACCATAAAAATGGTTATTTAACTAAACAATCGTGCAATGAAAAAAACAGTTGCACACATATACTTATATACTTATATACTTATATACTCATATATGCATCTATATACATATATGTATATGATTTTACATATACATATATGTACATATTTGTATATAAAATAATATAAGTATAATTATTAACTAAATTTTATTACTAATAAGTCATCGGCTATCAATCATAGTGACCAAAAACCAAATAATCATGCGGGGTGTGACACACACTCTCTGCCTTGCATGCTCTCTCTGTCTTACCCTCATGTGCTCTTCACCTTGGGCTTGTGAGTGCTCCACCCCGTATGCTCTTTACCTTTCCCTCACATGTGATCCGACCTACCCACTCTCCACGCACCCCTTCTACCTAGTCATTCCACATGGTGTCTGTTCACTTCCATGTTTATACTCAACTTGACTTTCTCCATCAACACCTCCTCAAAAACATTGCCAAGCTTGAGTCCCAAAATTGGGGGACTTCCACCCACACCAAATTATCACATAATTTACAATGAGCCTATTCACCCCATGGTATCATGCCACCCCTATCCACCACATTTCAAAATTCCCACATTTAACAAATTCAATGGCACCAAGGACCCCCAACATTACTTGCATCTATTTCATTATGCATGCCACCTCATTCAACGAGAATGACACAATCCTATTACACACCTTCCCACTTTCACTCACTAGCCAAACACTTGAATTGTATTCCCGCCTCCCACAACATAACATTTACACATTCACACAACTTGTTAACACATTCTTATCCCACTTCTTCATCCATATTGCACCCAAATAAATACTAGTTAACCTTCACATGCTTTGACAATCCCATAATGAGTCCATTATTGACTTTTCTCGCTTGTTGGTGTGCACTTATTCATCACCTCTCATTTCCACTACCACAATATGAGATAATTTACCTCTTTTCCAAAAGTTACGTCCCCCACATCTCACACCACTTACAAATTCATCCACTATGCAATTTTGACAAGGCCGTGCACATGAGCAAATGCCTCAAGGATGTCCCTCTTGGTTGTTCTTCCACCTTACCACATGTTTCAACTTCTCCTTTCTTATTCCACCATCACACTTCCATGTTCAAAATGTCATCCAACTTAATCCTCTTCATATTACGTCACCTTTAACACCGACATCTTCACATTCGTCACGATCTACTCAGGATTATTTCTTTGTCCAACCCCCTCACAAATTCACTCTATTGAATGAGTCACTTTATTTTATCCTCCATAAGCTACTTGACACCAATTTAATCATTTTCCCACTTGTACCACCCCTGCCATAGTGGCATACCTCCCGTTAAACGTGTGCATATCATCATACTAATGGTCATTCCATTGACTCATGTCCCCAACTTCATAACATCATTCAAGACCTTCTTGAAAAGGGTACATCACTATCAATCCTCCATATTCTCTAACTTCACCTCCTAACACTAATAAAATCACTTCCCACACTACTTATATTCCCACTTCTTCTCCATGTGTCATGTCTCCATTATATGACTCATCATTTTCCACTACCTCCCAATCATCATGTGCACCTAGTGTCTCCTCATCTATGTCATATAATTCATAATCAAAATCATCACATGTTTCCAAATTAGACTCCACACCATCGTGTTCTCTTAGTATCTCATCCTCTACCTCATCCCTTTCTCAATCTCCACCATCATGTGCTTCTATTTTAGACGTGGTCTCATCCTCATCCTCTCTGGAGTCCTCCACATTGTTGCCACTGTAGACACCTATTTTTAGGTACCCTACATTGTTTATCCATAGTCCTCACACTCAAAACATTAAACTATTTCATTATCCTATAAATTATGACCTCACCCTTGTAAAATCACATTCTACCTCCCCGTAAATCTCATTTACTCACCCTAAACCTCCTTAACCACCTATAACCCATCTTAACCCATTTTAACCCTAACCATCTAACCTCCCAACCTCTCTAACATCTTCCCTAACCATTTTAACTCGTCCCCATACCTGATTTACCCATTTGGAAGTGGTTGAAACCACTTCCAAATGGGTTTCTCTACTTTCCCGCATCTCCAACAATTCTACTAGATCAATGGCGATTATTTAAGCAACATCAAACTTCTTCAAACATATCCCTAGACATTTGTAGCGGGGTAAATTTTAAGATCCCCCTAAAAATAAACCATACATATTACTTGGCGAATTTTTAAAAATGACTTTTGAAATCATGGAGAATGTCATGAATTGAAAGGAAATGTTATTGGTTGAAAGAATTTGTCAACCTGGTAGCATTAGGTCATCAATTGGTATCAAGTTTATCTTTTTACACATAATAAAGGTGATTTGAATATAATTTTTGGCTATTATTGTAAATGTTAGGTGAATCAACCCCAAAAAAACTTGTACCTAGAATAGTTAGGCAAAATAACAAGTGACATAACACTTCAAAATTAGCCAAATCCAAATTTCATAAAACCATATATTCCTTAATTAACGAATATTAGCCACTAAATTTAAACTAATTTGCAAAGAAGATCTCGACTCATTGGATACTTAGATGATGCCATCATGATCATCTTCATTTCTTCAACATCCTTGTTATGTTCGTGGAAGCTCAGTAAACACCGTAAGGTCCCCACAACATCATTTCTTGATATTTCTCATCCAATATAAGAATATGCCACTTATTTGAATATTTATTTTATCAATGAAATATATAAAAGATCATATTAAATTATATCCTATCTAGAAAACAACCTTTTCACAAAGAATCGCCAACGGTTCATTTGAATCTTTGACCGTAGTATAATCACCAACGATCCCCGCCATTTTATAATCAATTTAATCATATCTCGCCATCAAATATCGGTCTATTTTTTCTCTTTCTACTGCTTTCCAAGTTATTTTTATATGTAGATGATGATTTACTAGGATAGGAACATCTGATTACAAACAAAAATGACCTTCCTATCATCTAAAAACCTTCGTTTGGGAGCAATTCGACATATCGCATGAACTCAAAATCATGTGCCATCACCTCGACACTAGATGTTAAGGACATCAAAGATCAACTTGAAATCATACAAGAAGAATGAGACACTACATAATAAGACTGGTTTGATTACTTTGAGGATTTTGAGCTCACCGTAGCCCTCACCTCAGCTACCTATCCTGTGGAACAAGATCTATATATCTCTCTGGAGTTATAATCTCCCTTTCATTGTCAATTATCTTGCTATCATTATCACTTGATTGTAAAATGATTTGAAACCCTTCAAGGAAGCCCATTGGTTCATGGGATTGGCCTTTTTCGAGAAACTCATCATATCCTTGTCTAATATCTATCTTGTTTATCTATCTTTGCATGCAAGTTCTCTCATCCACGGGAAGGAGTCCCGTGTCAGTATTGCATCCATTCATCATGACATTACACTTTGTCGATGCATGTATCATTAAACCATCTCATCTTTTGAGTTTTTGATGTTTATCACACAATTGAAAAACCAAAAATCACCATGAATAACCACATCTATCTAGATTGGCATTGTCTATATCATCATAAAATTTTATATTGGCCACCACATCCTCTAATTCATCACTTGATTTTATCGAACACCACACTTGGTAGAAAACCAATCACCACACCTACATTACGCTCTTTATCACATCTCAATTCACTCATCGCTTCATCTATTTCAGAGCCCTCTTCCATGCACATATTATTTCCTTCATCATCACTCATTTAAGCACCCTTCTTACTACCGACACTACCATTACATCCTATACCATCTATTGCACTCATTCGCATTCCCTTTACATCTATTCATCATCATTTGTATCCACTTGTTCTTACATCTCTTCCTCGCAAGTTGCCTAAACTTTCTCTCATTGCTTCCCCTCTTTTGGAACATTCTTCCACATCATAACTTATTCAATAACATTTATTATTACCATCTCCTCCTCTGTTCACATAATCTTTACATTGAGAAATTAACCTATTAATCTCTTCACAGACTCGACTAAAGTGACCCATCGATTGTATTTCCAAGTTCTTGTCTATATATTTAACCATCTAAGCCTACAACCTGTGGAAACCATTATCATGGGGTTAGATGACCCCATCTCATCTTTAGTTTTTGTGCTACATCCTGCTTTCTTATAATACACAACCCAAAAAGGGGAAAATCGTAGACACTATAAGACACATCTTGCACATAAGGTATCTTATTCAAAAATACTAAAAACATCATAAAACAAAATAATATCAAAAATCAAATAATCCCACAAAGAAAATAAAAATATAAAACCCCAAAAATGGTTATAAAATACACCTCATCACTCATTTACTAACCCTCACCCACTCACATTTAATTCTATCCATCTCAACTACCCATTTGCACGCTCAAAACCCTTATCATCTCACCCACTTATGCACATTACACCCATATGTGTTACAATCCCTATGCACTAAAAACTATAAAACATCACTCACCCCTATCATTTCATCCTCTTTATCTTCCCTTGACTCTTTATGCACTTGATTCCATGCTTGAGTTTTTGATTCTTTGCACGTATATTTTGGTATTGCAGATTTGGAGAGGTGAAGCTAGATCACAAAGGACTGCTGCAACTCACAAGATCATTATTTTGGTGAAATTTAAACATAGGTCCAGTTACACCTATGATTTTCCTATAACCTCCAAGTGATTTTTGGTGAATCACACTAGTGACTCAAGCTCATGCGACTAGGTCAAGTATACTTTTGATTTTCATGCATTGTTTTGTCATTTTTCTTTAATAAAATGTCTTTTATCTCCTTTAATGGTTAAAGATATGACTAAGGAAGGTCCCCTAACCACCGAAAATAAATAAAATTTTCCATGTGTTTTTTGTGTAGGTTATATATTCCAATCAAGAATATTTTACCCACTTTATTCATTAAAGAACCCATAATTGTCCTTCTCTTCTTAATGGTAGTGTAAGCCCATTTATTTAGTAGTACTAATTTAATACATCTTGCAGTGATCCAAATCTAGGCATATAGATTGGTTGTGACCTTGGATGTCATTACATTAGTTAGTAATGAAGTTGACTAACAAATAGGAGGTCAACAATTTAAATCAAAAGTAGTTAAATTTTTTAAAGATGTTTATTGTGAGAGTTTATTGAAATATGGTTATATTTTAAACCCTAATAAAAAGGGTGTTTGATTTTGAATAGAAAGAAGTCATTTTTGCAACATATGACCACACACCATTTCAATTTAAGGGCCCAAACATTACCATATGAAACATATGTTACTTCTAATCTTTCAATCAAAAATTCAATTCAAATAAACTTAGTATTAAATATGTATAGATATCATAGTGTTTGAAAGAACACAATCACATATTTATCCCTAAATAATGAAAGTAAGACAATCCCTAAAACAAGGTGCTAATACCCAATTGTTTGATTCCCATCCAAGTATAAAAACTCAGTAGCAACTCCCCCCCCGCCCCCACCCCCAACACACACACACACATCATCCTCATCATCATCAAATTTTGTAACTTCCATCATATTAATGTGAATTGTTACAATGATTGTTATGAAATGCATCATAAACTCAAGTTTCTTGAAGAAAAATTAATTAACAATTTTTTTACATGATATCCAAGTAGATCCCCTTCACCTCCTTCATGAAATCGATTGGCGAGGTTGCAATATCCCAAGATGGTACCCATTTATACAATCTAGTTTCTTATCCTCCTATGAGAAATGTATCTTGGAATGAATCTCCTAATAATCCACTAATATAGAAGGCTAAGCTCAAATGGGTTATAATAGAGTAGAGATTATTGCTACATGATAACCAAGTCAATAATACATTGGTATTACTATGAAGTCAACATACACAACCAATTAATACATTACAAATGATTAAGAATAATGCATTTTCGGAATCTAGAGTGATTAGGCATCCTCTATTTTGGCTAGCTTAGCCATTACGACACATTCTGGAATTATTCATACAACTATAACCCCTCTATGGTTTATATAAGATTATCCTTATTATAATATGACATACTTAAATCCTATGCCTCCACCTTATAGGTATCTCCCACCTCCTAGTGAGGATCTTATTGGGTAGCTCTTATGCCATCCATTTCTTGTACATAACTACTTACAAAGGAAAAAAATTTCACATATTTGTAAAATAATACAAAATCAATTTCTACTCATGATCTTATTAGTTAGCTTGATACTTTACATATTTTGTTTTTCATATTGGTTTGATGGATAACATGATTTTATATATGCTATTCACACACATGTATTCATGAGGCGTATTGAGCATGATGCAGGAAACATATAGGTTGATACACGATGAAAGAAGCTGGCTTAGTTCCTTCCCTCTGCCACTAATATTTGGGGGAATCCACTACACTATACATGAGTTATTAATTATGCTTGATTATATATATTGTGTCTATGATATATTTTGAGCTAACATGACTAAAACATGTGTCTTGTGTACCACTATCCTATCTTTCTATATATGTTTTTAGTATCAAATTTTCTACTCTTTCTTGTTATATTGGTTTGATTACTTGATTATGTAGGTTACGTTCTTGCTTGATCACTTAATTTTATAACTACTTATTTATGATTTACTACTTTGATTACTTGATTAATTTTTATATGCGTCTTGAGTGCTTTGATTGTCTTGTGACAAAGTGGGTGTCCCATGTTTATATATCTATACTTATATTACATATATACACTTGTTACTTTTTTATGACCTATAATTTGTTATATTGTGATTATATTGTGACACCATGGGTTTCATATGTTTGTGGATCCATGATTTCATACGAATAAATTTCTATACTATTGCTTATTTTAGCTTGATTTTCTACTTGTTCAATGTTGTTTCTACTTCTATACACATGTATTACTACTAATGTTTTTTTATACATGTTTCATGTTTTTCTATAATATTTCTCATATTCACTTGATTTAATATCTCTACACTACTATTTCTACTTCTATACACATGTACTATTGGTACTCTTACTTGTTACATGTTGCATGTTAATTTCTTTGTGTTCCATGTTACTCACTATGTGAAACCCATTTTATAGGTAAAAGTTCCCAATGGTGGCCGTAATTACATCCTTCGTGTGATCCTATGTAACATAGGTACACATATGTTCTTTTGAGCTGATAACTCAAATGATTTATCAAACATGCCTTAAAAGAGGGCGCGTTCATCATGGTACTATATATACATACACACAATCAAACATGCATGATACACGACACATGAACATGTTTTTATAAGGTAAAAATATTTAGATATAGGTACATATATTAAAAAGTGGAAAAAATAAATTCCAGTAAAAAAAAAAAAAAACTATGTTGGGTAGAAGAAATGGCTAAGTATTAGCCATGCATGAAAATTGGAGACCACACGTAGGAGTGCACGCAGAACCGAAAGAAACAACTAAGGGAAAAAACGATGCACATAAAGAGAAGAGGGTAAAGAAATGTTAATGAATAGAGGTTTGAATAAAGAAGAAGTGGTTTAGTGTACAGAGGTTTCACGCATATGCACAAGGTTTCGTGGACTTATCCATTTTTGGAGTGAAGGCTAAAAATAGGAAAAAGTAAGATGGCGTGATATGCAAGCAAGGTCCAAAAATAAGTGATCAAAGAGGTAAAAGAACATGTGAGGAGAAATTTAAGTATAAGATCAAAGCATGGATGAGGTTGAACTATTTATAGCTCAATCTATAGATAAAACCAGATGTAGAAAGGCATGTAACCTATTATTAGAACATCTATTATTAGGAAAAATGCATGTAAGTGGTGAAGGAAAGTCCGAATGATCTAAAGGTAAAAATTAGGTGTTAAAATTCCTAAGATCTCCATAAAATTGTTCCTTATAGAAGTACAGTTACAAGAGTTTTAACACCTATTGAAACACATAAAAGGGATATTGTACACTCTAGATGCAACATGTAGGAACAAGATGTTTGTAGAGACACAACCGAGAAAACATGCAACAATGCAGTGGATCGGGCACATGTACGATGAAAATGGGTTGTTAGCATTACATACAAAAATGGGTCATTTCAAGACATCCGTCTTCATCGCTTGAGAGTGCAAAAATTGGTCAACTATGGGGCCCCACTTTTATTTAGGAAGGGGACCCGACCATTGAAGTGATTTCACTCAATTTTGATAACTCATCGAGCCAAATTGACAAGGTACTTTGTGAGTTTGTAGAAAGTTAGGATCAAGATATGCACCAATATTAAGGATGAGTTAAGGGGAGAGACACTAAGAAAATATAACAAACAACTTGACGAGTCACATTGGGTGAGCTAACTCATCTCCCCACGATCGAAGCTAGCTTGTTATCAAACCGAGCCAAATGGACAACACAATGAGTTAAGTGGTCTAAAGACCGAGCAATGTGGGGTGGTTTAAGCCTTAAAATGGTACCCTCCCTCCTTGTCCCACGTATGTGCGATTAAACCCATGACCAAGCCAAACAGAGAAATCAACCAACACAGGGCCAACTCGGCAAGAAGTATGGACGAGATGTGGCACGTGGAGGAATCGGTTTTTGCACAATGGGAGATAACTTGGAGGGGCTGACGATGGACATGTGGGTGTGAGATGATGTGGCGGGGGGAGTAACTCGTCACGCAAACAATGACGGCTCGGTGGTAAAAATGGTGGTTGCGGGAGATAAGGTGGGGGAGTAGAACCCACAACCTCCCTTCTACAACATGAGCGACCTTACCAACTCGTCATCCTAGGCTGGCTATGGCATGCGATGGAGTGATGAGGGTTTTAGTGTGGAGCTTGAGCCCGCTTAGGCCTCCCTCTCCCCATTCCAATAGAAAATATCTCCGTTTGAATTGCAAAGGAGGAGGAGAGTAGGAGAAAATTGTGAATGCCTTTATTAAAGCAATATTATAGATTTTGAAGACCTATTATTTTTAGTAGGCATTATTGTAATTTTTGGGGGTAAAATATTATTTACCCACTATGATATTGTAAAGGTCTTTCTGATCCTTGATTCTTCTTGTGTGGAACTAGATGGATGCTATAGAGCCGAAAGAGGTAATTTCACGCTGGAGAAGCATATAGAGGCTATGATCCTCTATGCTTGGTATTCGAGACCGGGTTATTGTTACTTGGTGGTTGTGGAGGGGATTAATCATCAAGCTTGACGACACTCCGAATTAGCTCGGGAGGTGTCAAACTAGAGAGTCAGTGTGGGGATTGCACACTGAGATTCCAAGACCAGTATGGGATCTTCATATTCAATTGGCACCAGGTTTTAGACGTACTGACACATTCATTATAAGAATTGTAAGTGTAATTGTACTTACTGTCTAAATTTTTATAATGAATTGATTCAAATATTGAACCCAAAGACATAGGAATTTTGGCCAAACTCCATTATCAACTTAGTGCGTTGTTTTCCAATTTACATTACATTATTTTGGTTAAATTAATTAAATTTTTAGAGTGAAATCGATACCAGATTAATTACCTACAAATTTTTTTGGATAATTTTGGATCAAGCCGGTATCGTAGCCGCATTTGATGATTGCCTACACTAGCTCACCGATACAAAGTAATGACCTGCATCTGGTTCTTCCAATGGCCAATAGTACTCACTCTTTTGGGCATGATGATACTGAGATGGTGGTGTCTAGGAACCATGACCAAACTCATCATATTACGTAGCTGCATACACATGTGGAAAATGTTAATGAACGAACAATTCTTATAGAATCGATGGATTGCTAAGCTATAAAGGATTATTGACTCCTTACTTGATAGGATGAAAAAATCAAGTCGATAGAGGAAACGTCACCAAAATAACTCACCATCCCCGATCGTGATAGTGTGTAGCCAATGCTCTAAAGGAATTCATGACACAAAGAACTATTGGTTATGAAACCATGATTAGGAACCTTTTTGGTTTGAGAAGAATACCATAGACAAGGGGAAATCTCTTGAGATTTCTAGTGCGAGTCAAAATACAACACCCTTGCAACAATAAAGGACAACAATTGGACCTCTTGATTTGATTCTACAATCAACGAGGATATCTAGGAAAAGTGTTCCAAAAGTTGCTGAAGGACACCCAATGCAACTTATTTTTGATTGGGACATCAGATTGAGCTATGTTACAACTGACTTAGTACACTGACTGGGCTTACCTACCAGGCCTCTTCCTCATGCCAAAACATATGGCACACAAGACAATTGTGTCCAGGGGATAAAAACTAGATATTGGACCCTACAATACATCATTGGAGGGAAGTTTTCAAACACTATGAATCTTGAAATCATCTCATTGGAGATGGATGAGATAGTCTTGGGAAAATTATACCTCACTTCTCACTAGACATTCATTACGAATACAATAGAAGGCCTTGAAATCTAACTAAATAATGGGCTGATTTTTGAGTTCAACATTGGTCAAAGCTACGTGGACCGGTAATATATACGTTAGTGAGTCATTTGAATCGACTCACCAGGGGACCACCTACCCCGTGATGACATATAGGATCAATAGAGCCATCAATGAAGCAACCAGGTCCACACCGATTTAAGCACCGACAGAGAATCTAGGTGGTAAATAATAATAGTCATCTAATGATTGTATCTTTTTGAGTATTTATTGAGTTTAATAAAAATAAAATATACCCATGCTCTTATTTTGTAATAAAATAAATGACCCATTTGGGCATTGTTTTTACTTGTGAGATGCTTGCAACCGGAAGACCCAGTTAAAAGGGATCATTTATGTGATGTACTAACATCATAATATTGTAGTGTATCAAAAATTTGCTTGTCAAGAAATCATACATGAACTATCTGTTAGAATTTATAGTGAGGATGATCTTGTAGAGGGGTGACATCGACAGGAGCCACCAAGCAAGCAAAAACTTTGTGATACATTTATCATGCTTAGTGTTCCTTGTGACAATTGGTAAATAATGCTCCATTATAATTCCTCATGAAGTAAAGGAAAGAGCTATGATTCTTTGATGCTTTGGGCATATCGCCAAGTTAGTTGTTTAGAATCCATGGAGAAGATTCATGTAGCTAAGCTCATCAAAGACACTAAAGTGAGATTTAGTTATACATAAAGGCGGAAAGTTGTGCAAAATAATGGAAGTAAAAAGAGGTGGAACTCTTTGACACTAGACACACTTTGACTTAGCTTTACGTAGAGGTGGGAAGCCATACAATAGAGTGGAGGTCAATAGGAGGTGTAAGAATTAGGATGAAAGGGACAACGTGACATAGTAGAAGGCATTGGTCTCATGTGCCGAGGTCCCATGATCGAGCCTAAAAGTGATTATCCAATTGGTGAAGTAGCAGAGTGAAGACCATCGAGTCAATCAGTAGAGATCACTTCTCAAAGGTGACACAAGGTTCTGGATCTAAGAGTGGACAAAACGAAGCTTTTTGGGACAAAAAAATTAGTGGGGAGGTGTGATATAGAGGTCAAAATTTGGTGTCAACATTCCTAAGATCTCCCTAAACTTGTTCATTACAGAAGTAAATGTTGTGATATTTCTGGAACCTATTGAACTAAAATGGATGTCGTATGCGCACCATATGTAGTACACACATGAATGTGACATTCACACGATACTACCAGAACATAGGAAACGACATAGTGACTAGGAATGGGTGCAATGGCAAATGGGTCTTTAGGTTTATAGAGAAAAATAGAGGTTGTTTTAGTATGCTAGTTTTCATAAGTCGAGAGTACACAAAATTAGTTAACTATGGGGCCCAATTTTATTTCGAAAGGGGACGCAACCACCGAAGTGATTTCACTCAATTTTGACAACTCATCGAGCCAAAGTTCGATCCAAATTGGCGAGCTACTTGGAAAGTTTGGGGAAAGTTGGGATCAAGATATGCACTACGATCAAGAATGAGTTAAGGGGCAAGACACTAAGGTAAACTAACTAATAACTCAACAAGTCACATTGGGTGAGCTAACTCATCTCCCCCACCAATCGGGCCAACTCATTAGCAAACCGAGCCAAAAAAATAGCGTAGCGAGTTAAGCGGTCCAAAGATTGAGTAATGTGGGGTGGTTTAAGCCTTAAAAGGCTTCCCTTTCTCCTTTCCCCATGCATGTGGCATTAAACCCACGACCAAGACAAACAAAGGAATCAGCCAACATGGGGCTAACTCGACAACATACAACATGGAAAGGATGTGGTACATGGAGGACTCAGCTTGACGCAATGAGAGATGACGTGGAGGGGTCGACAATGGACACATGGGCATGAGATGAAATGGTGGGGAGAAAATTGTCATGGTAACAATGAGGGATCGACGGTAAAAAATGGTGGGCACAAGAGATAAGGTGGGGGAGTCGAACTTGCAAAATTCCTTCCACAAAATGGGTACCCTTATCAACTTACTAGCCAAGATGGCTATGACATGCAATGTAGTCATAAGGGTTTTAGCATGGAGCTTGGGCCTCGCTTAGGCCTATAAAAGGCCTCCCTATCCCAATTCCAATAGACAAATTCTTTATCATAATTACAAAGGAGAAGGAGAGTAGGAGAAAATTGTGAACACTTTTATTAAGGAAATATTAAAGATTTTTGAAGACCTATTATTTTTAATAGGAATTATTGTAAGTTTTGGAGGTAAAATATTATTTACCCACCATGATATTGTAAAGACCTTTCGAGCATTGATTCTTCTAGCATGTAGCCGATGGACGGTGTAAAGTCAAGAAGGTTGTTTCATGCTAGAGAATAATATAAAAGCCCCGATCCTCTACGCTGGGCATTCAAGACCGTGTTCTTGCAACTTGGTGGACGTGGAGGGATTGACCACGAGCTTGAAAACACTCTAACTTAGCTCTAAGATGTGTTAAACTAGGGATTTGTGTGGGGATTGAGCACTTTGAACTTCCAAAATTAGTTTGGAATTATTTGGATTCAATTGGCACTAGGTTCTGTGAGGTACCGACACATTCACTATAAGCATCAGCAGTGTAATTGTACTTACATTAATTTTTTTATAACGAATTTGTTCAACTATTGAAACCAAAGACATAAGCATTTTGGTTGAAATCCATTACCAACTAGGTGCAATGTTTTTCCATTTTTCATTGCATTTTTTTGGTTAAGTTGATTAAATTTTGGGAGTGAAATCGGTTCCAGTTAATTGCCCATAGGGGTCTCTGTGGTCAAAGATTTTTCTCGCCAATTTTTAGATCACCCCGAAAGGAACCATAACCAGATCATACCAAGCCAAGAACACAAATGCTAGTCAAACACCATGATCAATAAGATGAAAGCAATTCGCCAGAATAGCTTTACATAAAACCTTTGCAAACAAATGAGTAGCAATATCATATATTATTATGGAACTCAATGCAATACATTGAGAATGGGCCTTGCTTAAATAGGCAAGGAATAACAATCTAAGAACCAGTCAAGGTCGTAGATCAAGCCATAAATCAAGGAAATAACTAGTCATCAAATAACTAGTCAAGACCATAGATTTAGGAGAGAACTAGACATCAAGGATCTAGTCAATACCATAGATCAAGGAAAGAACTAGTCAATACCATAGATCAAGAAAAGAACTATACCTAACAACTAGATAATATCTCCTAATATCTAAATAAGATAAAATAAATATCCACACACATAAGTGGGTGAGGATAAATACAATAAAGGTAAATAAAGTACCTAGGTGAACATGAGCTAAGGTAAATACCTACTCTAACAACGCCACAAAGTGTATAAATAAATGTTGCACTCTTTGTAATAGTGGTAGTGATAGATGGTGACAAAAGATTGTTATGCTAATGTATGGTGATTCATTATGTATGTGTGCATGGATGTAATCAATTCATTTATCCAATGAATTATGCTTATGATGGACAATTGTATATGGATTGAAAGGGTTAGTAAATATAAATATGATGTCGTGGGAGTTAAAATATTATTGGTCATTGTCTATGTTAATCGATTTCTTTATTATACGTGTTACCATTTTTATGTTGTATTTTCATTCTTTTATGATGATTATGTATTATCTAACCACATCTTGATAAGTAACTAAAGAGGGACTTGGTGGTTGTGTGCACTTCAGTGAGTGTTCGCACCTTGTCCGGATGAAGTACCCGTGTTCCCAAGTAAGCATTGGTAAATAAAAAGACTAAATTTTGGTTATTTTGCTTTGAGAACTCTTTTATTTTTGATCATTAGGATGTGGCGTGCACATGATGTTCCAACTATCTTTGAGACTATTGAATGTTGGGTAGACAATGGCCAGACATATTTTCTCCGAGATACAACACCAAACCATATTTTAATGTGCACAACTTAGTGGAAGATAACTTATATGATTCAATGTACGATGCATTCTTCGGTTTATTCCCAGGTAGAGAGTTGTATGAGTGGTTGGAAACATACACGTAGAACATGGATGTTTGGATAGGCAAGAAACAAGTGTGAAGACATGATAAATACCAAGAATTTTCTGATTTGGATGCATTGTGGAAAAGAGCTCTAGATTATTGGTGGGAAGGTGTGTTGTGAAATTATACCTTTGAGTACAAAATTTTGACATACTCGTGCCTTGAGGAATCCTAGTTTTGGTTTCTACGTGAGCCAAGGGGATCATATTTATGTGTGACACATTTAGCTATCAAAATATTGATGATTGAACTGGGAATAGAAAACCTATTGATAAAAGTCTAAAACCACACCATGCACAAGGGGAAAGAAATAGGTTTGGGAAGGATGACATTGGTCTAAGAGGAAGAAATACTACGCATGTACAATGATGTGTTAGATAGGGTAGTTGAGAAGGTGTTGAGACCGAGAGGATTGATGCCATGTGGTAGTGATGAGAACTCTATAGAAGGTGAGGCACCGTAGGATTATGTCCATCTAGTATTGGGAAAACACAGAGAAAAACCCCTTCAACATCTGATGAGAGCGAGTCTAAGGAGAAAATAAGAACCAGTGATACACATCTGACCCAACCTAGACCTATAGCCCTTGTGCATGGTGTTTCAAATCTGGAAGTTGTCATAGAAGAGAATCATAAAGACAGTGAGAAAACAAGTAATAGAGGATCACCGCATTTGGTTGGAGATATTGGTATAACTGTTTTAGTATCAAAATAAGAGGCATAATAGATAAAAGCATTGCACGTGGTAGTGCAACAGTTCCCATGTTTGGAAATTTTTTGTTTGGAAGTAATCCGGTAGGTGCGACGTCGGAAAAAAGTAGTGGCAAACTACCCGTTAGAGGTAATACTATAAGTGAAGTAATAGGAAAATATTTGGGGTGTAGTTTAACACTACTACAAGGATGTAAGGAAGTTCTTATACAAGTCCCCAAGTCATGGTAGGAGGCTTGAGAGGAACAAGGAAATCTTAGTGGAGGCTCGTGTTCGGGATACGCACTCCACTCCATAAAAAGGACCAAAACATAAAACATACCAACCTCAACAACCACAATAGAAAACCACTCAAATATTCTTTGAGGTATCTCTTCATTTTACTGATTATTGGGGTGTGGAAGATGTAAATAAGCATGTACACAAGTGTGAGTTATTGTGGATGGAAAATGGAATAATAGCTCCAAATCGAAAGGATAATCAATTTGCAACAAAAATTTAAGGTCATGTTCATATCTTGTTTAGGAAGTATGATCCACATAAAACAATAATGAACTATGATGCGTTGCGTGCTACCTTCTTGGCCAAATTCCATATACCTGATTTTGAACAATAGAGTATCAAATGCGGTGAAGGATATCAAATAGGGCTTATCTCGAGAGAGTTAGAGAGTATGATGTGCATTTAAAAACCTTTTTGTCTAATATTTTCTATGATATTCATTAGATTCAACATTCACAATGGTTTTTAGGAGGCTTGTTAACACCTTTATGCAACACGCTATCACATAAGACATTTACTAACCCGCGTGAGGCCTTAGAAGTAGAACTATGCATAGAAGTAGTTGGGAGCGTAGATATGGGGGTGAGTCTATTCCTTGAAGCTTATATTATAGAAATGGCCTCTTAGTTGGAGAAATTATCTACCATTTACACTCATGAGACATGCAATGGACTCTGGTGCACTAATTACAAGGTAGAAGAATATTTAAAAGATAATTTTCCTTGTAGGAATGTACATGTGCTACTAAAAACTTTTGAAATTTTTCACAAGAATCAAGATGTCCAAAATTGTCCACTTTTACAACTCTCTATGTAGAAAAATGTTTTTGTATATGTAAAATCAGTGATGCGCAAACCCATGACATAACCACTTATCATATGATTAATCGATTCATGAGGCTTGTGAAACATGGTTGTGTCGAGACTAGTGTGGAGAGTAACTCACAAGCACAAGAAGGAAAAAATAATGAAGGGCACAATAATGGTAAATTGGTAATGGAGGATTTAGAGGTGGATATATAGGTAGAGGAAATGGTGGTCGCATAAGGTTTACACGAGGAACACGTTATACTTTTGGGTGACCTGATCAATATCGAGTGAGTGTTTGAAGAATAAAACTTGCACATATTGCGGTAAGGCACATAAGGTTGAATATTTCCCAGAATTGTATGGCCAAATGTTTTTAGAAGCATAGAGATTGAGAGGGGGTGAATAAATCTTACAAAATTTTAAAATCATTTACCTTAACTTGTATACATCATTGAGAGCATCCATTCAAAATATAATATGAGTGTGAGCTTTTAGTTATCTTTAGCAATCATCAAGTAACATATCATCCATCCACATATGCATGAAACATAAGAGAAAACAAGGAAACCATATATAATATGGGAAACCCTTAAAGGGAATAAAACTTGTTGGTGCTCAAATTAGCCCATTTATCATTGATTTTCCTTAGTTTGCAGCCTCTCTCGTCATGTTTTTGTCTCCCGTGTTGCTGCTTAAAGACTTTGTCCTACATTTGGTTGCCATGATCAGTCCCTTTCCTTAGTTGAGGATCACTTAAAGGTCCAAAATTTGTTTTTCGTTTCTCTGTCCATCTGAGGGAGTCTGTAAATTGGGTGTAAAACTTGGGTTGCTCCTTTATTTTCATTTTCTGCAGTCACGTATTATTGTCCCTGTCATTTTTTTCCCAAATACCTGAGGAAATGTGATTGGATATATCTCGGAGGATCATGTTTGAACCTTATAACATTTCCAAATTCTCTGTCCTTGAAGAAAAATTCATCTCCGGCTCAAATGGTGGTTTTCCTGCATTTTTACGGTTTGATGGGTGTGTTTTCCCGTCAAATTTACATCTCTGCATCAGTGGAAATGTGGCCCTTTTTGGTAGGATGTGGCTTAGTAGGGCATTCTAAAAACTATATGGCTCACCTCAACCCAAAATTTTTCCACGTGGAGGAACGACGCTCGTTTGAAAATTCACCTTTTGGCTTGGCCTTGAAGGTGCACCGGAGGGACATGTGGAGGATTCCGCTGCTTTTCCTAGAATTAGACAAATTTTTCATGCAGCCGGTATAGTTTTTGGCGGGCCATGGACACGTGGTGGGCTGGTGCTCATTTTAGGATTCACCTCAGGGTCCCACCTTAACAATTGCGACAGGGGGACAGTGGGGATTTCCACCAGCTTCGCTTTGTACTTAAAATTTTCAAGCAACTCCCTAAAGGGCCTGGGACACGTGGAGGGACCGCGCATGTTTGGGGTCTCTACTTTTGGGGACCATCTCAAAATGTGCCATCGAGACACATGGCAAGTGGGGAGATGGAGAAATGGAGCTTCAAGGTTATTTAAGGTTTTTTGCCTTTTGTAAAAGGGTATAAAATTGTAAGTTGAAGTGTAGGTCTCACTTGGAACCCACATCGAAGCTAAAGACGGAAGGGTGGAGTCTGGGGAAAAATTGGACATTTTTCCTTTTTCCAAAAATGAGGTAAAATAGTAGAATCGAGTTGCAGTTCCTCTGGGACCCATATTGGGACACATGTCAAGCCCATTTTCTAAGGGCAGAGGGGCAGAAAAATGGAAATTTTTACTTTTTTCCAAAAGTTATAAAATGTCAAAAAGTGCTCCTGTGCCCGCTTTCTAATCACATTTTTCCATGTGGAAGGATAAGATTAAAATTTGAAAGGCAAGATCAATGGTAGTCATGTGTATTTCATTTGATTTTTCCACCATTGAAGCTTTGGGATGTTTGGAGATTTATTTTTGCATCATTCTTCATCATTTTTGGTAGATTTGTGTCATTTTGGTCTCAGAAGTTCAATTGAATCAATTTGGGAGCTCAATTTGTAAATCAGGTACTTTTGAAGTGAATTTTAGCTTAGGCTTGTGTAAAAACACAAAATTCTAGATCTAGAAGTTCAAGAGTAAAATTTCGGATGGAAAAAGGATGAAGTGATGAAAGTGCATGCGTAAAAGGTGAAAAAGGTGTTGCCTCGAGAGCAAAAAATATTACCTGTCGATCCAAATGTGCAGAGCCTCTCGAAAATTATTAAAGGGGGTATTTCTCACATGACAAAATCAGAATGATTAAAAGGAGTGTCAAAATGATTGTGGCATGGCATCCTAGTCATTAGTCAAGGGTTTGAGAAACTTGATCAATTCATGATTTGTCCACCGACCAGAGGTGGGTGTGAATTTGTTAAACGTCACTTTTTGTAACAAATTAGTAGCAAGAAAAAGTCCCTCAAATATTCTTCTTTTTGGGAAAATTTTTTTGGGTGAATGAAAGGTATAAATGCAATGAGATTACTCTTGTAAATCCTCGTAGTTTGAATTCCTAAGAGAAAATTTGAGATACCCGTTAATTTCCTGTGTTAGATTTTCTATCATGTCAAGTTGGTTACAAATGTATAGCCATTGACGAGCTCTAAGATTGCTCTAGAAGCTTTCCCTGCTAATGAATTCAAGCAATTTTGAAATTAATTTGTTTCCAATCTGTAGCAATTTGTGTCTGCTTTGTTTCAGAATGTCTGCAAATAGTTTCTTTCATTCCTATTGCAATATTAAATTAAAATATTTGTGAAATCACATAGAATCTCATCCCTGTGACATTTTGATGGTATTTTCAATTTCATTTCAAGAAGAGCCTTCATTTTGGATGAGATAAACAAATTTAAAATCAATTCACTGTCATTTGTTGATAAATATTATTTGTAAGTCTTCGGGTGTACCTTAGGCGTGATTGATAAGAGACTTTGGTGTTTAATTGAGTCTTTCAATTTGAGCCTTCATGTTAGAGTCTCAAAGATTATGTGAAAACATGTTGATCTGGGCCTCCACTGAAGCACACCTTTTGGTTGAAGGAATGTCTTAACTATTATGAAGTATTCTATTGTTGAGTTGTTCATTATTGTGAAGTCCCTTCGAAGATATGGTATAATCAACTTTATCCTGCTTCATCTCCCACCAAAATCATTCAAAAACCATGAATCCACCATGAATTACCCATGTTTTCCCTGTGTATCAACAAAGGAACAAAATTTACTTGCAAAAATATGCAGAACAATCAGGATTTCTTAATGTTTTCAGTAACCTTAGCCTTGTGTTGAAAGTATCTCCATCATTTAGAAGTGACAAATCTTAAGAGTTAAATCATGGAGTATTGACCGTATTTTCCCAAGGTTCTCTTCATAGAATTTGTGCAAAAGAAAGATATCTCCATCTCCTTCATCAAACAGAGGTTACACTAAGGGTCCTCTCACCCTGGTCGAAGAGGCATGACCTAAAGTAGTGAGGACAAGTCAAATCCTCTTAAAGGTGCTATCCATCTCTCCACATATCTGATTAACAAAGGGCCAATTATATCTCATCCCCGGCTACAAAATGTCACACACTATGATCTATCTACCTCTAAGCTCCACGCCCAATCTGTGTTGCTTGCTTAGCTTGGAAGGGAGAAAAAATTTGGATACCAAAACTCGTGGCACCATTTCCAAGGACTCTTTGAAGTATTTTACAAATACAGTACATACAGACCCTGGTAATACTTCTTACACATGTTGTGTGCTAATACATTTGCTGAAACATCATTAACTATTTAGATATGTAAGAATTGTTCAAAGTTGTATGTTTTGAGTGTAATATTTCCATCTTAAACAGCTTATTGCACTAAAGTTTTATCATCATTGATAAATTTGGGTTGAAGAAGAGAAGATCTTGTAATCTTTGCATTGAGTCCAGTATTGACAAACATTTGATAGGTATTTCATAGTGCATTTTCAAAAACTAAGGTGAAAATCCTTAGTGGTGACTCCGTGCTATTTAAATTCTTAATAAATACTACTGTCTTAACATATATCAAGTAAGAGTTTTCATTAATCTCTACAAAGATGGAAGGAAGAAGATCTTTCTTCACCAAGGGAACCTAGTAGAAGGTTATTTCCAGAGTTTGGAAAGTCTAATTTAGGAGGAAGAATTTGGAAGGTTGTTGGAGATCAAGCATCAAGAAAAGAGATCTCCATTGGTGAAACTGATCGGCACATGATTGAAGATTGAAATACTTCCTCAACTGCTTCTGAATCAGGTAGTCTCTTTGTAAATCCAAATTCTCCATCTGGAGAGGGGCCTTCTTTTGTATTTGAAATATTTTCATCTCATTCTACCCCTATATTTTCCAAATATGATAGTGTCTGCCGTATGAAAAAGAGCCATTAGGGGATATTCATTTTAAAAATCACATTCCTATTCCTAACAGACCCCTCAGTCCTCATCATCTTGCAACTCATCCAAGATCACCTCCACAAAATAGCATGGCTCACCTCCACCCGCACCTCCATTTTTGTTAATACTTTTGGTCCCATCAAATTTAGAGGTATGGATATCTACCCAAATGCAGCTTCGAAGATGTAAGAAGTAGATTGCCTAATTTTCAAGGAAATAATGCAATAATGGTGATCAACACTTTAATATCTTTGTCAATATGATGGAGGAATTTGAAATAGAATTTGAGGATGTATACATTAAATTGTTTATCCATACTCTTGAAGAAGATGCAAGGGACTGGTATAAATCTCTGCTAGATAATTCCATTGACTCCTGGATAGAGATGAAGAATGCTTTTAGAATGCAGTATGGTGATAAAATAGACCCTAGGTTTCTTTAATCAAAATTTGAAAATATAAAAAAGAATCATAATAAATCAGTGCATGATTGTAATACAAGATTTAACAAAACAATGAGAAGACTTCCTGTTAATTTGAGGCCATGTGATGAATCATGTTTGATAAAGCATTCTGATGAATTTGATAAGAAAGATGCTTACTATTTGAGGGATAAGAACCCTAGGACTTTGAGGCAGGCCTTTACCATGGCTCTACAAATTGAGAACAACATTAAGGCCATTGGAAAACCTCCTAAGAGGGAGGGTGTTAAAATGATAAACCCAGAAAAACCTCAAGCAAGCAAGAGTGTGGATCTTGAGGAGGTTGTTAAAAATTTGGTAGGGGATGTCAAAGAAATCTCTTACAAACTAGCCCGAGTAGAGAAAGGAATTGGGCAGAGTTCACAAGGTCAGCAAAAGGCACAAAATCATGACAGATTTGGCAATCATCCTAGGGGTGATTAGAGGTTAGATGACAGAGGTAAAGGACCCATGGGATCTACAAATAGACATCCCCAAGCATGTGAAATTAGAATGGTGCCTGATCCTCTGATTACTGCCCGGGTTGCTATTATTGATGAAGCCAATGAGATTGATTGGTGTGATAGATGCTTTCTACCCCATCCTCCATGTGAAGTAAATCAACAACAAGAAGAAGCTAATAATGATGATGGTACTGATGATGATTTTTACATGATGGGTTTCTCTTCAAGCTCACAACAAGGAGCAACTTCAACCGAAGTGATAAGTGTTCGAACTGCTGCAAGTTTTTGGGATTGCATTCACTGGTACCACTTCTTCCTCCTCATACTTTTGAAGTAGATGTAGTGAAATATTTTGAAATACCTAATAATGACTTTGAGTATTTAAGAGCTTTAATGATAAATAAGTATGATGGAGGAATCCCTTCGGAGGAAGATAGGCAGTTATTGATGAACGTTGTTGTTGCTCAAGAAAAGGATTATAATACTAGGAGTAGAGTTGTCAAAGGAGTAGGGCCTCAAGCCAAACCTAAAACTCCATTACTTATGAGTATTCTTAAAGAGGCTCCTAAGAAAGATACATCTTCCAAAGGCCTTGCTGTCCCAAACAAGATTCATACTTCTCCTCATGCCCAAACTGTCAAGAATCCCATGCCATCTGATGAGTTTGCTAATCTCCCTTCCAATGCTTCCTTGCCAAAGAATGTTCCATATGACATTTCCCAAGTTTTGAGTCAAATCAAAGTTAGTGTTCCAATTGTTGAGTTTCTTAGGATTCTTGAGCATAAGAGAGCATTTGAGTACTTGGGATTGAAAGAAGAAAAGAGTACCCTAGGTAGAAATGTAAACATTGTAGAAACTCCTCCTCCAACCATTGCAGACCTTGAAACACCACCAACATTAGAAGAGATTGGAGAAGCACCTGAGGTTTACTTGGGGACATCTTTGGTTGAATCCCAATTAAATGTTGATCCATTTTTTACAACTTTGATCATTAAGGACAAACTGCTGCACAATTGTATGTTTGATTCCGGAGCATCATGTAATGTCATGCCTCTTGAGGTCATGAATGAGCTAGATATCAAAGTGACAATAACATATGGAAGATGCACTACCATGGAATCTAGAGAGGTGCCCATTGTTGGATGTGTGAAAGGTTTGGTGGTACAACTTGCAGCTTATCCGGGTAAGAACTTAAAACTTGATGTTGTCATTGTTGATTGCCCTACCAAATGGGGCATGTTGTTATCAAGAAAGTGGGTTGCAAGTTTTGGTGGAAGTGTTCAGATGGATATGTTTTTTCCACCATTCCAATTGAAGGTAGAATTGTAAAGTTGTATAGAGAGAATAAAATGTTGCACCTCATTAAAGATCTAAATAATGCTTCTTATGAAGTGTTATATGCTGATGTGGATGCAGATAAATTTGTGGGGTTTGCTGATGGAAGGGAGCACAAGATTGATCAGTGAAAATTTCTTGAACAAGTTGGTTTACCTTGGACCTTGTTATTTGATGGAAAATGTTCCAAGGAAATGGTGCTGACATTGTTCTGATCTCCCCAAGACAAGAAGAGTCTGTATTTTCTTTCAAACTTAATTTTGAATGCACTAATAACATTGCTGAGCATGAAGCATTGTTATTAGGTTTGAGAATTGCTTGGAAGTATTATATTAAATATATCATTGTCAAAGGAGACTCAGAACTGATTTTCAAACAAATTAGAAAACTGTATGCTACTAAAAATTAGAGAATGAAACAATACAAGCATGTAGTTTGGGATTTGATTGAAATGTTTGACTCATTTAATATTGTGCATCATGATAGAAAGTTCAATGTTGTTGCAGACCAACTAGCAATCTGGGGATCTTGGTTTGATGTTTGTTCACTGTCCCCTAATTGTGAATATAATGTTGAAGTACTAACAAGGCCATCTATCCCTAACAACTTAAAAAATTGGAAAGTATTTGATGATGATGCCTAGGTGAAATGGTTTCTACAAAACAAAGGGGAGTTTGCTGATCAGTGTATTGATTGGGAGCCAATGGTGTGTGTAGTAGAAAGAAAATAAATTTTGTTTGGAAAAGAAATCATCCAATTGAAAACTAATACCATTCCTAGAGGGTTGGTTGCTCTTGAATAAAACTTTGATAATGCTGATTGCATTATTAATAGACATATAAAAACCTCAAGGGATGTTGAAGAGCATGACCTTGACACAAAGGAGAAACCAAGGAAGATCTGGTTGGGAAGCAATCTAAGCAAGGAAGAAAAATAGTCCTATGTCCAATTGTTGAAGAAATATCAAGATTGTTTGGCTTGGTCTTATTTTGAGCTGAAAGCATACAGAGAGGATTTGTTTCAGCATGAAATTCCTCTTGAAACAAATGTAAAACCATTCAGACAAAAGCATAGGCCAATTAATCCACTCCTCTCCATGAAGATGCAAGAAGAATTGAAGAAGCTAAGGGATGGAGGGATTATTCAGCCAACAAGGTATTCTTCTTGGGTTGCGAACTTAGTGCCGATTAGAAAAAAGAATGGTGATATCAGGCTATGCATGGATTTTAGAATTCTAAATAGAGCATCAATGGAAGATAATTATCCTCTTCCAAACATGGAAAATATGCTGCGCTTAGTGACTAGATCTCGAGTTGCTTTCTACATTGGATGGTTTCTCTGGCTATAATTAAGTTGTTTTAAAGGAATCGAAAGAATTAAGATTTCCTTTACCACTCCTTTGGAGACATATGCCTATGTTAGAATTCCTTTTGGTCTAATGAATGCTAGAGAAAAATTTCAAAGGGAAATGGATGTGGCTTTTGCTGGTTACGTTAATGATTTCATTACTGTTTATCAAGATGATGTAACTGTGAATTCAAGGAAGAGAAATGATCACTTGTAACACTTAGAAAAGATGATGATTAGATGCAGAGAATTTGGTATCTCTTTGAATCCAAAGAAGTGCCATTTTGGAGTGCAAAGGCCAAGTTGCTTGGTCACATTGTATCAAAGGATGGTGTCATGATTGATCCCGAAAGGGTAGAGGCTATCAACAAGGTTCCAATTCCAAGAACCAAGAAGGGAATCCAATCCTTCTTTGGGAAAATCAATTTCATTAGAAGATTTGTGTCTAACTTTGCTGAGTTGACTCTCCCCATCACTTGCATGTTAAAGAAAGACTAGATTATCAAGTGGGAAGAAGTATCCATTCAAGATTTTGATGGGATCAAAGAAGCACTAAAGCATGCCCCTATTTTGGTAGCCCCAAATTACAAGAATCCTTTTCAAGTGTTTTCTTTTTCTTTAGAAAACACCATTGCATCTGTTTTGTTACAAAAGGATGATGAAGGGGTTGAGAGACCAATTGCCTTTTTCAGTAAGGCATTGCAGGGAGCTGAGTTGAAATACACCATCATGGAGAAGCAAGCATTTTCCTTGGTGAAAGCAACAAAGGTTTTCGACCCTACATCTTGAGTTCTAAATTTTTGCTTATGTTCCCCAAACAATGGTGAAAGACATCTTATCATAGATGGAGGTCTCAAGAAAAAGATGCAGATGGGTGAACAAGTTGTAGGATTATGACATGGATATCCAAACCATGAAATTGGTAAGAGGTTTGGGCCTAACAAAGCTTATGGCTGAGAGCAACCTGCAAACTATTGAGGTGAATGAAGTAGAAGGAGAAAGGGTGGATGTCCTTGAAAATTTGGTAAATTCTGAATGGTACAAAGATATAATCTTTTATCTCAGACATCTGTGCTATCTTGAATATCTGAGTAAAAATAAAAAAAGAGCTCTTAAGTTAGCCTTTCAAAAGTATGTCATTACTGATTTTGGGTTAGCTTGAAAGAACCCCGAGGGAGTGCTCTTGAGATGTATTACTTAAAATGAGGCCCCCAAAATAATTGCTGATCTCCATGGAGGGGTCTATGGGGGACATTTTGCTGGAAGAGTTACAACACATAAAATTTTGAGGGCTGGTTATTGGTGGCCAACTCTCTTCAAGGATGCAACTCTATTGGTGAGGAAATGTGAAAGTTGCCAACGTTTTTTTAGAAGAATAAAAGCTTCAAGCTCCCTTCCTTTGCAGCATGTGTCAGTTGAAGCCCAATTCAGACAATGGGGAATGGATTTCATAGAGGAAATTTATGATCCTTCCAAAGTGCTGGTCATAAATGGATTCTTAAAGCCACTAATTATTTCACTAAGTGGGTAAAAGCAATCCCCACCAAGAAGGTAACACACCAAGTTATCATTGGACTTCATGCTGAATCAAATCATATGTAGATTTGGAGTGCCAGCTAAAATTGTTGCTAATAATGCCATGAGTTTTAGAGCAAAACCTTTGGTGGCAATGTGCAAAGAATATTATATCAATTTGACATATGTTTCTAACTATAATCCACAAGGAAATGAACAAGCTGAGTCTAGTAATAAAAACTTGTTGAAGATCATTAGAAGAACGTTGGAGCTAAAAAAAGGAAGTGGGGTGAGCAACTAAAGTTTGTTGTTTGGGCTGACAAAATCACTGTCAAAAGAGCTACTGGAAAAATCCCATTTGAATTGGTATATGGAACTCAATCTTTGCTGCCCCTCCATTTGCAATTGTCTTCATTTCAGTTTGTTCAATAGATTGAAGACCAATAAGTTAGTCCATATGATGCTTGAATCAATCAGATTATTGAGTTGGATGAAGAAAGAAGGGTACCCATCAGATATGTGAAGTTCAGAGAAAAGTTGAAGAAGCTATTTGAAAAAAAAGGTGGCTCCTAGAGCTTTCAGCATTGGGGATCTTGTGTTTTTATGGGATAACAGGCATGAAGATAAGGGAAAGCATGGCAAATTTGATGCATTGTGGATGAGCCCTTATTTAATTGATATTTAAATTGGTGAAAATACCTTCTTCCTAAAAGACTTAGATGGGGAACTAATTGAATTTCCTATTAATGGCATGCATTTGAAGCATTTCCTTGATTGATTTCTTAGAATCAAGGTATACTCCATTTGTATAGTGTATAGTTCTTTGTTCTCATCTAGCTTTTGTGTTTTGTTCATTCTGGTCCTTGGTGACCTAGTTTTGCTTGGTTTCTCGGTTCATTTTTGGAGGATGGTTGTGGTTGTTCTGCTCTACTAGCTTATCCTTTGACTCCGTTTCCCAATGGTCTATTTTTGGCACTTGGTCTACTATTTGTTCTTGTGGAACTCACAGGGAGTGCCCATCCCCGAGTCAAAGCCGATGTTGGTGCTCAAACTAGTCTTGCATTGTTTGTCATTGAATTTCCTTAGTTTACAGGCCTCTGTCATGTTTTCTGTCTCCCCGTGTTGGTGCTTGAATACTATGTCCTCCATTTGGTTGCCATGATCAATCCCTTCCTGGGTCAAGGATCACTTAAGGGTCCAGAATTTGTTTTTCGTTTCTCTGTCCATCTGAGGGAGTCTGTAAATTGGGCGTAAAACTCAAGTTGCTCTTCTCTTTCCATTTTCCGTAGTCAAGTATTGTTTTCCCTGTCATTTTTGTCCCAAATACCCTAGGAAATGTGATTGGATATAGTTTGGAGGATCATGTTTGAACCTTATAACATTTCCAAATTCTCTGCCCTTGAAGAAAAATTCATCTCCGGGCTCAAATGCTAGTTTTCCTACATTTTTACGGTTTGATGGGTGTGTTTTTCCCATCAAATTTACATCTCTACATCAGTGGAAATGTGGCCATTTTTGGTAGGATGCAGCTTAGCAGGGCACTCTAAAAAATTTGTGGCTTGTCTCAACCAAAAATTTGTTTACGTGGAGGAATGATGCTCATTTAAAAATTCACCTTTTGGTTTGGCCTTGGAGTTGCGCCAGGATTTCGTTGCTTTTCCCAAACTTAGACAAATTTTTCATGCAACTGGTACAATTTTTGGTAGGCCATGGACACGTGGTGGGTTGGTGCTCATTTGAGGATCCACCTCAGGGTCCCACCTTAACAATTGTGACAGGGGGACATGTGGAGGTTTCCGCCGGCTCCGCTTTGTACTTAAACTTTTCAAGCAACTTCCTAAAGGGCCTGGGACACGTGGAGGGACCACACATGTTTGGGGTCTCTACTTTTGGGGACCAAAATACGCCATCAAGACACGTGGCAGGTGAGGAGATGGAAAAACAAAGCTTCGGGTTATTTAAGGTTTTTGCCTTTTGTAAAAGGGGATAAAATTGTAAGTTGAAGCGGAGGTCCACCTTTTGGAACTCACATAAGAAGCTAAAGGCGAAAGGGTGGAGTCATGGGGGAAAATTTGGAAAAATTTAATTTTTCCAAAAATGAGGTAAAATAGTATAATCGAGCCATGGTTCCTCTGGGACCCACATTGGGACACGTGTCAAGCCCATTTTCTAAGGGCGGAGGGGCAGAGAAAATGTCAAAATTTTACTTTTTCCAAAAGTTATAAAATGTCAAAAAGTGCTCCCAGGCCCGTTTCCAATCACATTTTTCCATGTGGAAGGCTCAGATTAAAAGTTGAAAGGTAAGATCAATGGTAGTTGATGCATTTCATTTGATTTTTCCACCATTGAAGCTCCAGGATGTTTGGAGATGCATTTTTGCATCATTCTTCATCAATTTTTTGGCAAATTTGTGTCGTTTTGGTCTACAAAGTTCAATTAAATCAATTTGGGAGCTCAATTTGTAAATCTAAGGTACTTTTGAAGTGGATTTTTGCTCGGGATCATGTAAAAATGCAAAATGCCAGATCCAAAAGTTGCAGAGTAAAATTTCGGAGGGAAAAAGGATGAAGTGATGAAAGTGCAGCACAAAAGGTGAAAAAGGTGTTGCCTCGAGAGTAAAAAAAAGATTACCTGTCAGATCCAACTATGCAGAGCCTCCAGAAAATGATTAAAAGGGGGATTTCTCACATGATAGAATCAGAATGATTAAAAGGAGTGTCAAAATGGTTATGGCATGACATCCTAGTCATTAGTCGAGGGTCTGAGAAATGTGATCAATTCATGATTTGTCTACTTGGCAGATGCGGGTGTGAATTTGTTAAACGTCACTTTCTGTAACAAATTAGTAGCAAGTAAATGTCCGTCTAATATTATTTTTTTGGGGACAAACTTTGGGGTGAATGAAAGGTATAAATGCAATGAGATTACTCTTAAGAAATGGTCGAGAGTTTGAATTCCTAAGAAAAAATTTGAGAAAGCCTTATTCTAAGAAGCATGTCTGAGATACCTGGTTAATTTCCTTTGTGTTAGATTTTCTATCATGTCAAGTTGGTTACATATGTATAGCCATTGACGAGCACTGAGATTTATCTGGAAGCTTTCCCTTGCTAATGAATTTAAGAAAATTTGAAATTAATTTATGTCCAATCTCTAGCAATTTGTGTCTGATTTGTTTCAGAATGTCTGCAAATAGTTTCTTTAATTCCTATTGCAATATTAAATTAAAATATTTGTGAAATCACACAGATCTCTTACCTATGACATTTTGATGGTATTTACAATTTCATTTTAAGAAGAGCCTTCATCTTGGATGAGATAAACAAATTTAAAATCAATTCAGCATCATTTGTTGATAAATATGTTCTGTAAGTCTTTGAGTGTACCTTAGGCATGATTGATCACAGACTTTGGTGTTTAATTGAGTCTTTCAATTCAAGCCTTCATGTTAGAGTTTGAAAGATTATGTGAAAAAATGCTGATCTGGGCCTCCATTGAAGCACACCTTCTAGTTGAAGGAACATCTTAACTATTTTGAAGTATTCTGTTGTTGAGTTGTTCATTGTTGTGAAGTCCCTTCGAAGATCTGGTATAATCAACTTTATCCTACTTCATCTCCCACCAAAATCATTCAAAAACCATGAATCCACCCTGAATTACCCCTATTTTCCTGTGTATCAACAAAGGAACAAAATCTACTTGCAAAAATATGCAGAACAATCAGGATTTCTTAATGTCTTTAGTAACCTTAGCCTTGTGTTGAAAGTATCTCCATCGTTTAGAAGTGACAACTCTTAAGAGTTAAATCATGGAGTATTGACCGTATTTTCCCAAGGTTCTCTTCATAGAATTTGTGAAAAAGAAGGATATCTCCATCTCCTTCATCAAACAGAGGTTACATTAAGGGTCCTCTCACCCTGGTCAAGAGGCATGGCCTAAAGTAGTGAGGACAGGTCAAATCCTCTTAAAGGTGCTATCCATCTCTCCACAAATCTAAGTAACAAAGGGCCAGTTAGATCTCATCCCCGGCTACAAAACGACACACACTATGATCTATCTACCTCTAAGCTCCATGTCCAATCTGTGTTGCTGCTCGGCTTGAAAGGGAGAACAAATTTGGATACCAACAAAACCCACTAAAAATTTGTAATATATTACTCAATCCAAAAGACTTGTATGAATATTAGACGTCACACAAGATTTGTTTAGTGAAGCACCCACTTCACAAGGAGAACCTACCCTTATTTAGTGTAACACCCAATATACAAGGAGGATACGACCCTATAAGGTGATTAAGAATCCACTCAATCACTTGATAATGAAGACTACTTAAGTATTGTTGTACCTACAATAGATTGTGATCACACGTTCAACTCCTCTCACTCAAAACCTTTATAATTTTTTTTTATCCTTCTTCACTCTAACCTTCACCTTCTCATGCTAATTAGATCTAATGAAATTGAAAACTTACTACTATAATATTCTCAAACCTTCATACCTTATTTCATCTCTGTCTGGAATCCCTCATACCTTTTTTCATACTCCCCTCTAGCTTGCACACGCAGTTCTATCCACTCCACTAGCTCAAATGAGAAAATACATTCACTTTATATACATGAATAAACTCATAAAAACGTCTAGGTTGGATATGACCATTAAGGTAGGTCATACAAACAAGAAAACACACCTAAAAACTCATATAAATTCACATGAAAGTACTATAGAGGTCAACATCAAAACAAGACACTTAACATGCACAACTAGGCCTAAATGACTAGTTTCATCTCCACCAAGTGTAATATGGACTACGAGTCCACACTCCATCATATTAAAGACTTAAAATTATCCATGCATATCAAGGAATTCCTACCAACACCTCATACAAGTTTATAAACCTCTGCACAATCTATTGTCTTCATGATACCATCAACTAGGACTGCGTTCTACTCAATTTGGGCACCTCCAACAAATCAAGATTCAAATATGAATACATATATTATACAAATCACCTCAACCATGGAATGAAACCACTCATTGGAAATACAATAATCCGAGTAACATCATAAAACACTTTATACTTCATGAATCAGCCCATAGATTCATCAAAACAACTCTATCCTTCAAGCTACTTGATCTGCCTAAACCAATATTGGAAGAAAGACCTTGTCACACACTGTGAGTACACTATAAAGACATATAAATTTATGTAATAGGTTTAAATTTAACTCCTCATCACTATATAATAGCTATCTAGCATGAATCAATCCAATATATTGGTCTTCCGGACCAATTTCACTAAAAAACCATCATTCTCCTTAACCCTATCAAGTAGGTTAGCTTGTGACCTCAACTTTGCAAAAAATTATGAATTTTAGACCTCAACCAAATAATTAATCATGTCACATTGGATGTTTAAAAAACCCTCATAGTCATTAGAAACTTCCTCTTAGGCCATACAGAGCAAGAACCTCCTTTCACCATGACTTGCTAAAAACTACCTATTAGGCCTAAAAACTAGTCTTCACTTTTAGACCTGTATAGACCTCTAAATTGCTTCAACAAGATTTAAAATAACCTCAAACATAAATTATATCTTACCATATAATTAGAACATAAATTTAGACCATAGGTCAAATGGAAAACTTGAGAGTAAAAAAATGTTCCTGAAAACATGCATATTTGAGTGGGCTCCACCTACAGTCAAAACTCCTAATCATGACCATATGAAATATGGGAGAGTAATTTCCATCCTCAAATCATCAAATTTGATGATCTAACTCATTTTTATCTCACACCACAAATTTTCCCTCGCCACTCCTGAAATAGGGTTTAGGTATGGTTTTCAACCTCCTTGGCTTCTTAGCAATCGTTCATAAAGAAAATGGCCACATTTGATCTCATTCTAACTCTAAAAATTTTCATGTGCCAACCAACACAAAATATCTCATGTTGAGCTAGGAAACTCACCTTCTTGAGCTCGGTAGGACTCAAATCATCATATCTTGCAATATTTTCATCATACAAACCTGAAACTTTTCCTACAACTCTAGTAAAACCTCTCTCAAATTCCCTAAAGCTCATCGGATCATACATATATATATGCATATTCTCAACCACCATGACTTGCCTAGCTAGGTCATAGAATTAGGTCTAGTTTAAACCTAAACATAGTAGATAAATACCATACCTTAGCTATAAAACTCTTCAAAAGGCCCTAACATCCTTGACAAAACATGTATCACACATCTACATGCCATCATGGTCCCACACACCTCTATAACTGATCTTCATACTCCATTAGGCCACCAAACACCTAAACTAGGTCTAGATGAAGACCTACAAACCATGCTCACAATTTGCAATCACTTTTTGAGACCTATATGAGTGTCTCAATACAATCCAAACATTCTCTCCATGCCTCTACAATGATTCAAAAGCCTACATGTATATCTACCCTTCATATGCCATTACCTATGCTGACTAGACCTCCCCGATTAGGCCTACTTGGCCAAACAACTCTCACCATTTCCACTCTTGTACTCATGTCACACCTTGTCCACCATGAAACCATCACTACAAACTTCCTCTTATACTCCTTGTAATCCTCCTTTGTCATTAATACCTATTATACCTTTTACATCAATGAAAAAAAAATACACATGCCAACAATCCCCCTTTGTCATTAATGGAAAAAAACCTAATACTTCTCCCCCTTTTTACATTAATGACAAAGCACATACCTGTAGCACATAGTCTCCAACTTAAGATGCATATTAGGAACATATCTTGGTTGGAAACATCAGCCAAAAACATCAAACCTTCTCAATATCCTTTTACCCATTTTCTTGACACTATTTTGGCTTCATCATGTCATGAGAGCACTTTGTAGCCCCCACGGGAAGAAGCATATCATAACACACACAAAATTACATACCTGATTATGAGTATCACATCATGTTTTACTCCTCCTTACACCTATCTCATTTGAAGACACCCACATACAAACCTGATCTTTCTATATACAAATTAGTCACATCTTTTAGGACCAAGATCCCTAAAGCATCCCTTCAGACCAATCTTGTCAAATTTCTCCTTGCTACAGGAGCATACTAAACATATGAAACACTTACTAATTTATCCCCTAACATCATACCATGATCCTCTAACTGCCTATGCAAACAAAAGAGCACATACCTTGAGCAATTTCCATGAATATGTGTCATGTCGAATGCCACAGCTTGAAGCAACTTTTCGGTGATCTCTTCCTTTTTTTCTTGAAATCACAGTATGCAAGATCTTATGACAATTCTCCCCTTGTAACTATACTTCTATGACTCCATTTCAGATCTTCAAACTTCCACTTTTGCCTTAAAAATCACAACTATGGCTCATAAACATCATCTTATAGTTTCATGTCACTCCATAGCTCCCCCAGGATGATAAACGTGCTTCAAGATTCTTCAAGATACATCAAATATTTGTGTCACTAATTCCTTCAAATCATCAGTTTGTTACTTTCCAAATTTTTTTAGACCATCAAATTTCATGCTTCTATATGAAATTGTTAGACCTATTTCCTTTAACCACATTTATTGAAAAAGTCTTCAAATATTCTCAAAATTGATTGTCTTATTTTCACAATGACTTCATACTTAGATCAATAACATACCAAGCACTTTGTGGATGGACTTCCCGAGATGATGCATCCTTCATCCTAACACCAAATAACTTGATAGTATCAAGAGATTACCTTTGTATAACAGCTACAAACCTTGAACAATAATTTCCTTATTAAATTGACATGTATTTTTCTTGATGACCAATCACTACCTCATATTTACTTGAGACCACTTTGTAAACCCAAAATACCCCATTTATGCTTCACTTTCTCCTTCACATATCTATCACAACCTTATTAGCACCTTTTAGCAACATAAAACACATATATGGATCATAATGGTAATAAACCTCCAATATTATCACATCACCCATGAATGGAACTAACATAGATCATGAACTTATTTTTATTGACCCAAACTCGAAATTTACCTTTTTGAACTAAGAACCAAACATACATAATTCAATGTTCATATATTGCAACGCTTCTCTTAAGACCAAACCATGTACTTATAAAAACTCACAAGAATAGAAATTCTTGACAATATTACTAACTCCTCCTAGAATATACTTTACTTTACAAATACTAGAGACCCCCGAATTTATACAAAAATAAGCCTTTTTGACTTTTCATGATTATCAAACAAACTATACCATGACCTTTTGAATAGATACAACAAGACCACTTTGATTTACTTAGACACTTTTGAATGAAAAACACATACCAACTAGGGAAATTGTATTATCATGACAAGACTTTATAACATTTGAATTCTTCATACTTAACCAATAGAAATACCTTTGATAGATCACCAACCTTAGGAACCTTTGCACAATAGAATCCTTATATTAATATACCTATCATATCATGATTCAACATATAAGAAGATGACTCCATGAAGCCTAATGGAGGCACTCTATACACCTGGTTACATCTAATAATGCAAAACATCCATGTCCTCATGGGACATGGCATCAAATTTGATCTTCCATTCTCTTAGTTGCCGCACCTTTGTTTCTCTATCCACCCGATAGTCTTCTCGAGAAGAAAACAATAATTCTTGGGGTTCTTCAATAAAAAGGATTCTATTAACATTAGACTCATCATCACCGGAGAATTTTTTTAGGATTCTTAATAGGGGTAGAATTAAGTTCTTCTTTTACTTTCTCAACATGATCAAACCTGACATCTTCCTTCCTCTTATAGTTGTCTTTTCTCCATCTACAATATCTTGAAATATGCCCAACTTTATTACAATTAAAACAAATAATAGGATGCTTACCCAGAAGCTCCATCTCTCAAACTTAATCTAGGTAGACTCGATATCGGTACCTAGCAATATGACCAAAATGATTGCAGTTATAACACACAACCTCATTCTTATCTTCATTTCTCTAACTCTGTCTTGGTGATTCATGAAGAAAATACCTAGCTATATGACCCTTCTCGTGGTAGTTATAGCAAGTAATCTTCTTTGACTAGTCATCTATACTATCTCTCCATGGATGATCATATTTGATTGTCTTCATTCTACATTCCTTAGCTCTATGACAAAAACTGTTACATGAATAACAATAACCATTGAAAGTTCTTTCATACCTTGATACATTGGGATGTCTTGCTGACCTTGAATTCATATTGTTCTTCATCTGATCATATATTGAACCAGAAGTCTCCTTGCTTGAAACAACATCATATTTCATGACCTCTTTTCCCTTAAGGTTCTCCTTGGCTTTAATAGGTCCTTGACTTGGCTCATAATAGTTCTCATCCTTATTTTATTCTTCTTTGAAACCCAAACAAGTTTTAACACTGGAGGGTCTTTGACATCTCAAAAAATCATCAAGTTTATTAGTAATTTTCTCAAAATTTTCATAGGTCTTTAGATTATTAGTAGATAGATCTAGGTATTCCATTAGGGATTCCATATCCTTACCGAAATTGATGTAATCATTCTCCTTATCCTTGAGACTAGTAGTGAGAATACCAATATGAATTTTCAACTGAGCCTATACCTTTTATTTGGATTTACGCTCCTTAAGAGTTGCCTTCAACCTTTGGATCTCATTCCTTTTGAGTTCTAGGAATTCTATGACACTAATAAGTTTAGCTTCAAGAGAGAAAACTTCATTTTATTTATTTGAAACATTTCTACCTACCCGATTAATGTATTTTGTACTACTAAAAACATCATCTTCACTAACACTAGAAGGATCTGCTATCTTGTTCATACAAGTACTCCAACTTGTCCCATAAAGCCTTTGATGAATAAAAATATATTACCATGGCATACAAAGATTCCTCCAATCCAATTACAATGGTATATTTAGCCATTTCATCCAAGGGTTATGATGAATTAGTGTAACCAATATCAACATCATACCCAAGAGAACTTAGGTATACTTTCATCCTAAATTTCCAAAAGGCATAATCAGTTCCATTGAACATAAGACCTTGATGTGACAAGATCTCTTCTTCCATTTGATCAACAAACTTGTGATTCAAGAGAATCTCCCTCAATTAGTTTAAAATTTATTCACAAAGACCTTTCTCTAATACCAATTATTGGAAGAAAAATACTGAGAGGGGGGTGAATAAGTCTTACAAACTTTTAAATTCATTTACCTTAACTTGCATATATCATTGAGAGCATACATTCAACATAAAATATGAGTGTGAGATTATTATTTATCTTTAGCAATCATAAAGTAACATATCATCCATTCACACATGCATTAAAAATAATAACATAAGGACACCGTATATAATGTGGGAAAACCTTAAAGCAAAGAAAACCCACTTTGAAACTTTTGAATACATCACTCATTCCAAAAGACTTACATAAATATTACACATCACACAAAATTTATTTAGTGAAGCACCAACTTATAAAAAAGAACCCACCTAAATTTAGTATAACATAAACTATACAAGGAGGATACCACCCCCTAAGGTGATCAAGAGCCCACTCAACCACCTGATAATTAAGACCGCTTAAGTATTGTTACACCTATAATAATTGTGATCACAATTTCAACTCCTCTCACTCAAAACCTTTCTCAAACACACTTTCTCCTTCTTCACTCTAACATTCACCTTATATTGATGATTAGGTCTAATGACCTTGAACAATTTTCCCTCTACTCTTATCAAACATTCATACTTTCCTTCATCTCTATCTTGAAACCCTCATACCTCTTTCACACTCCCCTCTAGCTTGCTTAGACTTCTATCCACTCCACTTTTTCAAATGAGCAAATACATTCACTTTATATACATGAATCAACTCCTAAAAACCTATAGGTAAGCCATGACCATTAAGGTCAGTCATAAAAAAATAAAACACACCTACACACTCATATAAATTCACATGAAAGGACCATATAGGTCAGCATTAGACTAAGACACTCAACATGCACAACTAGGCCTAAATGACTAGTTTCATCTCCATCGATTGCAATATGGAATGCAAGGAAAATTCCATAATATTAAATACTTGAAAATATCCATGAATTTAAGGGAAAACCTACCAATACCTACTATATTATTAGGAACCTTTGCACCATCCATTCTCTTCATGACACCATCAATTAGGACTGTGTCCTACTCAATCTGGGCACCTCTAACAGACCAATATTCAAAGATGAAGATATAGATTAACCTAAAACATGGCATGAAACCACTAATTTAAAATAAAATTACCCAAAGGAACATAAAAAAACAATTTATAATTCATGACTCATCCCATAGAGTCATCAAAACAACTTTTTCCTTCAAGCTACTTGATCTTCCTAGAAAAGAGTCTTGAAGCAAGACCTTCTCACACCTGTGATGACACTTTCAAGACATATAAATGCATGGAATAGTTTAAAATTAAACCCTAATCACTCTCAAATATCTATAAATAATGAATAAAGCAAATATATTGGTATTCTAGACCAATTTCACCAAAGAATCATCACTTCCTTAACCTGTCAAGCGAGTCAACTTGTGACCTCAACCTTGCCAAAAATTTGAATTGTAGAGCTAAACCAAAACATGAATCATGTAATATTAAATGTGTAAAACACCCTAATATTCATTAGACAATTCCTCTTAGGCCATACATGCCCAAGAACATCCTTTCACCATGACTGCTAAAAACTACCTTTTAAGCCTAAAACCGGTCTTCACTTTTGGACATGTGCGAGACATCCAAATGGATTAAAAATATCTAAAATCACTTCACACATATATAATAGATTCAAAAATACTCATAAAATCAATTTATATTATAGGTCAAATGGAAAACCTGATTTAAAAATAGAATTTCCGAGAACATGCATATTTGAGTGGGCTATGTTATCCATTTTTACCCCTGGTAAAAATGGACAACTTGAGAAAAATGGACTTGAGTAGTTGATGGGTTTTAGTGATGAATCTGGAAGAAAACAAGTATATTTCATGATCTTGGGCACTTGGAATTATTTCAATAACTTTACATCTTCTCCCTAGGCTTCAGGATCCAACATTCAACTAAGGAATTGCAATAGATGGATTGAAATGGTAAAATTGATTTTTGGGCACTTTACAAAGAAAATTTTCTAATTCCCCATACTTGTAAGTGTTTATTTATTCCATTTTTATCCCAATTAACCCCATAAAAATATTATTTTCATGATTCCAATGTGAAGATGAGGTCAAGATCTTTCCAGAAAGTCTAAGATCTCGAAAAACAAAGCATTTGGTCAAAAGTTATGGTCCATTATTGCTTTCCTTTGTAAGTGGTGAATTGGAACTACTTTACTTATTTTAAGTAAAGCCATATGAAATCAACATAGGTATGGGGAGAAAAGTGGTTAATTGAAACTGCTTTACTTATTTTGAGTAAAGCAATAAAGTAAAGTGAAATCACCACAGTGCGGGAGAAAAGTAAAGCAAAGTGGTGAATTGAAACTACTTTACTTATTTTGAGTAAAGTAGTAAAGTAAAGTGAAATCACCATAGGTATGGGAGAAAAGTAAAGAAAAGTGGTGAATTGAAACTATTTTACTTATTTTGAGTAAATCAGTAAAGCAATTGGAAAAGTACGATGGAAAAAGTAGTAGTAAGGAGTTGAATTGCCACAATGAATGGGAGAAATTCACAGAACTTCAAACAACTATAAATTTATACTCGGAGGTCCGTTTCACAGGTTCTTGTAATTTTTGGAAAGGTATCAGAGCCCTATATGCACTAGAAACATAAAATTTCAAATTTGGTTAAGGAAATATACCCAAAAATTGCATTAATTCTTCTACACGCTCCAATGCACTGTTACCATCAAATCGCCGCCATTAATGAGGTATGAAGGTCAATTTATTTTACTGCAAACAAGAGTACAAGGAGAATTTACAAGTCACCCATGCTTCCTTCACATCAATTATTGTCATTTTTGGAAATTGGAGGCATGCATTTGGGGTTTTTAAGTTTCTCTCTTTTCTCTCCAAATTGTTATAAATTGTAAAGGGGATGCACTGTAAAGGTTGGTTATTTTTCTCTCCATCCTCCCCTCTTTTGGGGATTCAAGCCATCATACTTGTAGAATGTAATGGATTCTTTCCTTTCCCTACATGTAATGCACTATGCATATTTCAAGGAGCAATAAATTTTTGTTCTATGTTAAATCTTCTAACCTCTGCATGATTTTATTATTCTATCTTACCTCTCACTGCAAACCAAGTGTTTTGTGAAAATATATTGTTTCATTGCAGGATTTGGTGTTTTTGCTTATATAGGAATTGTGGATTGAATGTGGTCTAGTATCTAGTATAGGACCACCCTCTTTAGGCTCATTCCTTTAATTATTTTGCAGGTTGGGAATATTGACTAGCAAATCCTTTTCTTGGTGTATCACCGCTCTTAGTGTAGATTTTATTTCATGCAAGTTTCTCTCTCTCAGTCTCTTTGGAATGTTAGGATAGATTTAGTTAGTTGCTTTTCTTTCATTATGATTAGTTGTGGTAGGTAGGATTAGGAAAGGATCCGAACTTCTCTAGAGAGTTATCTCAAGCCCGCAAGTCCCACAACTTGAGGGATAGCTCCATGTTATATAGATTACACCGAATGATCCATTCACATTCCACCATTCGGGGGTGCTTTGTAATTTTATGATAAAAGTTCTGGCATGCCCGACAAGACAACATAAGAGTTATAATTTCATCTTTAAGAGGTGTTCCATATTAAGCAAAAATCATTTGCCACCTTGCAAATCAATCATCGATTGATAACAATTTTGGCATGCTCGGTGGGACATCACAAAAGTCAAAATCTTTAGCTGGAGTATAGTTGAAGAATTTCCATTTTTCTAAGTTGATGTGTTCTTGAAAAATAATTTGTAATTTTGGAAACCTTACTACAAAGAGAAGTTGAAGTAATGAGGTCCTAGATCACCTGCAGAGATAAGGAGAACTAATCGGTGATCTCATGTTGCATCACTATAAGTAATGAGTAGTCAAAACAATGCAGGAAACAGAGTAAGTAATTGAAATTGAAATCACCGATAAGAAAGGAAAAGAGAAGTAACTAATTTCAAGTTGTGTATTACTTAAGGTTGAAAGTCTTTACTTTAATTATGTAAAAATTAAGTCAAGTTACTCAAAGTAAAAGACTTAAGTAATTGCACTGCTTGAGTTGCATTGCTTGAAATCAAGTCAAAAATGGAAAAGACTTATTTTAAGTTGTGAAAATAAAATACTTTACTTCACCCAAGTTAGAAGACTTAAGTAGTTACACCTCCAAGTTACACTACTTCAAGTTGTTGCATTACTTCAATTTAAAGACTTAAGTAGTTACACCTTCAAGTTGCACTACTTTAAGTAAAGTCATTGCTCCAAGTCAAAAGAATTAATTAAGTGCATATCAAATCAACACAAAAAGGGAAGTAAATAAATTTCAAAAGAATGATAGACTAAGGGAAGTAAAGCAGGTTACAAAGACTAATTAACAAAGGAAGTAATACGGTTTCTAAATAGAGCAGAAAGGAGGTAAGTAATCAAGGTTCAAAATACCGATGAACTAAGGGAAAGTAATGTAGGTCAAGATCACTGATAAGAGCAACAAGAGGAAGAAGTAAGTTGTATTACTTCAAGATGATTACTTCAAGAAAGTTGATTACTTCAAGTTGAAGACTTATTTCAAGTTGCAACAGATTGAAAGCTTAAGCAATCAAGGCTCCAAAACCCAACACATATGGTGACTCCATTGATCCAAGAAACCCATTCTCTAAGTTGCATACCTTCCTTCCATCCATTTCCATCCATTTTATTTCCATATATTTCACTTTCTTCCATTCCATGAAGTTGTGCAGTCATGAATTCATTCCCTGTATGGAATTCACACTTGCAACAACAATACAATCCACCTCCAATGCATTTCTCAACTCCTCCAAATTAATTTTATGATCAAATTTAGGATCACTATGCCTATCCCTGTGAGCAATATCAAAATCATTCGGCTATGGAGCCTATCAAGAAGAGGGATATGCATATGGTGATAGCAATTATGTGGAGAACACTGATTTGTAGAAGAAAATCCTAAGCATGGAGGAAGGTATGGTGTAGTCAAGGGCTACAAATCAAATAAAAGCATTCAGGATTGGCTTCAGGGCACCTTGTCCATGGGTGGGCCCTTTTCCAAGACATTACAACCTTCAACAATAGCTTGACTTCATGGTTGAAATGCTACCACAACTTACAAAATGGGCCAAGGAGATAGAATCTTATGAGCTTGATGCAAGACAACCTTATCAATGGGTAAGTCCACCACTAGCTCCTAGTTCTTATTTTTCCCTTCCTCAATCTACATCATTTCAGCAGTGTCATGATTCAAACTTGCTACATCCTACCCCTAGTGTGGAATCCATTTCGTGTCTTCTACTCTATCACCTCAACTTAATTTTTCCACCATTTTCCCTTCTAAGAAACCATCCCCTCCACAGAAACAAAAGTTGTGCCTCTCCCACCACCTCAAACAATAAGAAAAATAATTGAACCCCAACCCACCCCTCCTCTTGTAGTCCTAAACCCATGTTGGGAGGACCAAAATAAAAAAATCAGTAGATGAGAGGAGGAACAGGAAGATCTTAACAAAGAAGAATTGGCAAAAAAACTTGAAAGAGTGGGCTGCAAGTTCAATATCAAGTAGATGCCATTAATGGTTAAGCCTCTAGTGAAGGTTGAGAGTCAAGAGAAAGAGGTGAAGACTGATTTTGTAGTAGTAGTAGAGCATGATCAAGAAAGTGATGATCAACAATCCATTTTCTTAGAGTCCGGTGTTCATAATAGCACTATATTTGTAGCAGTTGTTGATCCACCACCACCGCCAAATCGCTTAGGGAGAAAGAGAAAGAATCAGATCCAAATCAAAAGGAAGAGGAGAATGCAAAGGAGAACAAATCAGATTTGGAGACATTGAATGAGGATGACATCATTGAGATATTTTTTCTTTCATTTGGAGAATATGATTTGGTTGATGAGTCCACGATGGAGGAGAACATCTTAGAAGACCTTGATTCCCAAAAACTCCTCGGGAGTAGTATATTGAAGAGTTTGATTTACTAGACTTCATGTTATAAGAGGAAGTCATTAAAGAGAAATTTTTCTTAAAATGGAGGAGAAGGAAATCCTAGGTGAGAAGTAGGTTTCAACTATGTGCGGTGATGCTGCAAGAAATCACATGAGTTGGATGTTGAGGAGGAGTTCCATGTGGTCAAGGAAGAATAGAAAAGAAAGGATGACATTAGTTTCATAACAATCATCGGAAAGAACTTCAACATCTGTAGGTGAGCAACAACAAGAAGATCAACTCACGAGATAATCACCTTTTCCAGAAAGGATTACAAGAAGACTTCCTTATTGGTGTTGAAGCTCATAGCATCGTGGATATCTAGCGGATCAGACCTTGCCCAATCAGGTATTTGGATTCATTGGAGTTAAAGTTGGAGCCAAAACATGGTATGCTTGTTTCTAAGCATGAGGATGAGATTCAAAACACTAAAGATCAACATCAAAGCCTCCAGGATCCAAACAATGAGCAACTTGAGGAGGTATCTTCTTTATTTGATGTCGATAGTTTGTTTTATTGGGTGAAAAATCATCCTATGGTCATATTTTCACTCATGCACATGGCCATGATTATTGAAAAATCATCTACATGGCTGAAAATTGTGAGAAAGGGTAGCTACTTTTCCTTTCCAAAGGTCGTGTTTTTTGAGTTTCTCGTTTCTTTGGTTAGAGTAGGGTAGGAGTAAGTTTGTTTTTAGAAGAAGTGCTTATACACACTCTGCATGTATTAATTAAGGCATACATGATTTTTTCCTTTATACATATATTTTGTTCATGGTTACTCCAAAAAGTGTAGTACATCATGTCCCCAGTAAGTAGTTACAACAAGCAAATCATAGTTTCCTAAAGTAGTTGCAATCATCAAGAAAATCCAAATGAAAAGAAACTAAAATCAGTTAAAGAATAGATTTTAATAGTTTTATTTACTTGTTCCTTCAAGAACAACTACTACTAGCTTCTAGTTCCTCACAAATATTATAAAATCAGTAGTTAGCAACCTTCCTAAAGCATGTTCGAGAGAAACTCCTTTTAATAATGTCCCAAGAATGAGTAGTAGGTGACAAATTCAAGGCAATGTTTCAAGTAAGTTAAGGGGTTTTTCAAGTATGGACAAATTCCAAGTTTCTTAAGAGGATTCCATGCCCAATGGATACTTCAAGGTAGCTAGTCTACTCCATCTAGCATACATATGTCCTCATGAGTCACCAAATTCTTATCCATTTTTACCCCTGTAAAAATGGACATCTTTAGAAAAATGGACTTGAGTAGTTAATGGGTTTTAGTAATGAATCTGGAAGAAAACAAGTAGCTTTCATGATCTTGGGAACTTGGAATTATTTCAAGCACTTCACATCTTCTCCTTAGGCTTTAAGATCCAACATTCAACCAAGGAATTGCGATAAATGGTTTAAAATGGTAAAACTGGCTTGTGGACACTTTACTGCAAAATTTTCTAACTCCCCATGCTTATAAGTATTTCTTCCATTTTTCTTCCACTTAACCCCCTAAAATATTATTTTCATGTTTCCAACATGAAGATGAGATTGAGATATTTCCAAAAATCCCAAGATATCGAAAAATAGAGCATCTGGTCAAAAGTTATGGTCTATTACTACTTTCCTTTGTAAGTGGTGAATTAGAACTGCTTTACTTATTTTAAGTAAAGCAATATGAAATCAACACAGTTTGGGGAGAAAAGTAGAGAAAAGTGGTGAATTGAAACTGCTTTACTTATTTTGAGTAAAGTAGTAAAGTAAAGTGAAATCACCACAGGTCTGGGAGAAAAGTAAAACAAAGTGGTGAATTGAAACTGCTTTACTTATTTTGAGTAAAGCAGTAAAGTAAAGTGAAATCACCATAGGTATGGGAGAAAAGTAAAACAAAGTGGTGAATTGAAACTTTCTACTTATTTTGAGTAAAGTAGTAAGGTAAATTGAAATCACCATAGATATGGGAGAAAAGTAAAGCAAAGTGGTGAATTGAAACTGGTTTACTTATTTTGAGTAAAGCAGTAAAGTAAGTGAAATCACCACAGTTTGGGAGAAAAGTAAAGCAAAGTGATGAATTGAAACTACTTTACTTAATTTGAGTAAAGTAGTAAAGCACTTTCAAATCAATGCAATGAAAGGAAAATGAAAAGTAGAGTCATGTGGAAAACACAAGTTGCTTTACTTCTTTTAAAATAAGAAAAGTAAAGTAGTTGGAAAAGTGCGATGACAAAACCAATAGTAAGGGGTAGAATCACCGTAATGGATGGGACAAATTTGTAGAACTTCAAACGACCATAACTTTCCACTCGGATATCTATTTTTTTGTGTTATTAGACTTTTAGGAAAGGTTTCATAGACCTCTACACACCAACAACATTATATTTAAGAGAGCGAAAAGTAAAGGTGCCCAAAAGTTGCATTACTTCTTCTGCATGCTCCAATGCATCACATTACAACCACCACCATTAATAAGGTATGGAGGCTAATTTTTTTCTGCTGCAAACAAGAGTACAAAGGAAATGGGATTTACAAGTCACCCATAATTCCTTCACATCAATTATTGTCATTTTTGGAAATTGGAGGCATGCAATCGGGTTTTTGAAGTTTCTCTCATTTCTCTCCAAATTGCTATAAATTGTAAAGGGGATGCATTGTAAAGGTTGTTGGTCATTTTTCTCCCCATGCTCCCCTCTTAGGGCTTCAAGCCTTCATACTATAAAATGTAATGGATTCTTTCCTTTCCCTACATGTAATGCACTATGCATATTTAAAGGATAACTAAATCTGTGTTCTGTGTTAAATGTTCTAACCTCTACCTAATTTTATTGTTCTATCTTGCCTCTCATTGCAAACCAGGTGTTCTATGAAAATATATTCTTTCATTGTAGGATTTAGTGTTTTATGCTTATATAGGATTGGTGGATTGAATATGGTCTAGTTTTTGGTGCAAGACCACCCTCTCTGGCTCATTTCTTTCATTATTTTTTAGGTGGGAAGATTGACTAGCAGCTCCTTGTCTTGGTGTATCACTACTCTTAGTATAGATTTTATTTCATGTAAGTTTCTCTAGCCCCGTCTCCTTGAAATGTTAGGACATGTGTAGTTAGTTTATTTGCTTTTGTTATGAGTAGTTGTGGCAGGTAGGATTAGGAAAGGATCTAGCCTTCCCGAAGATTTATCTAAATCCCGCAAGTCCCATAGCTTGAGGGATAGCTCCATGTTATGTAGATTACACCGAATGTCCCATTCACATGCTGACCATTCGAGGGTGTTGTAATTTCATGATAAAATGATCTACCTACAATCGGGACTTATAATCACCACCATATGAAATATGGTAGTTTTATTTCCATCCTTCAATCATCACATTTAATTATATAATGCATTTTGAGCTCACACCAACAAGTTTTCCTCCATTGCTCATGAACTAGGGTTTAAGTAAGTTTTTAACCTCCTTATCTTATTAGTAATTGTTCATAAAGCATAGGGCCTCATTTGATCTCATTCCAACTCTGAAACCTTCTTGACTCCATGCCTCAACATCCTTGAAAGGATCAAGTCCCCATGTAAACTTTTCATGTGCCAACCAACACAAAATATCTCATATTGAGCTAGGAAACTCACCTTCTTGAGCTTGGTAGGACTCAAATCATCATATATTGCAAGAATTTCATCATACAAACCTAAAAATTTACCCACAACTCTAGAAAAATCTCTCTTAACTTACATAAAGCTCATAAGATCATACTTATCTTTTTATCTTCTCAACCACCATGACTTTCCTAGCTAGGTCATAAAATTAGGTCTAGTTTAGACCTAGACAGAGTAGATAAACACCATACCTTAGTTTAAAAATATTCAAAAGGCCCTAACATCCTTGAGACAACATGTCTCACACATCTACATGCCCTCATGGGCCCACAAATCTTTGCAATTAATCTTCATACTCCATTAGGCCACCAAGCACCTAGACTAGGTCTAGATGAAGACCTACAAGCCATGCTCACACTATGCAATCACCTTTTGAGATATGTACGAGTGTCTCAATACACTCCCAACATGATCTCCATGCATCTTCCACACTTCACAATCCTTAATGTATCTCTATCCTTCATATTTCATCACATATGTTGACTAGACCTGATTAGGCCTACTTGGCCAAACAAATCTCACCATTTCCACTCTTGCACTCTTGTCACTCCTTATCTACCCATGACATCATCACTACAAAATTCCTCTTACACTTCTTATCATCCTCCTTTGTCATTAATTCCTCTTGCATCTTTTACATCAATTATAAGACAAGGATACACATACAACCACATGTGCAAGAATAACAAGAAGGATAAGTGCGTAACTATGATTAAGGTGGAACACACTAAGAAAGACCAATGGGTGACTAAAAAGTTAGCTATAGCAAAACCTAAAATTTATTGGTTACTACACATGTAGAGGTAACACACACATGCAAGAAAGGGAAGGCGTAACCACTCATTAGGAGGGAATAGGTTATGCAATAAAAGTATCCAGATGTGGGTTAACGAAGGAAGTGTATTAAGAAATAATGGGTGTCATAAGAGAAATCCAAGGAGAGATCTAACACCAAAAAGAGCAAGCATGTGATATGGAATGTGTGAGGAGTATTGATCTTCCACAGAAGGATGTTGATGATCTTAGCGAGGTATGTAGAATTCTCAAGAAGAAGAATATCACACATTTTTGGGAGAATGGTTTCAAGACAAGGTACTACACACAAGTATAGAAAGGGAGTGCTAGATCCTTCATGCTAAATTACCACCACAAGATCATTGATATGATAAAGAGATCACATTAGATGCAGTGATTAATGGATAGTTGGTAAGTAATATACCCATTGACTCAAGTGCGGAAGTAAATTTTCTCACCCTTGATGCTTGGAACCAAATGGGAAGGCTATCATTACAACCATCCTCTAATGTGTTGTACATGGCTAACAAGATAAGGTCCATGCCCATTGGGGTTATAAAGATGCCACTATCACCATTTAGAAGGATAAATTTATAGGTGATTTTGAGGTATTGGAGTTGGCTGAAGCAAATAACTTCCCTATGATTTTAGGACGTCCTTGGTGTTATGCCAACAATGCAAAAATTCGCACTTCAACAAGCACTATATAAGTTTTGAGAATAAATAAAAAATAATTGTAATTACATTGTATGATAAAAAGGCTGCGCCATAAATTGAGACTATCGGTGAAGTGGATATTAATAGAATCTACATGCATACCGTGCATGACCCAAAAATGTGGAGCCATCAATATAGGACATGCTTCAAAGGTGGGAAGACACATAGTCAATAAGTAATACTACCAATGTAGCTTGTAAAAATTAGGATCATAGTACTTATGAAATGGTTGGTCATGAGGTTTGAGGAAGAGTGACAAAGATGATTTGACTACACACAATTAGACATTTTGGAAAGGTCACCACTTTGAAATACACTAGAGAAGAGAATCCGGAATCATTCTCATGCATGATGGAAAAAAATTGTCGTAATGAGGGAGATAGGTGAAACATGATGGGATACAACTTGCGAGGACCATGTAATGCACTTGATGGGCTATGCATAGAGATAACTTACTTGGTTGGCACAAGAAAAGAATTACCTTTTTGATGAGGTTTTTCTAGAACAATCTCCCTCACTAGTATAGGATTATGATGGGAAGACTTCTCCTTAGTGCATGTTGTAAGCTATGAAAGAAATTGAGTGCAAGGGAAAGAAGCTATACCATCATCTCTTTAGGTAAATAAGTTTTATTCTACTTTGTGTGTATGTGTACATTCCCGTATATACATGCTGAATCAAAGCAAGAAATAACAAGTTGGAATGACTCGACTAAAGGTATTGTTTATACTTTTGATTATTTTTATACTAAACCACCGGTTCATGAAGCCTTACAGATTACAAAGAAAATTAAATTGGGAGATAGAGCGATGGTGAGGAACTCATGACTCATTTATTTGATGAGGCTAATATTGAAGCACATGATGAAAAGGTCAAAATAGAGGAAACACTTTTGGGGCACACATGGAAAGAGAAAGAGAAAGGAACTATTTTTATCCGATTGATGATGAGGAAGTAGAGGATTTAGATATGAAGCATACATAGGGTATGTGTGAAATATTGGACTCAATAGATGAGAAGGATCGTGCATACCATGTGTTTTTAAAGACTAAAAAAGTGAACATTGGAACATAAGACATGCCTAAGGAGGAAATTATTGGTGATTATTGGTTTGAACCCTAGGTTGCAAAGATAATCAAGCTATTACGTGACTTCCAAGATGTGTGTCCTAGATATCATGAGTTAAAGGGAGTGTGTATCCATCATTAGGTGAAATGAAAATCAAACTCAAGGAGGGTGCACATTTGGTTCGAAATATGCCTCACCGGATGAATCCGAATCGCACGTCAAATTAAAAGACAAAATTGATAAAATGATTAAGTTAGGAATTATTGAGCCAATTGAGGAGTTTGAATGGATAAGCCCCATGGTAATCAACATTAAGAAAGTTGGCCGGATAAGGAGTTGTGTGGAATTTAGAGTTCTAAGTGCTTCATGTGTCATTGATTTTTTTCCCATGCCATTCATTGAGGATATGTTGGAAGGAGTAATAAGGAGTGAAATCTACTCTTTTACAAATGGGTTTTTAGGATAACATCAAGTGAGGATCACATGTGAAGATCAGGAGAAGACCACCTTTACAATTGAATGGGGATGTTTTACCTACACAAGCTCAATGAAGGAGATTTATACAAGATGGGTAGAGATGAGGTCTTGCGTAGATGTGTGTTGGAGCATGAGCACGATGTTATAATGGAAGAAGCATATGAAAGAATAGTTGGAGGAAAATATGTAGGGAATCCATAATGCCCAATATTTTACTTTGTAGGTTTATGGTGGGAAACACTTTATAAGGATACTAAGGCATTTTTCAAGGATTTTGATCATTGTCAGAGGATAGGAAAACCAGGAAACCATGATGAAATTTCACTACAACCTATAACAAGCGTAGAGCCTTTTGAAAAATGGGTGATTGAATTTGTTGTACCAATCACAGCAATCATGTGGAGGATAGGTACATGTTACATCATTACATGTAAAAATTACTTAACAAGGTGGGAAGAAGCTACACCTATAAAGGATTTCACTATAACAAGAACTAGATTTCTATGGGAAAACATTATAAGTAGGTACAACTTCCCATTGATCCTTATTAGTGATAGAGGGACTCATTTTATGAATGAGACAACTAAAATACTCTTGGCACAATTCATGGTAGCACATCACAAGACTACCCATATCACCCACAAGCCAATAGAACTGCAAAGTCCTTTAATAAGATTCTAGGACAAACATAGACCAAGATATTTGATATATAAAGAAAGGATTGGGATAAAAAGTCTCAACAATATTATGGGCATATAGAACAACTTATAAGAGGTTGAATAAGGCCACACCCTTTTAATTGGTGTTTGGTGTAGAGGAAATTTTTCCCATGGATTTTATGTTACCCTCCTTGTGTATTATGTGTGCAGGAGGATTGGATGATGAAACAATAGTAGAGGAGTGCATTGATAAAATGATGTAGTTAGATTAACATTGTATGATTGTGAGATGGAGTCAAAAGACACATAAAGATAGATAGAAGGCTTGAAATGATAGAAATATAAAGAACAAGTATTTTATAGTAGGGAAGATGGTGCTTTTATATGATTCAAAGTTTGTGCACCATCCTGGGAAGCTCAAAGTACATTAGTTGGGACCATTTATAGTAACCAAGATATTGGAATCGGCACATGTCAATCAGTGCAGGTGCTAGATGGCACCATGTTGCTTGGTTACTTCAATGGGAGTAGGTTGAAGCCCTACTATAAATAAGCTTCTTATGTGTTTGTAATAAGGCAATATTTCCACTTAGATTAGATTTATTTTCTATTATGTTTTATTTTTTTATGTTGTAATAAGTGTGTTTGCATGCAGAGATGATTAATCTATGTTAGAATGATACACTAAGAAATATGCACGCTTTTTATGTGGGTTAAAGTAAATGTAGGTGCGTGAGACTAAGTTTGAATGAAGGTTGATGGAAGGAATCATGAGGGAATGATATAATGGTGCACTATGGAAAAATATATTGGTGCACAAGAGAAAGAGTAATGTATGCATTGAAAATAGGTACATGTGTGCATAAGGGAATTAAAGGTGCAAAGGAGATAAAATATAAAAGATGTGTATGAAATCAAAATTGAAGGTATTTATTAGAAGAAAACCACGTGATTGAGGAGTCATGTAGGGTAACATGAGGGTGTAAGTGGAAGGATATACTACTTGGAAAGTGGTGAATAAGAAGAATGTGTGTATCACAGGAATATACATGCAAGATGGTCTACAACCTAGAAAGTATTAACACACCGTAAGGTTATAAACTACCATATGCATGAGAAACTGGAGGAAAAAATGTTGAGAAAAAGAAAAAGCTCTGTAAAAGTAAAAAGTGATGGTAGCTGAGTAACAAATAATGTGGATAAAATTGGGAAAACTATAAGCAGTGCGTGAGAAAAGTCATTCTTACCTTGCCTTTGAGAAATTATGCGATTGAAGAGCTAAATTATGACCAAGTGCAAATAATGAACTAGAGAAGTCTGTGAACATGTGAACTAAAGAAAAGTACATATGACATTGAGTTTGGAGAGCTCTTTCACTAGAAGTAGAAGCTAGTAGAGAAGGTGTGGAAGCAAGAACAAGCTAGGATTAGGGTTTTCAGAGATATAATTTATGCAGCTTAGGGCATGAAATTTTGGAAATTGTATTAGGGGGCACGAGTTGAGGTGAGAAAGTGTAAGATTGATAAGAGGATTTGATAGTGAAGACTAAAAGTACAAATTGAGAGTTTGACACCAAGGGAAAAAAATTGAACAAACAATTAAGTTATTTTTAACACCTAGTTCCTGTGTTCTGTAAATTCCAAGTTTGAATAGTGAAAAAAACAATGGCACCAAAGATGTCACCTAAGATCAAGAACAAGAAGATTGTCGAGGATTCACCCGAATATTGGTATTTAGAAATGTAATACTTGACAGAAGTGGTAGTAGGGAAGCTATGGGTTTCAAAGTTGAAAAATGCAAGATAAGTGACTATAACCATAGGATACAAGCCCTTGAAACTTATACTAGGAATGATGTTTTAAAGGAATTGATCTAGATAATAGTGGAAGGAAAAATGTCCTTAATAATAAGGTTAGGAAGGACTTGGAGAGTGTAGGATTTCTCCAGCTTGTATAAGTTTCCATATTTCGAGAATCCTACACCTCTTTATCGCTGGCTTATGTCTAGGGTGCATGATTAATTCTTCTATTTTATAGGCAAGAGAATGCACTTAACTCCACAATTGATTGGGAGGGAAACTAAATTGCGCTAAAGTGGTGTAGAGACCGTGTTGGATTTGAATGATGACACTCGAAATCAAATCTACAACAACTAAATTCAACCACTAATGAGGAATACATACATTTAACATTGTAAGTATCACAAATATAGGAACAAGGGTGGTCATGCACTTGGTGAGTTAAAAATTGGGAGCTTCGAGCACTAGACAAAAGTGAATAATTTTTTTCGTATGTCACACACAAGATGGTGTAGAAACCATTATATAACATTGTCTTGTATATTGTTGAGGGCATCGCGAGGAGGAAAAGACCTAGGTAAGATAGGGAAAAAGATAAGTTGGGGTGTCGTTTTATTTTTATTGTGTTATGGGAGGTCCAGGGTACTTGATGGCTCAAAAGACAAGATGTGGGTCTATTCGATTGAAAATAAGTCTTTAGCGTAGAGGTTTTCTGATATTACTTGCGATGGATAAATTATAGGCCCATATAATTCACGTGTATAAAAATGGTACAAGAGAATGCATGATGCATTTGAAAATGAATGGTGTATGCCAAGGAATTGTCGCATTGTTTGAAAAATAGGTAGATTTTGTAGTACTACAACATTACTACATTTACTAATTCATGCTTAGTAATGGGGAGATGGAGCCATGATGTAACCTACCATTTATATTTACAAAGAAGTAATTCTAGGCCACCGTGAACCACATCAAGGATGCACATAATTTGAAATATAACACGAAAAGGCAAATGCCAACTATGATACATTGTGCCAAAGGTATGTGTACCCATCAAGTACAACATATGTTGAGACGGTGGATTCAAATAACATGAACTTGAGCCCCACAACTATAATAGTGGATAATTATGCTTACAGAGTATAAATCTATCTCAAGCCCAAGATCAAGGCTGGGAAGTACATCAATGTGCATGACCTTAAATCTCTAGACCCACCACGAAGAATCGAGACAATAGGTGTTACAAAATGAATATGAGAAGAGACTCCCCATCATCAAGAAGAGGTAGAATAAGAAGAAGAAGAGACTGCACTAGACCAAAGTAGAAGAAAGAAAGTGCAGAGGCGGTGAAGAGAAGACCACAATGGCATAATCCCCTCACAATTTCCCAAGAAGTCTCATTTGACAAGGTCACCTAAGACAAGTCCAACGAAGAAGAAACCAAGAGTGGTCTATGATGTGGAGGAATAAGAAAGGGAATTGGAGGAGAAAGTGATCAAAGAAGAGATGACACATGAGGAGGAATAAATACCGCATGAAGAGGAAGAAGTACACGTGCGGGAGGAGGAGGAATATAAATGAAATAAGGACCATCGGGATAAAGAAGTACAGGAAGAAGGAGAGAATGTGGAAGAGACACACAATGTGCAAGAGAAGTCAAAATGAGATGAAGAGGAGGAAAAAGGTGATGGAGAGATGCTAGTGGGAATATTTAGGAATTAGAGGAGAATCAAGTGGCACATAGTTCAACACTGTGTAAGAAAAATGAAAGAAGAAATGCGTTAGAGGAATGAAGCTTTGGGAACCTCTCCAGCTACTCATATGTCATATATTAACAAACCTTCTAAAGTGCTAAGGGCCAAGTTTCAAATCTTTGTATTCGTAGGAGACCTTTTCGATGGGAAATGATACCTAAGGATGGGGCTCTCTTTTGCACCAAAAATATGCTCTCTTGGAGTATGAAAATTCACATGGAAGATCCTGAGTTCAAGATGAGAAAACAATCATACTAAAAGATGAATCTGAAAAAGGGAAAAGTATTCCTTGCCATTGACCCCACAAAGCTTTATGATGAACAAGCATGCAATGTGCTCAATAAGATGGCCAACGAGGTTGGAATAAGAAATATAGAAAAAGGGGCCATAATTAGAAATATGTAGATGGATAAGGAGTGTAAAGAAAAGGAAATTCAAAAGATCGCTATAGACAAAAATCATGTACTTTAGACATTATTTAGTCTCGGTCTCATACTACTATTCATATGGTTTTTGAGTGAAGAAATTACTAATTAACCCCCATATTTTGGCCATTTTACTTTGTTTTCTATCATCACTATCAACCTCCCACACATATATGCCCAATCTATTTTTGTCATTTTATGTCATTCCAACCGACCGGGGCACCCAGTGCTAATCTTGGGTGCCCACAAGAGCCCCGATCCTTTTACACTTTCCCGCCACTTTTTGGGAACTTTCTAGCCATTTGAGATTTCTATCTTTTAGTGGTCTACCTTTTTGGGGTTAATTAGAAAATTAGAACAAGAGAAACATATACATATAAAGTTATGAGACCATAATGAGAGACCAAACACTAAGCATTACTATCACCACCTAAGGTTGCATCCATCAAAGGCTCCATTTGCATCCATCTAGCTCCATCATAAGGCACAAGGCTGGTTCATCTGCATCACACTATATAGGAGGGAATTTTATTCTATTCCATCTACCATTTTATTACATTTATACACATAGTTATTTCTCACTACTTTCACAAAGTGAGAGTGGAAAAAGAGCACCCTAGGCACATGATCACACCCACAAACACATATGACTACATCGGTATGAGATGTAATGTAACTCTTAGTTAGTAAGTCCACCATTGTGGCCATTGAGGAAAATCTGACCCCTTCATATGCATCTTTCTTTTTAGGGGTTTGATGCTTGTCTTGGGGTTTTGCAGGTCTCATATTCATTTTTGATTTCTAGCGACATATCATACAGTCCAAAAAAGCTAGTGTGACAAGAAGAAAACACAGATAATCACTTAGAACACCTCGAGAGAAGGTTTACGATATTTTTCATAGACCATGGTTCCTATACCTCGACTAGGGCACCTACATATGCCCCTGCACCTATCCAGCACCCTAGTCCACTCAAATTTCCCAGATCTACACTTTTCTAGACCTCGGCACAATCATTTCCTCCTCTTGTTCTCTAATCATCTTTGTGACACATTCCAACAAAATTGTCAAATCAATTGAGTTCTTTCTAACTCTCCTTGTACTCTAGGGTTTTACATTTCTACTTTCTTAGTTGCTTGGTCAATTTTCCTTATTTAGTTTGGCTTTTTTTTTTTAATAATGGCAAATAGTTTTTTGAAAGGGACTATACCCTTGAATACAAAATAAGGCCTTTAAGCCAGAATAAGAGTGAGAAACATAGCAGGACTAACCAAGTCCAGTAATACAATGAAATTCAACGTAGCCCAGAAACAGCTACACAAGCGAGACTTAACAGCAAAACAACAACAAAAAAATAGTAACCCGACAGCCAAGAAATAGTAAGAATAACAAAAGAGAGCAGTAGAAGCATGCAGGACTACTTCTTGGCTGCTTGATCAACACTGATCTTGACTTTTTTCCAAGCATGAAACATACCCAAAGCGGTCATGTGGGCAGCATCCGTCTTATCGAGCTCCTCGATGGTTCTTTTGCTCTCTTTTTCATTGCCCCAAAGTGCAGCCGGGACACCGCTGAGGTTGGAAACACTTTTGGCATGCCCCACGATGAATTCCTCAATGGCCCTAAAGGCGGCAATGTTGTAATCATGCCTAGTCTTAGCCTTCCCAAGGCGGGAGTCCAAGGAGGTCAGCTTTTTGTATATGTCTTCAATCTGACTATTGTCAATGCTCCCTTCCCCCTCCATGCTTTTCTTACCTTTTTGCTTAGCTAGGTTTTTGACCTCATCCTTCAGCATTTTTATCTCAGCCTCTAAGGCCTCCAGTCTCTTGGAAGGGTTATCCATCTGTGCTTCCCGGGGACTGGCACTACTTATGTTTAGCAGGTCACGTGCAATGTCAAGATCAAGAGGCTCTTTCCCTGCTGCAAGAGTCTCAAGGTTGAGTCTCCTAGAAGCCCTGGTGAGTGGACGTTTAGAGGTAGAGGCGAGGTGGGTGGCAGGAGGAGCAGTAGGAGGAATAGAAGGAGAAACATGTGCAGCCGGCATGGGGGTAGCAGCACCGGTGGCAGGGGCAGCAGCAAGGGCAGCAAGGGCAGCAGGAGAAGCAGGACTGGCAGCAGTGGAGCCCATCGGAGCCGGGCTAGGAGAGGAAGGAAGACCGGGGTACTTGAGAAGGCAGTATTTGTGAATTAGCAAAATAAGCCCTTGATGCAAGGGAACCGCCCGGGTATGCTTCTGGAACTCCAAAATGGAGCGCTCAAGAGAGTTTAAAAGATAATGAGGGAAGCAAACCAATCTATTCCTACGGAAGTGGTTTAAAAAAATGAGATGCTTAGGGGACGACAAGAATAAACCTACCTTCCAGGAGATGAAATGAATCATCATGCGAGTGACTTCATCAAACGGTGATGGAATTGAGCTTACAAGTTGCATCCGCCTGTGCTAAAAATAAGCTTCTCATCTTCCTCCACAAATCTTCTTTCTTCATTTTATTTAGTTTGGCTTTGATTTACTATCATACTTCTTAGATTAACTATCTAAAATCCCCATTTTTTAGTTAATCATTCCGTGAACCCGACCGCTTTCATGCTTAGGATCCTCATTTTTCCTCTATCATGGCTCCTACAGTTCCTCAAGTTTCCTTGTCTGACCTACTTAAAATGCATCCCAATTGCCAGGTTGTTCTTAAAAATCCCTAAACACCATACATCATCCTAAAAACACACAGCCACATGAAATAAGTCATATATTTGATTGTTTATATGATGACCCTATTCCTAGTGCTCCTCCATGTAATAAATCCTTATTGGAATAAATTAAAATTTACATTATTTATTTCAAGACAAGTTTACAACTATGGAATCCATTATCACATCTCTCAAATTTTATATCCAATAACTTAAGGATGATTCTCAAGTTTATATTTTTTCTCCTTCTACATTTGATTCGCATTCTATGACTTCTACATGTGCTCATATTAGTGAGCCTCAAGTTATACCATAACCAGAACCTTTCATCTTTAGTCACAATGCTAAGCACCATGACCTTCTTAATGAGCTCCTTTGTCATCACTTGATTACTTTACCACCTACTCATTCTTACCCTCCTTATCGATAGAAAAATATAAAGGTCATCCATATTACAATTATCATCAAATAAATGGACATAATGATAATGATTGCCACACTTTACAACAAAGAATTAATCATCTTGAGCATTAGGGATTTATCTCATTCGCTGCACAACATTATATTGCAAGCTCTTCTACAAATGTTACATCTCAATGGGATCCTAAATATCCTCCTTCTACATCTAATGAGCATAAGACTATCACTTTTGAGGTACCTTCTTTGGTCAGACAAGCTCCACCTATTCAATCCACTCAACCTCCTCTCAAGGATGGTCCTACTTATCTTCCACTCAAGCTATTTGCAATATTACCAAGTAAAACTAAAAAATCACCTATCAAGATTCGTTTCTCCATCAAATTCTCCTACTAAATCATCTACAATATCACCAAACCTATCTAGAAACCTCCTTTAAAACTCAAAGTGTAACTTCTCCCCTATCAAGCCTTTGACAACGTTTAAGATACCTCCCATCCTACACAACTTTAAAGAACCAATAATTTTTTCAATGTAACTACCCCTTCTACTCGCTGGTCCGTAAACATTGCAAATTCGACCACCGCATTGTCCCAATGTTACTCTTTCCTACCATGCTTCCACCACTTTATGCAAAATTGGTCTTTGTAGGTGAATCTTGTTCTTATATGACCGTTGAGGATTCATTACAATAAAGAACCCTTTTCATCTTGCATTAACATATCAATCTATTATATAACCACTCATCCACATGTACCTCTACAATCATCTATCACTCATCATACATACCATATAATCTCTCATTATTTATCCCATTACTAAATCAATCTTACAAAATCTATGATACTTCACCACCTTCATACATCATTTATCAAACAATACACACATTACCACACACTTAGGGGGCATAAAATTTACACATCCCCCAACATAATATCATCATACATCACAACATAACATAATTCTAGCATACGATCTCACACACTCATCACACTTATACTAGTATCACCATTACCCGATGACACACTCTTGTGCTTTAGTTCACACTTGACTATTGAGGGCTACAACTACACATGAACCCCACACACTACATGATAGGTACTACACATTGCATCTCTTCACACATTTTATAATACATCTCACATTTCACACACTACATCTTCATGTCCCTTTACATCATTACTATTTCAACATTTTTGCATTTATACATCATACATCATATTAGTCTTCATCATACACGTGTTACACTTCAAGTGTATACGAGTCTAGCATTACATCCTACGCATTCTACATACTACATAACACACATCTTCACACTACTACTTTATCTACACACATTGCATTACATACTATTCATCACATATTACACATAATACATATCATATGGCCAACTATTATGATCATGCATACTACATAATATTCTAAATGCGAAAATCACTACCCTATGATGCACTTTAGTTCCTCGGTCCATACTTGATTACCAAGGGTTTACCAATCAAATAGACCTTATCATACACACACGTTCATCACTTGACCTTCTATCATGTGACATTACTAGGTTAGTGACATATGCTATAGGCTAAATGGTCACTTATTCCTTCATCTTGTAGTGGTATACACTTTAGACTACATCACTACTCCCTTTATTTGTCTCATTGTGATATATACGCTTTAGGATACTGGTGCAAATCAAGTGGATGTTGATCAGATTTCTAGTTTGACACTTTGGACATCCAAAGGTGATTGCACAACATTGAATCTTTTCCCCAAGTGTGGGACTTATAAAAATGGGAAAAGAATCTCCAGGTTAGAGGCTGGTTCCTCAACTCCTCCGATCGTGTATATTACTTGTAAGTTGCAAATGTTTTGAATTCAAGATCCTCCTCTAAATTCCAAGGGGATAGAGATAGAGAATGCCAAAAACTGAAACTAATGCTAATAGGTGATGCACTAAAGGAGTGGTGAGCATTTTTTACTTCTACAGATTGACACAGATCATAGAAATGCAACAAAACATCATGCACAAACTGATGAAATGTAATGAAAGGTCAAAAATGAAGCAAACAACACAAATAGAGGATTGAAACTCATTCACAGAGCTTGCATTGTCATTTCCAACATCAAAAACACATGCATTACAACATCTGAGAGGTAGAAAATAGGTTGCAGTCTTGGAAGAGGTCTGATTTTCCACAAAATCACTTTTCAAGGTGAAAAAGGGAGCCTGCAATACATGAAAAATGTTCCACACTTAAAAATGAGCCAAATCTGGCTTTTACCATCCAGAAACGACCCCAGGAGAGAGAAACACGGGAAAATGTGGGAGAGCTTCAACCACTGACCAAAAATGTAATAAAATAGCATGGGCATCCTTACAGGTCCATTCCCTGACATTTTTTGCCATGCTGGGAGAGAATGCGAGCCATTCTTCATTAAAAATGGTGGTTGAAACGTCATTTCTGTCCATTACCATGTGCCAGAGGACGTTTTCTTAATTTTCTCTCTCCAAAATCCATCAAAATACAAAATTTAGCCTAGAATCTTGTAGATAATTTCACCAGCTTTCCGTTGATATAAAGAACGTGAAAATTAAGCTCTGGATCGAAAGTTATGGCCGTTTGAAAATTTAGGGCAAAACAGGGCCAAAACGGATTGGCAGGCGAAAAATTTGAAATTTTCCACTTTTTGCATTTGGGAAAATTTCCCCAAAAATCCCCACTCCTCGCCATTCCGGGTGCCACGTGGCATGATTCCCTTGGTCATGGGCCTTTGATGCCTCATTTTCCATCATTTTTACCATTGGAAAATTTTTCCAAAAATCTCCACCGGCCGATGATCTGAGGACACGTGGCAAGAGGTGATTCACCGCGGGCATTTCCTTTCAAATTTTCCATCGCTTTTTGACCTTTTTTCAACCTGGACATGTGGTAAAACCCCATTGGCTGTGGGCTTTCTCCTCCCCTTTTTCCCTACGGGCCTGTCTTGAATTTTTTGCCGCCACATGGACACGTGGCACGATCTCATTGGCTCGCGTTTAGGGGGCGGACTTTTCCTTTGAATATTTTCTTTGATTTTGCTTTGGGAAAATTTCCCAAATTTTCCCCATCTTCCGCCAGTCCAGTGCCACATGGTGAGCTCTTATTTGACGCGGGCCTTGGGGTGAACATTTCCCTCTGCGCAATCCCTTTGGGAAAATTCTTAATCTCCCCCGCGCGCTCCTTGCTTCGGTCCCCATGACACGTGGCGGGCTCTGACTAGTCGGCGGCCGCTACGGGCCTAAAAATTTTCTTTGACCTAACCGAAACACTTCACCAAAATTTAAATCTTTCTCCACGGTCCACTCCTTTGCCTCGGACACGTGGCATCATTTGATTTGCTGGGCCCTTTTGGAGATTTTTTACGGCGCCAACACTTAGTCAAAATTTCCAATTTCTCCCTCGACACGTGGCAGATCCACACCACGGGCTTCGGGGTGAAATATTCCTTTGAAATTTTGCCAAACACTTGGTAAAATTCCAAGTTTTCCTCCCCACCTCCACTTCTTCCTACACGTGGCCTCATCTTATCGGTCATGGGCCTTTCAGGGAAAATTTCCCACAAAAACTCCACCGAGCCATAACTTCAAAAATACGTGGAGTTAGGAGGAAAACTTTACCTTTCTGAAAGATGAGAAAATCTCTATCCAATGGTGCCATTTCTAGAAGGTCTTGAGTGCTTGAAAAGAAAAAAATTATGACTGAGGCACAAGAGAGGGAAGAATGAAGGGAGTTAGCCACAAAATGAGCAAGGGGCTCATTTTGGATAACAATTTTGGCGACTCAGAGGGGTCATCTACCTGCTGGATGAAGTTACCAATTACTTGAAACAATCCATTGGGCATGGAGTCATTAAATTATCTACTTGGTACCCCAACTGATTAGAACAATGCAAGGAGGAAGGTGGAGGGTGGAACATCATCTGATTGGAGCAAGGCCTGCAAAACACATTTCCTGGAACAACAAGCTTGTGCCAAAGCACTTAGGGAAAGAAAAGCTAATCTACAACAAAACAATGTGCATAAGCACTTGGAGGAATGAAAACCTAAGCTAATATGTACAAGGTGGAGAATTTCTTTAGTAGCAATGCTTCAGATGGATTCCATTGACTGAATCTGTAATTCTTCACCATCCAATGTAGACAATTGAAGGCATTGCTGTCCTTACACTTTGTGACCATGTATGGGCCACTCCAAATGGCATCAAATTTTGAATGCCTCCCCAGTTTTGCTTTGTCTGCATCCCATTTTAACACTAGATCTCCAACTTGGAAAGATCTATCCTTGGCCTTTCTATCAAAGGTCTTCTTGATCAAAGCTTGATCCTTCTCCATTGCTTGGGATGCCTGATTTCTGATTTCTTGGAGCTCCATCAATTCTACATATCTAACCTCCATGGGCTCAAACTCCAACAACTCCAACTGTTTCATGAGTTCCAATGTTGGCAACTCAAGTGACATGGGAAAATTGCCTCTCTCCCATAAACAAGCTTAAATGGAGAGTTACCTATAGATCTCTTGGGAGTTATCCTATCAGCCCATAAGGCTGATTTCAACTTAGTATGCCAAGACCTCTTGATTTTCATCAAGAGTCCTCCTAATGATCCTTAACAAGTTCTTGTTTGTAGATTCAGCCTGGCCATTACCCTGAGGGTAATAATTTGATGAAGTGCTTAGGTAGATCCCATTCTTGATAGCCCATTCAGTTACCTTAGACCCAATGAATGCCAATGCATTATCTGATATTATTGTAGTAGGTATGCCAAATCTGGTTGTTATTCCCTCATAGAAGTCTAGGATGCTAGATTCATTTGCTTCCTTGAGTGCTACTACGCTTCAGTCCACTTGGTGAAGTAATCTGTTGCTATTAGAATCCATTTGTGTCCTTGGCTTGAATTTGGATTAATGACTCCAATGAAGTCCAAACCCCATTGCATGAATGGCTGGTCAACTGAAATTGGATGCAATGGAAGGGCAGCTAGCCTCTCCTTACCCGTGAAGAATGCACAATTCTTGCACCTCTTGATCCATGCATAACAATCACTGAAAATCTTGGGCCAATAATAGCCAGCCCTCATGATCTTTAGAGATGTCACTCTTGGTGCAAAATGACCACCAGCTGATCCACCATGGAACTCTTCCAACACCCTATGAATCTGATTTGTACCAATGCATCTCAGAAGCACTCCATTCACATCCTTTTGAACAAAACACCATCAACAAGGGCATATGGGATAGCCTGCAATCTAAAGTGTCTTCTTTTGGTCTTGTTCATCTCTGAGGGCATAGACCTGTGCTTAGGAAGTGCATTATGTCTTGGGTCCAGCAAGGAGTGAGGACACCATCATTTTCCTTTTGAGTGCTTCCTTGCTCATGGCTATCTTGCAATGCCAAAACAACCTCCTTCTCATTGCATGCTTCCTTGTGTTTATTCAAGACCAGCTGCTCACACAACCTTTTCCTCTTACCAACTTGGTGACTTTGATCTCAATGTCATACTCCATGACACAAGTAATCCAACCTACTCTCTTTTCATTCAAGTCTTTGTTGAGGAGGAAGTCCTTAACTCCCACATGAGAAACCAACAATTGAACTTTGTTGTTTGAAACTAGATGCTTGAATTTCTTCAAGCTCTTGATTACTGTAAGAACATGCTTCTCAATGAAAGAATATCTCACCTCATAGTCTTCCAGGATTTGGCTGAAGAAAGCAATTGGCTTCTCATCATTGTCTTTGTTCTGCTGTACCAAAATTGTAGAAATAGTATCATCACCCCCAAATGCATAGAGGATGAAATCCTTGGAGAAATCTGGGTTAATGAGAGTTGGGGCTTGAGAGATGGCTTCTTTGATTGCTTCAAAACTTTCCTTGCCTTCTTCTTTGTCCATTTGAAAGCTATGATTTTCTTTAACATCTTGGTGATAGGCTTGACTAGGGCTGCAAAATTTGGGACAAACCTCCGAACAAAATTTATTCTCCCCAAGAAACTTTGAAGGGCCTTCTTATGGCTTGGAAATGGTAGTGCTCTTATGGCTTCAACTCTTTCGGATCAATTGCTAATCCTTCTTTGGAGACAATGTGGCCAAGGAGCTTTCCTTCATGGGCTAGAAAATACACTTTTTAGGATTCAAGGATACTCCAAATCTTCTGCACCTTTGGAACACTTGTCTCAAATGAAAGAGATGGTCTGCTGCATTTTTGAAAAAATAGTGATATCATCAAGATATATCAGCACCATGTTGTTAATCAAATCTTTGAACGCCATGTCCATTGCTCTTTGAAAGTAGCTCCAGTGTTGACAACCCAACTGGCATTTTCCTATATGCATAAGTTACCCATTTGGTTGTAAAGGCTGTCTTGAACTGATCCTCTTCTTTCACCATAATCTGATTGTACCTCGAATAGCCATCAAGTAATGAAAACCTCTCAGAGCCAACAACAACTTGTAAAATCTGCTCCATGGAAGGAAGTGGATAATGATCCTTGAGAGATGCTCTATTCAAATCTCTGAAGTCAACACACAATCTGATTTCCCCACTCTTCTTTCTAACTGGAACCAAGTTGGCCACCCAACTAGAATGCTTGATAGGGAATATGATTCTTGACTCTATCAACTTATTCAATTCTTTTCTCATGAGAGGCTCCATGTGTGGATTGACTGCCTTTGTTTTTTCCCTGATGGGTTTAGTACTTGGATCCAATTCAATGGTGTGTTGAGCTAACTCGGGATTGAAACCTTTCAAATCTTCATAGCTCCAAGCAAACACATCAGGGAATTCTTGACAAAGTCTGTATGAACTCATACCTTTCTTGCTCAATTGTCACTTTACCAACTTGGAGTGATTTTCCTTCTTCCACCAAGATGGACACTGAATCTTCTCCCTTGACTTGGATGTTTGCTTTCTCCTTCCTAAACTGATCATTAGGATTGAAAATGGACTCCAAAGTAATAAGTCCCTTTGGTAGTTTGTTGGTTCTCAGCTGTACCACTTGGTCACCATACTGTTGTTCCAACTTTTCTTGATTTTTAGCTGAGAACTCAGCCTCTTCTTGCAAGAAATGGATGATTTGTTGATCATTTTCAAACACTTTCCAACTTACATTGTTGTTTGGCACTGAAGGCCTTACAATCACATGGATGTTTGGCTGTACCTTTTCCTTTTTGATGCTTTCAACAACATCAAAGGCTGCTCCAACTGCTGCAAGCCTGTTATCAAGCTTGGTTCTCTTTTCTAGGAATGGATTTTATGCCAAAGCCCTCAAAATCTTCAATGAGGTCCCACACCCTATTTTTGTAGCACTTGAGCAGATCATTCTTGGCAACATGCTGCCCCTTAACTTGGTTGACAATCAACTCACTGTCACCAAAGACTTGCAAGTTCTTTATTCCTCTCTTGATTGACCAATGCAATCCTTGTATCAAAGCTTCATATTCAGCAGTGTTATTAGAGCATGCAAACTGAAATCTAAAAGCTGAATAATACTTAACTCCTTGAGGTGAAACAAGCATAGCTCCCCTCCTGCACCTTGTCTACTCCTTGATCCATCAAAAACAACTGCCATACCTCATTTTCATCCTTGTGGTCTGCTTGGTGATGCTAGGAATAGGCTGATTTTCTTCATGCATGTAATAGACTCCTAGCTCAGATTCTTCTATTTCTTGATAAGGATCAAAAGCATGCACCTTTCTTTCCCATTCATCAAGAGTCAAATATGGGATGCTTCCAACCTTGGTGTCAGCCTCATCAGTGCTTGGATAATCTTCTTGATCAAACACTGAACAATTGGTATTGATTTGACTTGGAGTGTGAGGCTCAATGTGAAAGTTTGCAATAGGTTCAGATCTGATTATGGCCTTGGTTCCATATCTTGTTCTGAACAACATGTGTGACCAATCAACAGATAAGTAACCTCCAATCTTAGCTATGAAATCCCTTAACAAACATAGGGCAAAGAGTGGTGGAAGGTCTATTACCGAGACATCTTACAAAACAACAACGTTGGGGCATGCATGCAAAGTAAGACTCAAGTTTTTTATCACTCCAACTATTGTTACTACTATCCCATCCAATTGCACTACCCCTTTGGATATGACTTCATATTGAAGCCCTAACTGATCAGCTATTTGCTTGGGCATTACTGAACTACTTGCCCCGAATCAATCATGCAATTGTGTACTAATTGGTTTCCAATGATCAATGAAACATAGAATGGAGGGGGCTTCAACATTTACCTTGCTATTCTCCATGATTCCCCTTAGGTTGGGAAGCATTTGTGAGTACCTTCTCTTGCATTTAGACTCTGCTGATTTGAAATTGACCAGTCCTTCATGGAAGCTTGTAGCAAATCTCTTTGGCCTGGGATGGATAGTGATTCCCACATTGATATGTTTACATTTGTCTTCTTCATCTGATCAATGATGTTGAATGGAGATGAAGCATCTCTCTACTGTCCCTTGGCCTACACATTCATTCCTTGCACATGGGCAGCAACAACTGGCATTTGAGTTGGCCTAGGAGCTATTTTAGGCAGTCCTTGTGTGTTTGGAACTGCATTTTGTTTGCCAATAATTTGTGGAGTGGTAGAAGGTTGTGGATTACTTGGAGCCAATGGCTGTTCTTCACCCAAATTTCTCCTTTTGACCTTGTGTTGGCTACAACACTTTGGGAGATTGTTTGATTCATGCCACAAAAATCTTTTCCTATCAGTTTACAAGTGTGGTATCATTTGGAGCTGATTGTTGCTGGAATGTTTCTTATTGTTGGTTATTTCCTTGACTCCCTTCACCCTCCACACCAGTAGTTGTCACCATTAATGCTTGATTTAAGGCACCGTTGAAGCACATAGATTGGTTGTGAGGTTCATTGCATGGGAAACACCAATCATACTCTTGAGCTATGTTGTTTTGCACTGGCACTATTGCTTTAGAGGCAGATGTAGCATTGGGATTATAGGGCTGAAATGGTCTATTAGCAGGAGGTCTTGCTTGATTTTGATTTGCAACTGGATTGGGTGGTCTTTGAGGCTGGTATGGCTACCTGTTAGGCTTGAGCTTGAGGCTGGAAAGAAGGTCTAAAACCTTGGGCTTGCTGCCTCTTGAGTGTAACCAGCTCATTGCCTAAATTTTGCAATTGCTTCATGACTTCTTGAAGTTCATTTGAGGCACTAGGAGATGAAGTAGAAGCTTCACTTGAATTCTGATTTCTAGGAGTGGGAATAGGAGCTAAAATAGGCACTTGACTAGTACTTGGGCTCTCTAAACTTGGATACAATGGCATTGAGGCCTAGGAGCTAGCTTGCCAACTTGAATCAAACAATTTTCAGCTCTAATGGCAATGCTATAAGCAACAGGGATAGTTGTGCCCCCAATGGATTGAATTAACATAGAAATATCAGAATTTAGAGCTTTAAGGTAATATAGAAAAGAACCTTCTACTGTTGGCCTTACTGTCACTACTGGAATTCTCTCCCAAGTCATTTGAAATCTGAAGTTGAAGTCACCACCGCTCATTGGGAGCTCTCTTGATGGTTGTCAATTGTTCCAAAAGGGACAAGTTATCTCCCTTTTCTCCAAACTCGCTCATGGAGGGCTATACATAGTTGGTTCCAATTTTGATAGAACTCCGAGGCAAGACTCCCTAACCATTACAAAGCTTTCCTTTGAATGAAGATGCCAGCAGCTTGATAAAGAACTTGCTTATCTCATTAATCTCATGGATTACACAAATATTAGCAATATCCTTGACATGATCACCAGGAGTGGTCTGATTCTCTCCAGTAAAGTATGGAATGTTCTTCAATGCTGCAACTGGGATTGGATTTTGTGCATTGAGAGCAAGTGGGCTGCCAGTGAAATTGACATAGGGGTTGTGTTGTGCCATTCTGATTGGCCTTAGAACCCTTGTTGATTGAATGAAAGGCCTACCAGGTGGAGGAGTTGAGAGAGTTCTGTTTGGTGGAGATGGAGACCTTTGAATTCTCCTCCCTCTTTGTCTTCTTCTTGGAGATAATTGTAGATATTCAAACAACACCTCTTCTTCTCCAACTCTTGACCTTGTGGTGATTCTTCTCATGATTTTTCAGGTCTGCACTACTAAAACCAGCTGATTCTTCTTCCTTGGAGTCGCCAGATGTGCAATTTAGGGCTCTTTTAAGCAATAAACTTGCAACAAATGCACATCAATTTTGTTGCAATGAAGATGAAGACCTCTAAGGTCCCACCGGCATGCCAAAACTGTTTGTGCAAATCAGCAAGCACCCTTGGATGTTGATCGATTTCTAGTTTGACACTTTGGACATCCAAAGGTGATTGCACAACATTGAATCTTTTCCCCAAGTGTGGGACTTGTAAAAATGGGAAAAGAATCTCCAGATTAGAGGCTAGTTCCTCAACTCCTCTGATCAGGTGTATTACTTGCAAGTTACAGAGGTTTTGAATTCAAGATCCTACTCTAAATTCCAAGGGGACAGAGATAGAGAATGCAAAAACTGAAACTAATGCTAATAGGTGATGCACCAAAGGAGTGGTGAGCATTTTTACTTCTGCAGATTGACACAGATCATAGAAATGTAACAAAACATCATGCACAAATTGATGAAATGTAATGAAAGGTCAGAAATGAAGAAAACAACACAAATAAAGGATTAAAACTCATTCACAAAGCTTGCATTGTATTTCCAACATCAAAAACACATGCATTACAACATCTGAGAGGCAGAAAATAGGTTGCAGTCTTGGAAGAGGTCTGATTTTCCACAAAATCACTTTTTAAGGTGAAAAAGGAGCCTATAATACATGAAAAAATGTTCCACCTTCAAAAATGAGCCAAATCTGGCTTTTACCATGCAAGAAATGACCCCAAGAGAGAGAAACACAGGAAAACATGGGAGAGCTTCAACCACTAACCAAAAATGCAATAAAAAAGCATGGGCATCCTTACATGTCCATTCCCTAACATTTTTCACCATGCTGGGAGAGAATGCGAGCCATTCTTCATTAAAAATGGTGGTTGAAACGTCATTTCTGCCCATTACCACGTGCCAGAGGTGTTTTTAATTTTATCTCTCCAAAATCCATCAAAACAAAAAATTTATCCTGGAATCTTGTAGATAATTTCACCAGCTTTCCGTTGATATAAAGAACATGAAAAACTGAGCTCTGGATCGAAAGTTATGGCCGTTTGAAAATTTAGGGCAAAACAGGGCCAAAACGGATTAGCGGGCGAAAAATTTGAAATTTTCCCACTTTTTGCATTTGGGAAAATTTCCCAAAAATCCCCACACTCCACCATTCCAGGTGCCACGTGGCATGATTCCATTGGTCACGGGCCTTTGATGCCTCATTTTCCATCGTTTTGACCATTGGAAAATTTTTCCAAAAATCTCCCGGGCCGATGATCTGAGGACACGTGGCAAGAGGTGATTCACCGCGGGCATTTCCTTTTGAATTTTCATCACTTTTTGACCATTTTTCTGACTTGGACACGTGGCAAAACCCCATTGGCTGTGGGATTTCTCCTCCCCTTTTTCCCTCGTGGGCCTGCCTTGAATTTTTTTGCCGCCACTGACACGTGGCGTGATCTCATTGACTCGTGTTTAGGGGGCGGACTTTTCCTTTGAAAATTTTCTTTGATTTTTCTTTGGGAAAATTTCCCAAATTTCCCCACCTTCCACCAGCCGTGCCACATGGAAAGCTCTTATTCGACGGGGCCCTTGGGGTGAACATTTCCCTCTGCATAATCCCTTTGGGAAAAATTCCCAATCTCCCCCCGCGCTCCGCCGTTCCGAGTCCCCATGGACACGTGGTAGGCTCTGACTGATCGGCGGGGCTACGGGCCTATAATTTTCCTTTGACCTAACCAAAACACTTCACCAAAAATTTAAATCTCCCTCCACGGTCCGCCAGTCCTGGGACACGTGGCATCATTTGATTCGCCCGGGCCCTTTTGGAGATTTTTTACGGCGCCAACACTTAGTCAAATTTTCCAATTCTCTCCCCCTTGGACACGTGGCAGGATCCAATTCATCGGCGGGCCTGCGGGGTGAAATATTCCCTTTGAAATTTTGCCAAACACTTGGTAAAAATTCCAAATTTTCCTCCGACCTCCGCCACTTCCTAGGACACGTGGCCTCATCTTATTGGTTGCGGGCCTTTCAGGGGAAAATTTCCCACAAAATCTCCACCGAGCCATAACTTCAAAAATACGTGGATTTAGGAGGAAAAATTTACCTTTCTCGGAAAGTGGAGAAAAGCTTTATCCAATGGTGCCATTTCCGTAAGATCTTGAGTGCCTAAAAAGAAAAAAATTATGACTAAGGCACAAGAAAGGGAAGAATGAAGGAGTTAGCCACAAAGCAAGGGGCTTATTTTGGATAACATATACATCATCACATGTTCATATCTAGGTTGCATATCATCACACACACACACACATACTCATCACATCACGTTAGAAACAATACACATTATTCGACTATTTCTCGATGAAGCACTCTCATTCGTGGTTTGATCTTGACCGCTGAGGGGGAAAAATAAATGAAACTCATTGAGTAAAACTCCATTGACTCGTGGGGAATACGACTCCTCTCATCCATTGTGCATTACACTCCATCCATCCACAATGATTAACTAATATATATATATATATATATATATATATATATATATAAGTTAATATAAATGAGTACAACAATGTAATGACCGATGTGAACTCGAAAGATGAATGCTAGATAATTTATTTGATATTTAAATGAAATAAAATAATTAAAACGGGAGGGAAAAATGCACTAACCTAAAAATGACTTACCTCACTGTGATTCAAGACTGAACATGATGATGTGTGAACGAAGTAGAGTATGATGGTACAACCTAGGAAATTATAAAAGATGAATATTTGACTAGACTAAGGTGCTTGGAAGAGGATTAGGGTGCTTGTGGGCACCCTAGTCTCATAAAGATGGGCGATCTATTTCTGCAAACAACTCAGGACCTAAATTTGGAAGTGTCACTAGATCTTTGCAATGTATCGATATTTTTTGTGTGATTTTCGTAGTTACTTTGCTGATGATGCCATAAACCTGTAATGAAGATTCACCTACAAAACCCCACATAAAGAATCAAACCCCTAAAAAGAAAGATGCATATGAAGGGTTCAGACTATCCTTAGCGGCCACAATGGTGGACTTACAACTAAGCACTGTACTACATACTAGACCCAATGTGGTTATGTGTGCATGTGTGTGCAATTATGTGTCTAGGGTGCTCTAGTGTAAATGATGCAAAGCTATTAGGAAATAACTAGATGTAATGGAAAATGGTGGATGGAATAGAATAGACTTCCCTTTCCTATGCAGTGTGTGTGATGTAATGATGCCCAAATGCATTCCCTTGCCTTAGTAGATAGCTATCCCTTAATAGTATATAGTCCTCCCATAAGATAATAAGTATGTTATGTTTATATAAGGATCTCTTGCTCAAATTTTGACACTAATGACCCAACATGCCGACTAGTACCTAGGGGAATGAGAGGGAAAATTATAAAGACCGACCTTGAAACTCTAAATTAGACCAAAATACTATGGGAACTACTGGGCCTAAAAAAAAATAAGGGCTCAATTCCCTAATCCTACTCTAGGAACCCTAGTTAAATACTATAGATGACAAATTACCAAATAATGACACTTGAGACTCCCTGAGAGATGACTAGAATTGTGTAAATAACTAACGACTATGCAAGAAAATGATGATGATGACCAACCAACTATGAACAAGACTAGGGGATAGGTAATTAGTGAATACTTTTATTACACGAGATCCATATATAAAACAACATACTTAGTGGATTAAATGTAATAATAAGTGCATGATTTTGTGACTACATTTCCCCCCACTTTATGTTGGTGAGCGGAAAGGTAGGTAACATAAAGTAGATAGAGATGTGTACCTGAGAGAGATGTAGAGAAGCCCATGCTATAGTAAAATATGTAGATGTGGTAGTAAAAGCATGCGAAAAGAATCATTTAGTGTGCCAAACCATGGATCAATGGTTGATCCATGCAACTGAGTGAAAAGTGTGATATTTTGATGATGTGCACTAAATGAGAGTGATGATTTTAATGTTGATGATTGATTATTTTAAATGTATATGAATGATAAGATGGGGAAGGGAGTGATCAGTTCCCATCCCGATTGTGAGTATATGAAAAATCAACTAGAGGATTTGGGTGTCCTACCACTAGAGGAAGAGTGTAGGGAGAAAAGTGTGTTATTCTCCAATCTCTAACTACATCCTCAAGATCTAGCTACTGCAGATGGACTCAGATCAAAATTTGTGGTTTTTGGATCTAAATAATTTTGATCAAATAGTTGACCCATATAGGAGTGGTATAGGAAAGGCAATCTTTCCCCCACTCCACGGGTGTCACCACAATGTGATGGCTTCCAAGTTAGGTCATCTGAAGGAAGTGTAAAATGTATGATTACTTCCAAGTTAGGTCATTTAGAAGCAAAATGCAAAATAGATAGAATAGCTTCCCAAGTTAGGTCATTTAGAAAAGAAATGGATGTAATATCCCAAGTTAGGTCATCTGGGAGGTCAATTGTGTTGAATTTTTATTCATCAATGATATGATTTCTATTTTTAGAGGTTTGAAGGTGATTGAATGGATTGATTTGATTGATTGATTGATTTGATCATTGGTTACTCATAGAGAGATTTTACGACATTTTACCCCAAGTTATGTCATTAGGGGAATTGATAGAAATTAATGTATGGAAATAGTTTAATGCTTGTTGTCCCTAGCTTAGGTCATTAGGGGGAAGTGATGAAATGTCTCTTAGAAAATTTTCCATTTGTTGCCCCCAAATTAGGTCATTAGGGGAATTAATGGTGAAATGTCCTATGGTAAATTAGTAAATGTTTGAAAATGATGAATTAGTAGTATTGAATAAATGTATAGTGATATAAGGGGAATTATAGGATGACCCCAATGATATGCCCCCTTTTGGAAAAAGGGGAAGTGATGATAAGAACAAACCCTAAGCTAAAAGTAAACACGAGATAAATAGAAGTGTGATAAAGATTTTTGAAAATGTGTATGTATTGATTGAAGGATAATGTGAAGGAGATATAAATCATGTGTAATGTGTATGGTATAAAGGTAGGTGAAATTATAAAAATAACTGACCACAAATGTGGTGTAAATCGAGTAGAATGCTCAAGATATGACAAAATAGAGTGGCATGTATTAGTTGTGAGAATAAGTGTGAAATAATGACCATAGTAAAGTGGGTGATGAAAAGTAACTATAAGTAGTGAAGTGAAAAAGTGATTAGTCACTTCATTTGTTTTTACGTGATTGTGAGATTGAGCACTAAGAGAGTGAAGATGCGCAAGTGAGAGAAACATGTCCTAGCTAGTTTGAGAGGGTGGTGACCATGCTGTAGAGAATCGTGCACGACACAAAATTAGTAAGTGTGGTGTTTTTTTTTGAAAAATGTATGGTATAGTAGTCATTTTTTACTAAATTTTTACAAATTTGAGATTTTTAATTTTCTTGGAATTTGAGACATAGACAAGAGCGGTGAGGGTGCTAGTGACCCTCTGGGATAGGAGCACCTAGATACGGGTGCTAGTGTCCTATTCCTGGGTGCCACAATCCCGCATCTAGATGCCCCTAGTCTAGAATGTGTGTATTTGGTCTAGAATGAAATAAATGTGATTTGTAATGGTTAGTAATGTGATGAGCCAAAGTGTTTTGGTTTGTATAAAGATCTAACCTTGTGCTTATTGTCATTTTGTGTTATGCAGAGAGACATCCACTCAAGGGAGTTCCACATGGGGTTGTCATATGACTACTTCACTTGGGATAGGGTTGTCGTAGATGATGATTGGGATGTTATGGACCATTGTGCTGGCTGTGGAACATAAAATTAATGGGGATGTGCCCCATAATATGCCTATGTTGATACATTATGTGAGAGGTGGTGTGTGGATACATTGTATATTTTGGTTTCCTACGGGTGAGATGAAAATTACTTTAGAGGATGTGTATTACATATTACGATTTCCAGTTGTTGGAGAGAGAGTACAAGTTATGCCATTGGAGGATATGGAGAGGAAAATGCAAGTTGCTAGATGATATTTTGTGGGGACTCGAGTACCTGCCAAGGCCCATATCAGTTTGGATGCTATCTTGAGGTCAGGGGTTCCACACTTGCAAAAAAGTTTATTACCATAGTGATTGCTTCATCTATTATAGTCCAGGGAGGAGTGTAGAATCTTGTATAAGATGCATGATATATGCCAATGTATATAGAGGAGGATCAATACTAGATACATGTGGGCACAGTGTGTGTGGGATCACCTATATAGAGACTATACCATTTACTCACGATGAGCATGGTGGTGGGATATGAGCCACCATACTATATTACATGTATGGGCATATGAGCACATATAGCCATGTTGAGGCTAGTTGGAGGTCCATGAGGAGAGTGGGCTAGGCCAAAGATATATGTGAGGAGGTGGATTAATATTCATGGGCATAGGATGGACACAAATACCTACAAGGAGTTGATAGATAGATAGGATGGGGCCTAAGGTGGTTATATGGAGGCCATACCGCGACTATGGAGGATGACCCAAGGATGTTATAGAGTTGCAATGTATTCGTAGGACTATGTGGTTGGAGGATCAATTCCCAGGTGTGGCCAAGATTTTTCAGGTGAGAGAGAGTATCACGACAGTTTGGCATGGCTCAGATGTGCCCCAGAGCCATATATATGGTTGAGAGCTATCAGAGCACCTAAGAGGAATGGAGCTAGACCAGGCACATAGAGAGAGTAGTTACCTACCTCTTAGGCAAAATGAGTTAGATGCGGAAATAAAGTCAATAGACTCAGATGATGTGGGTTACACAGAGGAGTACCACACATGGTGGGAAACACATCGATGGGTATTGTTGTTCCCATTATTTTTAGGTCCAACGGAGGTTACCGCATGGAGGAGGAGAGGGGGAAGCCCATGCCCCTAACAATGTAGCGGAAGTTGTAGCTAAGCGTGAGTATTTGTATAGTTGCATTGTGTACTTTGTTGTTGGGATATGTTTTAGCAATGGTTATCTAACACATTGTGTTATTTATTTTGTAGGTGATGCGTATTGGTCCCTAATATTAGACACATCCATCTTCACATTGATGGTGGAGGAATAATTGAGGTGTACTTGAGGATGATGATTACAGGTGTGAGCATGCCCATTTATTTGAGCTAGTGGTCATAGCAGCAATGACGTGTACTATGTATTACTAGGTGAGAGGGATGAGGCACACAAAGAGACTCAACGATCTAGAGAAGCATTAGGTGGTGGTCCCTTAGCGTAGGATGTATTTTCATGATACGTGGATTTGTAGCATTAGTTTTTAGAGGAGTATATGAAGAACACCATATTACATAGGTAAGTGGAGAGGTATTGAGGCCAAAAATGACGCACTTACGAGTTAGTGGTGAGGCATCTAGTTCTAGGGCTCTTACAGTACTGAGAGTGATAGTGATGATGAGGTTTGATTGGTATTATTGTATATGATGTAGGGGAGTTTCCCCCAATGATGAAATGTTTTTCAATGATGATTTCATTTTCTATACATGTATGGACACATGTGATTTATATATGATGATTATTTTGTGTGTGTATTGATGTCATAATGTGATTGATGATGTATGATTTGGTGATTAGTGTTGGAATGTATGTGATGTTTTTGTATATTGTTAGTATTTATTGATGTAATATTTATGCAATGATGAAAATAGAATGTCTAATAGATAACATATGTAATGTGAGTGATGAGCTAAGTGAAATGTTTATTAAATGGAATTTGTAACACGTAGTTAGTGTGATGATGATAATAAAATGAATGTAAAAAGAGATGATGTATGATTATCGAACTAACATGTTGTGATGAATGTGTGTCATGATAATGTAATGTGATCGTAATGTGTTAGTGTGATAAATGGGGGAATTAACAAATACCCCAACATATGGATGATTAGGTTCATTTAATTAAGACCCTCAAATCAAGAATGAATTGCAAAGAAAAAGAATGTGTCATCGGAAATGATTGGATGTGCTAGATGAATGATGAAGTGTGCGATGAAAGGTTATTATAGAAAAACCCTCAACATTCATGTAAGAACCGTAAGAACACAAGTGCATCATCGGGGGTAAGGTGATAGTAATCACCTACCAAAGACCAAGATGATGTGAAGTGGTGGAAGCATGTGGGATGGAAGTAGTGTGAGCATATGTACCAAATTGAATATCATATGGAGAAGTGGTGGCATGGTATGATATGTAATGTATGTAGAGGTGAAGGATAGACAATGCCAATGTGTGAAGTTGTGATGATGATGTAGTGATAAGATGAGATGGATGTGTGAATGTGATGGATGTGATGGAGAGTGTGCATGAGTAACAAACTATAGTGGTGGATGTACCATGGCCCAAACACCAAATAGAGGAGAGATGACTCAACTGTAGTAGAAACTCTCTAATGAGGTAGAGGAGAAGTGGATCGATCACTCACGTGAGCGAGAGCCAAAGGAGATGATTCCCTTATTCCTCTAATTGTAATCTATCATGAAGGGAAAGAAATCATTATCCCTATGGCCATTGATATGATGATAATTACAATAAGGTTGATCACACTGATGTTGTAGATGTTGTAGATGATGCTAGTTGGATGGTAAGTGAATGAGACATTTTTCAATTAAAGTTAGTAACACATCATGAGGTCTAGCATGATGAAATAAATGTAAAGGCTCACACGACCTAGGTAGATTGGAAAGAGAAGTACTTATGTACAAAGGAGGAGGAGGAGAATTATTTTGTGGTGGTGGAGTAGGTTGAGCTTGTTTTCTTTTCTTGTGAGGAAAAGGTGGAGATTGTGTAGGATGCTCAACCAATTTTGATGGAGGAGGACTAGATGATATAATAGAAGTAGATGTATGTGGAGGGTCAATGACATTTGCTGAAATAATATATTTCTCTAGATCAAGGACTTTGTAGCATAGAAGAATGAATGACTCACATGTATCATACTATAATATTTGTTTGAGTGCATGAATCAAACCACGACAGAAAAATGAATTGCTTCTCAAGGTCTATAGGTTGGAATACCAATTGATGCATACAAGCATTAAATCATAAGATATAATCCTTAATAGATTCTGATGAGCCTGATGTAAAGTAGGTATGTAGTCATAAGTAACCTTAGGGCCATTTTTGAGGATGAAATGATGGAGGAAAGTGTCCTCCATGTCATAGTAAGTACTAATGGACCCAAAGGGAAGATGAGTGTACCATTGCAACACCTCATTGGTAAGACTATGTCAAAAGCCTTAAGTAATAATCTATCATTAGAATAAGAGGTCATAACCATGTGGTAATGTAGAAGATGAGCATGAGGATCACCAATACCATCAAAACAAGTGAATGTAGGCATGATAAAGTCCTTAGGGAATGCCGAATTATGAATCTTCTTGGGAATAGGGTTACCATGTAATGAGTTGTTATCAATAGAAGCATAGTAAGCCCTACTTTCTAGAGTAAGAGACTGAACCTAAGATTGTAATTGACCTACGACATGCATGAGAGAGATGATATCCTATGAAGGAATAGTGGAAGATGGAATAATGTATTAAGAGGTTGTAATTTTCCATTGTGAGTGATCATAGGAATATCTAGAGATGAAAAGGAGATTTTGATGCTAAAGGCACACTAGTAGTAGGTGTCTAAAGAAGCTATAGTAGATGATGTAGATGGAATATCCATAGTAGGGGTAGGACTAACATAAAAATCCTAATAAGTGAGGTGACCGATGGAGATACATCTATATGAGAAGATGAAATGATGGGTGTAGATGATGTAATAAGAGGAGATGAAATGGTAGGAGAAGAAGAAGTGATAGATGGAGGTGACTCATGTATAGTGCTAGATGCAATCTCAGGAGAAGGAAATGATGGAATAGGAGATTCACACTCAACAGTATGAAAAGAAGGAGAACCATGGCTATCAACCACCTCATCGACATAAAGACTTAAAATGAGAATGTCACTAAGGATACTATCAATAGGATCATCAACATAGTATAAAAGAGGATGAAAACTAGCATGAGATGTATCATGAGAAGAAATATTAGAAGTAGGAGAATCATGAGATGAAACTATAGAGGTGTTATGAGTAGAAGAAGAAGAATCAACATGTACATGTGAACGATGATCAATACCAAGCATATAATCAATAAGAGAATCATCTAAAATTTCCTTAGAAATATCAAAAGGAGGATCACTAGTATCCATATAACATGGTGTACAATGAGTGAAGGCTATTAGATCCTCAACAATACTAATGCCAATGGGAGAATCTTCAAAACAAGTAGGCACATATTGTTGACCATCTAGAAGTTGTTGTTTGATATGAGTTAGCATAGGAGTAGGATTACCATAGAGATTCGTGAGCTCAACGATGGCAAACCTCATCATAGATAGGGTTAACACTAAAATGAGACATGATGGGTGAAGAAGATGAACTATCCTTAGCCATTAGGGTTTGAAGTGGATCCTAGGAAAAAATTCTAAAGTACGGGTTCACCAAAATGATTAACTAAAATAGGAAATTATATCTATCTATCTAAGTTAATCTAAATGAGTACAACAATGTAATGATTGATATGAACTGAAATATGAATCCTAATAATTTATTTGATATTTAAATGAAATAAAATAATTGAAATAGGAGGGAAAAAGGTACTAACCTGAAAATGACTTACCTCACTATGATTCGAGACTGAATAGGATGATGTGTGGATGAATCAGAGTATGATGTACAACCCATAAAAATTACAACAAATGAATATTTGACTAGACTGGGCACTGGAAGAGGATCAGGGCCTGTGGGCACCCTAGTGTGTAGTATGGGTGCTCTCGGTCTATAGAAAAAACTCAAGACTTGAATATGGAAGTGTCACTAGATCTTCGCAATGTCTCGATATTTTTCATGATTTTCACAAGAAACTTCACTTATTACGATGTAAAGTTGCAATGAAGATTCACCTTGCAAAACCCCATACAAAGAATCAAACCCCTAAAAATAAATATGCATATGAAGGGGTCGAGACTATCCTTAGCAGCCACAATGGTGGAATTACAACTAAGTGCTACACTACATCTCAAACCCAATGTAGTTATGTGTGAAATTATGTGCCTAGGGTGCCCTAACGTCAATGACGCAAAGATAATAGACAATAGCTAGATGTAATGTAAAATGGTGGATGGAATAGAATATAATTCCCTTTCCTATGTAGTGTGTGTGATGCAATGATGCCCAAATGTAATCCCTTGCCTTAGTATATAGCTAGCCCTTAATAGTAGATAGTCTTCCCATAAGATAGTAAGTGTGTTATGTTTATATAGGGATATCTTACTCAAATTTCAACACTAATGATCCGACATGTCGACTAGTACCTAGGGGAATGAGAGGGAAAATTAGAATGAACGACCTCAAAAATCTAAATTAGACCTAAGTACTATAGGGGAATAGGGCACCTAAAATAAGGACCTGGGAACCCATGGGCACCCTAATCTTACTATAGGAACACTTGTCAAAGACTAGAGATGAAAAAATGACTAAATAATGACATCTCGTAATCCTTGAGAAATGACCAAATCATGTAAATAACTAATGACTGTGCAAGATAAATGAGGATGACAAACAACCTAATTGACGACAAGACTAGGGGATAGGTCATTAGTGAATAATTTTCATAGTGGAGATCCACACAAACCAACATACTTGGTGGTATAAATGTAATATTAAGTGCATGATTTTGTGACTACACACAACATATTACATATCTTGATTTCTTTTACTCTTGCTTACGTTTGCTTGTATATGGTCACTTATTACACATACTAGATAGGTCTCTTGTATGCCATTATATTTACCATACACACATTCATGTTCATACCTTTCTATAGTTGTGATTGTAGATACATGTCTCTTACACACAACATGGATGCTCTTCTCTTACCACTAGTACAATGGTCACTGGGGGTATCCACGTTCGTCTCTTACATGTGCTATTGTTTCATTTTGTACTTAGCACACTACATTACTTGCTTATACAAGAAATTGAAATATAGGTTATCTTTATAACACGCCAATGGGTGCTTCATGTGCAATTTGTTTGTAGGACTATTTTCTTCTATGGCTATATGTTGTTTGTCCATCCTTGGTCACTTTTGAGAAGTAATCTTCTTTTGACTTAAAGCACACCCGTAACAGCTTATTCCTTTCACCTTTCAATTCCCACATTATTTTTCTTAGATAACTACAACCGCCCCACACTAAAATTATGTGCATTACTCTACACATAAACATTCTTCATATAGTAATTAGCTTCATACGCACAAGCGTGCTTATTCCACAAAAACAACAACCGAATTGATAAAGCATATCAACAATGAAGGAAATACATTAAGGGAAATACAAAATTGAAAACCTAAGCTAAATGGTAATACTTCCTTATTATAAACACCAAGAATACTTATTTATAGTAGGGCTTTAGCCTACTCCCGTTAAAGTAACCAGGTAGCCGTGTTCCATCAAGTGATTCTAACTAGCAAGCACCTGATTCAAGTATAGAAGTGATAACATACAACCCCAACCAATGTACTTTGAGCTTGCCTAGATGGCACAAGAACTTTGAGTCATAAAGAAGTACCATTTTTCCAATCTCAAACTTCTTATCCCTTATGTTTCTGTCATGCCATGCCTTCTTCCCGGCCTTTTCTTGCTTCTGACTCCATCGTGCTATGGCTCGAACTCATCTAGTTGAACCTTATTTTTATACGCTCTTCTAAAGCCTTTTCATCAGCTATACCTCCAACACGTGCAATGCACAAAGAAGGTAACATAAATTCTATGGGAGAATAGCTTTTGTGCCAAATGCCAACCGAAATGGTGTGGCTTTGTTAAATTGTTTATAAGTTTTTCTATTTTCCCAAAGCACAACTAACACTTTGTCATCCCAATCCTTTCTTCCAACATCACATAATTTTGTCAAATTCTAGCTCAAAATCTTGTTGAAGACCTCGGAACTCCATTTTCCCGAGGATGGTAGGGTGTAGTTTTATGGTGTGGAACCAAAATCATCTAATAGGATCCTTATTATCTCATTCAAAAAGTGTGTACCTCTATCACTTGTCAAGCTTAAAGGACATCCATATCACATAAGAACATTCTCCCATAGAAACCTAGCTGCTTTGTATAGTCCTTCATAGGTGCTGCTTCGCTTTCGCCCACCATGTGAGATAATCTATGCAAGTAATGATATAGCGTGATCCAGTCCTACGCATGGTCAAGCGAAATAGGTCCTACAATGTCAATGGACCATTTCTCAAATAGTTAGGCACTATTAAACGTATCTCATCTCTTTTCCTTGGTCTCCCGAGATGATGACAATGATCATACGCCTTAGAATATTCTTTACAAATCCTTATATAATGTCTCCCACCATAATCCAAAAAGTAGGATCTTCCGGAAGTCACATCACCTACATAATGGCCTCTTGCAATACCACCATGAGCTTCTTCCATGATATCCTTGTGCTCATGCTCTAATACACAATGGTAATATATTTCATCTCTGCCAGCTTGTAGAGGTCACCACCGATTAACATAAACGATGCCACGCGTATATAAGCAAGCTACTTCTTTTCTAATGCTTTCATTCCTTAAGCTCGCACCATAACTGTTCGTAGAAAGATAGCAATGTCTTCTAATTCCGTGGGTGTGCATTGTAATCGTACGGTGGGAAAGTGACATGCGAGGATGATAATCGACAAGTGACCTTCCCCGCATGCCGACCTCCCGAGGTCGTGCAGAGACAAATGATGGTTTGAAATGCGGGTGACTTAGATGAAGTCACAGCTGAGATTATGGTCAGTTTTCTATGACAGAAAAGCTACAAGCGAGGATGAGAATCGGCAAGCAACTTTCTTATGGCTAACCATGGGAGGATCAGTGACTAAGATCTGGTAGTTTGATCTCCTGGTAGCTAAACTAAAAAAGGGGAGATTTAGAGGCTATGAGCGGGTAGCATAAATTCCCTAGCGATTTACCCTCCTAACTAGAATTTAAGCGTTTAATCTAGTTATGAAGTCTCCAAATTAACTTAAACTGAAAATAACAATTTATACTACTATTGAAAGGGAAACTAATCTAAACAAAATATACGATTGAAACATTATAATTACAAGCAACAATTAAACTACTTTTATACTAAAACTAAACAAGTGAAATAACCTGGTGTGGTTATTCACCTGTGCAGATGTGTGAATCTAAATAAAAGACAGCTAATTAACTTAATTGAAAACCTTCAATCCTACCTCAGAAGTGAGGAACAAATCATAGTTTCTCAGAAACTATCATTCCCCACAGCTTCCCCGGCAATATTGAAAGTGAGCTTTAACTGAAATAAAATGATTCACTACTCTATTTGATAATAACTTTGACAATTTAAACCTGGCATTTACTGAGCAGAGGCAAATCCAGTTGTGTTGTAGCTTGTCCCCTCAGAGTGATCTCTTCGTTCTTGCATGTTCACGTGAATCCAGAAAGAGTAGGAGCGTAGCAACATCGGCAAGGGAAGGCACTGGGACGACAATTACTTTAAAGTGAAAATGGCACAAAGCACAAGTAGGAGAGGGATGGCGCAAGTGAACTGGCTTGGCCTATGCGATTCCTAGCAGGGTTGTTGCAGCAATGATAAAACAAAATGATAAACAGCAGGTACTCAAACAATGAATAATAGCAGCTTCAAAGAAATACAACGAAGTACAAGTAGGAGAGGGATGGCACAAGAGAACAGAGCTTGGCCTATACGATTCCTAGCAGGATCGTTGTCGGTGTACAGTGAGGCATAACTAAATACTCAGAATTCTAAACCATGCTAAAATAAAATGATTCATAAAATAAATCTAGGACTGAGTATGAAGACTGAAGCTCAAGAATGAAGACTCCAGACCAAAGAACCAAGACCAAAACAAACCAGACCATGGGTGAAACAACAGCACTGCCTGCACAAGATGGGTATGTGGCTTACCAACAGCTGAACAATACTATCTAAACATGTAATGAACTATACTATCAATCCTAAGCAAGCTAACAGACCAAACCACTGAAAAATGAGAAGACTCTCACAAGGAAATGGTGGCCATTTGCCTCAGCACAAGCTATGTATTTATAGCATTTGCAAACACCAGAAGGCAAGTTCAAATTGAACTCTCCTACTATTAAACAAAGATAAATCACTGTTCAGTCGGCAAAAACATAAATACAAGCTTAAGTCGGCAAAGAAAAGTTGGTAAAAGTTGATATTTCACGCGGGTCGCGTCAAAAGAACGTTCTGGAAAACGCGCACAGGACCGCCGCCCTGCTCAGGGCGGCGGTTACAGGACCGCCTCCCTGATCAGGGCGGCGGTCACGAGACCGCCTCCTGCAGGGCGGCGGTTTCACCTTGAAGGTCAAAAGGCCAAGGAAAGAGGAAAGAAAGGGAAAAACAAAGGGCGCGGGGGCAAAGCGAGGCATGTGGGATGTTAACGCATACTCCGAGGGCTTTTCCGGATCCCGAACACCTTGCGAGGAGACCTGTATCATCATTGGGGCGCTTGTAACATCTTTTCGGTGGTGCAGTACATACAATTTTGGGTACGTACGATAACCTATACAACCGTGCATATGACATGGTTTCTTAAATTGTCTCGTGCTTCCTCTCCCGAGTTGATTCCGAGATAAATGGTTTGGTCTAGATTTTCTTTTCCCTGGCTTCACAACAACTGTGAAGTCAAACTCTTGAAATAGGAGCACCCATCTGCATATTCTCCCCTTTAAGACGGGATTGTTTACCAAGTACTTCAATGCCATGTGATTTGTATAAAACACAAATGGTGTTGCTAACAAGTACTATCGAAACTTGTGTAATGTATAGATCATTGACAAAGCTTCATGCTCTGTAGTTGTATAATTCTATTTAGCAGAGTCAGCTTCCTACTAGCAAAACAGATTGGATGATCTATAATACCTTCGCTAGGTTGAGCTAACACAACACCAATGGCCATACCAGAAGCATCCACATGCACATGAAATGGTTTATCCCATGAGGGAAAATGCAGAATGGGCATGGTAGTAAGTTTCTCTTTTAATACCTCAAATGCGCACTGCTGCAGTTCTCCCTAATAAAATGTACCTTTCCCCTTCAGTAATTCTTCCAAGGGTGCAGCAATTTTGGCATACCCTTTTATGAATTTTCTATAATATCCTGTATGACCCAAAAATCCGCGCACCTCACTTTGGCTGGTAGGTGCTTCCAGGCCTAAAATGACTACAACCTTGGCTGGATCAACCAGTAAACCTTCCTTATAGATTATATGTCCTAATAGTATTCCAAATGGTGTAGAAAATATGCACTTCTTAATGTTTAAAGAGATACTCAATTGTCTGCACCATTCAAAAATTAAGCACAGATTGTCACAATGATCTTTCACAAGCCCATATACTGTCCAATCATCTAGGTAGACCTATAAGAAGTTGTGAATAAAATATTTGAATGCCTGAACAACTATGTGTGAGAATACAACAGGAAAATTTTTCAATCCAAAGGGAATCACAGTATAGGAAAAACTGCCCCATTCAGTAGTAAATGTTGTCTTTTCTTGATCCTCCTAAGCAATCCTAACCTGATGATACCCTAAAACCCATCTGTGAAGGAATATATTTCGTGCCCTGCAACTCCTAGTATTTCCTCAGTGAATGGTGTAGGGACCGGATCTGTGACACATGCAACATTCAGATCCATGTAGTCCACACATATCCTAATCCGTCTCGTGCTTATTGATCATCGATCACCATTGGGATAACCCATTCCGACTCATCAAGGGCTTGATAATTCTAGATTTCAACATTTTATCAATTTCTTCTTTTAACTTCTTGTGCAAATTAGGATTCATTCTCAGTAAGGTATCTTTCTAACCGAGCATGCACCATCCTTAAGTTTAATCTTCATTTCCCTAAGTGATTCATGCACGCATTTAATTTCATGATACCCTCGAGGGAATAAGTCATGATAATCTCACGAGTAACTTGATGATCTTTGCTACCTCTGGGTTTGACCAATAGTCTCCAATTATGGCCTCCTTAGGCTTAGCCTATGAACCTATATTCACTTTCTTTGTCTTCATGGGTTCATGGTAGGTGCATGTATCCTTGTTTACACTGTCTAAGACCTCACACAACCCTTGTGAATGTTCAACATCTAGGTTCTCAACTTCCTCGTCATCCATGATGTAAACCATCTTTCCTTTCTCTTTTTTAAGGTGAGCGCATTCAAGTAGTATGGAGTCCATTAATTCTTTCTTTTTAAAACGTGCTTGGACTATGTCTCACCAAATAATTCCTGAATATGCTCTTTTTCTTTTTCACTATCTCCCATAGGTAAATGCTTGAAAAATTTTAACGCCTCATTTATCGGATGTTCAATCGAGAAGTAGTCAAAAGTCTAGATCATTCCTATAGTCAAATCTTGCTAGTTCCCAGTTTCTTGATGTAGTTCTACATATACATACCAAGCACATGTGCATCCTTGTAGCGTAGAATACAATCTATGCACCCAAAGTGAAGGTGGTAATGCTTCCTATCCTGTTTGCCTGAGTCTCTCACACTGCTTGAATGTGATGCTGAATAGGTTGATCACCATGATAAGTGCAGATTTACGTAGGTGCATTGTTCCTTATAAACCTAGTAGACAAAGTGACTCCAATCTCTTCCTAGTTTATAAGATTATCTCTGTGGACTACCCACCAGCACACGTTTGTTATCCCACATAGTGTATATACTAACATATCTCTTCTTTTAATTTGATCTATCCACTATGTTTCCATGGCCTTTAGAAAGGAAAGAAGATCTTCTATCCCTGTATACCAAGGTACTATGCTACATATCCATCGAACCAAACAAAATCCATTCCCGCACGCAACCACACTTTTTACCTCGTGTCCTACTAATTCATATGTACTATGGGACCAATTATCATAAGAAGTACTTGTAGTATCACTAATAGAATGAGAATCCTCCCATTTGTAGGATGCCTTCTTTTGAAGGCTCATTGACCTTTGGGGTCCTAAATAATGCATACATAGACTCTGTTTAAGTCCTCCTCACTTAGAGGTTCAACATATGGCATAGAATTTCCATCCGTCAAAGGTATCATAACCATTTCCTCTTAGTTTTCAAAGTTGATATACCCCTTATTGATTCTCAAATCAGAATTCTTTGCATAACACCAAGGGCGTCCCAAGCGAGGCTGGAAAATTGTTTACTTCTAAGAGTGCTAATACCTCAAAATCCCCAAAGAACTTGGCCCTCTTGTATAGTGACGATGCATCTTTCAAAACTCCTATGGGAGTGGCCTTAGTCTAGTTTTCCATAAATAACACATTAGATGATGGTCAGTAATGGGGGTCAATTTACACTAAAATTTTCCTCCATAATTTCTATTTCATTAATGTATGTATTAGGAATAGGATGTTGTTAAGTATAATTAGTAGTAGCGTCGATAGAAGATAACGGCGCCGTCACAAGACGGTGTCGCTAATAATGTGGAGTACGTAGCAATACAAAGTACAATAGGAATGTTGTAAAAGTAAATATTTGTCGTAAGTGGTCCGTAATGTTAAAATGTCAAAGTTTGGGTAATTAGAGAAGTAGGGTCTACATGATTAGGAATTAGAAATATTATATGGGTAATAAGGACAAGGAGTGAGGTCATAAATATTTTGTGTATTTTATTTGTAAAAAGTCTAAAAATGTTTACATGTACATGTACAGATATAAGAGTTAAGGTATGGAATATGATTCGTCGTAGTGGATTTCTTATCCTATCTTAGAGATAGGATGGATAAGCTGAAGTTCTATAAATAGAGAGGCCACCCCCTCATTTAGCATAGAAAGAAGTAGTGAGAAATATTGTAGGAAGTGTGCGAAGGAAGCCATCGCTTAAAGGTGTGTTGAAGAAGCCATCAAGAGGTGTAATTGTAAAGTTTCTCCCATAGTCTTGTTGAAGTATCTCATGGGTGAGATTATAGAATAGCTTTCATGTTAATATTATAATTTATTTTGATATTTCAGATTTGTCATCATTCGTCTTATCATAGTCAATGGTATTCTTGTGTTCGGTTGTTGTTTTGTTTCTAGATTACATCCACCAAACTAAAGGCTATGCATTAGTAAATAATCATAGCACGAGGAGTTCCCGGTGAAGAATTATCATAGTGCCGGATTGGTGATGACATTTTGGTTCCGTTGCCGGGACCATTCCTCGTTGGTGGATTTTCTGGAGAGATATTCCCACTTAGTCAAAAATCAATTGGAGGGTAACCTTGTTTTTACTGTGCATAGTAGTTACCATGGTAAAGTCATTTTTACCGTGAATAGTAGTTACCATGTTAAAGTCATTTTTGCCATGAATAGTAGTTACCTTGGTAAAGTCCTTTTTGCTGGGAATAGTATTTACCGCAGTAACTTCACTTTTTACCGTGAATAGTATTTACCGCAGTAACTTCACTTTTTACCGTGAATAGTGTTTACCACAGTAAAATCAGTTTTTACCGCAGTAAGTCAAGTTTTACCATAGTTTACCGTGGTCATTTCTATAGTAATTCCAATTATTTGTGCACATAAGTCTTGTTGATTGTACTTGTGAGTTGGTATTTCACGGTGGTTACTTTTGAAAATGGGAAAGATTCCCGTTTTTTCAGCTCAATCTAATGAAGATGCTTCTTCTTTCATTCAAGAATTTAAGTGATCTTGTATTTGTAATGGCCTTATAAGAAGGGAACAATGGACTGAATTTTTTCCTACCTTTTTGGATGGATCAACACTTAGGTGGTTTGAAACACTAGGAGATAATGTGAAAAATTCATGGGATTTATTAACTGAAAGTTTTCTTGAAGAATTTGGTGAACAACAGAAATATGCAGATCTCATGATCGAGATCACAAAGCTATCCCAAGGAGAGAAGGAGAAGATAAGGGATTATCATGCTCGTGTTCTAGAGCTAAGGAGGAAGCTCGATGCCCGGATCCTAAGGAAGGACTAGCGGATGGGTTGATGAATGGCGTGGATAATCTCCTCTCGTAAGCACTTCATTCTTGGGATGAAGCCGAGATCGACAACGAGTGAAGTATGACCGCCTGCTACCATTGAACAAGCAAAGGAAATTGCAAGAAGGCAAGAAGAAAGCATGGAAGAGGAGCCCAAAGAAATTGTTGCTAAAGTAGAGCCTACACCAAAGACCTTTGGTCCTAAATCCACAACCACTCCCGGTGAGCACAAATATTTCTCCTAATACATCTACCGAGTATGAAGATCTGCTCAAAAGATGGGTCAGTTAACTATTAATCTTCTTCAAGGAAAGGAATTTAGTTCTCAGGGAGGAGATAGAGGTCCAAAAAGAAATATTTCTGAAGTTGTTTGTTATGGTTGTTATAAAAAGGGTCATTATAAGTATAATTGTCCAGATAGAGCTTCTACATCTGGTAAGGGAGATAATGATAAAGGAAAAGCACCTGTGAATTCTTTTGATGTAGTAGATAAGAGCAAAAATAATGAAGTAGATGTGTTTGTAACAAAAAGAAAGAAAGAAAAAGATAATCAAGATGGAAATGATCCTAAGAAGATGAAAGAAGAAACTAGTAAGAAACATAGGAGAAGAAAGTTGGGTGTGCAGGATTTTCTGATTTCACAGGGGCAAGGACCATACTCCATCTTGGAAGATCTGTCCAAAAGGCCTGCAAATATTACATATGGTCAACTCTTGGCTATGTCTTCTGAGAAGAGGCGGGAGTTGCGAGGTGGACTCAATGCTCGAAGAAGGAAGGAGGTTGAGGTCCCTGTTTTGGAGGCAGGCAGGCATCCCTATGCTCCACAAGCTGAGGTATTATGTAATGGTATTTCAATTCATGATGTCTTAGTTGATGGAGGTGCTGTAGTTAATGTAATGACCGAGTCTGTAATGAATATGTTGGGTTTAAAAATTGATCGCCCTTCAACACTTATGTTAAGGTCATTAAATAAGGGAAAAACTAAACTAGAAGGTGTAGTTTCAAATGTGGCAATATCTGTTATGGGTGTTGTATGTGTGGTAGACTTTCAGGTGATGAAAAATGGTACTGTTGCGTACCCAATGCTGCTGGGAAGACCATGGCTAAGGAGAGTTCATGCAAGAAACTACTGGAATGAAGGTTTCATGACACTTGGATGTGGTAGAGAGAGGGTGAAGATAAACGTGATCCCTCGACATCATAAAGTAGAACCTGTGGATTCAAGTGATGAAACTGATGATTGGACATCCTCTGATTACTCTAGCACCAGTGAAGTGGACACTGAAGATGAAGAAAGTGAGGTTGATGTTTCAGTCATGGATATTCTTCCAGTCACACCAACCCAGGACCCCATAAAATTATCTGAAGAAGAAGTTGATGATCGTCTCCAACAAATAAAGATTGGTGATGCTGTGATGGAGAGTGAGAAGGAATCCTACCTCCAGCTCTTTCGAAGGTACATACACCTATTCACTTTTGATTACAAGGAACTCCGCCAAGTAAGTTGGGTAGAACATTGTATTGAGCTGGTAGATGGTGCTAAGCCCATAAAGCAAATGCCATATAGAATGAATCCTAATTTTTCCAAGACTGTAAAAGAAGAAATAGATAAGTTGCTTGATGCAGGATTCATATTTGCTGTGGAGAATTCAGAATGGGTTTCTCCCATTGTGATCTCAATAAAAAAGAATGGGAAGCTACGCATTTGTGTTGATTATAGGAAGCTCAATAAGGCAACAAAGAAGGATCATTACCCTCTTCCATTTTCAGATCAGATCTTGGACGAAGTAGCTGGCCAGGAGTGCTATAGTTTTGCTGATGGATATAGCGGCTACAACCAAGTTCGTATAGCAGAGAAAGATCAGCTGAAGACCACGTTCACCACTCCTTGGGGAACGTTTGCTTATAGAGTTATGCCTTTTGGGTTGTGTAATGCTCCAGCAACATTCCAGCGTTTGATGAATAGGGTGTTCGAACCCTACATTGGGACCTTCATCAGAGTATTTCTGGATGATTTTTGCATCTATGGGAGCAAGTTGGACCACCTGCACTAGATGGAGACAATATTTCAAAGGTTAGATGAAGCACAAGCCTCACTAAACCCTACAAAGTGTGTCTTTGGATGTTCTAAAGGCGTTTTGTTAGGGCATGTTGTATCCAGAGATGGTATTGGTACTGATCCTGATAAAGTTTCAAAAATCAAAGATTTACCATTTCCTATGAATAGAAGTAAGTTGAGATCATTTTTAGGCCATGTGGGTTACTATAGAAGGTTCATCAAGAATTTCTCAAAGATTACACAACCACTAACCCAGTTCTTGAAGAAGGATGTTGCTTATGAACCAGAAACAAGGCGCATGAAGCTTTTGACAATCAAGGAAGCCTTGGTGTCTTCACCTGCTTTTGAAGAATCCAGATTGAGCAAGCCATTCATTGTGTACACTGATGCCTCGATGCAGACTAGGTAGTACTTTGAGCCAAAAGGATGAAAATGGGAATGAACATCCAATTTACTTTGGGAGCAGATAAATGAGCAAAGGCTTGAGGTAAACTATACCGAATCAAAAAGAGGCTCGCTATCATTTTTGCTTGTAAAGAAGTTTAGAAATTACTTGCTAGGGAGAAATTTATAGTTGTAATGATCATCGTGCTCAAAATATATTATCAATAAGCCTAACCCATCGTGGAGGATAGCAAGATGGATAATTTTGCTACAAGAATTTGAATTTGATATTATAGATAGGCCAGAAAGAAGCATGTCAATGCAGATGCACTCTCTCGAGCCTATGATGGTTTAGGATCATCTTGTGATGATGATGATTTTCCCGATGCAAAGATTGTTCTCCTCGACACAACCCCTAGTGAATACATAGATATTTGGAATTATCTCAATGAATTCAAGTTTCCCGATGGTGCCAATGCAAAGACTAAGAGAAAGATTACTCAAGCCAGTCGTCCATATTCTATTCTGCATGGAGCATTATTTTGAATAGGACCTGATGGACAGTACAAGAGGGCAGTTGGACGTGATCAAGGAAAGGAGCTGCTAGAAGAATTCCACAATGGTACATGTGGAGGGCACTTCTCTGACAACTTACAAAGAAGAAGGATCTTGGATGCAGGTTATCACTGGCCCACTCTTTTTAAAGATTGTTATAATTATTGTAAGACATGTGATATTTGTCAAACACATGGTAACCGTAAGACTTCATCAGCTCCATTATGTCCTATTCTTCCCTTGGTCCCTTTGAAAAGTGGGGAATAGACATTGTAGGTCCACTTCCAACTACATCACGCCAAAATAAGTATATTGTAGTTGCCACATTATTTAACCAAGTGGGTTGAAGCTAGGCCATTGAAACAACTTCTATGGATGAAGTGGCAAGGTTCATATATGAACGTATTGTCACCAGATTTGGTTGTCCATTAGAAATTGTAACAGATCAAGGAAGCCACTTCATTAATGAGGTAGTAGAAGCCCTAGTCAATAAATTTTCTATTAAGCACAGGAAGGCAACAACATACAAGCCAAGCACAAATGGACAGTGGAACGAACAAATTTTGTCTTTGTGTCAAATTATAGCAAAAGATGCACCTTGCAGTACATAAATGGGATAAGAGGATTCATGCAGATTGTGGGCATATAGGCAACATCAAAGTCAGCAACAGGATACTCCCATTTCAATTGGCTATGGCATTGATCCAGCTTCTTCCTATTGAGTTTGATATTCCCACCGTGAGAGTTATGAAAATGAAAGGATGGATGAAAATGATCAAGAAAAGAAAGGTTGGTACATCTTCATTTGCTAGAAGAAATGAGGGAAATAGCGAAGGATACAAGCCATAAGAAGAAAATGAAGCAGAAGGAGTACTTTGATCAAAAGATCCGGTGGTCTCCATTTCAAGTGAATGACTTGGTTCTAGTATATGATTCCAGATACAAAAAAAGAAGACAGAGAAAATTTCTTCCAAAATGGATGGGGCCCTACAAAATAGTAGTCATGGCATGAAAATGGTACGTACCGACTGGAGGAATTGGATGGCACTCCCATTACGAAATGGGTCAACCACGACAAGTTGAAGATTTTCCAAGCACCAGAATAGTCTACTCCGAGGACGGAGTAGAAGCTAGGAAGGGGGAAGATGTCGACACTAAAATTTTCCTCCATAATTTCTATTTCATTAATGTATGTATTAGGAATAGGATGTTGTTAAGTATAATTAGTAGTAGCGTCTGATAGAAGATAACGGCGCCACAAGACGGTGTTGTTGCCAATAATGTGAGTACGGTAATAGTCAAAGTACAATAGGAATGTTGTAAAAAGTAAATATTTGTCGTAAGTGGTCCGGTAATGTTAAAATGTCAAAGTTTGGGTAATTAGAGAAGTAGGGTCTACATGATTAGGAATTAGAAATATTATATTGGTAATAAGGACAAGGAGTGAGGTCATAAATATTTTGTGTATTTTATTTGTAAAAAGTCTAAAAATGTGGAACCCATGTAAAATGATAAGGTTTATCTTATCTTAACAGAGATAAGCTTACATGTACATATAAGAGTTAAGGTATGGAATATGATTCGTCATAGTGGATTTCTTATCCTATCTTAGAGATAGGATGGATAAGCCTGGAAGTTCTATAAATAGAGAGGCCACCCCCCTCATTTAGCATAGAAAGAAGTAGTGAGAAATATTGTAGGAAGTGTGCGAAGGAAGCCATCAGTTAAAGGTGTGTTGAAGAAGCCATCAAGAGGTGTAATTGTAAAGTTTCTCCCATAGTCTTGTTGAAGTATCTCATGGGTGAGATTGTATGATTTCATGTTAATATTATAATTTATTTTGATATTTCAGATTTGTCGTCATTCCGTCTTATCATAGTCAATGGTATTCTTGTGTTCGGTTGTTGTTTTGTTTCCAGTTACATCCACCAAACTAAAGGCCATGCATTAGTAAATAATCATAGCACGAGGAGTTCCTGAAGAATTATCATAGTGTTGGATTGGTGATGACAGGCCTCCCCATCTATACCCATGCATCTAATGTAAGCACATTTACTTCTGCACACTGTGTCAATCAATATGTTGCTCAACAGCCACCCATCCACAAAAAAATTCAGAGTAATTTCTTTGCAATAGTCAATACTATCAGGGAGAGGGTTTTCATACAGAATCTTCTGTCCGGTCTCAAGACTTGTGTGCTGAGTGTTCCCTCTTAACCAATTTCCTAATAGTGGAATAATGTTCTCCTTGTGTAACATCTTGGACACCTCTCGTAGATCATTGATATCAGTTTAGACTGTCTCTGATGCTTTCTTCTTCTCCTTTAGGTACTGTATTTCACCCTGAAGATTCCTTAGCACTTCCATGGTATCCTAGTAAACTTCCTTCTAATGAGAAGGATCTAGGTACCTTGCATGTAAAATCTCCTCCTTGGTGATTGTAGGCTTCTAGTGCAATGCCTCTCTTGCGCGCGCCACTTCAACACGTGTAGTAATCTTCACTGTCAATGCCTCAGGTCCTTTTACTATCTTGGGCATCCACTGATCTTCTACCACGCGCTAAACCCCGACCATCCCAATGCCTTTATTTTCTTTCTTAAGCTACTTATTGATATGCTCATATAAAACTAGGCACTACTCATAGCTATGGTTCTTTCCGCAGAAAGAACATGCAATATTCTAAGGACATTTGTGCCTATAGTGGTTAGGAGATCCACATGTATAACATGTTCCACGAGGGAACTCACCTCTTCCTCCACCATGATATCCACATCCCCTTCCATGACCTCCTTCAAAATGCCCCTCATTCCTATCATAGTGCATTTGATTATGATCCCGATCCTGGTGCTCATTCTTACCCTTAGAATTATCTGTTATACTTGTTTGTCGTACCCCAAGGTCTATAGCATCTTGGATCTGACCAATCAACCGAAAATCCTCAGTATCATGGGTCGTGGACCTGTAAATCTTGCAAAATCAAGATACATTCTTCCTTATCATGCACTTTGTAACAAAGGACAATGACTAGCATCATGATTCAAATGAAAGATCTCACAGTCCAATAGTAATGAGCGTATAAATCTATGAGGGAAACTATCCTTGGTGTGACCTTCCACTTCACAATCTGTACACCAAATTCCTGAGCATGTTTCATGGGATGAATTTGCTTGATAGCTTCTCTAACTACTTTTCCATAGCTATAATCTATGCCTCTAGAAATGGACTAATGCCAGTGTCAATGCTCCCAACTTCCTCAACACGTAAAGTTGCTTCCAATGCTTCACACAGATCAATGTATGTCTTATGTGACAACACCCTCCTAAAAGGTGTAATCATTCCCCCAACAAACCATTGTGTATGATGGCTAGCATGAATATCATAAGATAGCTTAGATAGAAGTGTCTTAAAATGAGCATCATACTCACGTACACTCTTAGTAGTTCCTTGCTTGATATCCTTGAGCGCACTTATACTCTTCTACTCAAACTCGGGATATGGAACTCTTTCAAGAAAGCATCCCTCAATGCTTTGCATAATCCATGCAAGTCTGATCAGGGTCAAACTTCTTATACTAGCTATGTGTGTGCCCCTGTAATGTAGTGGCGAATTGACTTGCCTTTCACTCAACATCCATGATCCCTTTAGCGTGCCACAATATTTCACACATATGCACATGTTCGGCAACATCCTCTATACCTCTATATTCTAGGAGGCAAAGAGACATCTCCATATAGATATTCTGTGGTTGCTGCAAACCTTGACCACCTAATCTAGATCCTCATGGGTTCCCTCTACATCCAACCACTAGAACCACCTATACCTCCTAATCTGCCACCATTAATTAGAATATGACCTGTAGATGTACTCCCATGTGCTCCGACAGTAGTACTATACTAAACCCCTATATTCAGAGGTAGTTCCACTTCCAGAGGTCAACCTAACATTCTACACGCTCACATTCTATGTGGATGATGCACCTAAGAATGTTCCTCCAAATGAAATTGAAGTCGTATGTCCTACCATTGATGTACTTGATCCCTGATTTACTCCTACTCTCCTACTTTCCAAATTAGTTTTCTAATTACTTGTCTTACTAGATACTAGAAAAATAAGCTCAAGGGATAGGCCACCAGTGTGGATTAAGATGTGAACCCGCGGTCCGGGTAGTCTCTCTTGGTGCACTTCGTGTGAGGCTAAGGGGGATCTCTATTATGCTTTCCAAGATGCGGGAGTTCCTAATGCTTTGTCTCCACGTCTTCTACATGAGCTACGAGATCCTTCACGATCCATTTCTCTCCTCCACATCATACTTTCTCATAACGAGAACACTACTTCTCTATCTCCCTCTCGCGTGCTTCATTATACTTAAGTTGCATTTCCTCTCTCTGCTTTTCTGCTGCTAGGTCTGCCATCTTAAACTAAACATGTTCCTACCCTTGCGTGTGGTGAAGTTTAGTTAGCCATCGATTTATTCTCCAGGTTCAGAGTTACCATCAAGATTTTGATCACCAGTGGAATACCTTGCAAATATGTTCCTCTTGGATACCGCAAAAACTGAATTCAGCTACCTTTGGGCAAGAGTACGTTGAAATTGAATATTCTAGAATATAACTATTTAGAACACCACGAAACCATGTATCCATAGTGCAATTCCATATCAAATCGACATCATAAAGAGTATGAAATTCTTCCCGTGTCCGAGAACAACGCACGATACCTCTAATTACATTGGGATGTATAAGAAGTAAGCCACTTGTATAGTTCTATTGGAAAGATAGTGAAAAATCTCTCATATAATCATCATATAGATTCTGTTCTACCCAAGTGCATGTGTTAAACTCAAATTCACCGCTGAACCGCCGTGCATATATATTCCTCCGATCATGTATCCATTCCTCAATACTTGCTAGAGTTAACCGGTAGGTATTCATCACGAACCATCCCGATTTTTTTTTTGAAAAAGAGGTCCCGACAACGAGAACCAATGATGCATCCTAGAATTTACCAGATAACACCCTAGTCACACTGACACATCACTCAGCCTTGACTAAGCACTAACCTAAAGTGTGCAAAGGTACCAGGTCCCTCTTTAGGGTTGTTGTAGTAAGATGTTAGCATGATGAAGGAAGAAACATATAGATTCATAACTAATCCATCATTTTACAATGCATGCTACCCTCAGATCTATATAAGAACAAGCTTAAACATTAGTCATAATTGAATTAATAACATGCACTATTCAACTAAACACAAAATGATACTTAGATTCAGCCAATATCTTCCATTTATTAATAAATACAGAATCTCCTTACAGTATTGTCAATCTATACCAACACGCATATGGATCTAATACAATAATTCATTCATATGTGTATACGCACACTTCACACTCTGTATATTCTCTGTTACACATACATCTTCACACATTCATACATACTTCTACTATGTACCTAACATCATATATATAGGGTGGGGACTTGCCCTTCACTACTTATCTATTCCAGAAATAGGCCGCATCCTATTGATAGCCACACGCTATTTACAAGCATAGCCACACATGCAAGTGTGCTATCTATAGTCCTCTTATAGTTAATTGAAGTGTCAATTCTATTCTTATCTCATCTCCATGCAAAACACTTCGATCTGCTTCTCCAAAGATAGAAAATGCATGGTGCACACATCCCTACATCATTGGTGTGTTCCACACGCCACCTTCTAAAAATAGTTCTTCATGCTCAAAATTGGCTAAGTCCTGAAAGATGAAGTTGCCTTCCACGCGCGGGTCCTTCTTGTCCTTCCACTTCCTTGGTTCCGGGCCTTCTTATCCCACATGGAATCCTTGTGTGATCTTTGACATGTATTCTTTGATCAACAATGATATGCCTAAAAGATAAAAGAAGCCCAAAAAGAGTGAGTAAGGTGCAAAGAGGTAAGGGGAACCCGAGAAGGAAGAGGGGACCTAGGTGGCATCTTGTATGGGCATTGGTTTCTAGGGTCATAAAATACAAGTAAGTGAAATAATGAGTGGGCTGTAGGGTGTGAAAGACCATAAAGAAGACCATAAAGTAAGAAAAGATACCAAAGATAGTTGTTAATTAATAGTTTTATCTCTTAGGAATCATATGAATGTAAGTATGCTTTTAGGACCTATAAATGTACCCAAGGGCATGAGTTTATGTCTACAAAAGTAGAAAACATGTGTGCATGTGTGTGATTTAGGCTAGAATACCCTTGGTGTTCAGATTCCCAATTCTTGAACCAATCTAATTGTTCTGACAATACATGTTGTCATCACGGGATTAAGCCTTGTGTACTTATCCTAAGTGCTTTTGTAAGCATGAATGACTAACCAACCCCTAAGGGGTTCCCTCATGTCTCTTGAGACCAAGATAGTGGGATAATTGCATAGCATATAATGTACCCAATGTGGTGATAGTGATATGTGGTGTGCCATAGCTATGTGAACTAACCATTTGTTACTTGAAACACTTGAACAAAGTTTGGAATTATATTTATCTTACTACAACATGGCTCTATGAAATTTGCATGCTTGGAAATTAAGGAATATCCACTATTTTACCTAGTTGAGTGTTTCATAACTATAATAAGTATTACCCTAAATAATATGCACTTGATTTGAGAAGATTGAGGAACCCTTTGCATGATTTTGGAATGATATTTATAATAGGATTTTGTAAGAGTTTCAGGTGCATTATAAAGTGATAATGAATTATTTATACAACCTTTCATAAGTGAAATATTCTAAGAAGGTTGACCCTAGGAAGATGAAATGACCCAAATAGGATTTTGAAATTGAAATATGTATCGAAGAATGTAAAGGGTTAGGACCATGTAGGTTGACTAAGATCTTACATCACATCTAACCCTTCCATATATTTTCAAACCGAACATATGAAAATATAAACAAAAAATTGTGTCATAAAGAAAAAAATGTTTTATATTGCTTTGATCAGATAATATTCTTAGAATTGATGACAAATTAATGTGTAAAGATAAGAAAGTTACAAAAGAGCTACAAAGATAGGGTGATTATATTATGAATGTGAGCATTTGTCTTACCAAGGGAAAATAATTGAACTCAATATTGCACAAGGGAAACTTACCAAATTTTAGTGTTTACATATCCCTTTAAGTGTGTAATTGAAAATTACATGCTTAAATAAAAATGTACCTAAGTGAAAAAAACACTTTATCTTCACTTGATAGTGGTTTTGTGATGTGTTGGTGTTGGCATGCTCTATGATGTAACTTAAAACAAAGAGTGCATTTAATATCTATGATAGAAATTAAACTTTAACTCAAAATATAGATAATGCATATAACTTTTAACTTTGAAAAAACATAAGTAAAGAGAATCAAAACATGGAGGACATACAACTACTTGTTTTATGGAGGGAAGATCCCCCAATCGTGTTATGCCTTGAAGACTTGGATTTTTATGGATATGTTAGAGGATTATGGGTGATTAATCCCTAATGTTGTGTCATAATATTTAATATAGTTTTGGTTAGATCCCTACATCAAAGATGGTGAGGAGACTAACCATGTTTCCCCCTTTTGAAACTTTTGTATAAAGAGGTCTAGAATTTGGTTCAAAATGAACACACAAAATAATATAATAGTTATTATATTCAATTTTATGATCAAATTACACTTTGCATGATTCATGGCAATTATACATCCAATTATATAGCCAAACCGCCTCCTAATAAATAGGGAGGTGTAATAACAATATAACCTAAAATACTATTCACGGTTATAACTAAACTCTATGAATAATATATTATTGAAACAATATATTATAGTAATATTTATCACACCATTGGTAAATGATATTACAAATAGATATGAGTGTATTAATTTCCTAACATTCCCCCTTAGTGCAAACATGGGAGAAAAACAATTGCACTTCTTCTACAACTTGTTGCCCATGCGTGCTCATGATCTTGGCTCACCGATGGTTTTGCAAATGATGACATACAAGATCGGTATAATCCCATGCTCATCCAAGTATGAACTCTTGTTCATCAAATATGGACCCCTATCCAACAAAAAAGGAACCCCTATTCTAGGTATGAACCCATATTCCATGTATGAACTTTTGTTCTAGGTATGAACCCTTGTTCATCCTCTTCAAGTATCATGATGTTGATTTTTCCTTGTGCTTTCATATTTCCACAATATTTTCACATCAAGAAAGTACATAGGAATCTTCTCACTTTATTACAACAGGAACATACAATAAACCAAATACGAAAAAGATAGGTACACTAAAATTGAAAGAAAGCACACTTTGAAAAAAATTCCGCAACCTCATTTTACGGCCTTGTCACTTGTGGTTGGTGAGAGGACACTGCTTGTCCTCCATACTCTTGTACCTCCATCCTCTAGTGTCATGCTACTAGCTCAGTAAAATGTGAACATGAAGGACATCTGTTTCCGCATTGAGATTATTCTTTGCTCTCCCCCCACAATGTTAAACACATTATTTTTGACGTTGGGTAACACCAAAATATGTCCATGAGACAATTTTTTATTTATTTTATTGACTCTCAAATTTTTATGACAACTCAAAAAATTTGACAATGACACTTAATGACCACTCGACTTGTGATTTTTGACTTGATTTTAATAAAAACAACAATTGACTCAACAAGACTGCCTTTGTACTTTTGAAGACTCCCAATAAAATTTATGACTACAAACAAAAACTTGATTTACAATAAATATACACCTTGAGTATAAACTTACAAGACTATATAACAAGACTCAAACCATTGACACTTTGGGAGAAACATTTAACTGAACAAAAAAACACTAAAGGGAAATCTATGACATTTTAGTTTGGCTTATTTCAAAAAGAATACACAACAACATCTATGACATGTAAATACCGAGTCCCCACTATATGAAAAAATATAATCTATTTATTGAAGACTCACATTTACTATGACCATTTGACACTTCTAATAACAAAGTTCTTTTCAAACTTCAACTTTCAATATTGATGGCAATTTTAAGGGATGCATTGGATTTATAAACCAAACACTTAGAAATTTTGAATCGCAAATCTTAGAGAGCATATAACGTTATTTGTATACTTCCTAGGACTATAGGTGTCTCGGTGATGCTATGGCAAGATTCGTTTCCTTTGAGGGTAGCATTGTGAGTTGACAGGATTGGTCCAGTAGTAGATAAAATGTGGATAATACTCAAGAAGTGGAGGAGAGATTCTTGCATGTGTGGCCAAATCAAATTTTTAACCACCGTGTATTTGCACACAGACCTTTTTCACACCGAGTGCAGTGTGACTTAATATAATTATAGTTATATGCAAACTGCTCCGATTCATCACTAATCACTAAGAGCTAGAGAAATGTCAATGTGCTACGTGCCCGAATATAGAGAGATGCATGCAATGTGTAAGGATTAGAGATTGTGTGGTTCTCATGTAATGTCAATAGATGTTAGATCTACATAGATTTTGCCATGAACTAGACTGTGCTACATGTTTTGTTCAAACTTGTTGTAATGATCCCATATGTGCAAAGTTTGGATTGGGTTTAACACAGTAATAACGATAGATAATTCTGATGAGACCTCTAGTGTAGATGTATGAGAGAATGGTAATCTCGATCACTTTTTTTGTATCAAATTCATTTCATGTAAAATTTCCAATGTTAAATCCTAATACAAAGTTATGTTGTACATATCTAGATGCAAAAATTCAATTTATTTTCCAACTAATTTGAAATAAAAATATAATTTCTACTCCACTCCAAATGAGCCACCTTCAGAAATATAAAAAACTATGCAAGAACTATTACAATGCTCGTACATGGAACTGTCATTACCAGGGGCAAGAATATTTACAAAACTACTCGTTATCCATATTTCGCCCCCTAGAAAAATATTGGATCAACCACGACCCCGCACAGAAAGAACCAGAGAACCACATTCAAACCTTGCAAACAAGTTGCAGAGGGACTCTATAATGGAGTGGCGGGGCCTGTGAAAGATTAAATGACCCTATACAAGAAGAAAGAGAATAAACAACTCTGTCGAGTGAATCCGTGCCTTACATCCATTAAACATATTATAGGTAGGCTTGGAAATGGAATAACAAGGTTAGGGAAGGGGGAGATAGTGTCAAAGAATCTAGAAGAAGAAAGAGAAGAAAAACTCGGTTCAAAGTCTTCGGGCCCTGAAATAGTTCGGAGCGAGTCCAAAAATTGACTAAGTATGGATGAGGTAGCAGACGCTACCAAGTGTCCAAGTAGTGCATCTCCAAATTTGAGTCAAAGAAGGGAGGCTGAAACAAACACAAGGCCCACACATGTCCCAGGCCCGAAATGAAGGTAGAGTCAAATATAAAAGTCAAAAGGTAGATAAGGTGAGACTAAAAAAAGGATAAGTATAGAAGTGCTAGTGGAAACCGCCACGCGTCAGCTTGACGTATCTCCAAAAGTTAGTCCGAAAGTGGAAACCCAAATGAGCGCAGGATTGCCACATAGTCCAAGGTCTAAAAAGGTAATAGGGGCCATTGAAAATTCTAAGAGCATGCAGAGGTTTCCACGTGTCGACTGATGCTCCTTCAGAGGTAAAATCCTAAGCGGGTTTCTAAGTAAGCGTGGAGCCTCCATGTGCCCGATTTCATACAGGGGATAGGGTCAGTTGAATAGTCAATGCATTGAAAAAGGCCGAGTGGAGTGCCAAGTGTCAGCATGATGCTAATTCAAGAGTATAATTAAGGGGGCTTTGAGATAAGCGCCGGGTCACCGTGTGTCCCTGGTTGATATATGACCCCGCCGAGCAAAGGACTTAACCAAATACATAAGGAAATCAAGTAGGTCATGGAAGAAGCCACGTGTTAACCCCATGCTAATCAAAAAGAAAAATAAAGAGGCTACCGTCAGACATGCGCTAGCTCTCCACGTGTCCAGTTTCAAAAGGGAGCCCATTTTCGAACTAGTTTTCCTGCTATTTTATACAAACCCGATCCAAATTTCAAATGGGCATATCTTTTGACCCGGGGCTTGAAATCTAGCAAATCTAGCACCATTAGAAAGATCTTGGCCTCGTCTACGCCATGAAGATGTGAAACTTTAAGTTTGGAAACGTTATGTGGGAGAAAAATGGGGAAATATCTTCAGGTTGTTAATGTAGGATCTATTTTTCCTCAACAACCAGATCGGATTCGATTTGATCCGCCATTTCCTCCTCCTTCAAGGTTCCAAACAAGCAATTGATGCAGTCAAGACAGATTTGGGGTGGATTTTGTAGGAGGCATTGATGATAGTGGTTGAACTTTGAGCTGGTTTTCCCCACCTCCCTCTTTCTTCCCTCTGTGTTGAATCTATAAAAGCATGGTTGGGACTCATTGTAAAGGGTTGGACATTCTTCTATTTTACAGGCTCCCCTTTTCCTTTAGAAAATAAATTCGTGGAGTTTTAGACCTTCCATTAGATTACAACACGTTTTATGACTTTTGGCCATTTTATAAATGCATTGTATCAAATCTGTAGAGAAATAATACATGTTTGTGGCTGATTTTTGACCCTTTCTTGTCTTCATTGCTCTCATCTGGTCTTTCATTACAAAACTGGTTATCTGTGCTTGATTATTGTATGCATTTTTGGTTTGTGCCTATCAACAAAACAAATGTTCATCATTCCTTTGGTGTATCACCTGGTTAGCTTAGTTTTAATTTCTTGCATTCCTTTCATCCTTGTCTCCTTGGCAATATTAGATTAGGTTTAGGAATCAATCCTTTACAAATTTCACATATGCACCTAGACAAAGGAATAGGAACCAACCTTAATTTGGAGAATTTTCCCATTTGCAAAGTCCCACACTTTTGGGGAAAACTAAAATGTTATGTAAATCACACAAATGATAAGTTTGAAACACCAAATTTGAGAGGTCATTTGGGGTGCTTTGTGATTTTTACTAACTTGGTTTTGTCATGCTGGATGGGACTAAGAAGTCTCCATATTTATTACAGTAAGATTGATTTGTGCTTGCTGTGATTCTAGCTTTTAAGAAGATTAAAACTGCACATCTGGTGACTCCAAAAGGGACAAAATCCACTAGTTTCAAAGTCCAAGCTTGCCAAGTTCATGAGAAGAATACAAATAAGGTCAAGAACTAGAGAAGAGGGGACAATTTTTCCACCTGCACTTGTATCCAAATAGAAGAAGAAGGGGAGAAGAGCCCAGAGGTATCCATCTCTACCAAGCAGAGCCTTATCAATGCCTCCTCCTAGTAGGTCATTCTTTCAATCAAGAAGGGTCCTCAGGCCAATCAGGATGGCACAACCAAATCCTTATGTCAATTTCACTTTGGTGTGAACCCACTTGCTCTGAATGCCCAAAATCCAGTCTCGGTGTCAGCATTAAAGAGCATCCATATTTCACTAGAGAAAACTAGACTTCTCCTAGTGACCATGTTTAAGACATTGCAAATGTCTATACAATCCATGAGATCATTGAGATGGAAATTGTAGTCAAGTTCTAGCCTCTTCACTCAAGGGTAAAGCTTCAAAATGGTTCAGGATCCTAGAAGCAAGCTCTATTCAAACTTGGGACCATCTGTGTAGAGCTCTTCATGACTAGTTTGGAGAAAAGGGAGATAACCTATCCTTGTTGGAGAAACTAGCAATAATAAAGAGAGCTCCAAACGAGCAGTTGAAGGATTTCAACCTCGATTTCAATGGACGTAGGATAGGATTCTAGCGGTAGTAAAGCCCACAGAAGAAGGTGCCTTCTTATAATTTCTTAGAGCTTTAAATTCTGATATTTCTCTAATGATTCAATCAATGGGAGGCACCAATCTACCTGCAGCCTATAGCCTCTCTATAAGAGCTGAAAATTGTTTAATTTAGGCTGAAAAGCTTGCTCCTAGGCCCTTCATGCCTCTATACCTTGAATTAGGAAACCCAAGTACCATCCATACACCCACAGTAGCTCCTATACCTACTCCTAGGAATTAAAGTTTAGCTGAAGCCTCCACCTCATCCTATAACACCTCAAAAGAGCTTCAGGAAGTTATGAAATAGCTTCATAACCTAGGGAATGAGTTAGTAACAAAAAGACAACAAGATCATAACTCTAGGCCATATCAGCCTTAGGTTCAATATTGGGCTAGTCCCCTATATCAACAAAATAGACCACCAGCTCAAACTGTAAATCAGAGTCAAAACCAAGGAAAACCTCAAGCTGGTAAACCTTTCAGGTCATATGATCCAAATACAACTTTAACATCAAAGGCATTAGTTCCAACACAAAGCAACTTGGCACAAGAATATGATTGGTGTTTCCCATGCAATCAACCACATAATCAATCAATGTGCTTTAATGGTGCACTAAACCAGGCCTTGATGGTGCAAACTAGTGGTGTGTCACAAGAGTCTAGTCAAGAAGAAAATCAGCAGCAAGGAGCTCAGTAAGAGACATCTCCAAGTGAAACTATGCTTGTCAATTGGCAAGCTGAATACTTCATGGAATGAATCAGTTCCCTTCTCAAAGTGTAGCTACTAATACATGGTCCAAAAGGAGAAATATTGGAGAAGGACAATCACCAAACTCAGGTAACCTTCAACCTTCCATTACTCCATAAGGTTTTGGTACTCCAAATGTAACTCCCAACATGTAGAGCCATTCCAAACCACCTTCCAAATCCACTCAGGCACCGGTTGTAACAACCCATGTGCATGAGAAAATGTGCTAGGAAAGGGAAAAATAAGGATAACTCATTTAATATCATTGAGAAAATGAAGAAGACAAGTGTGTATATTTCACTATGGGAGTCACTGACCATTCCAGAATAGAGGGATTTGTTGTAGACTGCTATGGCTAATTGGTCAAGCTCAAATCAACCCCTAACCAACAAGAGAAAGTGCTTACCAATGCAGCTCAACTTGAGGGAAAACATGGAGAACAACAAGGTAAGAACATGAGGCCTCCTCCATTCTATGTTTCATTAATCATTGGGGACAAACTGGTGCATAATTACATGATTGATTCGGGGGCAAGTAGTTTTGCAATGCCCAAACAAATAGCTAATCAACTAGGTCTCCAGTATGAAGTCATCTCTAGAGGGGTTATACAATTGGATAGGACAACAATGACAATTGCTGGAGTCATCAAGGATTTGAGCCTCAAACTGTATGCCCGACACAATGTGAATGTATTATAAAACATATCGAGTCATAGAATTTCCACCACATTTTGCATTGTGTTTATCCAGGACTTCACCACCAAATTGGAGGCTATTTGTCATTGGTCGGTCACATATGCTTTTAGAACAAGGTATGGAGCTAAGGCCACAATCAGATCTGAGCCCATAACGGATTACCACATTGAGTCTTATGTACCTAGCCTAATCAATGTAAATTGTTCATCTTTTGATCAGGAGGACCTCCTAAACACTTGTGAAGAAGATACCAAGGTGGGGTGTATCCCAGACTTGACTCTCGACGAATGGGAAAACAAAAGACATGCTTTTGACCCCTATAAGGAGATGGAAGAATCTGAGCTAGGAGTCTACTGTCTACATGAGGAGAATCATCCTCTTCCTGACATCATTAAGCTGGAACACAAAGATGACAATGAAGTATGGTAATTGTTATTTGATGTCTCAAGAAGTAGGCAAGGAGACGAAGGAGGAACTATGATTGTGTTACCCCAAGGTATGAAATACTACTCAGCTTTCTGTTTCCAATTTGCCTATTCAAATAACACAACAGAATATGAGGCTTTGGTTCATGGATTGCATTGGGTAAGAAAATGAGGAATAAAGAACTTGCAAGTGTTTAGTGACAGTGAACTAGTTGCTAATCAAGTCAATGGAAAAAAATTATGTCAAGAATGACCTGCTCAAGAGCTACAAGAATAGGGTATGGGATCTCATTGAGGATTTGAAGCCTTCAACATTGTGTCCATACCCAGGAAGGAGAATGAAGCTACTAATAGGCTTGCAGCAGTTGGAGAAACATTTGATGTGGTTGAAAGCATCAAGAGGGAAAAATGACAACCACATATCCATGTGATTGTGAGGCTAGTAGTGCCAGATAACAACACATGTTGGCATGTGTTTGAGAATGATCAGCAAATCATCAATTTCTTGTAAGAGGAAGCTGAATTCTCAGCTAGGAATCAAGAAAAATTAGAGAAGAAATATGGAGATCAAGTAGTGAATTTACGTACAAAAAAACTTCCCAAAGGTTTGGTGACATTGGAATCTATCTTCAATTGTAATGATCAATTTCAAAAAGAGAAGGCTAATATACATATCAAAGGAGAAGATTCAGAGTCAATTCTAGTTGGAGAAGGCAAAATACTTCAAATTGGCAAAGTGGCCACCGAGCAAGAAAGGTATGAATTCATGTAACTTTTCCAAGAGTTTCCAGATGTATTTTCTTGGAGCTATGAAGACCTAAGAGGGTTCAATCAAGCTAGCACAACACACAATTGAACTAGATCTAGATCTGCTAAGCCCATCAGGAAAAAGTAGAGACCAGTCAATCCACACATTGAACCTCTAATGAAGAAAGAGCTAAACAAGTTGATAGAGGCAAGTATTATATTTCCAATCAAACACTCAAGCTGGGTTGCAAACTTGGTCCTAGTTAGGAAGAAGAATGGAGAGATTAGATTATGTGTAGACTTTCGAGACTTGAACAGAGCATCACTTAAGGACCACTACCCACTCCCCTCAATGGAGCAGATTTTGCAAGTGGTGTTTGGATCAGAGAGATTCTCTCTCCTAGATGGCTACTCAGGGTATAACTAGATAATGGTGAAAGAAGATGATCAGTTCAAAATGAATTTCACCACTAAATGGGGCACCTATGCCTACAAAAAAATTCCATTTGGATTGTCTAATGCTAGAGCCACTTTCCAAAGGGCAATGGATATGGCATTCAAAGGGTTGATCAACAAAATAGTACTGATATATCTGGATGACATCACTATGTTCTCCAAAATGCAGTGGATCACCTTTTTCACCTAAGACAGGTATTTCAAAGATGTAGGAGATTCGGGTATCATTGAACCCTAAAAAATGCATATTCTTGGCCCATGAGGGTAGGCTTCTAGGCCATATTGTGTCAAAGGAGGGTTTGGAAATTGACCTAGAGAGGGTTGAAGCAATAAGAGAATTTCCATTACCAAGCCATAAGAAATCTCTTCAAAGATTCTTAGGAAAGATTAATTTTGTTCGCAGGTTTGTACCAGACTTTGTTTGCCCTTGTCAAGCCAATAACGTTGATGTTGAAGAAGAACTTGGCATTTAGGTGGATAGCTGAAGGAAGAGAAAGATTTGAGGCCATCAAAGAAGCTATATCACAAGCCCCAACTCTCGTGAATCTAGACTTCTCTAAGGACTTCATACTATATGCCTTTGGTGGCAGTGACACAATTTCTACAATCTTAGTACAATAGAACAAAGAGGGTACAGAGCAGCCAATTGCCTTCTTCAACCAAGGTTTGGAAGATTATGAAGTGAGATACTCCTTCATCGAAAATCATGTCCTTGTAGTGATCAGAGGGTTAAATAAGTTTAAACATCTAGTTTCAAACAATAAAATCCAACTGTTAGTCTCCCATGTAGGAGTTAAAGACTTCCTTCTCAACAAGGATTTGAATGAAAAATGTGCAGGATGGATCACTCGTGTCATGGAGTATGACATTGAGATCAAGGTTACTAAGCTGGTCTATGGGAAGGGATTGTGTGAACAACTGGCCTTGAGTCAACAAGGTGAAGCAAGTGGTGAAAAGGAAGCTATTTTTGTCCTATAGAATAGTCAAGAGGGAGAAAATGATGATGTGCCCACTCCTTGTTAGACTCAGAACATTATGCACTTCCTACAAATAGGCATATGCCCTCCAGAAATGAGTAAAACAAAAAGGAGACACTTCAAACTACAGGCCATCCCATATGTGCTTATTGATGGCATCTTGTTCAAAAGGGACATCAATGGCATTTTGTTAAGATGCATTAGGACAGATCAGATTGAGAGAGTGTTACAAGAGTTCCATGTTGAAGCAACTGGAGGCCATTTTTCTCCATGGGTGACAACACTCAAGATCATGAAGGTGGGTTATTATTGGCCCAGGGTGTTTAGTGACTGCTATGCATGGATCAAAAAGTGCAAGAACTGTGTGTTCTTCAGAGGAAAAGAAAGGCTAGTAGCACTTCCATTGCACCCAATTTCAGTTGACCAGCCATTCATGCAATGGGGATTGGACTTCATTGGGGTCATCAATCCAAATTCGAGCCAAGGCCACAAATGGATTACGTAGCAATATACTATTTCACCAAGTGGACCGCGGTAAAGTGGCACTCAAAGAAGCTAATGAGTCTAGCATACTAGATTTATATGAAGGGATAGTGACCAGATTTGGAGTGTCAGCCACCATTATATCAGACAATGCATTGGCATTCATAGGTTCCAAAATCATAGAATGGGCTGTTAGGAATGATATTTACTTGAGCACTTCATCAAACTATTATCCTCAAGGTAATGGCCAAACGAGTCCACAAACAAGAACCTGTTAAGGATTGTCAGAAGAAATCTTGATGAAAATAAGAGAACTTGGCACACAAAACTCAAATCAGCCTTATGGGCTGATAGGAAAACACCTAAGAGGTCTACATGTAGCTCTCCATTCAAACTTGTCTATGGGAAAGAGGCAGTGTTGCCTATATCACTTGAGTTGCTACCCCCTTCTATCTAGACTAATTAATTATTATTAATTAATTAGCTCCCCTTTCATTCAACCAATAAATCAATATTTAATTGATTTAATCCCCTTCTATAGTCTAAATCATGCTAATATTCCTCTAAAAGCTTCTATAATCTTGCACATCTATTAATTAAATCATCTTGATTAATTAATGAGCCCCCTTTATCCACATGGGTCACTAAAGGACAAGCTAAACCCTCCTAAAGTTAACTCAACCCTATCTAAACCCCCCTTATCCACAACTAACTCAACATCCCTATTATCCCACATGCAAAGGGATGTAGTGGTTTCTTTATCCATTGGGCTATATAAAGAGCCCTCCTCCTACCTTTACACTTACACCTAAATTCCTTGAGAAGACAAAAGCAAAGCACATAGAAAATAGACTAAAAGCTTTCCTTTGTTATTCTTGAGAATTCACCATTTGAAGAGCTAAGCCTCCTTTCTTGCATTTTCTAGCTAAGTTCTTGGGTCATATGGGGATAGTCAAAGGGTCTTGTAGCCAAGCTTTGATGAGCTCCCATTCCTAGGTTCTTGGATATCAAAAAATAACCAATTTGATTGCCATGGAGCCTACATAGGTCCATTTGATTTTGTTGTCAATCAAAAGAGTAGAGGTTCTTGACAATTAACATGTTAGTTTGATTTATGCTTTAAAGTTCTAATGCAATAATGTTATTGTCTAACCTTGCTTAACTCTTATCTTGATGGTGTTTTAGATTTTGATTTAGCTTTGTTAATTAAGACTACTAGGTGTTAGTTTTAATTTCCTTAACTTAGTTGAACAAAACCATGCACACATTTGGCACACCCGGTGGGACCTAGTCCCTTGGCATTTTAGTTTGAATTCTATTGTTTTGGCTAACTTTTGATATGCACATATAGTAATTAATGTCCATTTTCTTGGGATTTTTGCTAATATTATATGTGTAGGTTCTCATTCATAGTCATCATTTTAATGGGTTGTTGCCATTTTCAAACTAACTTGCTAAAATTTGAAGTATTGTGAGATTTTTTGTGTTTTTTGCCATATTTTGGTTGCAGGAGTGGCGTAGGTGCACTAACAGGAGCGCAGGTACACTTATGCTGGTGCAGGCACCTCTCGGGTGGCACGAGCACTTTTTCAGCTTGAATTTTTTGTTGACCCTTGCACACATACACTAACCCCGACACATACCTAACCAGGCACAGGCACACTAACCTAGGCGAGTGCAGATGCCATTTCATATTGTACCTTCACTTCAACACAAAAACTATCAGATCAGTGCATACACACTAACCCAGCACATAGGTGTCTCTCTTGTAAAGAGCACTTTTTGGTAGCGCAGAAAACATGTGCTCTGTCAAAAATTGTCACTTGTTTTAATCGATTGTGGCACACATGCACTTATCATGGCACATGAATTCTCAGTATAGTAGGTGCTCTGTCGATCCCCACATTGCCTTTTACCTCCGTGATGCACACACCCTGATCCAAGCACACTGTCTTTACGGTGGTATCACGGTGCACCGTAAGTAAAAAAAGAGAGTATTGCATCCACCCTAACCCACACGTAGATGCCAAAACAGGGGCACATGTGTCTTTCTATTTTCTTGAGGTTAAGGTGTTAAGGTGCTAACTTTCTTGCAGGTTTTATCTAATTAAATACTCATTTTTGTAGGGTGTTTTTACATGCTTTTACTAGATTAGATAAACTTTGCATGTTTTCTTATAAGAATAAGATCGTGTATGCTCTTCCCTCACATCCCTTGGGGTGATCTTGGGAATCAGAAATGATTCTTAGATCTTTTTGATGCTTTGAAATTGTTAGAATATCTGGATTGGAATGGGTTAACTTGGTGTGTTTGAATTAAAGTGTTTTTCCATTTGATATCTTCTTATTTTTGGAAACATCACGTATGCTCTTCTCTTGTGTCCTTGGATGATCTTGAGAATCAGAAATGATGTTTACTCTTTTTATGGAAAACTACTAAACTCATTGTGCAAGACCAAAACACACACTTGTCAAAGAAAGGTGGAATCAAAACAAGTCAAAAACTACTAATACAGTTGTCATACAAGGTTTCCAAAAGGTGTTCAAGAAAACCACACCTAATTAAACAAGATAAAAATAACAACATATTCAAAACATTGTATTGCAGGTTTCAGAAAAGGGTACATCCCTATCCACTCAACTGGAACATAACCCCTTTGGCATAATGCCTTAAGCTACAACAATGGGGGTGGTTCTAGGAACCCCAAAGTAGTCCATGCAAGAGGGAACCTTGTGGAAAAATGGGAAGTGCTCCACACTACCTACTTGACTAGTGATTCCTTGTGAGATAGCGTTACTGGTTGGTCGTATGGTGACCCCAGTGATAGTACACATAGACACACTAGTTGCCTACTGTTCTTGAAGGGGGTAAAGTAAAGCCGAGATACTCCCAAGATAGTCGGGACTGTTTGGGTAAATCGCTCACTTAAGACAAATTTGTAACACCTAGGGTGAGAGAACCACCTAGGAAGATATTCTTTGGCTAGGAGCCCACTTTGACCATTTCAAAATAGTGTTGAGTTGTGAGCCATCTTTTATCACGAAACGTGTGACACATTACTTTTTCTTAGTTTTTCACTTTCCTTAAGGTGAGGCAAAACTCTGCCAAAGTGAAGCCAACATTTTTCATCCCCATTTTGATCTACTTCCTTCACATTCTTTTGACACTTTGTTGATCAAAAGAAGGGTGACTACCTTTGTGTTACCAATCGATTGTTTCTACCACTTTTTTTTCCGTTTACGCCCATCCATGTTTGCGGTTGGGTAAGTTAAACATCTAAAGTGTGTGGAGGTATTCATATCATTGGTGGCCTTTGTGATCTTGATACCCACGTCAAGATCATCATTGTAGTTAGGCATGGTTCATCATCTTGAACTTCCTTAGAAAGGTTACCTTGTTTGTATCGTATCACTACAATTTTGGTATTTACATCTTGTTTCTTGTAAACTTGACCTAAATATCCATATTGTAAGGTTACGCTACACACATTTTAACAATTCTTAGTTATACTTTAAGCTTTTAGTTCAGGCTCTATTATTACCTTGATTTTGAAGAGTGCTACGTGTTACCACTTGTGCGTGTTATATCAATATCATCTTGATATCAATACCTTACTTTCTCACAAAGTTTGGTTAACATATCTTGGTGACATTGTTGTGTCACTCACAAATTGTAACTGGCACTTTTTGGGATATAGGTCTTAATCAAATTTGAGCTCACTTTTAGTATACCTTGTTAGGAGGTCACATTAACTTCTTGTATTTACTTACGTCTTGTTCATTCTCTTGAACTTGGCATAAGTGAGAACATCTTGTTAATTATCTTGCGATACCAAACTACTTTTTGAAACATAGTCTAGGAAGTACTTCATTCATTTGATAGGCTTAGATACCAAACATTTGTGTCACTTTGTTGATTTATCACTCTATCACATTGGTATTCTCACATTGTATTCTCACATTTTTTTTACTCATTCATATTCTTGACATTCATCTTGCATTTCACTTAGGTGTGGTCACAAAGTTTTGAACACATTTACAACTTACCTTAGTGAAACTATTGCAATCATGGCTCCCAAAACATGATTAGGACTCAAGAAACAAACATACGAGGAACAACAAGCGCAAGCTTGGGAAGCCTCAAATAGACAAGGGTCAAACCCTTTTATTGGACATGATCTAGGGCCTCTATTTTCCACGGAAAAAGAGATAGAAGACATGGTCGATCATAGTGGTAATGAATTGGAGTCCCCACATGTGGAATTTGACTTTGACCCCACCTTATTAGATGAGTTCCTTTTTAGAAACAAGGATAGGGTGCTAGCACGGGTTGTAGAATTGGGGGCCAAAATGCCCACTACAAATGAAACAATCCCACCTATGAATAATGCTAATGAGGAGGAGCGACCTCTTATCAACATGGAGGAATTTTAACACATGGACATGCTTCTACCTCCAATGCAGAAATGATAATGTAGTGGGACATAGAATACCCTTTATCAAAGTGCCACGTAAAATCGGTCGGACACATGAGAATGTTGAAGAACCTCCACAATATGAGGAAGAAGAGGAACCTTTGGGAGAAGAGATCACCATTCAACAAAAATAAGTAACCTAAGCCAAAATTAGCCTTGCTAACCTCTCATGTACAAAAGGAAGCAAGCAAGAATGTCCAAAAACCAAGGCCTAAGGTCAAAATCAGTGAACTCCATAGGGAAAATCAAGGAGAAGACAATGCGGATTATCATCGTGTATATATCCCAGCTTCTCCTACTAAAGAACAATTGCTCACACAAGAAGTACAATCCATGAAGGAAACACTCACAAGCCTTCAAGAGAGAAATGTGGGGAGCATTAGAAAGTATCAATATGAAGAACTATGTCCCCATCCTTTTGAAAAAGCTATGACACTTCAACCTTTCCCTAAAAAATTTGACATGCCAAAATTTGACAAATATAGAGGAAAGGGAGACCCACGAGATCATGTCAAATATTTCTATATGGCATGTCAAGAGGTGTCCTATAGTGATAATTATCTCATACGACTCTTTCCCAAGAGTCTAGGAGGTCAAGCCTTGGAGTGGTTTACTCATTTACCTCGGGGTCTATTTTTACCTAGCCAAAATTGGCAGAAAGGTTTGTGCATCATTTCTCATACAACATAGAAAGTGATATCACCATGGCAGATTTATGTGGCACCAAAAAATGCCCTAATGAGACTTTCACCAACTTCCTACAATGGTGGAGAGGGATAGCCAGTCGCTTCCCTTGTGCTTTCCCTAAAAAATTGGTAAGTATCTTTGTGCCCAACCTAAATCTAGACATTGCTTTCCACCTTCAAATGCATTATGTTCACACTTTTGAGGAGGTCATTGAAAAGGGTGTTCAAATAGAGAAATCCCTTATTGCTAAAGGAACTCTTAAGTCACAATCTAAGGATAATCAAAATGTTAAACCTACGGAGAAGCTGAAAATATTTAACAAAAACAAAAATGTGGTGGGAGATGGATCACAGATTCCAAACGTGTACAAATGGTCCAAACCAGTCAACCTTTTAAACTAACCAAAGGACCTATTCAACCACCACCAAAATGAAGAATGTTCACCCCTCTCAATGAGCCTTTTTCGGTTATATTAAAACAATTGGATGTGGCTCACATGGTGACATATCCTATGACACAACCATTTGATGACAATGCTCCAAAACCATCATGGTACAAGGAGCATGACTATTGTGAATTACATCATGTCAAGGGACATAAAATAGACAAATGTTATGCACTTTGTCACTATATCCAAGACCTCATCGATAATGGGGAGATAGAGGTGGAAAACCCAGAGAAAACTCAAACACCCAACAAAAAGATGGGGATATATAAAGAGCCATTCCCCAAACATGGTAAATCGAAAGTCAAAGCCGGATCGGGAGAGTCATCCCAAGTTATAAAGCAAGTGAATTACTTATATACCAAAAAAAAGACAAAAATCATTATGATTCACTTATTGGATGTATTCGCTCTCCTAATGACCATGTGAACACCATTTGAATCAAGGGAAAGGATTGTGCCATGGTAACAAGGCGTGCCCGCCTCGTGATTCCTAAACCTTCTCCATCAACCCCACAAAATGGTAGGTACAACCTCTTAGAGAAACTTGAGAAAACATCTGCCAAGATTTCGATCTTGGATCTTCTTAAGATTTCAAATGTACACAAAGAAATTTTGTACCAAACTCTTCAGGGGTCGGGAGTGCCACTAGAGGTAGATCCTACACATCTTCAAGCCATAGTAGCAAACATTGTGCCAACTAAACACATTGCCTTTAATCATAGGGAAATCCCTACTAAAATCCAATGCATAATCTCCCTTTGTATATTGAGGTAGTTGTTACCCAGTAAGAAGATCAAACAGGTGCTTGTGGACAATGGATCAGGGTTGAATATATGCACGCTAAAGTTGGTTAAGCAGCTAGGACATACTGAAGTAGACCTTGAGTCAAACATCATCACTATCACCACTTACGACAATGCAAAAAGGGAGTCAATAGGCACAATCACATTGCCCATGGAAGTGGGTCCCACTTGTCATCAAACAAAGTTCCATGTCCTGGACTTGGAACTTCCATATAATATGCTTCTAGGCTGACCATGGATTCATGCCATGCAGGCCGTGCCATCAATGTTCCATCAATGCATTAAACTAAAGCATGAGGGACACACTATTACAATACAAGGAGATTCAGAGCCCTTCTTCACACACTTTGAGAGCTCTCAATATTTTTACGTAAGGGTACATATGTGTCCCTCCACCGATATAGTTGTCCCTCTCCAATCTGAAGCCATGGAATCTTGGGTAGATTTGGATTCTCTCAGTTCTTGCACCCATGGTGCCTCTACATCAACCTCTCCTTTTGATTCATGGGAGATGAAGGTTCTAGAATATGGTTGTGGAGAATATAACGTGCAACAAGCCCTCTTGGTTTTAGACCTCTCATTATCACCTAAGACTAGAGGTCGACCCAACTATCACTTTAGAAGACCTAGAAATGAGCAAACTATTGGGTCATTTTTACCTGAGGCTTGCTGGCTGAAGAAAAATTGTTGGATCCACCTATAACTTGGGTCCCAGAGGATACTCAGCCAACCTGCTATCAAACCCCTAAATACGATGAGAAATCCAGTAAAATGATGTACTCCATGGGCTACAAGGGCCTAGGATGCGGAAAGAAATGAGCAAGGACAATGAGAACCAGTGCCTCTCCCACATTTTAAAATAGAAAGATACGACATTGGAATTCACCCTTATGGGGCACACCCCAATGATCAAGATGCTACTTTCTTTGAATGTGAGGATAGCTCTGACTATCTAGACAGTGATACAGATTCCCATTGTAGCCAATATGAGGATCTTGCCTCCACAAACCTATTCATGAATACCATTGTCCTAACCATAACCCCTAAAGAACCTACACTTGACCTCATTTACCCTTCCCTTGTTGAATGGGACCAACAACGTCATATGCCACTAGATCTATTTGAGAATGATGAAGCTATCACAGAGTTCATGGGCATTCGGGATACAATTCCCATTGGAGACCACAAAAGGGCTTCTATATTGACTTGGATACCTACACTTACTTCGGTGAGGAGGTTGAGCTTCATGGTCAACAAAACTTAAGAAAAAGTGAGGGAAAAGTTCCAACGTAAAGCCTCGGAAAAATCAAAGTCCAAGTCACACAGTGAAAACCTCTTTGAGGCATTGGCCAACAAACAGGTGCAAAAATCAAAGGACAATAAAAGTGACCACACCAAGGATGAAAATCTCATGGAGACATCCTTGGATGAAGATCTCAACCTTCCTCCCGATCCTACGTGTATGGAGGACTTGTCAAAGTTACTAGTAGAGGAAACTATCGATGTAAACATTGGTACAAAAGAGACCCAAAAATAGTCAAATTGGGAGCATCACTCTCGGCACGGGAATAAAAACATTCACCATGCTACTATGGGAGTTTATAGATGTATTCACATGGTCCTATAAGGATATGCTAGGCTTAGATCCAACTTTGGTTGTGCACAACTTAGTTGTACATGCAAATGCTAAGCCTATTAAACAAAATCTCAAAAAGATGCACCCAAGGGTGGCCCTCTTGTTAAAGAGGAATTAGAAAGATTGCTTATGGGTAGGATTCATTCAGCCTATTGATTACTCTGAATGGATATCCAACATCATCCCTATCCAGAAAAATCCTATGGGTATCAGAATCTACATGATTTTAGAGACATTAATAAGGCTTTCCCTAAGGATGATTTTCCACTACCAAATATTGATATGATTGTGGATTCAATAACATGATATGAGATGCTATCTCTTATGGATGGATTTTCAGGATACAACCAAATCAAGATAGTTGATGAAGATCAACACAAGATGGCTTTTACAACTCCTTGGGGTACCTTCTATTATCAGGTAATGTCGTTTGGGCTTAAAAACACAGGAGCTACTTATCAGAGGGAAATGATGGTAATTTTCCATGATATGATCCATGATATCATGGAAGACTATGTGGATGACATCCTCAAAAAATCTAAGACAAGAGAGGATCACCCTATTATTTTTTGGCATATCTTTGAGCACCTACGAGAGTACAAAGTCCAAATAACCCAAAGAAATGTGTGTTCGGCGTGCTATCAGGAAAATTGTTGGGCTTCATTGTATCAAGAAGGGGAATTGAGGTAGACCCTACTAAAGTGTCTGCTATTACTGAGATGCCTCCTCCTAAGAACATTAAGCAATATGTAGCTTACAGGGAAAAATACAGGCTATTCACCGCTTCATCTCCCAACTTGCTTAATAAGTGTCATTCGTTCACCCACCTACTTAAAAAGGATGTCACCTTCATCTTGGGGACCAGAGCAACAATAGGCCTTCACTTTTCTTAAACAATACTTGGCTAATCCACCTATCCTCATGCCTCCAACTCCTAGTGAGCCACTCTTGCTTTATATCTTTACTACTCAATTTTCTATTGGTGCGTTGCTCACCCAATATGACCTTGGTCACAAAGAAAAAGTGGTGTACTACCTCAGTCACACTCTCATCGCTTATGAGCTCAACTATCCCCAAATTGAAAAATCTTGTTTGGTTGTTGTTTTTACTTTTCAAAAACTTCACATTATCTATTGAATACCAAAACCAAGCTTATATCCAAAGTTGACCCACTCAAGTACTTGCTATCTAAACCCACCCTCACAGGTAGAATGGCTAATTGGATCATTCTACTAAGTGAATTTGACATAGAGTTTGTGCATCAAAAGTCGGTTAAGGGACAAGTACTCACTGATCAATTAGCAGAAGCACCTTTGCAAGGCACTTGAACCTTTGAATTTGGATCTTCCAGATGCCTCATTTTATACATTGAAGAATTTGTTGTATGGAAGATACACTTTGATGGGTCTTTTACTTTTCATGGTTCAGGGCATAGGTGTGGTCCTCATTACTCCTTCTAGTGATCCCATACCTCAGATTTTCATCTTGGTTTTCCTTGCATGAAAAACATCACAGAGTATGAGGCACTTATCATAGGGATGAAGCTCACCATCAAATGGGACATTCACCATGTCAAGGTTGTGGGTGATTCTCAGTTAATTATCAAGCAAGTTAATGATGAATACAAGGTTAAGGATGAAAAACTCATACCTTACAAGAAGTTGGTAGAAACTCTAAAAGAGTATTTTGTGCATCACATTTGAAAAATCCCAAGAGTGTAAAAATAGATCTACAGATGCTATGGAAATAGTGGGTTCTATGCTCCGCATTCCACCAGAAAATAATGACATGCCATTCTTTGTGGAAAATCTATGCCAGCCTACATACGACATGCCAGAATCCTGTCTGGCTTGTGATGTTGTTGGTCCCAATTCCCGTGGTATGAGCCCATCTTTACCTATCTCAAAGACAACATGTTCCCTCTCGACATCTCCCATTCTAGAAACAAATCCTAATTCACCAAATAGCCCATTATACCCTTTTAGGAGGTACGCTTTATCATCATGGCTATGATGGGAATCTATTACGTTGTCTCGATATGACAGAGTCGGTCCAAGTGATCAAAGAAGTACATGAAGGGGTGTGTGGAGCACATACTAATGGAATGGTTTTGGCCAAGAAATTGTTAAGAGTAGGCTACTATTGGCCTACCATGGAAACCGACTATTGCAACTATGTCAAAAAGTGTGTACTTTGTCAGAAGTATGGAAATTTTATCCATGCTCCATCACATGTTGTAACCCATCACCACCCCATGGCCATTTTCTAAATGGGGACTTGATTTGATAGGGAAGCTTACCCCTACTTCATCTGATGGCCATACCCACATCATCACGGCTACTGAATACTTTACCAAGTGGGTGGAGGTTGTCCCTTTAACCTATGTAACAGGAGCTCAGATTTCCAAATTCATCATGAATCATATCATTTGTCGGTATGGCATTCTTGCAGCCATTGTTACTGATAATGGAAAGTCATTCAAGAATAAAATGGTAAAGGGTCTCTGTCATCGGTTCCAAATCAGGTTAAAATGGTCTACACCATATTATCCCCAAGGTAATGGATAGGCTGAGGCCACAAATAAGACTTTGGTGTGAATAATGGAGAAAATGGTAAGTAAGACAGGTCGTAATTGGCATTTGCAAATCCACCCAACTCTTTGGGCTTATAGGACCTCTATTCACACTCCTACGGGTGTGACACCATATTCTCTAGTATTTGGGATGGAATCTATCATCCCATTAGAAATTGAACTTCCTTCCCTAAGAATCTCTCTTAGGGATTATCTGGATAAAGATGAAGATTACCGGTGGCTAGACTAGGCTGAGTTAGAGCTCCTAGATGAGAAGCACATCCATGCCCTTAATCACCTCAAAGTGTATTAGAAAAAAGTCTCCAGAAACTACAACAAAAAGAATCATACCTCGTCAGTTTGAGGTTGGTGATTTGGTCATGAAGGAGAATCAATTCAACACAAGGGCAAAACGAGAAAAGAAAGGAAAGTTCAAACCACATTGGTTAGGACCTTATGTTATAGTGGCCAAGTATGGCACACATGAGAGCATACAAACTCACTCACCCCAATGGTGATGAGCTCCGTGAGCCCATGAATTCCATGCACCTTAAGCGGTTCTATGCTTAAGCATGGCACAAAGTCTAAAAAAAAAAAAATAAAAAAAAAAACATGGTAAAATAATCAAAATACAAAAAAATCAAAAAAAAAAAGAAAAAAGAAAAAGAGAAAACAGGTCATCCATAAGTGAAAACCACGCAATGGTGGCACTTTGGATGGGTCCTTGGGTGAAAACTGGTTTCCGGCACCTTGGGAGGATTCGTTGTTCACAAGCATCTTGCATCTGGGGGTACTTTTACTTAGCTTAGGGCTAGTTCCACGTCTACCTCTGAGATTCCCTGTGAGCCCAACCTTGTCGGCCTTGATCCGGATTTGTCTCCTTTTATTCATCTATGAAGGGCATGGTCTTTGTCTATTCCCCATCTTACGCTTTGGGGGCACTTCTGTGATTTCACCTTCACCTTCCTATTTCATCAGTGCATGGCATTTTCCCTTGTATATTCCCATCTAACGCTGGGGGCATCCACGCTTTCTTGGTTACCTGTGCATAGCTCTGAAAATATTAGAAAAACACAAAAACATTCAAAAATATCAAAAACAAAAAAACAATAGAAAATTGTTTCAAAAAACACAAAAACATTCAAAAATATCAAAAACACAAAACAATAGAAAATTGTTTCAAAAACACAAAAACAATAGAAAATTGTTTCATGAAAACACCCTAAACAATAGAAAATTGTTTCACAAAACAAATCTTGTAAAAACATTGCTTTAGTTTACTTGCATTGTCTTGTTTCTTGCTTTCGCTTGTTTGCTTGTATAGTTGCTTCATGCTTGTACATTTGTTTTGTTTGTTGCTTGGGCATACTTTGTTAAGATTCATCTTTTCTTGATTAGATTAGATTTATTCTTGCTTGTGCATATTGAAGTGTGTTTTTGCATGCTAGTGAGTCATGTTACATTGTTCATTATGTTCTTTGTTGACATTTGATTGTGTTTGCTTGTTGCGTGTGCATCATTTGTTATCACATCATCATATTTCCATCAATATCATCACATCTAACATCATCTATACATCATATATCAAGAAAAAGCTAAGTATACATCATACATGAATGCTAAGCTAATCATCACATATCGTATCATCAAATGGGGGCAAGAGGGATCACAAATATCAAAATCTATCCCCCACACCCATATCATCGTATCATCCCATCCACTAAGTCTGCACATCACATGAGAAAATACATTTGATATAACTACAAGATCTATCATCTGGAAATCAAAACACATATACATGTCAAATCAAAATTAGGATACATCACAAACACATCTATCTATCCATGAACTCCATCAAGAAATAACAAATAAATGTCCAACATCTCATACACACATGTCATGTCAAAAGAATGTCCATATATATATACATGTGTGTGGTATATCTATATCAAAAATGGGTATACATCGCTACTATACATCAAAAATGCCTTCATCTGAGGCATACAAAAGAGATGATATACATCAATCACTAAATACAAAAGCCTTCATCAGAGGCATGTGTCAAAACTACTATACAAATAAAGAATGGTGTACATCAAGCACAATCTACTCATAGCCTTCATCAAGAGGCATATGTAAAAATACAATCATCAGGGCTGACTCGAGCCCTCTGATGGGGTGGCTGGTCTATCTCATGGTGGTGGCATGGCATGAGCATCGCTAGCTCTCACTAGCCATGGCTGCTCCACTGAGGCCTGAGGCCTCTCGATCTAGTCCCTCTGCTCGACTGCTGGCTATAGGAAGGTGCCCACAACTCAATCCAACACTGCCTCAAAGTACAATGATCTATAGTAGGATGCTCTTCCCTCTACTATAGCTAGGTCTCTGTGCATCCAGGAAGTCACCACTATACCATCTGTGCATCGAAAGATGCTATCTCTGTTGAGGCTCGGGAAAGCTCAGCTTTGGCCCACTACATGCTCTACTCTCTCTCAACCTATCTCGCTCTAGTATCACGGGCTGCAGCTGGGCCTGTGTCTGCTTGATATAGCCCATCACCTAAGCCATCTGTGAGGCCATCTATCATATATACTGAAAGTGAACAACAACTTTCACACCTCCTAGCCATCTGCCTAGAGCCAGCCTGAGCCTAATCCCGCTCAGCTATCACTTTGCTAAAATCTGAGCTCGGGCCTGGTCTCTCTCTGTTGTGACCTGGTCTCACTCTGCTAGAGCCTATTATAACTACTATTATAGAGTGGTTGTCTATGCCACTAGGGCCTATCCATGTACCATCCTAGAAGATTGTCCCTGCTCTAATACTCTAGGCCTAGGAAGCTATGCAGGTGCCTGTCCTGGTCCCTATGGCCTCGGTCCCTGTACCTGTGCGGCACCCTACTCATCATGTGGTAACCCATCAAATGGATCCTCTAGGTCACGGGCTACTACACCATCTCTCATATCACCACCATGCCAAATCTCTCTCGGTGGTTGAGCACCTGCTGCCCAGGCCTCCTCTGGGATAGTCAAGCATCGGGGTAAAATAGTAGCGTACCAGTCCAAGTAATCTGCAGTAGTGCTGGATCTCTAACCTATCATGCATTGGGTCCCATACCTATGGAACCACCTATAAGAAATTGGCCCTAGCTCGGGTCACTGTATGTATGCGGCCCCATGGTCTACCTCTCAGAATCTCGACGGGCATACCATATGTCTTGGCTATGAACCCCTACACTATGCCTAGCTATCACTGACATCTATCTACCTACCCTGTATAGCTCAATAATATAACTCTCGACTGCCAAGAAGGAAATGCTCCACGGTGCAAATGTTGAGCTCTACTACATCCTCTGCCATTGTATCTACCTGTAGGGTCTCCATATGATATCTCTATCAGGAACTCATCGAACTCTCACCGATATCTGTATAAGCTACCTAGGTGACCTCGTGTCACCACCTACTGAAACCCACACCATATAAGATGGCTCCTCTGGAGCTCAAACATGTAGAGTGCCTATGGGTGCCTCGATGGCTATGTGGTCCCATGACCAAATCTGCAGCAGTAGTGAGGCAGGCCCCACCATCTTTTGACGGTGGTAGGTGATAAGATGTAGGTCCCAATAAAGGTGCGCCAATATACACTAGTCCCCAACAATAGCGCTCACCACTTGAATATCCCATGTACTAGTGTCATCAACCCTCTCGAAAGGATGTCCCAGTCTTATCAGTGAGAAAAAACCCATTGATAAGTGACATAATATATAGAGGCCCCTGGTGCAGTGTCGGGTTGGTGATGTAATCATGTAATGCAATAGTCATACCATCATGCGGTATGTCATCTCGATCAAACAAATCCCTAACAACTACTCTTTCTCTTGCCCAAGGTCGGAAGTATACTCGATCAGTGAACCCAGGATGGGCACATGGAGAATCCACCATACATCCTCTAAAGTCATGGTCATCTCCCCAGTAGGGAGTCGGAAACACTAGCTCTCACTTGTGCCACCACTCAGCCAATGTAGTAAGTAGCCCATGATCTAACGTGATCGAAGGCATCCGAGACACGGGGCCTAGGCCCATTACCTCTAGGAGAATGGCTACTACACACCAGTCTCATCGATGCATGCTCCCCTCTAGCTTGGCGATACGTGAATGATGCTCCATGCGTCTGAAGCACTAGAAATCATCTCTGCAAAATCATTCCATTCGTTAGTTACTAACATTTCCTCTAAATTCTACTATCCTTTTTAGGGTTAACCCAAAAATCCTAAATTTTCTTCTAAATGCCATCATTTTTGGCATTTTCCTATCTATCCTCTATCTTCCTAGTGCACCTACATGCACCTTTGGGGTGTGTGCACCACCCTTTTGCACATGTGCATGCACACATGCACAAACCACCTAGGGGCACTTATGCCATCATTTGGGTACCTGCACATGCATGCATGTGTGGACCCTTTGTGTGTGCACTACGATGAGGTGTGTGCACAGTGCACACATGTGTAGCATGTACATGTGTGCGTAGGTGTGTGATGTGTGTGCTTACATGTGTGTGCATTTTCACTAGGATGCTTGCCCACCATACGCCACCACCACCAGGGCACACCACCTTTAGTGCACTGCCTGCGCCTACGTGCACGTGTGCGCGTGACCTCTAACCCTAATTCCTACTTCTAGGGCATTAATTGTAAAATTGACAAAGAGGGTTCGGATACTCACAAAGATGCCATCATCGGCATGCCGCTATACCCTCGGACTTGTGTCTTCCCATCTCAATCGGTCTTGTGCTATCACCATCATCCTCATCGCTGTCAGAGCCTCGCGGTAAAAACTCAGCGTGGTCGGTAACAAATGAATTGGTCGCGGTGATTTACCCCCCCAAGTGGGGTATATCAAGTTGTTTTTCACCACCGTGAGTGCCTGGAGGCTCATTTTGACCACCATTTTCTCCTCTGTTCACCATTGAATAATTATTTTAATTAAATAATTATTTTTCTTTTATTTTTCACCGTGTTGGGGCATTTTTTTCATCTAGTACCCCTTTCTTCTCACTAGGACAATTTTTATTGCTCCTAGGTGATTTTTCTTCTTCTCCACACTCTCGTAAATAATTATTTTCAAAATAATTATTTTATTAATTTTTCCACTATACAGGGACATTATTTGTCGCTTGTTGCTTCTTTCTTCCCCTTGGGCATTTTCTTTTGCATCTAGGCACTTCCTTCTATTTCTTCTATTTTCTTCTGTCCACCACATTTTGGACGATAAGAAACAAATATATATATATATATATATATCACTTCAAAAATCCAAAAAAAATAGGGCAAAATTTCTCACAAAATCCTAAACAGTAAAAAAACCTACACAAATAGGTAACCTGCTTATTACGGCTGAAACTTGTGTCTTGCGCATGGTATTCTTTCCATATCCTACTAGTTTGTTTCACATCTTCCCGATTAATATGACTCACATCGCGTGATTCACAACCATTCACAAAGCTAAGTTTCTTGCTTCATTTGTACTCTGGGGCACGTCTTGTTTCCTGGTGATGTTTTTCATTGTGCACAAAGCTTTCTACTTGGACCCAATGTCCATCATCATTTCCCCTTTATATGTATCCTTTCTCGGGGCATCATTTTTAACCCTTGTCATCAATCATGAACATGTGGACCTCTTCAGCTTGATAACAAAATATTTGTACAACTATCTTGACTATTGTTGGGTTGGATATGTGTGCTCATACTTTTTTTCCCTGTTACATGAGCTTGTTTCCTTCTCATATTGCATTGTGTTTTTGTATGTTGCATAGAGTTGGTGTTTTCAGCAATGGACAATTGTTCATAGTATGGCTTTTCATGTCATTCTACTTTTTTTCGTATGCTTATATTTTTCATAAGGACCGATGACGTAGATCTTTTGGCAATATGATGACACTGAAGTTGTTCCAATACAAAGGCTAGAGGCTAAGTTCTTCTCTCCACTTCTCCATATTTCTTCTACATCACTTTCCTCTCACCACTATTCTTCTACTTCACTGGGGCATTCTACCCCTGCCCATTCTTCTATCTATTTCTCACCTTTTCGATCATCGATCATCTTCCTTCATCACCCCATCGACACTCGAGGGGCATCTCTCACTTCTACTAATTTTTCTTCTACCCTTCAAAATTTCATCCATCTACTATCTTTGAAGTGGCATCACTTACACCACCCCAAAGAGGGGAAAATGTAGACACCCATAATTACGCCCGAGCAATTTAAATACTTAAATTGCGCTAATTATCTCCTTTCCACAAATTGGTGACATATCACCAAAAGTTCCCATCTTCTCTCCTATCGTCATTAATTAATTACACTACGCTAATTAATTAAGTCACCTATCCAAAAAATACCCTAATTAACAACCTTCCATTAATAAATCCCCCTTCTATCTAGACTAATTAATTATTATTAATTAATTAGCTTCCCCTTTCATTAAACCAATAAATCAATATTTAATTGATTTAATCCCCTTCTATAGTCTAAATCATGCTAATATTCCTCTAAAAGCTTCTATAAGCTTGCACATCTATTAATTAAATCATCTTGATTAATTAATGAGCCCCCTTTATCCACATGAGTCACTAAAGGACAAGCTAAACCCTCCTAAAGTTAACTCAACCCTATCTAAACCCCCCTTATCCACAACTAACTCAACATCCCTATTATCCCACATGCAAAGGGATGTAGTGGTTCCTTTATCCATTGGGCTATATAAAGAGCCCTCCTCCTACCTTTACACTTACACCTAAATTCCTTGAGAAGACAAAAGCAAAGCACATAACAAATAGACTAAAAGCTTTCCTTTGTTATTCTTGAGAATTCACCATTTGAAGAGCTAAGCCTCCTTTCTTGCATTTTCTAGCTAAGTGCTTGGGTCATATGGGGATAGTCAAAGGGTCTTGTAGCCAAGCTTTGATGAGCTCCCATTCCTAGGTTCTTGGATATCAAAAACAACCAATTTGATTGCCATGGAGTCTACATAGGTCCATTTGATTTTGTTGTCAATCAAAAGAGTAGAGGTTCTTGACAATTAGCATGTTAGTTTGATTTATGCTTTAAAGTTCTAATGCAATAATGTTATTGTCTAACCTTGTTTAACTCTTATCTTGATGGTGTTTTAGATTTTGATTTAGCTTTGTTAATTAAGACTACTAGGTGGGAGATGTCTGAGTTTGAGCCAATGGAGGCTAGGTATGCAGAACTGATGGAATTGGAAGAAACTAGAGAGCATGCACTTCAAACAATGGAGAAGGATCAGGTCTCAATCAAGAGATGCTTTGATAAGAAAGCAAAACAAGGACTTTTCAAGAAGCAAACCTAGTTTTGAAATGGGATGCAGATCGGGCAAAACTAGGAAGGCATTCCAAGTTTGATGCCATTTGGAGTGGCCCCTACATGGTCACAAGATGTAAAAGTAGCAATGCTTTCCAATTGTCTACATTGGATGGTGAAGAGCTACAGATTCCAGTGAATGGAATCTATCTTAAACATTACTACTAGAAGGAAAATTTCTCACCTTATACATACTAGTTTAATTTATCATTCCTCTAAGTGCTTGTGCACATTGCCTTGTTGTAGTTTAGGTTGTTTTTTTCCTAAGTGCTTTACACACTCTGCATGTTCTACTTGGAGCATGTATGATTTCAAATTTTGTACATAGTTGTGTGGTGTTGTTTTGTTGCTCTTGCATAGTCCATTCAGGGACAAATGAAAGCCCCAGGTCAAAGCAATTTTCTACTCTCGAAACCATCATTTCAAGATTTCTTATGAAAATTGAGAGTGTAAATGGTTGGCCTTGTGGATCAAAGGAAGGATCAGTATCGACCATTATTCTTGAATCCATGCTCAATGGATACGAAAGGTAATGGTCTTTTCATCTAGCGAGTAGACACCCTTGTGAGTTGCCAAATTGTTATCCATATTTCACCCCGGAAAAATATTGGATTAACCATGACCCCACATAGAAAGAACCAAACAAACCACATTCAAACCTTGCAAACAAGTTGCAGAGGGACTCTACAATGGAGTGGCGGGGCCTGTGAAAGATTAAATGACCCTATGTAAGAAAAAGAGAAGAAACAACTCTGTTGAGCGAATTCGTGCCTTAAATCCATAAAACAGATTATAGACGAGATTGAAAATGGAATAGTAGGGTCAGGGAAGGGGATAAAGTGTCAAAGAAATGAGAAGAAGAAAGAGAAGAAACAAATCTAGTTCAAAATCTTCGGGCCCAAATACAGATTCAAAACGAGTCAAAAAATTGACTAAGTATGGATGAGGAAGCGAATCTTTGCCAGTGACCAAGTAGTGCATCTCCAAATTTTAGTTAAAGAAGGGAGGCTCAAATAAGTGCTAGGTCCCCATGTGTCCCAAGACCAAAATGGAGGTAGAGTCAAAGATAAAAGTCAAAAGGTGGACAAGGTGGGCCTAAAAAAGGCTAAGTATAGAAGTGCCGGTGAAGCCGCCATGCGTTAGCTTGGCGCATCTCCAAAAGTTAGTCCAAAAGCGGAGACCCAAATGAGCGTGGGCTCACCACATAGTCCAAGGTCTGAAAAGGTAAGAGGGGCCGTTGAAAATTCTAAGAGCCTATGGAGGTTTCCACGTGTTGACCCGACGCTCCTTTAGAGGCAAAATCCTAAGTAGGTTTCTAAGTAAGCACGGAGCCTCCACACGTCCCGGTTTCATAAAGGGACATGGTCAGTTGAATAGTCAATGCATTGAGATAGGCTAGTGGAGGGTGCCAAGTGTCAGCATGATGCTAATTCAAGAGTAGAATTAAGGGGTGGGGGCTTTCAGACAAGCACCAAGCTGCTGCGTGTCCTTGGTCAGATATATGACCCCGCCGAGAAAAGGACTTAGCCAAAAACATAAGGAAATCAAGTAGGTCATAGAAGAAGATACGTGTTAACCCCGTGCCACTCAAAAATCAAAATACAGAGGCTACCCTTAGACATGCGCCAGCCCTCCACATGTCCAGTTTCAAAAGGGGGCCTGTTTTTGAACTAGTTTTCCCACTATTTTATCAGACCCGATCCAAATTTCAAATGGGCATATATTTCAACTCATGGCTCAAAATCCAATAAATCTATCATTGTTAGAAAGATCTCGGCCTCGTCTATGCCATGAAGATCTGAAACTTTTAGTTTGGAGAAGTTAGGTAGAAGAAAAATGGGGAAACATATTCAGGGCGTTAATGCAGGATCTATTTTGCCTCAACAACCAGATCAGATTTGTTTTGATCCACCATTTCCTCCTCCTTCAAGGTGTTGAACAAGAAATTGATGTAGTCAAGATAGATTTGGGGCATATTTTGTAGGAGGCATTGATGATAGTGGTTGAAATTCAAACCGGTTTTCTGCCTCTCTCTCTCTTTCTTCCCTCTGTGTTGAATCTATAAAAGCATGGTCGGGACTCATTGTAAAGGGTTGGACATTCTTCTATTTTGTAGGCTCCCCTTTTCCTCTGGAAAATGAATTCATGGAGTTTCAGACCTTCCATTAGATTGCAACATGTTTTCTGCCTTTTGGCCATTTTGTAAATGCATTGTATCAAATCTACAGAGCAATAATACATGTTTGTGGCTGATTTTTGACCCTTTCTTGTCTTCATTGCTCTCATCTAGTCTTTCATTGCAAAACTAGTTATCTGTGCTTGATTATTGTATGCATTTTTTGGTTTGTGCCTATCAACAAAACAAATGTTCATCATTCCTTCGGTGTATCACCTGGTTAGCTTAGTTTTAATTTCTTGCATTCCTTTCATCCTTGTCTCCTTGGCAATATTAGATTAGGTTTAAGAATCAATCCTTTGCAAATTTCATGTATGCACCTAGACAAAGGAATAGGAACCAACCTTAATCTGGAGAGTTTTCCCATTTGCAAAGTCCCACACTTTTGGGGAAAACTCAATGTTATGTAAATCACATCAAATGACAAGTTTGAAACACCAAATCTGAGAGGTCATTTGGGGTGCTTGTGATTTTGCACTAACACTGCCCCTTAGAAATCCATTTCTGCATGATAGGCGCAGAGAATAACATCTCTCGATACGAAATCTAGAATTTAGTTCATAATGAACACACAAAACAATATAATAATTATTCTATTCAAATTTACTATCACATTACACTACACAATTCATGGCTATTATATAGCCAATTACATATCCAAACCACCTCTTAATAAATAGGGAGGTGTAACAACAAATAACCTGGAATACTATTCACGGGTATAAAAAAATTCTATGAATAATATATTGTTGAAACAATATATTACATTAATATTTATCACACCGTTGGTAAATGATATTACAAATAGATATGAGAGCACTAATTTCCTAATAAGAGGAAGGACTTATACTATGGATAAATCACATTTCTTGATGCCTTCCTCATTTGAGAATCTGTGAGAGACGAGGAAGAAAAGTTGACGAAGAACTCAATTGCTTAAGTGACTTCAACTAAACCCATAGGCCAAACTACTACAGATGGATCTAGGTCCAATTTTATTCCAACTTGTTCTAACTTGAATCCTAAAAGGAATGGAAATTTCCATGATCCGCATAAGGTGAAATTCTACTAAAATTGATCATGCATATTGTGAAAAATCATAGGGGAGAAGGGAGCCCATATCCCTAGACTTTGTTTCTACAATTGAACCTACATATTGTAGTTAAGAAGAAATGAATAACTCATGTACCCTGTATTATACTTTGTACCATGTCATCTATATCTAAAATTGTATGAAAATATTGCGAATAGTTGATAGAATATTAAGAAATTGAAAAAATAGAAAATTTTCCACCTATTCGAGAACATCTGTCATGGTCAAGATTGTACTATTATCATGAGTGTAGTGTAAAAGTTTTACCTTTATTAAATTCTACTAAGTTTTAGTATCTGTGATTTTTTTAAGGATTTGAACCCTCTAAAAATATTTTCCTATATTATTCGTAATATATCTCGTATATTTAGAAATATCTTGATATATTCCCCCTCTTTTGAGGTACATGTGATAACACATTTGAGCACAAGGCTCAAAAGAATAAATGTGTACCCATATGTAATAATTTTGATAATCTATATAGGATCACATAAAATGATGAAATGGTGGCCATTATTTAGAACCTATACCTATTAAAGGGGTTGCACATGGTACAATCCATGAAACAGAGACAAAAACATGTAACAAGCAAGAATACATGTATAACACAATAGAAAAAATAGAGAAGGTATTAATCATTCAAATATTTAGAGTAATAAGATCATAAAAACAACATAATAGGTACCTAACATGTCGAAGCCATAACAAAGATAATCAAAATAGTATAAACCAAGTGTTTCATAAGAAAGAACAATAATATAGTAGTAAAAACACCATTCCCAACAATTTTTTTCTTAGAATCCATACTAAAGAAAATAGTGTAAGAATTGAAGTGTGTATCAAATGTGTCATAGTACAATAATAGAAACAACAATGTATAGATAAGTAGTCAATAGTATATAGAAACATAATTATATATAGGAATGAAGCCACAAACATGGGACACCCACAATATCACAAGACAATATCGGAGAAGCGCTCTCTGGATCTACTAGTTCAAAGATTGCATAGGTTTTTTGATGTGAGCTATGAATTGTTTAAAGATAAAACAATGCAAGCATACAATACTGTAAAAATATGAAAATGCAAGAGAGATAATTACAATAACACAGAAATATCTCCAACTCAATACGATCAAATAGAATAATGCAAGAGATGTACATATAGGAGGTGAATGTGTAACCTCCTCCTAGAATCATGGAAATATCCACCTAGAATAGTGGTAACCAACAACTAGAATGGTGTAGTCAAGTGGTGACTAACACCTAGAATAGTGTAGTCAAGTTGTAGCCAAAACCTAAAATAGTGTAGTCAAGTGTAAACCATAAGTGTTGGGAAACTCCAAGTGATGTGGAATATCTGTAGTAGTAGGCTAATATAAATACAGAGAGGAAAATAAATCATACACTAACACCCCCCATAAGCACAACTTAGGTGGGAAGTGAAAAATGAAAGTGAGTCCCAACAACAAGGCATGATGAGGTTGTTAGGAATAATCTTTGGATTAGTGCTCACATCATTGTTTGTAATAGTTAAATGTAATATTCATATATTACATTAGTAAGTTAGTGTGTTAGTAAGATATTAATATTTTTATATTAATATCATATTTGTGTGTGAAAAATAAAGATTGTAATATTATTAATATGAGTTATAAAACAACTCATTATTAATAATATAGTATATTGTATTAGTTGTGAGTTTGTTGAATAAACAACTCACGTAGCTATTTGAGAGTTGTGTGAGAGATTTATGGGTTTGGGAGTGATTCTAGGAGAGATAAGAGATGATATTATGGGATTAAAGATTGGAGTTGAATCCTTGTATTAAGGAGATCAATATCTTTTATATTGTAAGCTCTCTCACCATGTAATTGCTACAAGCTCCATGATATTGAATAATAATAAGAGTGTTTTTGTTATATTTTGTTCTCTGCAACATTGTCTCTTATTGCATTATTCTATTATTTAATGTAATTGCTGCTATTTTGGATTAGATAAACTATCAATTTCATATCATTTGGTATCGAGAAGGTTTCCTTCTGCAAGTGTAGAAGAAGAAGAAGAAGAAGATGGTTGAAGGAATCCCGTAAGAAAATTTCCAGTAGACACATCATAGTAAAAAGAACGCAATTTACTCATATGACATCTGATTGATGTATCATTTTTTTCTTCTAGAAAGATAAGAAAAATAAGCACAATCGTAAATTTTTGTGTAAGTTGAGTGAATTATTTTTGTTTTTAAAACAAACATTTGATAGATTGATTGTATCTAAAAACCCAGATTTGAAATATTACGAAATTTATTGGGTTTGTTTAGTTAATAGATGGAAATTTTTTGTTAAAATTTTACAAAAAATTAGTTTCTAGTTTAAGAGAAACGTGGAAATAAAAACAAGGATCTGAAAAAAGTGGTGCATAATACATTTATGTAATTTTTTAATTGGACGCATTTTCACTTGTACACGACGTCCACTTTATGGGGGGTATTTTTGAGCTTCATGATCAAATTTTTTGAGTAACTAAAGCAACAAATGATGGAGGAAGGAGGAAATGGAGGAAGGAGGTTAATCAGTGACCCCTCGTTAGCCATGAAGTGAAGGTGCTACACAATGAATTTGTGGCATGTATTTATGTTGTGTGTTTAATTTTTATTGTGTGATGTAATAAGAACAAATGATTTATTCCTGTTCACTCTTGTAATAAGTGAGCTCCTACGTGAGCGATATTTCTTATATTTTCCCTTGAATGTAAAGATGGGGGTGGGGAAACATGTACACTTTGCTATGGAGTGGTTGGTGGTCCACTAGAAAACCAATTTGAGAGTTTGTGAATCTCTTAGAAAATCACATACATAGTGGTTAATGGTTCCACTAGAAAACCTATTGGAGTTGATGGTACTCTTTGAAAACCATCATATCATGAGCAGTACTAGACATAACTCATCCATGTTCGCACTAAGGGGGAATGTTAGGAATAATCTTTGGATTAATGCTCACATCATTGTTTGTAATAGTTAAATGTAATATTCATATATTACATTAGTAAGTTAGTGTGTTAGTAAGATATTAATATTTTTATATTAATATCATATTTGTGTGTGAAAAATAAATATTTTAATATTATTAATATGATTCATAAAATAAATCATTATTAATAATATAGTATATTGTATTAGTTGTGAGTTTGTTGAATATACAACTCACATAGCTATTTGAGAGTTGTGTGAGAGATTTATGGGTTTGTGAGTGATTCTAGGAGAGATAAGAGAGGATATTGTGGGATTAAAAATTGGAGTTGAATCCTTGTATTAAGGATATCAATATCCTTTATATTGTAATCTTTCTCACCATGTAATTTCTACAAGCTCCATGATATTGAATAATAATAAGAGTAATTTTGTTATATTTTGTTTACTCGTAACATTGTCTCTTATTACATTATTATATTATTTAATGTAATTGTTGCTATTTCAGATTAGATAAACTATCAATTTCATATTAGAGGTACCCATGTACAATGAAATATCTCATAAGATAGAGTAAAAGGAGAAAACCTAGTGGGAAAAACTCCCCCAAAAGAGAGATAAAGAAGAGAAGGTAGGACTAGAAATCCCCACTTGAAGCTACAACTTCTTATAGCCATTTAATATCTTGGAAAGTGACCTCCTAGAGTGATTGTGGCTTAGAAATAGATGTAGTGAAGAGTGGATCACCATGGAAAAGTGAAGGTAGCCACCAAGTGTTTGATGGATCTCCAACCAAGGTGTTGTTCCTATCCAAGGAACTATGCTCCTCATACATGGTAGAAGTGCCAATTGCTCCATGATGGAATGATATATTTGATGCAGAAGTGAAGAAAGAATGTGGAGGGTCCTATAACTGAGTAGAAGACTTCCTGATGTCTGATGAGTCCTGAATCAAGATGCCTGCTCCTTGAAAATTCTGAGGTGGACCAAAAGTAGGTGGATCAAGAAATAACTCCTCTAATAATGGAAGGTGACAAGGAGATGGTGGAGGTGGGTCCCCATCACTACTATAGTCATATGTGCTAGAAGATAAGTTCTCATCAGAAATGTGCTCAAGATCAAAAGTGTCATCAAGTATAGGTGAATGTGGTGAAGAATCTAAAGGAGGAACAAAGTGAGAGAAGGAATATAGCCAAGTTTGATGATCGAATACACCCACTGCAATGATAATGTCATTGTGTAGCTCTCTGATGTATACTTGAATCTGGAGTGAACTCAACCCACATGCCCTGACTAAGGTGAGTAATATGGTAGACTGATAAGAGATTAGTTAATAGTGAAGGAATACTAGGAACATTATTGAATTTTCCTCCATCCACTTCAACATACCTTCTCCCAAAAACACATGAAGAAATGCCATCACTGAATCATATAGTAGACATGTCACATGGTTCTAATGAAGTGAAATCCAAGTGTGAAGAAGCCATGTGATGTAAAGCACCAAAATCAATTACCCATGTAGGAGGTGGTGATACAACCGTATAAACAAGGGCTATTCATTTTTATCCTTTCTCTTTCCCTTTTCCATTGGTATTTGTATTGGAGGATTCATTGGTTGATGAAGACTATTTGGAAGACTCGGGTTCACCTATATTGTTCTTCTCAAGAAGACTCTTTGTCTAATGAGGCTTTCTGTTTTCCATTCTTGGCAATGAGAGCTTGAGGTTTGGATGAATTCAAGGTACCCATTTGAATTAACTTTTCTTGTTCCTTATTCAAATCAGCAATGATGTCATTTAAGGATGACATATACCATGTGGCTCCAAGAGCCCTCTTGGTAGCATAAAATGTAGAAACAAAGATAGAGTAGTCAGGACCTAGTTTGGAAAGCACAAAAAAACAATTTGTTCATCCTTCTTTTCTATTCCACATTATTTTAACTGCAATCGTAAGGACTTGATCTTGGTAAATAAATCTTCCAAGGTGTTAAAGTTGTTAGGACTTAAGTTGATAAGTTCTATTTCTAGCTCATGACCCCTCATAGTGTCAAATTTTCCAAATAATGTTTCTAAGGTTTTCCACACCTCGTTGGGAGATTTGGATGAATATATGTGAAAAAGGAGTTTAGGAGACATTGAAAGACACAAAATACCAAATGCTTCATCACACTTATTATACCACTTAAATTTATCTGTAGCTATAGTAGGATCATGTTCTAACCCCATTGTGATATGATACAACCATTTATTCCTTATTGCAATAAGCATTTTTGATTTCCATTCATGGTAGTTAAAAGGTGTAAGTGGGTTAATTATACTTAGATCCATGACTGTAGAAAGAGAATTTGTGGTAGTTGTTGCAGAAACCAAAGAAATGTGTGGAAAGAAAGAAGTTCCAAACAAGAGAAGAATCACATTATACACCCCCCATAAACTTTATCAAGAAGCCCCCATAGTTTGGAACTTTATAACTTAGCTCGTTTTACAAAATAAATAGGTCCAATGCTTTAGGAAATAAAAATATTTAAATTTTATTAAAATGGTACTTGATATCGAGCTACCAATCAAAAGTTTTACAAAAATATTTCCCATAAATAATCCCTATTTAAATGAATTTTCCCTAAACTTGAAATGCACTTTTTCACTAAAAATATAGTTTTAGAAAAAGGAGGAGGGTATGATGAACCCAATCTACAACCATGGTTTTACATCATGGATCTAAAATTTCCACATATTTGAGTGTAGCAACAACATTCTCGTGAAACCCAAAACAAAAACTCAAGCTGGATCTTCAATGCATGTATGGGTTGTTAGAAACTTTTTTATAGGTATGAAAATGCCTCTGGATCATGAAAATTACCTTTGTAAGTCTAAACAAGCATGCAAAGCACTACCATAGGTGAAAATGCCCTTCATAGGTCTAAAATTACCTAGATCTAGATAAATCTTCCAGAATCCTGTAATAATGATTTAGGGCTTGCAAAAAAGCAATCTCTAGAACTATATATGTACTATGTGGGCTTGTAAACCTCAAAAGTCTACAAATAGGCTATATACCCAGAAACAAGGCAAAACCAACACCAAATAACACCCAAATACTTACAAATATTGATCTCAAATGAAAATAAATTTGTAGAATAATAACCAGACAAGCTCAATACCACTCAACTCTTATTAGAGTTTGTGGATCTCTGATGAAAAACAAATGCATGAGAAATTGTAGAAATTAAAATAACTAACAATAAGATGCAATATGATCAAAAATCACAAGGAAAGAATGGCTCCAAATCAACTCAATTCTCCATATTCTCCATATTACATAGGATAGACTGATGTAAGTCAAGTACATATAAGTGGTGAATGTGTAACCTCTTCCTAGATCAGTGGGGAATAACTCTCACTAACTGATACTAGAAGTAGAGTTGACTCCACACAACTAATGAGCTAACTGAACACAACTGGTAAGATAATAAAACCTAATGGGTAAGCTAATCCAACACAAATCTGCTATAACTAAACAAACATATCCCATGAGTGTAGGAAAGCTCCAAGTAAATAAATAAATATAAGGAAAATAAATATCCTACATTAACAAACAATTGCAATATAAGGTACAATGTGCCACATTTAGAGAAATAAGTGCATGCACGTAAGATAGTCACAGTGTCATAAAAATGGGACATCATAGGTGTCACAAAACAAGAAAGGATCGTATGTCATAGAAAGTAAACAGGGCATACCATTGTAAGAAAATGAGACAATTTAGTAAAGCAATGAATAAGTACATAATCAAGGAAAAAATTCACATAATCAAGTAGTGACAAAATATATGAAAGAAGTATAGATAGGAAAATATAGGTAGCAAGACAAGTTATTACTGCACAAGATACATGTGTTAGTCTTGTTAGCTCAAACACTAGCAATAAGCACTATGTATAGAATAAAACATGATGAGGAAGGTGTAAAGTAACATATAATGAAACAAAAGAACTTTATAACATGGGGTTCCCCATAAGACTAGTGTAAGAAAAAAATAGATCCTATCATTTTATATGAACCTATGTGTGTCTTACATCAAGCTCAAGATACCTCGTGAATGCATGTGTGTAAAGAGTAAATATAATATCTATCAAACCAACATGACAAAAACATGTATAAAGTAATAAATGAGATAATTAAAACATAAGAGGGTCCTAGTTTTTATTTTTGAACATATGTGCATGTTTTTGTATTATGTGACTATTTATATGATTTTTAAAGTGTTTGCAAATATCTATGTAGAAGAAAGGGGATAACAATAGAATCTAGTAGTCATTGGGAAGATCATTGTATTTAATATCAAATTCAATGAGATCTAATGGAGTATGGCCACTACAAGGAGTAATATTTTTAACAACCACAACAGTGGATCAAGTCTCAAGTGATGCTCATGAAAAATAGGTATGTATGTGGAATAATGAAGACCTATTCATTTCCCCAAGGTGGTTATATCAAGTGAATATGAATATTTCAATTATGGGGGTTCTTTTAAGTGGGTGGTGACAACACCATCAAACTTCAACATAGAAATAGTAGTAATGAAGGCCCTAAAATGATTGGTGTCATATACATGTTATCCATTTTTCACTCCTTGCAAAATGGATGACTTAACAAACCAGGTGTTGGAAATTAATGGAGTGCATGTATTTCGAGGGAAAGGGTAGCTCGTGGATGGCTTGGACGAGATATGACCAAGTTGATTTTAAGTGGCGAGTTGGTTGAACGAATTACGCCTGTAGTAAAATGATACCGGTGACAACATTATAGCTTGCTACCATCAGTAGTAGGAGCAAGTAGATAACAGGGGATCAACAAGTCATGGGTGAAAAATGGTGTAGGAGATCCGATAACATCTTTGGATGCTACCAGATGGTAGCATGTATGGATGCTACCAGCCGGTAACATTTAAAGATGCAGTAGCATATAAAATGCTACAAGGTGGTAACATGTTTAGTGTTGCCATCCAAAAACATGGCGGTGGATGTGATAACTAGCTGGAGGTTACGAGTATGCGGGATAATGGTAGCATCTAGGTGCTACTTAGACGGTAGAAAATTCATGCTACTAGCCGACACTAAAAGTATGCTACCGACCAGTTGTAAAGGAAGATCAAATCAAGAAATTGAAGAAGGTGACATCACGGTCACTACCAAAAAATTACATGGGAGATATAACCAACCGATAGCAAGAGAGAAAGGAAAGAGATACAATCGAACAACGGAGAAACATGCTCTGGTCGACACCAAGAGATTATGCAATCGGTTGATGGGGAAAGAAGAGTGCTCCTATCTAGGGAAAGAATTCATGTAACCAGAAACTATAGGAACATCATCGATGGGTCAAACAATAATGAATGAAGTACAAAGTAGTTGAGAAACTAGTTTAATGAGGTATGACATCCATGGCTACCTGTGCAAGCAAGGTACCCTTGGGAAATGAATTTGCATGGCCACCCATACCTCTTTTCTCGAGAATTAGTGTAGAATGTCAATTGATGAGGAAAATTCGAGGTTTTCTATCTATATAATGTAAATCCACCTCATTTATAAGGGGCAAATATTATGGAATGTAAAGGAACTCTGTCAAAATTGTTCTAAAGATTTTGTGAGTTATAAGCCTCAAATTTGGGCATTCTGCAAAGGATTATTTCCTTATTTATACTTTTTAATGGATTGTGCATCCTTTTGAGCAATAAAATACATGTTTTGTGGCATTTTTATGCTATAGCTTGTGTTATATTGCATTTCTTTCCTTATTTTACATTTGCAGATATATTGTGTATGCTTTTTTCTTATTGCAGGACTCAAATATGTTGTGCTCCACAAAAATGGAGGTTTGAATGTGTTTTTGGATTGTGACACTTTTGTCTTCCCTCTCCTACCTCATTCTCTCTCTATTTTCACTCATTTGGAATATCTCCAACCCTTTTTCTTGGTGCTATCACCTCCCTTAGCATAGGATTTAATTTCATGCATCTTTCTCTTTCCCTAGTCCCTTGGAATCTTAGGCTAGTGTTAGACAATTGTATTTACCCCCTTTTAGGAGTAGTTTTTGTGGTAGGAATAGGTAGAGGAACCAAACTTCTCTGGAGGTTTGTCTCATTTGTAGGGTCCCACACCTTGAGACAATCCCATGTTACCCAAGAACACCGAATGCTCATCTACGGTTCATGATCAATCGAGAGGGTTCTTTTTTTGGTGATAAAAGTTTTGCACACGCAGTCTGACCTCAAAAGTCAATATTTCTAGTTTTATCAAGTTTAGACGTGTAGCTTGGTAAAATTATAGCCTTTGGAGGCTCTGAACAACACATATAGGGACTCCAAGTAGAAAATTTATTGGTTTCAACAGAAGTGTATTAGTCCATGAGAATAATTCAAACAAGGTCTAGACAACGGAAAGACTCTTTGAGTATCTACGATTATCACCAGGAGAGGAGAAAGGGAATAATCATTCGAGAGATCACCATTTCCACCGAACAAAACCCTTTCAACACCAACACCCTGTAGGCCCTTCTTGTAATCCACTAGAGCTCTCGGACCTATTATAATGGTAATAAAACAAAAAATCTAGGTTTTGTTAATTTTACTAAGCAACAACCCCCTTGCATTTAATTTCTAGAATCCTATCCTAGTAGAAAATTTTAAGAGCATTCCATTATTTACTGGGGAGAATCACACCACTCCAGTTGATCATATCTAGGACATTGCTAATGTTTGTGCTATCCATGGAATTGTTGACATGGATGTAGATGTGAAGCTTCTAGCTTCCTATTTGAAAGGAAAGGCTCTACAATGGTTCAGAGGTATGACAACAGGGTCAATTCAAAATTGGAATCAACTATGCACAGATCTTTACAATCATTTTGGAGAGAGGGTAAACAATCTATCTTTGTTGGAGTAGTTAACAACCATAAAGAGGGCTCCAAATGAACTCATGGAAGACTTCAACTTCAAGTTTCAGAGAACATGGGATAGAATTCTAGTTCTTGTAAGACCAATTGTTGAAGGTGCATTTATTTACTTTTTAAAAGCTCTTAATTCTGATATTACTATTATGGTGCAATCTATGGGAGGTATAACATTTCCAGATCCTATGCATTATATATTAGAGATGAAAACTATTTAATTCAAGCTGGAAAACTTGCCCCTAGACCACCAATGCCAATTTACCTAGAGATAGGAAATCCTAATTCCAATCAAACACCTAAATTAGCTCATATCCCTAATCCAAGAAATCATAATTTTGGTGAGACATCTACTTCCTTAAGTACCTCAGTTGAGCTGCAATAGGTAATGAAACAATTGTAAAATATTGGGAATGAGTTGGTGAAAATTAAGAGGCAATAAGCCCAAAGTTTCAGACCTTATCAGCCTCAATACCAACCAAACAAGCCCCCATATCAACCAATCAATCTCCCTTCCCAAGATGCAAATCGAGATCAAATCTAATTTCTCTGCTAGGCCATTCCAAAATTATAATCCCAATGCATCCTCTTAATCTAAAAATTTATTCCTGTCCAAAATAATCTTGTACAAGATTACGATTGGTGTTTTCCTTGTGGTCATCCACATAACCAAGAAGCATGCCCCAATGGAATTATAAGCCAAGCTTTGATGGTGCAAGGTGCTTATGCTTCCCAAGAAATAACTGAAGAAGAAAATTAACAACAAATGGTTTCTCAAGAAATACCTCAAAGTGACACTTCGCTTGTGATTTGGAAAACAAATTATTTTTGTTGAATGAACCAAACCCTTCCTCAAGGAGTAGCTTTGAACACTAGGTCCAAGAAGAGAGTAATAGAGGAAGGAAAGTTAGCAAATGTAAGTCATTCTCAACCCTCTTTGACACCTAAAGGAGGGGTCTGTCTAAACATAATTCCAAATTTACAGAATCGACCTAAGTTATCTTCCACACCACCCAAGTACAAGAAAATATTGTCGTGGGAAAGGTGCAATAAAAACATCATTAAGCTCCATTCAATATCTTGGAGAAAATGAAGAAAACAAATGTGAGCATCTCCATGTGGGAATCATTGGAAATTCCAGGGCCAAAGTGATATTTTGCAAGTAACCATAAATAACTTTTCCATTCCAAATGAGCAACCCAAGGATCTAGACAAGGGTCTTACCGATGCAATGTAACCAAAAGGGGGTCAATCAAGAAGATTTATGAAGCATCCTCTATTCTATGTGTCCTTGATCATTGGGGATAGTCTAGGGCACAATTGCATGATTGACTTGGGGGAAAGAAACTCGGAATGCCAAAGCAGATTACTGCAGACCACCTAGGCCTCAAGTATGAGCCTATTTCCAAAGGATTGTTGTAGTTGCATGGAACAATAATAGGGACTGTTGGAGTTATCAAAGGTCTAAGCCTCACACTACATGCATGTCCCAATGTCACAGTTCTTTGGGATATTTTTAATTGACCTACCCCCACTCTTTTCCCTATTCTTATCTAGGGATTTCACTACTAAAATTGGTGGTTACTTGTTAGAAGACCAGTTTCATATGATTTTGAGGACCAAATACAGAGCTAATATAACTATCAAGTCTAAAATAATTACCACATACCACATTGAACCTTATGTGCCAAGCCCTACCAATGTAAATATTACAATTTCTGATTAGGAAGATTTCCCAAGCACTCAAGAGGTGGAAACCCAAATTGGAGGCATCCCCGACCTAGTACTTGATGAATGGGCACATAAGTAGCATATTTGTTATCCATACAAGGAGATGGAAGAGGTTGAATCGGTGTTTATTTTCTACATGAATAAAATTCACCCCTTCCTAGTGTCACCAAGCCAAATGATGAAGATGAGAATGGAGTTTGGAAAATGTAATTTGATGGATCAAGGAGAAGACAAGGTGCTAAAAAAGGATATTTTCTTGTTTCCCCTAAAGGTATGAAGTATTATTCATCTTTCTGATTTTAGTTCAGTTCCTCAAACAATTCAGTAGAGTATGAATCCCTCATCTATAGACTATAATGGGAAAGGAAAAGGAACATAAAAATATGTAGGTTTTTGGGGATAGTGAATTGACAATGAACTAGGTTAAAGGTTCCCATGTAGCCAAAAATAATATGCTCAAGGCATAAAAAAATAGAGTATGGGATATTTTGGAGGATTTTGAAGCCTTCAATATTCAGGCCATTCCAAGAAAAGAAAGAGGTCTTGTGACTGCTACAATTGGAGCAAGATTTGATGTTGTTGAGGATATTAGGAGAGATAAAATCCAACCACATATCAAGATGGTAGTGAGGTATGTTGTACACGATAACGTTACAAGTTGGCAAGTGTTTGAGAATGATCAGAAAATTGTCAACTTTCTCTAAGAAGAAACTGAATTCTCTTTAAATAATTAGAGAAAGTTGGAAGAATAGTATGGAGACCAGATTGTCCAACTCGGGAAAACACAATTCCTAAAGTTCTAGTGACCTTAGAGTCCATATTCAACCCCAATGATCAATTCAAGAAAGAGAAAGCAAATATAGTTTTCAAGGGTGATGATTAAGAACCTATCTCAGTGGGTCAAGGAAAATCTCTTTAGATTGACAAGGTAAGTACCTCTCAAGAGAAACATGATTTTTGAAACTTTTTCAAGAGTTTGCTGATGTTTTTACATGGATCTATGAGAACCTTAGAGGTTTTTATCCTAGCTTAGCTCAGAACACCATTGAGTTTGACCCTACATCTAACCCCATCAGGAAGAAACAGAGGTCTATAAATCCCTGTATTGAGCCATTGCTTTGAAGAGGAGTTGAAAAAATTAATAGAATAAAGTATCATCTTTCCCATCAAACACTCATCATGGGTGACTAATCTGGTTTCGGTAAGAAAAAATAATGGGGAGATCAAGATGTGTGTAGACTTTAGAGACTTGAATATGGATTCCTTGAAGGATCATTACCCATTACCCTCCATCGTATAGATTATATATATGGTGGATGGTTTAGAATATTCTCCCTCCTAAATGGGTATTTAGGATACAACCGATCATAGTTACAGAGGAGGATCACTTCAAGACAACTTTCACCACAAAGTGGGGAACATATGCTTATATGAAGATGCCATTTAGACTATCAAATGTTGGAGAAATATTCCAAAGGGCCATGAATATGAAATTCCAAGGGCTAATCAATAAAATTGTCCTTGTGTACCTTGATGATATTAAGGCATTCTCTAAGAATTCAAATGATCACCTCTTTCATCTCAGGCAAGTGTTTTAGAGGTGTAGGAAGTTTGGAGTTTCCCTAAATTTGAAGAAATACATATTCTTATCCCATAAAGGTAACCTCCTAGGCCACAATGTGTCTAAATAAGGATTAACTATCGATCTAGAGAGATTTTAAGCCATCCTTGCATTGCCACTACCTAGTCACAAGAAATATCTTCAAAGCTTTTTAGGGAGGATCAAATTTGTCGAAGATTTTATGCGTGATTTTTCTAATCTTGTCAAGTCATTAACAATGTTGTTGAAAAGGAGCATGATTTCAAATGTAAAACCGAGGAAAATATAAATTTAAATCTATAAAGAAAGCCATATCACAAGCTCCAACCCTGATCAACCCATATTTCTCAAAGGATTTCACTCTGTATGATTTTGGGCACAAAGACAATATCTGCAATATTGGTATAGTTTAACAAGGAATATTTGGAGCAACTGTTGTATTCTTCACCATAGCCTAGAAGAATATGATGTAAGATACTTGTTTATTAATAAACATGTTCTTACAATCATAAGGATTTTGGAGAAATTCAGCACCTAGTCTCTAATAGCAAAATACACTTACTATTCTCACATTATGGTGTGAAGGATTTCCTCCTGAACAAAGATTTAAATGAGAAAAGAGCTGGTTGGATTACCAGAGTGATGGAATATGATATAGACATCAAGGTGATAAATCTGGTTAGAGGCAAGGGCTTGTGTGAACAGCTAGTCTCAAATCAACATGCAGAGTCAAAGGATGAAGAAGGGGTTGTTCTAGTGCTCTAGGATAATCAAGAACAACAAGCCAATGCCTTACCCACACCTTGTTGGACTCAAGATATCATCAATTCCTCCAAATAGGTCAAGTGCCCTCAAGGTTTGAACAAGGACAAGAGAAGGTATTTCAGGTTTCATTGTATTCCATATGTGCTTTTTGACCATATTTTGTTCAAAAAGGATGTAAATGGTATCCTCCTAAGATGTATCAAAACATATCAAATGGAGAAATTGCTACATGAGTTCCATGATGGAGAAATAGGTGGTCATTTTCCCGTAAGGGTGAAAACTCTTAGAATCATGAAGGTATGGTACTATTGGCCTAATATTTTCATTGATTGTTATGCATGGATTGAGAAATGCATGAAATGTTCCTTCTTCACAGGCAAAGAGAAACTAACGACTCTTCTACTCCACCCTATCTTAGTTGAACAACCGTTCATGTAGTGGGGGTTGGATTTTATTGGGGTGATTAATCCAAATTCAAGCTTGGGCCACAAATGGATCCTCACAACCATAAATTATTTCACCAAGTGGACAGAGGAATTTTCACTCAAAAAATAAAATGAAGCTAGCATTCAGGACTTTTATGAAGGAATTATGGCAAGGTTTGGTGTCCCTTCCACAATTATATCTGATAATGCCTTGGATTTTCTTAGAGAAAATATTTATGATTGGGCTGTTAGAAATGGAATATATTTGAGCACATATTCTAATTATTACCCTCAAGGTAATGGCGGACCGAGTCCACCAACAAGAACTCGTTAAGGATCATTAGAACTCTAGATGAGAACCAAAGGACTTGGCACACCAAGTTGAAATCATCCTTATGGGTTAATAGGATTACCCCAAGAGGTAAAATAAATTTCCAATATTGGAGCTTATCAAGTAGGTAGAATTATTTGATTTTAAGGCCATGGAAGTGAGGTATGCATAGCTCATGGAGCTTGAGGAGCTAAGGAATCAAGTTATATAAGCAATGGAGAAAGACTAGGCCCAAATTAAGATGAGATTTGATAAGAGGGAAAAATCTAGAAGCTTCCAAGAGGGATATTTAGTCTTGAAATGGGATGTAGATAGGGCCAAGTTAGGAAGAAACTCCCAGTTTGATGCAATGTGGAGTGTCCCCTACATGATTTCAGGCTGCAAGGTAAACAATGCTTTCCAATTGTCAAGATTGGATGGAGAAGAATTGTAGATTCTAGTCAATGGAATCTATCTCAAGCATTGTTATTGAATCAGAAATATCCTTTGTACATAGTAGGTTATTTCATTTCCTCCAAGTGCTTCCAACACATTGTTTTGTCGATAGTTTAGGTTTTCTTTTGTATAAGTGCTTGTGTACACTCTACATGTTCCATTTGGGATATGTATGATTTTTCATGTTTTTACATAGTTGTGCCTTTTGTTACTTGTTGCACTTTCTAGTTTCGACATGGGTCTTGTGTTGAGAATAGTCACTTATCATCTCGGGTATTCAAATCTATGTAGTACTTTAGATGGAACCGGGAGTGATTTTTTAAGTTTTAGGCCGATTCAATTTTTAGGCCAACTCCATGCCTAATGGATGCTTCAGAGCTACTGATCTTTGCAATCTAGTAGGTAGATAAACCTGTGACTCACCAAATTATTATCCATTTTGTCACTCTCTGTAAAATGGATGAATTAAAAACTTGGGTGTTGGAAATCAAGGAGTGTATGTATTTCGAGGGAAAGAGTAGCTCTAGATGGCTTGGCTGAGCTATGACCGAGTTGATTTTAAGTAGCCGAGCTGGTTGAATAAATTGATCCAAGTAGTAACATGCTACCAGATGATAACATTTTACATGCTACTGGCTGATAAAATTTTACATGCTACCGAACAAAATCATTATAGCCTACTCTTGGCCGATGCATCGAGCAAGCAGATAATGTGGGATCGATAGGTCCCTGGATAAAAAATAGTGCGGGAGTTCCGGTAGCATGTACGATGCTACCGTCGATAACATGGTAGTGGAAGTGACAAATGGCTAGGTAGCAAGTATGAGGGATGCTTGGTAGCATAAGAATGCTTATGGATGGTATAAAATTCATGCTAGTGGCCGACCAGAAAAAGTATGTTAATTGGCCGCTTGCAAAGGTAGAGAAGATTAGGGAATTGAAGAAGGTGACAATACGATTGTTACGAATTGGTTACATAGGAGATTCAACCAGCCAACAACAAGAAAGCAAGGCAAGAGATGCAACGGCTAATAGGAGAAACATGCTCTGGTTGAAACTAGGAGATTATGCGGCCGATTGATGGGGAAAGAAGAGTACTCCCATCCGGGAAATAATGCATGCAACCAATCAACTACAAGAACATCAATGATGAGACAAACAATAATGAATGAATTATAGAGTAACCCAATAACCAATTTAATGATATATGCCATCCATGGCTGCCTATGCAAGCAAGGTACGCTTGGGAAACAAATTTGCATGGCTGCCCATACCTATTTTCTGAGAATTAGTGTAGGATGTTAGTTGATTAGGAAAATTCAAGGTTTTCTATCTATATAATGTAAATTCACCTCATTTGTAAGGGGTAGAAATTATGGAATGTAAAGGAACTCTGTCAAAATTGTTCTATAGCTTTTGTGAGTTACAAGCCTCAAATTTTGGCATCTTGTAAAGGATTCTTTCCTTATTTCTACTTTGTATTGGATTGTGCATCCTTTTGAGAAATATAATACATGTTTTGTTGTTTTTTTCTGCTCTAGCTTGTGTTATATTATGTTTCTTGCATTATCTTACATTTGTAGATATATTGTGTATGCTTTGTTCTTCTTGCAGGACTCAAATCTTTTGTGCTCCACAAAAATGGAGGTTTGAATGTGTTTTTAGATTGTGGCACTTCCGTATGCCCTCTCCTACATCATTATCTATCTATTTTCACTCATTTGGAACACACCCAACCCTTATTCTTGGTGTTATCACCTCCCTTAGCATAGGATTTAATTTCATGCATCTTTCTCTTTCCCTGGTCCCGTGGAATCTTAGGCTAGTGTTAGACAGTTGTATTTATCCCCTTTTAGGAATAGTTTTAGTGTTAGGAATAGGTAGAGGAACCAACCATCTCTAGAGGTTTGTCTCATTTATAGGGTCCCACACCTTGAGACAATCCCATGTTACTAAATAAAATTGAATGGCCATCTACAATTCATGATCAATCGAGAGGGTTCTATTTTTGGTGATAACAATACATATATGAAATTTTAGTAAAAGAGTTGATTAAATTTATTAGATAGTTTTTATTAGAGAGATTTCACATACATGATAAAATAAGTAATATAAGGTCCAACAAGATAGATAGTGTAGACAAAAATTATACACTTAGTACTATTTTATCACACCTCTAGTATGACATTATATGAATGATTCCTAAGAAAGAAAACTAGACATTGACAATAATTATTTTTCTTTACATTGACATTGCTTTATCTTTCCATACTTTCGTCCTCTACTTTTATATAATTATTCATTTTCTTTTAGACATCACATAATGTGTTACCCAACTCAGTACTTCCTATTTTATCTTCATAGATCTTTGAAAATTAGCATCTAGTAAGGGAAAGGAGCACCCGTGCACTACTTTTCCCTTTTGTTGCTTCTATCCTTTTCCCTTGACTACTTATGTTTAAAATTCCACATCAATTGTTATCTTTTCTAAAATTCTATTTATCACTTTGGGTTGAATTTTAGGGTTGTTAATGACGAAATTCAAACACATGAATTATCTATATATATATATATATATATATATATATATATACATGACCTACTAACTATTATAAGGGATAAGAAGGAGAAATTGGGGTATTAATTTCTATCTAATACTTAGACAAAAGGAACACTTGAGGACTGCATTTGGGCTGCATTATTCATTGCATAGGAAGGAAAAATTCTAAATTCCATCACACACATTATATATATATATATACATGACCTACTAACTATTATAAGGGATAAGAAGGAGAAATTGGGGTATTAATTTCTATCTAATACTTAGACAAAAGGAACACTTGATGACTGCATTTGGGCTGCATTACTCACTCATTGCATAGGAAGGAAAAATTCTAAATTCCATCATACACATTATCTCGAGGGAAATCTAGTTATAGGCCACTATCTTGGTGTGATTAGAACAAGGAAACCTAGCTTCAAGGAAAATAGTGTTATCACACACACACACACACACACCAGAATTACATTGAGTCTAAAATTTAGTGAAACACTCAATGAAAATAATATTGGGGTAACTAATGAGGTCAGTACAAATCAAGCATATGTATCTTTTATTCCATATAATGTGTGCTTGATCCTTGTGAATTTATTTAAGGTTTGTTTTGTAGGGATAAACATGAAAAGAAAAACCCTACAATGAAGTAGATGTGACATAAATAAAAGTGAAGGAAACATTGTCAAACCTTGAAAGGAATAGATCCATATGCACTATAAGGAAACTATCACCCAATATAGACACTAATGCATGGGGTGGTCTTGTCCCCCTTCTAGGTGCTACCCTCCAACACACCTATAAATCACTATCTTCTAAATAAAGTACACACAATATAGATTGAGCCTATTCAACTATAACTATACAATAGATTCAAGATCAGAGTAAGTTATCTACTAAGTCACTCTTATCCTCTTTTTACTCGCATTTGTTTTTCATTATTTTCATGCAAAATGTATATCATGTAAAATTGAATTTTTCGGCCATGATAATTTAGCCCACCCTTTGAAATTTTTTTACCAGTCATTATAAACCTTTCCTCTAGCTATATTTTCCACAATTTCATCCTCATTATAGATTAGAGGAATATGCTAACAACATTTTCAAGTGTGTTTCATGTGTAGAGATGTTTTCCTAAAGGAATTTGCAAATTCACCGAGATTCAAGGAAGAATGAATATCCCTAGAGGACTAGGAAAAGGGACATTTATGGCCATCATATAACTAGTAAACACCCTCCCAAGGATTATAGGGAAGATTTAGATCATTTGAGAGTCGTACAAGAGGGAATTTGGTGGAATAAATTGATTTTAGGAATCAATCATGAAAAATAGTGTCATTTTGGTGATGCAATGATCAAGACTCCTCATGAAAAAAAATTTCAATATCAATAGTTGCAGACATTTTTCAAGTCATGGGAAAAAACTTAGGTTTTTCGTCATTATTTTCACCCTTACTAGGCCTTTATATCAAAATAGTTTGTTAAATTTTATAATTTTAGTATGCAAACAAGGAAATCGGTCTTTTGAGGAACATGTGGAACTATTCCTCTATTCCATCTGTTCCCCACATCTCCACCTTAGATACATTGAACATGTAAGCCGAGAAAAGTTAGGTTTCTTGGGAACTATGGGAAATTTTCTTATGTTCCTTACATTCTCCAAAATCCCACAATAGCCGACCCCTTAACACAATGACAATGTTTGGTTAAATCAACATTTAAATGAATTGAGGGAAACATTCCATTGCTCCCCTAATACAGTCTGGGCCCACATTAACCACCGAATACAAATGGAAATGTTTAACCGGATAAGTCATGTAGGTCAAACACTCAAGGAACCTTCCTTAAGTTCCTTTGTTCCCTACTTCCATTGAAACTCCGTATACCCAAATTCACTAAAGAAAATCCATATATGTTAGCCAATGAGGAATAGAGGAACTGTTACTCCATTCCCTCTTCTCTCGATTTACCGCATCGTCTTCAAAATAAAGGCAAAAGGTGATTCAGGTGATGAAATTACCACAAGGAAAATTTCATTGTTCCTCTAGTTCTTTGCCAACCCGCATGGATTACTTTTTTATATGTTTTCTCATAATTATTCCATATCTTCACCAAGAAGAGGAATACGAAGGGTTCTAAAATTGGGTTGTGGAATGTTATAATGGAATATTGTATGTGTTCACAAATTGAATGTGTTAATTCAAGTGTAGGAGATGAAAGGTCACAAATGATAAGAAAGTGAAAGGTCATGTGAAGGAAAGATGAAGAGTCATATTAAAAATATATAAATTATAAAGCCCTATCCATTCTAAAGGGTGACAAGATTTGTTGGGATTTGTATCACTACTGCTGCAATAAATAAATCTACATTTATTCTATTTCCTTTCTTATGTTCCTCTACCCTCTCTACTTTCTAACATTACAAGCACTGTAATCTTGTATAACCAATGAAGAAATTTGTATCTTTGATTAATGAATTCATAGAACTTTGTGTATCTTTTTTTTAGTATTACTCTTGATTACATTGTTATGTTCTTATAATTGAATGTGGACCTATTATGGCTAATGTATGTGAATTATGCAAGTCTACCCACAACATTAAACCTCTCTCACTATTTCTCCTACTCGCCTTTACCACTTTCCCAAGTAAATTCCTCCCTTGTATAATGTACAAGCACTTTACAATAGGTTTAGTGGATTATTCACATGCAATCCCCGACCTAACAACCACCTCAAAATTTTAGGTAGTTTACATTCAATAATGGGAGCCTCCCATACCCAAGAAGGAGGGGCTCATCCCGTGACCATTGGTGAAAACCCATAATGTACACTAACAAATTATTTCACCAACAATTTTTGGCTAATGTACTAGGGATGATATTCCCTTTATGCATCCTTAAAATATATCTGAATTTATTATATATATTCTAAAACCCATAAAAATTGGAAAAATAAAAATACCATAAATACCATATGAATGTGCTTAATCCTTGTTGAATTCCATTGAAAAATATGCATTTTCTAGTCACATTCATATCTTAAATCCTACAAGATAACAAAGAATATATATGAGGGCTAATTGAGCAAGTGGATTAATTGATCTAGAATTTGAAGAAAAAAACAAGCTAATGTCATGCTTCCCACTATCCAAACAATGAGGGAAGTTGTTCAAGATTACTTTCCTGAATTTGATCCTAACTTTCCTCTTGAAGATCTTATTGAACAACCAATTGAAGAATAAGTTGCAAAAAAATTGATCTCATTCCTTCGAAAGAAGAAGAAGAATACACATAGGAAGAAGAAGAGAGAATAACTACACCTATGCCATGGGGTAGAATACATGTTCATTGGCCTTGACTCATCCACTACACAAATTACCCAACGGATCTAGGAAGAAATTTCCCAAGTTTAAAGGAGATGGGAAACAAAATCCAAATGATCATATTGTTACATTCATCATAGCTTGTGTTATATTGGGTATTTCATACGAGGATGTATCAACCCATCTATTTGTGGAATCATTAAAGGAAGCTGCTACTAATTGGTTCTATCATTTTCCATGAAGATCCATTACCAATTGGGAAGACATGAAATCTAAGTTTGAGGCCATATTCAATCTCGTTGAAGATGCCCATGGCCTACTTTCAAAATGGTCATAGTTAAAGAAGGAACCCTATGAACCAATGATGGGATTTTTTCTAAGCTCAATAAGGTTCTCTATAAAATTACGAGAGGTTGCAAGGCCTAGGGAGAAGAATTGGTTAATATTCTTCACCAATTCCCAATTACTAGAGGTTAGTTTCATGTTGAGAATAAGTCAACCTACTACTTTAGATGAGGCCCAAGAGTTTGCAGTAGATGTGGAAGATGATCTATTGATGTCTGGAAAAATTAAGAAAGGACCAAGCAAGGACAAGGCTCAAAGATCAAGTTCTAGAGCTACAAACTCTCTAGTGTAAAAATTGCTAATAATGTACTTTCTCTCAAGAAACAACTTTCTCGAGTACCCCGTACAAGTAAATAATGAGAAATAGCTTCCATAATAAGAAAACAATTATTGTTACACCTCATATACTTTCTCTTGAGGCTTCACCCGTGAATACTACTTGTGGAGCTAGATCAAGTGATGAAAATGAAGAAGAGATTGCTTCAAAAATGAAGGAGAAGAAGGTGAATTGCTGGTTTAAGAAATTGGATATGCAGAGGTTCGTTTCTTCAAATATGCATATTATTTTGAAGATGAATATGAGTAATTTGTAGTTGATAGGAACATACATTATTGTGTTGTTTTCACATGGTCTAAAGTATAGAAAAAGAAAAATCATCCAAGCATGAAGAGAAAGAAAAAGACTTCAAACCCTCAACCGACAACTCTACTACCATAAAAATAGTAATTGAGGTTATCCAATTCCTCCATCCTTGGAATCAATAATAAATAAGTCTAAAAACAAATCTCAGTGCAAGGCATATTATAATCAAGGTAAGTCAAGTACTTCCACCTCTTTTAAGAATGATGCTATTAGAAAACACAAGCATTGAGAGGGGAGGGGTGAATTAGAGCTTCTCAAAAATTTGAAAACTTTTCAAAAACTTAGTAAACCATTCATTCTTAATCATATTTTTTCATGAGAGAAAAGAGAATTCAATCAAGAAAAATTAACATACAAACACATATGGAGATAAAGGTTAATGTGGGAAACTCTTAAAGGGAGAAAACCCACTGAAATTAATGCACTAGTTTGGAAAATTTTTCCTATAAAGATTACAAGGATTTCATATGTTGAGCATCCACTCAACTTGAAGCTACAACTCTAAAATTTAACCAAGCACCCACTTGATCTTTAACAAGATCCTACTTGTATGGAAGAAAAAGCGCCAAGAATTCATCAAGCACCCATTGACCTTCTGCAAGATACAACTTATAAGGAAGCTTCAAATCCCTATTTTCTAAGAAACAACTTAGAATTCTAACAAGGTTTTTATCACTCTCATATAGTTTTCTTACACAACAAATTGTGACCTCTAAATCAGCTCTTATCTCTTCACTCTTCACCTCTCATGATCACCTAGATTCACCTCTTTTTTGATCTTATTCATTTGTTGCAAACCACTTTATCATATAAATCTCCTTTCACACACACATTTTTGTCATCTTCTATACTTGTATAATACACTCAAAAACCTCCTCTTTCATGCATACATGCTTCTAAAAATTTACTGATCCACGAAGGCTTCTTACATACTCCTTAATTCACCTAGTTTTTCATATCAACAAACTACTTCAAAACATATTCATTCAAAAGTAATTTTCATACTTTATTAGGAAAAAAATACATGATAATAATATCTCTTCAGCCTCTCCAACTTCACCTTCTAATCCTTGAGCTTCTTTACTCTCCAACTCGTACAAGAATGTGCATGGCATCATCCAAAACTAATGCAAATTCATCATTATACTTATAGAGGTGTGAGTATCATATCCAGACCTTACATAACTCTTTCATGTTAGTTATAAAATATATGTGGACTACTAAATAACTATTTAATTCTCTGTGTCTATGACATATTTGATGGTATTATATTTTCATTGGACATGCTTTGACAACTATGATTTATAACTAACATTTCAGTTTATCCTTTTCTTTGGTGAATTCTTTTTGTCTTCTATCCGTCTTAGAAATGCACCATGTGTCATGAAGTTTTGTGTATGTTAAAATATCATTCTTCTTTGTATCTATATCCATGACAAGCTTTTTAACTTTCCATTCTACTTCAAAACTTCATTTGGGCTTCATACTAGGTGTAAGAGCCTTAAAAACACAATCATTAATTTAATGCATGGAACCCGCTCTTGAATTATGTAATGCAACATCAACAAGATGGAAGAATATCCAAGGTGTTAAACACATCATCAATTTATTGAGATTCTGTAGATCAAGGAACATGACTTAAATTCAATTCTTCTTCACAAATTCTTGTACACGCTTATGGTGGACCTAGAAACCAATCATATAAATACTTCATCACTCTTAATGCATGAGTATTCAAACATTCTCAAGGCTTGGAAATAGTGTTGAGTGACCTCTATCTCACCTTAAAATGTATGGAGAAAATTTTAATTTTTCTACTCTACATACAAATGACACTCGGATTGGGCAAGGTCCTAATGGGCTTGTATACCCAGAAAACTAATTTTCACAAAATGAATTTCTTCACCCATCAAATCACCTGGCAAAGAATCATATGGAACCTTTCTAGAAATCACAAAACCTCCTTCAACTCATCATGTCCATAACATGAACTATTTTAAGATTTATGGCATGGATATGCTTGTATCTTTGGGACTGATCACACTGTGTTTTAGACTACAAAACCACTTTTATATCTAAAGAATAGAACACCAAAAAAACATGTTCATGATGAACCAACACCTTGAACACTTCACATGGGACCTGTACTCCATCTACAAACATTCACATGCATGAGTTATATGGAAAAAATTTCATTTACACCTCCATTCGTCATATCTACTTGACAGGACCTTAAAGGGCAGATTTGACCATTGAAACTTGAACATTAAACCACCTCACCAAATAAACTCATGATATTTAAAAAGTCAAAACTTCCATGATCATATTTCACTTGAATAACCTGTCATTTCATCAAGACTCTCTCAAACCTAACTGACTGGTTTTGGCTTATTTGCTCCTTTAGCGGTAGGACAAATAGTTTGATCTGGTTCATAAAAATTTTGCACAAAAATTCATGTATATTTGATCTGGTAGGGCATCCCAAGATTACTCCCGGATGATAATCTTTATCTTGAAATCTTCTATACTTGATCGTATATGCAATTTTCTTCAAAATAGGGGTATTTGAGCACTTGCCAACCGACTGGAGAGTGAAACTACCATAGAAATTAATTACTTGGAGTCATATACATGAAAAATGCACTAAAACATATTTAAAAATGATTTTATTCCCAAAAATTTAACTTCTTCCCCATCTCTCTAAAAAGAGGGTTTTGTGAGGGTTTGGAGTGACTTAACTTGTTAAGCTTCATTCTTAAAGTTCGACGTTCGCCTTCCTCATTATTTTTGAAAAATAAAATAGGTTATATGCGTCAAATTTTATGAGAAGATTAGGTTACCATGCACTGCACAAGGTTAACATTCCAAAGTGAGCACTTTAAAACTGACCCACGAGATGGATATTACCATTTTGTAAACTTAGTACACCAAAACCAAATAACTCAAAAATATTTCTTCATATTGCCTTTAATTTTTGTCCAAAACACTAAGAAAACCTCATTCACATTCCCAAATTCTCACTTTCTCTTAAATAGGTTTGTACCTTATTGGCCACTATGGTTTGTGCATGCTTATCAGTCTTGTTCTCAAGAATATGCATACAAATAACCTTAATCATACCTCTATCAACTGAATATTGACATGTGGCATCTTCCAAATACTATATACCATGATAAAACACTCTCCTCATGATTTAAATAATATTCCTTATATTATTTTTCATCATTATTCACCTCATGCTTATACTAGGTCCTAGAATTAGGCCTAGTTGATCCTGTTTCAACCTCAAAATCCACGAGCATGCTTTGTTTTCATCATGTACCTTCATTGACATGACTTATTAATTTTTCTCATGCTTCTACCATTATTTTATATCAGCCTCCTACCTTCAATCCACCATTATAGGTCAACTTGCTTGACTGTGCTTAGGATCGTGCTCATGACCGAGCTAGTCTTACTAATTTAACTCATGCATCTTTGTATTCATCATTATAACATTATTTACTCATCATATAAATTTTCAACTATCTATTAAATTATACTGACATGCTCTCACATCACAATTATGCCTCTTTCAGTTACTTTCCACTTAAGAAGTTAGGTCTCCATTAGGTGTTTTCATGCCATGCCTTGTTAGACTCATTCGAAGCTTCCTCTTGCTCTCCTTCATCCTGATTTGTCATTAATGTTCCTTTTACATCAATGAAAATTCAACATCCACATGAAAATAGATGCTTCCACTTCGTACATCAAAAAGTAATGAAAAATACTTAACTTCTTCCTCTAGATCAAATCAAACTATCCCTAGTATTCCCTATGCTCATGAGATTTATTCATCCAACTTTGATATTATTGACCATGTGAAAATTCCAAAGTTTATATTTTTGAATAAGAATAATTGCAAGGACACCCTAAATAGTTTGATAAGTTAGTCAAGTTTATGAAAGGTGGAAGTTCCGGATCTAGTACGTCATCCACTTCCAAAGCCTTACTTCCCAAACCTAAGTAAAGTCAAATCCAAAATATTTTAGCTTTCTCCCCATCATCTACCAATAAAATTAAACCTTTTATGTTTCCTTGTTGATCAATGGACATCGTCTTAACAATTGTATCATTGATTCTGGTGCATCTGACAATGTCATGCCCGTTAAGGTTAAACAAGATATTTGTTTGAGTCTCTCTTAGGAATTTAGTCATTTTTACTCAATGGAGATAAAGGAAGTTCCACTTGTTAGGAGAATAAAATATGCACAGCTTATTTTTATGGCCTATCTAGAGAAGTGAGTGAAAGAAACAATTCTAGTGGCATATATGCCAACTACATATGGGATGTTCCTCAACAGAAGATTTTTCAGGGAGATGGGAGGTGAAATATAGATGGATTGGTATTTGACATCGATATAAGTCAAGAATGAAATAAATAATATCCTCCCTGAACCTAAGATGAAATACACAGTTTAGAAGTCAGATGATCCTAGAGCACTTGTTCTCTTCCAAAGCAGGGAATTTGGGAAAGTTCCATTCGAGGAAAGAGGTACTGGAAAGTACTTCATGAGTTTAGAATGAGATGAAGAGCCATCCATTTTTAAGGAAAGGCCAACATATATTACTAACAATATTTGGAGCTTGGAATTTGATGGAATTTATTCAACAACTGGTTTGGGTGTAGGTATTGTCTTGATTTTTCCACAAGGATATTTGTTCCCTCTCACTTGTAAGTTACAATTCTACAACACCAATAATACTTGATGAATATGAAGCCTTGTTTCTTGGGTTGTGAGCCATTGAAGAAATGGGAATCAAGAAGCTCATATTGTAAGGAGATGTTGAGTTGTTCGTGAAATAGGTAAGAGATATATCCCAAGTGAATAAATATTGTCTCGATCCTACTAGAGGAATAGAGTTTTGGATTTTCCTAGAATCTTTTGATGCATTTGATATCAAGGTAGTTCCTTAATATCAAAAAACCAAGACTGATTCATTGGAACTATCTTCCTCTTTGATGATTCCATACCTTGACTTTAGTGGACAAGATTTTTGGTGGAGATGATTTAATTCCCAAGTGTGCTAGAAAATTTAGAGAGCTAGCAAGTGTTTAATGATGCTAACCACATTTTATCCTTCTTGTAGTAGAATATATATTTTGAGTCTATGTAATTTGAAGGAAGTGAATTACTCCCATGGGATATTACCGTAAATGATAGTGAAAATAACGTAATTGATGAAGCAAATAAATATGGAGTGATCTAATTGAAAGACAACATAATTAAAAAGGGGATGATGTCAATCTGAATAATTGTTTGACAAACATGACAGGTTTATCCATGGTGATTTCAAGGATCATCCTAGATCCTCATTTGAATATAAGAAAATAAACATTGGTATAAGATAACAACCAAGGATGGTGGACATAGGAAAATGTTGTTCACTTGAGGAATGAATAAATTTCTCAACCTTGTTGAAGAAATATTTGGATGTACTTACATATTCATATGATGATATCAAATCCTTTAATAAATAATCAATGCAACACTCCATCCCTATAAAAAAATGCTAAGGACTTTCGACAAAATAAAGGACAATATAATCTAGAGATTGGAAGGACCATCCAAGTAGAGGTCAAGAAACTAATCAATTTTCGTATCATTTTTCCTAATTACCACTCAAATTGGATAGAAAATATTATACCCATCTAGAAGAAGGATGGTGAAATTTGTATTTGTGTAGATTTCCAAAATCTAAATAAATCCTCTCTAAAGGAAATTTACCCTTTCCGTTCATGGATCATATCCTAGAGGTGGAACTAGAGGATCGGGAGGCACATGACCCGGTGAATCTAGTGGATCTGGTGGAGGGAACACCAGAGGGAACCAAGGATCTGGATCAGGAGGACAGGGTCCTCCACTACCTCCTCAGGTGTTCTTTGAAATTTCTTTACACTTGCTAGATTACCAGGGTATAGAGGATGTTGTGGAACACATGCACAAGTGTGAATTGCTATGGTGCACAAAGGGGATCACTACCTCGAGTGAAAGGAAAGTCAATTTGCAACAAAATTGTAAGGATGCACACATAGCTGGTATAGGAAGTATGACCCCTATTAGACGGTGGTAGAATACACCACATTGAAAAATGCCTTCCTAGCGGAGTTCCATATACTGGAATTTGAACAGAAGAGCATCAACACTTTGAAGGAGATCCAACAGGAATGGCAGAGAGTGTGCGGGAGTATGATGCATGGTTTAAGACTCTCCTATCAAAATTATCATATGACATTCACCCTTCACAACATACTTAATGATTTTTTGGAGGGTTAATTAATCCATTTAGGAGGGAATTGTCCCATAAAACATTTAATGACCCGCGAGGGTCAGAGGCTACCTTACGCACCGAAGTAGTTGGGAGCATTGATCACTGGTGTGAGCCCTATTCCGATGATCAAATTAATTCCATGACCAAATAGTTAGAAAAGGTGTCTCGCAAACTCTACACATGAGAGTCATAGTGGTCTCTGTGCATGGATTGTGAAGTAGAGGGGCATGCCAAGGATAGTTTCCCCAAAAATTAGTACATGCCATAGCGGTAGATTATGAAATTTGTCATGGGGACCATGATGCAAGTTGATGTACCTTATTCCATCATATAATTCAAAGAATGTGTCTTGCTACTGTAAGATCTGCACCTCTACGACCCATGATACTAAGGATTGTAGGCTTATTAACCAGATCCATGAGGCCATTGATCATGGTGTGCACTAGACTATCCTTTCCAGTAGTTCTAAGGAGAGATGATCACCATTATGAAGGACACACGATGGAGGGGCACGTGTGAAAGGTTATTCCGAGAGGATCCCATGGTCATAGTAACCACGGAGGAGGAAGAAGTGAGTTCCCATGAGGAACCTGCTATAATTGTGGATCTATAGAACATTACAAGCACGAGTGTCTAGATTTATTGTAGTGCTCGTGGTGTGGGAAAAAGCATAAGTATGAGGAGTGCCCTAAGTTGTTTGAGCACATGAGCCAACAGCACTAGAAGGAAAAGGGCACTAGGATGGTGAGTATAAATAAGGCCGACACATAGTGGATGCCTAGAGTGGTGCGTGAGTCAGGGTTAGAACCTATTCTGGTGATAACATGAGTAGAGGCTACACATGCCAAAGAAGTACCAAGGAAAAAGAATCTAGTCTCAAGGGAAGAAGTGGTGCATGGGAAGTATCCAAACCCTTCCCACCAGAAGGAAGTGTATCAAGAGACAATGGATTTCATTCGAGTTTGTAGGGATAAATCCAATGTATAAAGGAGTAGTCTAGGCAACAAGAGCAAAGAAGGAATGCTGAGGCTTCGTAGAAGGACCTGGATGAGGTCAAGGAAGTGTGAAAAATGTTAAGGCAAGAGAATATTATTCCCTTGCTAGGAGAATGGTTGTGGGAGAATATGCCACACATTGAAGCAGAGCGAAAAGGAAGGTGTTACATGTAAACCTCCTCCCCATAGCCTTGACTATGACAAGGAAATCACACTAAACGTAGTTGTGGATGGTTGGCTTCTAAGAAACATATTGATTAACATGGGAGCAGAAGTCAATGTTCTTACATTGGATGCCTGAAATCAAATGGGAAGACCCACATTGCATCCATATTTGAATGTGTTGTATATGGAAAAAAAACTAAGGTAATGCCCATTGGAGTATTAAAGGATGTAGTGATTACCATTCAGGGGGCCAAGTTTACTGGAGACTTCAAGTCTTAATGCTCGCCGAGGAAGAAAATTTTCTAGCATTGCTTATGCACCCATGGTGCTATAATAACATGCTTTGACATGAGATTTAACAAAGATTATATTAGTTTCAAGAACAAGGAAGAACGGGTCATCATCCCTCTGATGGATGGGAAGTTGGAACCTTACACTAAACCTTTGGGAGAAGAGGTCCTTGATAGAATTTATGTGCACTCCATCAGAGACCTAGAGATAATTCACCCTACAGAAGGAGTTATCCAATTTGAGGATGCCCAGTTTATGAGTGATACCACAAGCATGGCGTGTGAAAATTGGGCACATGGGACCTATGAGTTAATTGGGAAAAAAAAAATAAGGGGGTTTGTAACAAAAGTCACCAAGGAACACTTACTCAAGCACCTAGGAGGAAAAAAATTTACCACATTACCCCTGAGGGGCATACCCTGAAATTTTCTTATGGGACATGGAAGCTCAGTGGAAAAATGAGGATGAAAGAAGAGGGATGCTTAGTTATAGCCTACTGGGACTGCAAGTGCGCTGGTGGGCTACACATCAAGAGAGCCTCCTAGAGTGGCGCGAGGTAAGAATCACATTCTCTATAAAGTTTTCCAGAATAACGCACCTACAAATCATTTAAGACTACCATGGTAAAGAGACCGTTTCATTTCATATACAAGCATGTGAGAATGCTTGGATAGAGAGTGTGTAAACCTTGCCACCATCATTATGGTTACATAAGCTGTATTCCACATTACAAGGTTGTATGCGTGTATGCTATATCCATTTAGAAACATGCCGCGTACAGAAATTGGAAAGAGATGACAACCGATCTCATCCAAGCTTTTGAATATCGAGCACAAATCCATCAAAGGATAACGATTACAAGTGATCAAGCACCTTACGATGGGGGATAGTGCCATGGTAGAAGACAAACTACTAGATTTTCTAGGTGAGCGTAGTTTAGAGGCACGTTTTGATGAGGAAGAGTCAAAGGAGATGTAGTATGAGCAAGCCTATGTAGAAAAGGAAAAAAGAAAAGATGGTTTATGTCATAGATGGAGAGGAAATGGAGAGTCTAGATATTAACCATTTTGTAGGTACACGTGATGTTATAGATAGTGCTGATGAAAGGAAGTGCACTTACCATGAGCCCTTAAAAACAAAGAAATTTAACATTGGGTCAAAGGCATAACCCAAGGAAGCAATCATTAGAGACTATTGGTTGGAAAAGGAGGTCTAAAATAATTGATCTGCATTACACGAGTTCTAATATTTGTTCCCACATGGGTATCATGAACTTAAAGGCATCCACCATTCCTTAGGGGAGATGAAGATAAAAGCCTGAATAAAAGAGGACATACCAAATGAATCCAAATTTATGTGTATGGGTCAAGGAGGAGATTGAAATAATGATAGCGTCGGTATTATTGAGGTTGTGGAAGAGTCGAATGGATAAACTGATGGTCATCAACATCAAAAAGGATGGGAGGATAAGGATCTGTGTTGACTACAGGGACCTGAATGCGGTATGTGTCATTGATCCCTTCCCTACCCCATTTACTCGATGAAATTTTAAACGGAGTGGCCGGCGCTAAGTCTACTCCTTCACAGATGGGTTCTTAGGGTACCACCAGTGTAGATTGTAAAGGAAGACTAGAGAAAGACAAATTTCACCACTGAATGGGGAATTTTTTCCTATACGGTCATGCCTTTTGGATTGAAGAATACTCTGATGTGTTCTTGCACATTGTGGTGCAAGCCTTTCAGGACTTCATCCATAAATTTCTTTAGGTCTATTTGGATGATTGGACTATGTATGGTCTAGTCAAGGACCATTATGATAACTTAAGACTAATGTTTGAAAGGTGTTGACAGTTGAGGATATCCCTCAACATCAAGAAGTGTGTCTTTGCTACCCCATTTAGAACCTTATTGGGACATATCATATGTAAGGAGGGCTTACTAGTAGATCCTGCCAAGGTTGTAGCCATCATGGGTTTAGGGAGCCTACTAGCCAAAGTGCCATGTGCAGATTCCTTAGGCATATAGGTTACTATAGGAAGTTCATCAAGGGATATGCCAAGATTTCTATGCCCTTGGAGGAATTACTTAGACACAAGAGTGCCTTTCATTGGGGAGAGGCACAATAGAGGGAATTTGACACTTTGAAGGACAGGCTTGTCACAACACCCATTCTCCATTTCCTTGTTTGGGATAAGCCTTTCCATGTTCATGTGGATGCCTCTGGTATAACCGTTGGAGTAGTACTAGCACAACTTGGTGAAGGGATTGTTGACCATCCCTTTTGCTTTACAAGAAAAAAGTTAACATCAGTAGAACAAAATTACACCACTACTGAGTACGAAGCACTATCCATGATCTACACACTACACAAGTTCGGAAATATCTACTAGCAACACCATTTGTATTTTACATAGACCACATGAAATTAAAATACTTGGTAAACAAGCCCATTCTACAAGGGTGCATATGTCGATGGGTCTTGCTATTCCAAGAATTTGAGTTCATAGTGGTTGTCAAGCTAGGAAAGAGTAATTTTGGGCCCAATCACTTGTCTAGAATTGACTCAGGAGAGGATGCGTAAAGCATTGAGGATACCATGCTAGATGCACAACTGTTTAGGTTGTGACACATACCCTCGAATATTGTAGTGTTTCGTAAATAGGTATGGTGCTAGAAGGGATGAAAGCATTAGAGAGGAAGCAATTAGCCATACGCACCACACCCTACATGCTAGTTAGTGGTGATTTGTACAAACTAGGACGTGATGAAGTGTTACGCCGGTGCATGCTAGAACATGAGCGCCTGACTATTATGGAAGAGGCATGTGGAGGGAGTGCAGTGGAAACTATGTAGGGGATGTCACTTTGTGCACAAGATATTACAAGTCAAGGTTATGGTGGGAAACCCTATATCCAGATTATAGAGAGTATTGCAGGAATGTGATAATTGTCGGTGCCTTGACAAACCAAGGTGGAGTTTTGAAATTCCTTTTCACCTTATTCTAAGTGCGAGCCATTTGAAAAATGGGCCATAGATTTTGTAGGCCCCATTAACTAGCCATGCGTAGGACAGATCACACTATGCAATCACTTACATGGATTATTTGAAAATATGGGCAGAAGCAACGCCTACCAAGGATTGTAAAGTGGCTACAATAGCCAGGTTTCTATGGGAAAATATTATTACAAGGTATGGATGCTCGTTGAGCTTAACCAATGATAAGAGTGCACATTTCCTAAATGAGACCATTAGGATTTTGTTAGAAGAGTTCATAGTGGCTCATCATAAGACTACCCCTTACCGTCCACAAGCAAATGAAACTACCGAGGAATTCAATAAAATACTAAGTCATACCCTGATCAAAATATATGACGTTGGTAGATGAGATTGGGATGACAAAGTATTAGTAGATCTATCGGCATATAGGACAACCTACAAGAGGTTGAATAAAGCCACACCATTCCAATTGGTTTTTGGTACAAAGGCTGTCTTACCCATTGAATTTATGTTACCTTCTCTATGTATAACATGCGCAGGAGGATTGGCCAACGAATAAGCACTGCAGGAAAGGATTGAAAAATTGATGAAATTGGATGGAGACGATAATTGGCTAGGTGGATTCAAAAGGTTGAAAAGGTTAAACAAAAAGCATGACATGATCGCCACATCAGAAACAAACAATTTAAGATTGGGCAGATGGTATTGTTATATGATTATAAGTTTCTGCACCATCCCATAAAATTAAAATTCCATTGGTTGGGGCCCTATATCATCTCGGACATCCTTAATTTAGGCGTGTGCCAGTTAAGAGCACTAGATGGAATGAGATTACCAGGCCATTTCAATGGAAGTAGGCTGAAGCCCTACTATAAATAAGTCTTCTTGGTGTTTGTAATAAGGCAATTTTGCCATTTAGTATAAGTTTCCCTTTATGCAATTTTCCTTTCTTGTGTTTCCCTTTCTCTTTGTTTTTTCTATTTTTTGTTTTACACCTTGGGCACTGGTAATCACATTAATTTTTAAAGGTTTTGCATGTGAAGAGGACCACACATCTATTTTAGTATGGGGTGGAGTAATGCAAAGTATAGGCCCGTAATACAAGTTGAACTGGTAGTAGAAGTTATGGTGAATTGCCCGGTTGATGGATATAAAGCGTGCAAGGATGAAGGAAGTGCATGGAAGAAGAGGTGGATGAAAAATGGTCTTAGGATAAGACTAGAGAAACCATGTGCAGAGAGAAGTGCAAGAACAACACGAGGTAGGTGAGAGAAAAAATCAGGTAAAGGTAGAAGAAGTGCCTTGGTATTGCTGTAACACGTGCATAAGAGTCTTATGTCAGGATGGATTGTTTGCATACTAGAAGGTTGTAGAAGTTTTTCATGTAAGGTTGGGCGCATAAGTGAAGGCACGTAAGGTTGGCTTGGTGGAAAAGTCACATTTAATACTAAGTACGTTGGTAGGTAAAATAACATTTAATGTTAGAAAGAAGGAAAATCTATAAATAAGAAGTCTTACACTTCATTATTTACCTTGTATTTAAAAAAGAAAATATCTCTCATGAACTAGGGCATCCAAAGGTGATCTATGCAAAGAAAAATTGAAGATATATGAGAGGACGTGACTAGAGTAGATTCGCAAACTAGTAGGAAAGGAGTACAGGGCGTGGAGGAAGTTGTTGAGAAGGAAGTTGTTGAAGCACCGTCTTGTGGAAGAATTGTTCCAGTTAGGGTTTGGTGGCTAGGGCATGATGTAGGAGGATTTCTTCGCAAGGTTGTGCATTAGGGTTAGATAAAGTGGTAGAGCAGAGTGAGGAAAAGATGCTTGAAGTGATAACTAGAAGAATGGCATCAAAGAAAACAACCATCTCACCTAAAAAAAAAAAGATGGGAAAGGGTAATGGGAAGCAAACGGTTGTCATTGCAAAGCACGAATAAATAATGATACTGCGCAGATGCAATACCTAGATGGGGTATTGCTAGGAAAATAATGGGAATCTCATTTGTGGAAGATGACTGTAAGTGACTATAATCACCACACCAACATGATAGAAAAAGAAATGGCTTTGGAGTTGGTTCGCCTAACAAATAAGAGGACACCAGAAGGCATGCCCATCTATAGTGACGAAGTAAAGGTTAAGTTGGAGAAGGAAAGATTACTACAACTTTACGAATTACCCTACTTTGGAAAACTTGAGCACCTCTATCAATGGCTAATGGCGCGCATTCATGAAGACCATTTTTATTTCACGGGGCACAAGATGTACATAACTCCCCAGTTAATTTCCAAGTTCACAAGCCTTATCTATGAAGGGGATAACATTGATGATGACCTAAGTGACAAGGAGGCCATCAAGGAAAAATTGTTGCATATGACTACAAGAAAGGATTGTGATACTTTGACATTGTAGAGATCCCAGACCCGTGATGAGGATGGCCGCGCACTTGGTAACCAAGCTCAATGACCAAGAGAGATGGACTCAAGTGAACAAGGCATGGCTGAATGTGTGCTGAAAAATATCTGAGGGGACCATCTATAACTTGTCCACTTTCATCGTGGATGAAATCATTAGCAGTGCATAAGAAGAAGATACTATTTGGTAATTTCCTCCTCACAATTGTCTTCTCAGAGATTGGAGTGCCTAATGGGCCGAGAAAGGTCTATTTGGGAGTACCTGAATAGGATCCCTCATCCGAAATGGTTCGCATAAAATATACTTATGAGACCATGATAACCGCTCACAAGGCACATTTAGACAAATGATACAAGTGCATGAGGGACACGTTCAGAGTAGAATGGAGGAATCCAGAGTATTTACCTATGCTTGTGCAAGGAGAAGTAAAATTATCAGTATATCAACACTTCTGCATTGGAAGATTTAGGTTGATAGATGAAACAATTAGCCCATGGTGCAAACTTCCCTTCTTCACCGAGGAATACTTCCAAGTGGGGGTAAATAGATTCAAAGAGGCCAAGAGACTAAGGTTCGAACTTAGTGAGGTGGATCAAGACCATAGGGAGCTATGCAAAAAGTTGGTTTACCCCAAGAAGCATGCATACATGGAGATATATGTCTCCCATGAGATACAAATGATGAAACCAGTGACATTTCCAATCACTGGAAGGGCTGCAACAAGGATATACCTTTGCATCAGGCTAAAATTTGAAAAGGGTGCATACTTGGAAAATAATGTATCCATCCCTAAGGACCCTACAAGAAGAAAGAATCCCATGCCAAAGAAGAGGGAAAGAGAAGAGGTGTAGAAAGCACCAAGTGTTCAAGCTACACAAGCGGTAAGCACGCTAGAGACAAGCACTAATCCCAATACTTATGCGCGGAGAAATAAGTCCCGGTGAAAGAAAAGACTCTAGAGGAAGAAGTGCTAGAGCATGAGGAACCCATCACCCAGAAAAGTCACCAGAGGAGGAGGAGAAGGAAGCAAAATCTCCTGTCAGGAAGAAGTAGAAGGTGATATAAGAAAATGATTTGGAGGATACATAGAGCTTGGAGGCTTATAGAGGTGACAAGGATGATGATGATGGAGATGAACCAGGAGGTGAGGCCCATCCTATCTATGAGGTTCATGACTCAGAGGAGGAAGGAGAGGAAGAAGAAAATGAATACATCTTTGTCAAGAGGAAGAATGACAAGGAAGAAGAGGATACTTAGGAAAAATGGGTAAGTGAGGAATTTACAAAAGAATAGAGGACCTTGAGCATCACTAAGGAACAAATAGATGAGGCTATGAAGAAAGAAGTAGAAAATATCATTGAAGACCTATTAGAGTAAGATATGGAACGTAGTGTGATCCTAGTGATGAAGGAAGCGAAAGAGGAAATCATAGAAAAGGATTATGGTAGCATGGGAGGGATCCCAATTTAGATGTGAGATTTCCTAAGGCTACGCGCACAGGGAGAAAAAGCACAAAGGCATCATAGGTTTAGAAGATGGGCTATATTGATGATCCAAAAAGGTGTTCCACGCATGCTTTCAAAACACCATACCAATAGAGAAACTCTTGGATATGGCATCATTTAATGAGGAAGGTGCATACCCTCGGATGAGGAAAATTCTTTCTTGGGAATTTGAGTCCCACATCGATGAACTAGAATTCAAAGTAAGCCAAGGGCAATAATGAAGGTACCAGAGTAAAAAGGTGACATCCCCTTGGTAAAAACTCAGCAACTATCGAGATGACAAAATCTACAACATGCTGGACAAGGTTTCAGTGGAAGTAGAGGCCAGACTCTTTGGGAGGAACGACAGGGTGAAGTTCGTAGAGGAAGAACTAGAGAAAAGGGAAGAGGAGCTAGAGAAAAGAACCAAGGAGTTAAAGTGGGAGGAGCTAATCAGTGCGCAACTAAGGCATGAGTTGAAATAAGAGAAGGAAAGGGTACACAAGGTCTACAAGAAAGAAGAGATGATCACAGATGCCATTTTCTTGAAGCATCCAGATCTAATGCCACCAATGTAGAAGTATGGATCCACCCTGGAGTGTCTAGAGGACTTGACCCACGTCCTCACAATGGAAAGATGACCACTATCCTTGGATTCTGTAGAGGAGGCATCAATGCACAAATAAAAGGAGGACAAGATGAAGGTTGTGGCCATTATGGCCCAGTACAAGAAATTCCTCACAAATGTGAAAGCCTCTACCCAAGTCGATGAGGCCGCTTATGACAATTGCACCGATAGAGATAGAGTGTTGAGCATTCTAGTCGCTAGCCATGAAGCAAAGCTTAAGGAGTTCTAGGTGAAGAATAAGGGGAATAGGGCGGAATGTGATAAAATATTAGCTAGGGTTAAGAAGAAATTAGAGGCTATTGAGACCTTTTAGGGCTAAATCAAAAACCCGTTGAAAGATTTGTATCCCCAGATCACTTTAAGGATGGACATGCTTAAGGATTTGGGAAAACAGTTGGAGGGAATCATGGAAACAATGAATACCTAAGGGGAAGAGCTAAGCTTTGAAGAGGTGAGAACCTTAGTCGGTGACCTCTGTCAACAAGCATAGAGCGAGGTCAATACCTAGAATAAGTTGGAGGTAGACTTGATGAAGGATTTCCCTCTCCTCTTGTAGAAATAATCATAGTTTCCCCATTCTTTCATTCTTCCCTAGAATTATTCATTCCTTTATTATTTCTCCAAAATATTCAAGGAAAATCATTCTTTATTATTTGATAAGGTGTTCCCGAGGGCGAGAGAATAGGCATAGTGTGGGGTGATGTTGGGCCCCTAAAATATTGGCTAAGTACAAGAAGGTACGTGGGTGCACAAGGCCTATTTGAAGAAGGGTGCACAAGGAGAAAGCATGCATGACAAGGTTTTAGGAGGGTTTTACTAGAACCAGTGGTGCATGCACAAGGCAGAGAAAAGATCTTGATACTTAGCCATATTTGGCATATCGAGTAGAACACAAGGAAAGCATGACCCAACTACACATGCAAAGTGGATAAGGTGCTAGCCTGGCAACTTGGTGCCCACAGAAGGAATATACCTTATGATAGAAGATTCCAGAAGGTCATCATGGTGAAGTATGGAGAGCTTGCATATGAATAAGAATACTCCCATGGAGGACCACTAGGACACATGACACACAATCTACAACTTCAGAAAGGCATGACAGTGCTTGATAAGGCTATATATATGAGTGCCCGATAGAATAAAAAGATATAGATAGAGACGGATGGAGAGGCAAGAATTGAAGAGAGGCGAAGCCATGCAGGAATACTATGAGAGATCCATAGGCTAGGTTTAGAGGATCTGTAGGAGTATGATGTATCAAGGGGATGGGTTTGAACAATTTGTTTCTTTGTACTATGAAGGGACTAAGTCCATTCGATGCATGACATTGGTCAGTACTATCATATGAATCTGTGATTTCCCCAGTTAATATAATGTGGTTATCAACATCCTTAATATGAATATACATGTGGTTCAAGTTCTACTTACATATGTATGGATCAGTTATATATATTTATTTCATATGAGTGGGTGTAAACCACTATGCATTTATTTTCTGTTATGATTCAAATCTATGCTCTATAATGCTTTTCTTATATGAATGAACACATTAGTCTAGAAGCCGTTCTGAGCTCTAAGATGAATGTATGGTTCCTTTCCACTATGTTCATTTAAGTTTCTGTCATAAATAATGCATTCTCACACAACTCACATAAATGAGGGACTTATCCCCCACACGTGCCTTGGATGAGCACCTAGCGTCCGCTGGGTGATAGGATGACGTGCATGGGATTTCCTTGTTCTTTGAGAGGGCATAAAAATGACTACATGATGTAACAATATGTTGTCTCAAGGACCCAAACACATTAATGAAAGATGTGATCACTACTAGCATAGTTCCACAATTCAAGAAATAAGTAATTTTTGATACCTTAACATCCTTTGAATGCATATGATTAAAATTCAAGGTCTATGAGAAAAAGATCCTTGCAGCCAACATGATATAATATGACACTAATAATTGAACATCTAATGGAGCTAAGTTTCACAACACACCATTGTATAAGAATAAGAATAATGGAATTAAAATATTGATGATAAGTTCACTAATGCATCATAATACCATGTACCACTTGTTATTTCTATTGCTCCATGAATATAATGGACACATTTGGTAGATTCTCCTTATAAAAAGTTGAAAAATCTACTTGAATGCAATCTTATAACTCTACCTTCATCTTTTGACATTGATAATAGTAAGTTGTAATATCCACCATTACTAAAACATATTATAACTAACATTGATGTGTTATACATATAACTAACAAATGCTTAAATTTACGACACACAATTTAGGACCATATTGAAAAAAACATAAAATTTCCATTTTAGTAGAAGACATAAAAATTTGTACCAATAAATAAGTGATGCAACCCAACCCAATCTAAAATGTGTTTACCAATCCTTCATCTAATCATTCTAATATGTACACATGTGTTGAGGGTACACAATACTTATCACAATGAGTCCCCTCCCCAGATTGTAATATTGTTTTTTACTCTTTTGATGGAACTATTGGGATGACTAGAAACATACATCAACCATCACATGGGATCACATTGTATGATTCATATATTATTCATTATGAAAAGGATTATAATAAATTATTATTTATTTGAGCACATATTGATTCACATCTCGATACATAATGTTGTGGTAGATAATAGATCTAGTAAGAATATTTACACTATGAAACTCCTTAGTACCCTTAGGTACACTTCTCAAGACATAAAATGATATTATATATAGTCCAACGATTTGATTATCAATGTCAAAGCCCAGTAGGGGAATTGTATTATATCTAAATGTAGGACCCAAGAAGACATGGCTTTTAGTGTTATATTCCAACAATATAATAAACATGTTACTTATATGTCCATATATTCACAATATGAGAGTTATACCTTCAAATATTCACAAATGTTTATACACAAAAACAAAGTGGTTATAATCCCAAATGTTTCCTATGAGTATCTCATATAATGTATCACAATATCTACTTCCATTTTCGACCAACATATACCATCATATACCTAAGTGCCACATTTGCAAACAATTCAACATTAACAAAATATATACTTAATCTTAATCCTAGATAGATCCCACAAAACTCACTAATATAAATTAATACCAATAAATTTTTCACAATATCTACTTTTAGACTTTAGCCTTTTTTATCTAGCTATGTGTGATTCAAAATATTTATACAATAACCTTATGATCTTGATCCATATGGAGAATATATGTAATATCATGATACATAGTGGAGGAAAAAGGTTACTATAGATACTTGTGACAATATCTAGAACAATCACAAATTGCTAACACTAAGGATTTTACATACGATATTACACCGATCAATTCTTGAACTCAAAATACAACTCTATCATTCCTCTTATTCCTTACTTGATACAACATGTCATGTGTATTAAGTAATACAATACATAAATATGTCCTTTTTATGAAAATCTAATGCTTCTAATCCCATTATCACTCCAATAGAATAAACATTACCACAAACCATGAAGAGTGCATAGAAAATCAACTCAATGCTACATAATAGAATGATGCAAGTGATGTACATATAAGAGGATAAAAGTGCAACTACCACCTAGATTAGTGGTGAATAACTCTCACTAACTTATACTGCAATAGAACTGAATCCACAAAACTAGTAAGTTAACTCAACATAGATGGTAAGCTTACTCAACACAATTAGTATACCTAAACAAACTAACACAACAAGTGTAGAGCTAACAAAAGTGCAAATATAAATAAAAGGATAAATAATAAACTACACTAAAACCCTCTGTAAATGAAGATTATGTGGGATAAAAAGAAGGTAGGTCGACAACAATGCATGATGAGGTACCCATGTATACTAAATCAAAAAAGGACAACCGTAAGGTGCCCAAAAATAATAATAACAAAGTAGAGAGAGACAAAACCCCACAACAAGGCATCCCAAGAAACTCGGCTAAAAAATTATACAATGTTAAAATTTTAGTGTGTACTATTGTTTGAATTCACTTCTCGATCACAAAAATCAACAACAACCGACACTGGGGATTCACCATAATATCTCCATAAAAGGATATTATCAACAAAGTGCCTTCTAAAGAGTAAAAAAACCAAACATAATTTGATCAACTCCTACAAATAGGTGTGCCATGGTCTAGGAACAACCAAGGCAATAATGCAAGGACACAAGACCCGAAGAAGAAGGATAAAAACCAAACCTCCCGAGACTTCTCAATGGGTAGAGTGATGTTACAAATCTGTATGAGTTGTCAAAAACTACTCAAGAAATGAAAAACTAACATTGGGATTCACTAGAATAACTCCCCCATAATACTGATCATTAACATGCCAAAAATGTCAAAATAAAGATACAAGATATCTCAAAAAATAAGAGAGATATACTACACATGTTAAAGAAAATTGCTAAAAAAGGAGCATTACAATGCAGATTGTATAAAAAGTAGAGCGAGAATTCGAATGGTGGAGGAGCCACACTTGTATATTCCTATTAACAAATACCTATGTCTCTGCAACAAGTGATCAGAAATCCACCCCAAATATACATGGATGGATGAAGAAGATACCTACATATGATTCAATGTAAAATTCGTAATGGTTTCATGTAAAGGAACATAAGAGTGTGTGTGAGGTTGATCATTTTTGACAATTGAAATCTCAAGTTTCTCAATCTTGAGTGAAAGTGTAGAACTCATGTGTGTGTTGACATGTTTGAGTTAGAGTGTTTTTATTGATGTAAAATATCATTAATGAAAATAGGATGATCTAGGGATGCTATAAGATGCTTGGTATGATGGTGACATGGGAAATCAAGTTTTATCATGATGGAAAAAGTGGAAATAATGAGAATGGCTTAGACAAGTAGGCCTAGTTAGGTGACCTAGTTAGCATAGGTGATGGTTACATGGAGAAAATAGGTGTGTGGTGGCTTGAGGAGAATGGTAGAGGATTGGAGAGCATGATTGGGGAGTGTTGAAAAGCTTATGTGAGTCTCAAAGTGTAGGTATAGGTTGTGGACATAGTTGTAGGTGCTCATCTAGACCTAGTCTAGGTGCTTGAAGACCTAATGAGGCATGGTCATCAGTTTGAGAGCTATGTAATCTAATGGAAACATGCAGGGGGTGTGAGAAATTTTTTATCAAGTGTGTTAGGTCCTTTTCAAGATATTGGAAGCAAAGGTGTGGTATTTTCCTACTTTGTCTAGGTCTAAACTATACCTAATCCTAGTGCATGGAAGCCTAATAAGGAATGATATTCACTTACACATTTGTGTGAGACCTTAAATACACTCATGGAGATATGTCAAAATTTTTTTCAGTATGTAGAGGCATTTGGAATAGGTTTCATTCCTTGTTTTGGTATTAGAACACTTTTTTATGGCTTAAACTATGAAAACCCTAAGTAATATTCATGCAAGTCCTAGTGGTGGTTAATATGTAGAGTTATTTATGACTAAGTGAGCATTGGAGATGTTAGTAGAGGGTGTCATTGTGCATGTTTTCTATCTCGATATGGGAAAAATTTACTTAGTTTACATGTGTAAAATTTATATGGGAACTTGATCCACTCAAGGATGATGGATTATGGAGCTAATAAGATTTCAGATTTGTAATAAAGTTAAATGCCGCCCTATCATGTTTGAACAATTGTTAAGAAGGTAAGAAGGTCAAAACATTAGTTTGATAGTGATGGAGAAAAATTTAATTTTTCTGAGACCATAATGGATTGGATCATCAAATTTGATGTTTTGATGATGAAGAGGACTCTCTCAACTTTCAAATGGTGGTGGTTTGAGATCATGATAGTGAGTGGAGCCCACTCAGATTTTCTTGTTTACAAAAATTAAGGATTTGATCTTAGGTTTTTAATTAGAACCTATGTATAATTTAGTTATATGATATCTATGGGAGCTTAGATACATGTTTGAAGTCATTTAAGATCTTGGTGAGGTGTTTTGATGACCTATATAGGTCAAAATATGTTCACTAGTTTTTGGGCCAAAAAGGATGTTTTGATCTTGGTGAATGAAAGGGATTGAGAACTTGTGGGAATGGTGATGGAGTTTGATAAGATTAGAGGTTTTGTAAACATCCCATGTGAAATTTTTCATTTTTTCAGCTCTGTAAGTGTGATGATGTGGCATGAAGAAGGTCACAATTTGACCTAGTTTGACTGGTTCAGACAACACTACTTTGGTGAGAAGATGGATGTAGAAGACCAATGTTTTGGATTAGGTGATGATATATATCCACTTGAGAGTGAATAAGGATGATTTTTTTCCCTATTTAATCCATTTATAGGTCTTGAATGTGCTAGAAAGTGTGCAAACATGTTGTGTTTCCAAAACTACTTCTGGTAATTTAATTTCTTTGAAGAGGAGAATTGGTTTCATTTGAATTTATGGATGTTTAATGAAGTATAACCAAATTTGATGTGGTATAAATGTCATTATATTTACATTGAGTGGTTAAATGGAATATCTTAGTTGTTATGGTGCGATATTGAGCTCTATTGATGAATATTGTTCTTTGGAAGTTCTGTTTTGAGTAGAAACAATCCTACAAGGGTGTGAAGTGAGAAGAATGGATAATACAAAGTATTGTGAGCTGATAGATGATGTTTTTGGAGTATGTTGGACATGTGTGAATATTTTGGAGGCTTGAAAATTATTTATTAAGCTCTTGGAGTCCTTGATGATCTCGGTGAAGGAGATTTTCTTATTTTGAGCCTAGTTGGGATTGTCTTGTGTCTTGGTGCATTTCCGATCTACATGGGTCATTATCATGAATTTATATGATTTTTTAGATTTAATTTTATTATTGTATGACCAAACTCTTGGGTTATGGCTGACCTTGTTATGTTTTTTAATTGAGTCATGTATAAATTGTATGTAAGTGTTCATTTTGAACTAGTGTTGTGAGAGGGAAAAAGTGTGAGCTAGGTGAGAGAGTGAAAGTGGTTCAAGGAATAAAGATAGAGATGATAGAATTTGAAAGTTTTTAGGAGTGTTTATGAGCTAGTGTGTAAGATTATTTTTCTAAATTAGTCCATGTTTGAGTGAAGTAGGAGAAGGTGTGTTTGAAGAGGGTTTGAAGGTGTATGAGATGAATTTTTTGATCACTATCAGTTGTGTGTGTTGGAAGCATATATTTAGTGGTATTCTAATAAAAACTTGTGTGATGAGTAATATTCACACAAGTCCTTTTTTGTGAGTAATATCAACAAGGGTTTATAGGGGTTGGTGCTCTTTATGGGGTTGGTGCCTCACTAAACAAATCTTGTGTGATGAGTCATATTCATACAAGTATTTTGGTTTGAGTAATATAATCAAAAGTTTTAGTGGGTTTTCTTCCCCTTGAGGTTTTCCCACTTACATATTGTGTCTTGTGTACTCTCTCTTATTCATGTTCATGTGGATGGTTATTTCATGTTACTAAACAATTGACTAATACAAGGCCACCTCTTAGAGGATCTCTTACAAGGACTCATTCTCATATACCTACACTATTTTTTCTTGCATCTAGTGTCACACTAAAGGGGTATCACAAGTGGTTCCCAAAGTCAACATTTGCACTCTTACACAACATACTACTTTAACTCTTTCACTTAACACAAAAATATATATACATACAACTCAAATGGTTTTACAATCAACAAGTACACGTTATTAAAGTTCAGTTATATTTATTTACACAAGGAAAACTACATAACACCATGAATTCCATTAGTTTATTATATTATCCATTAACATTAGTAGTTCTTAGTTACACCTTACCTATAACAATGGTTTCACCCAAGATCTCCTTATAAGATGGAAGGATTGATCCCACACAACATCCTCCATCCTTTGTTGCTTCATGCATAGAATATGCAGGTAATAGAACATTGTTAACCAAAATTTTCCCAAATATTCTTAAGGAGTATGAAGAAGATTGGATATACATTGTTCGTTGAGGATCGATACATTCATTTTGGCCATTGAATGATATTTTCCTATCTCAATTTTCTATCAACATTATCTAATGGGTTTTCTTCACAAATAATTCCAATATCAAGAAAAAAATTGATGAGAAAGTCACAAATTATATACTACGATGTAAGAATATGTTGTCTCAAGGACCCAAACACATTAATGAAAGATGTGTTCACTACTAGAAGAGTTACACAACTCAAGAAATAAGTAATTTTGATACATTAGCAGCCTTTGAATACATATGATGAACAATCAAGGTCTATGAGAGTAAGCTCCTTGCAGCCAACATGATATAATAAGACACTAATACTTGAACATCTAATGGAGCTAAGTGTCACAACACACCATTATACAAGAATAAGAATAATGAAATTAAAATATTGATGATAAGTTCATTAATGCATCATAATACCATGTACCCCTTTTTATTTCTATTTCTCCATGAATATAATGGACACATTTGGTAGATTATCCTTATAAAAGGTTAGAAAATCTATTTGAATGCAATATTGTAACTCTACCTCCATCTTTTGACATTGATAATAGTAAGTTGCAACATCCACCAATACTAAAACATATTATAACTACCATTGATGTGTTATAAATATAGCTAACAAATGCTTAAATTTATGACACAAGATTTAGGACCAAATTGAAAAAACACAAAATTTCCATTTTAGTAGAAGACATAAAAATTTGTACCAATAAATAAGTGATGCAACCCAACCCAAATAAAAATGTGTTTACCGATCCTTCATCTAATCATTCTAATATGTACACATGTGTTGAGGTACATACTACTTATCACATTGAGTCCCCTCTTGATATTGTAATATTGATTTTTACCCTTTAGATGGAACTATTGGGATGACTAGAGACATGTATCAACCATCACATGGGATCACATTGTATGATTCATATATTATTCATTATGAATAGGATTATAACAAATTATTATTTATTTGAGCACATATTAATTCACATATGATATATAATGTTATGGTAGATAATAAATCTAGTAAAAAGATTTACACTATGAAGCTACTTAGTACCCTTAGGTAATGTTATCCAAAGAACTCTGCGCTTATTTAGATAACTTGTATACACTTTCTGACTCAAAGTTATTCATTGTATGGTTGCGCGCACTCAAGTTCCCTTGGCACATTCCCTTAGTTATAGATTCCTCACACGCCTTTACGTGCTTCCCTTCTCCCCTTTCCATTTTTCTCCTCTTTGTTCCACTTTTCCCTTGTGTGCATCTCCTATGCACCCACCTTCTTCCTAGAAGCTTTTCACCCTGTGCACGTGCCTTGCACTTTCTTTAATCAACCAAGTACCTAGCCTTCTCATGCTCCCCGTATCATCTTGTAATGGTTGTGCATTAACCATGCATTCTATTCTCGCCAATTTGCCTCATCTTCTAATGCACATCACACGCGCCTTCCTTCTATCTTCCTCATCCGCCCTTTCCTTTCACATTCGTACCTTTGCACCCTCCTCTCGTGCTATTCCATGCCATGTCATTATGATATGCTTGAGTGTGCCACACGAAACCATTTTGTGCATGCCAATAGGGTTCCAAATCCTTGTAAAAATCAATGAGTGACATGTAGAAGAAATGACAAAAAAATTTGCACATTGGTGATCCTTTCAGGCTGATTTACGCGTGATACGTGTTTTACGTGTGCCAAAACTATAAAAAAATCTGATAGCTATATCTTTTCTACGAGCTCGATCGACATGCGCCTAGACTTGTCAAATAGCTATTGATGTAGGCTACAATGCCATACATTCAAATTCAAATTCTTAGAGGTGGATCTTATAGGTGAGAAATGGGAAATTGAATTTTTGGGCAAATGACTAGATCCAATCACTTCAACCACTTGATTTGATATGATCCACCCTCCTTCCTTCTTCAACATGCCAAATAGTCATGGTGAAGTGCATTTGACATATTCTTAGGTGGATTTATAGGCATTGAATGCTTCTTGTTGGTGGTTGTGTTTCAAATACGAGTTTTCCCTCCTTCTCTTCTCCTTCCATAGATTCATCTATAAATGTAAGAGTTGGGCTCATTTTCAACATTGGATACTTTGGATCCTTACGCACTTTGCTAAGGATTTCATATTTTTGTATTTTTAGTTACAGACCTCTAGATCAGGATCTTGCATGTGGATATCAGCCTCTTTCACCATTATAACAGTTATGTGCATTTTTGGAAGTAATAGAAGCATCATTTTGTGACTATTATTTGTCCTAACATGTTTACATTCATTCTTCTTGCCTTTTCTTTACATTGCATGCATGTTGTGCCATTTTACATCCCTTGCGAGTTGCCTTATTTGGTTGCGTTCCATGAAATCGATATGATAAATATGTTTTAAGTTGTCTTATAGGTGCCTAGCCTTCTTTCACGCATTTCCTTTAATTTTTTCTCGAATGTATAATGGTCATCCCACTTTTACGGTGCTATCACCTTTTAGTGTAGTTTCCTTTCATGTTATCTTTCTATCCCTGGTCCCTTGGCATTATTAGCTTAGTTTCCCTTTTAGCACTAGGAGTAGCAGTAGTAGTAGAATTAGATAGAGGAACCAACCTTTTCTAGAGATCCATCTCAATCGTGCAAGGTTCCACAAATTGTGGATGGTTCCATTGTTGTCACAAACAACTTGGTTCTTCCAGATCCGAGACATGGGTGCAAGTTTGATGACCAACAAGATCTGGCATGTCCGGTGGGACAAGTAATGAAAGATTAAATTTCATATTACTAAGTTCTAGTGTGTGGAATTAATATTTCAGCCTTTAGAGGCTCATTTCAACACATCTAGTGAATCCAAACAATTGTTTATATCTGTTTTAGTAGTTTTGAGAACCTTTCATGAGAAGAGTGCATATAAGAAGAAGTGCAGCAGAATCGAAGATAATTTCGAATACCTCCAACTATCCTCGAGAAGAGTTCATTCTAGAAGACCCTGCGTGCATCTCTATCTCTAGCGTGCTATGCCAATCCAACTCCCCCTCACAATGGACAACCAACACACCTGCTATGGCGCACTAGCCACCTCCTCCATTAAGGAAATTTTCTAACTTCACCAAAGGAAGTCCCTGGTTTTGGCCATGCAACATGACATGCCAAATGACACACTCAAAAGTATTCCATACTTTACTAGTGAGAATCAAGTCACCCCTTAGGAGCATATCCAAGATGTAGCAAACGTATGTTTGCTCTACCTAATCACACATGATGATGTAGCAGTCAGGCTACTTATAGCCTCTTTCAAAGGTAAAGCACTTCAATGGTATCGAGGCTTGAGACTTGGATCTATTACCACCGATTTGAGATTAGAACACATTTTTGAAATTACTTTGAAGATAAGTTAGATCACCTATCTTTGGTGGAGCAACTGACAACAACAAGGAGGGCACCCAATGAATAGATGACTAATTTCAACATCAGATTTCAAAATACTTGGGATATAATCCCTCTTCTAGTAAGACCTATAACCCAACATGCTTTTCTATAATATATAAAGGCACTGAATAGTGATATCTTAGTCATGATTCAATATATGGGAGGTAGGACCTTACTGTACTTATAGTATTGCGGTAAGGGCGTAAAAATAGTCTTATTCAGGTGGGAAAAATAGCTCCTAGACCACTCATGCCTTTGTTCCCAAAAATTTCACAAGCGACCCAACCTTCTTTGGCCCCTATTCCTGTTCTTGAGAAAAGTGTGGAACATGTTGCATCAACATCCTACTCTCCACTGCAGGTGGAAAGAAGATGAAGAATTGAAGACCTTGATTAAACATTTGTCAACTAAAGTCATATCTGATATCACCAAATCACTGCACCCCCCGAATGGCCTTAAGGTGAACACGACATTCCGTGTGATTGGGTAGCATGGGATAACCTCTCAAGCTATGGGACTTTGGCTCAAGGTGAACCTCTAGAGAAGGCTGGCTTCCTCTTCCTAAACCTAGTTCTATACTACTCCTGATGCAAGAAAAATGGCTAACTAGACCTATGTTAACATTTCAAGGGATTAGGGAGAGAGATTTGCAATGAAATAAAACCTATAATAGAAGTGGTGATGCACCAAGAAAAGGTTTTTCTAGACTCAGGAAGGGTTAATTTGAAGAGGGTGTGTGCACAAGTCAACTTCACCTACTTTACAACCTAGAGAGGGTACATAATACCATAGACTAAAAGCACGCGTTCCCTTTGTTAAACGCAATCGGATACAATAATTAGTCTTCTAGCGAAGAAGGATGAACTTGAGAAGGGTGAACAAGCACCATAACTCAAATACATGCAATACTCCACCACTTGATAAGCACAATGAACTCCAAAACTTACAAGAGAAACCCTGGTTGCATAGCTCACCTGCAAACATGAGAGAGGAAAATAAAATCAACAAAATCATGAAAGGACATATAATTGATCACAAAACATAATTTTCATTACTTCAAGAACTTGCACAATGCATCATTACATCGGGGAAAAGGCATATGATTCCATTATAATTCAAGAAGAAAGGCTTAAGAGCCTACAAATTCATAGCATCTCAACTTGTGAAGAGAGGGGAAGCTTGAAAAAGTATCTAACTAACCCTTTGAAATAAAAACCCCTTTACATTTATAGAAAATATCTGAGTGGTGAGAGAAAGAAGGAGAAGTCCTAGAATCTAGGCTAAAATGTAGGAAATAATTAATTGTTATTGTTGGCCATGTTTTCTCATTTATTGCACCTCCACCTTTCAAGGAACCATCGAAAGAACGAGGGAAACCTGAAATTTTGGAAATAAAAAACTCCAAAATTCCATATTCTGATAGCTCCATGGCATAACTCTCTGTCTCCCGGTTCTGACAACTGTAATTTTGTGAAAAATGGGCAACCGGGGAGAAAGTTATGTCTTCTGAGAAAATGTTACATTTTGAGTCTCGAGGGCACTATGCTCCATCAGATCTCAAAAATTCAAAAATTTGAATTCTCCTTCATTTAAAAAATAAGATTTTAATAAATTTTGAGTGCACTTACAATTGTCATGGGGACAAATAGGTTGATTTTGCATTGGAATGGTGTTTAATGAAGTGGCTTGGTTAATGATCATTAACCATTGATGACCGAGTTCTTTGGTCTATGTGTTGATAACTCTGAACATGAAAATGGCTTATCTTGTATTCACATCGGTGCTTCACGTTCATTCTAACGAGCCAAATTCCACATTTCCATGTTACATTGAAATCATCTCCAACTTTACTTGGTTGACCACCTTTCACGTTTCTCATTAAACGGCCTTATGCTAGCTCAAACACCCATGATAATTTGAACCCACATCGAATTTGCATTGGTGAATGAAAACGGCTCATTCAAGCCTTGGCAACTTAATTATGCACCTAACTTGACATAAATCCTCCTGACTTGGTGATGACTTGGGATTCCCTCATGATGCATTCCCTAATTTCCTCCTCGTCCTATGGTTCAAAGATGGCCACATATTATGTTTAAACCATAAGCCCTTATTTGTGTCAAGTAGCTTGGGCTAATCACTATCAAAGAATGCTCCACCTCCATGAATTGGTAGAGCTACGTGGCACACTCACTAAGCACCTAGGCATTTAACTCGGTCTTGATTGAATATGCCACTAAATCACCACGATTCCCTTTATGATCAGTTCGAATTTGAAATTGACCTAGCTTCACCGTTGTAGCACTCTCGAATCCTGAAAAAAATTGAAACTTCAAATTTTGGAGTTTCAGGATTTTGGGCTTTGAACTCTTCTTTTGATTTTTACCAACTTAGCAAGGTGAATTCCGAATGCACCATCCCTGAAAGCTGAAATGGGCATCTTTGAAAGGACTAAATTTTTCCTCCGAGATTGGTTACCTCCTAAGGTTGAATTGACCATTTTGCCTCTACCATGCAATCCTCCCACTGACCAGCTCTGAGCCTACATCGAGCTACCAATCACTCAAACCTACAGAGAGCCACCAAAAATATTGACCCAATGAGCTTGCACCTCACCCCGAGCTTTGAGCTATGTCCCTTTACTTTAAATACTTCAGCCCGATTCAAGATCATCTATCATTGCACAACTTCAAGAGCTTCTCCAACTTGATTCTATCAGACTATCTCTCCTTATGAAATCTGAGCTCCCTGCACGCATAACACAACACCAGCAAGCTCAAATTTTTGATTTGATCCAATTTTTTGTTAAATATTGGTAGTCAGCTCGTTATAATTTCAATGCTTATAAATGTAATCAGGATAAAATTTTGATCTTCAAGTCCCTCTCCAATTCTGTGGCTTAGTCATATTCCACGTGTGTAAAACTAACTGTCTATGTATCTAGCCTAAGCTCCCCATATGCTCATCCTTAGCTCACTTGTAGACACCTGTAGTTTGATCAATACACTATTATTTCTAATGGTGCACTAATGCTCCTTCCCTTTGCAAATTGATGGCACACTACCAATTAGACCTATCTAACTTCCTCCTTATGACACCCTTTTTGGTCGTTCTTCCTCTTATAAACCACTTAAACAGTTGTTATAGCCTCGTTCTAACTACATTAGCTTCTTATTCTCTTCTAGCTTGCTTCTATTAGCTCCCTGGAAGATCAATCCACTTCGTTGGATTGATTAAGCCCTTCAGAACCCTTCCATAACCCTAATTACTCTCTAAGAGAGATTAATTAATCTAACCTAGGTTAATTACCCTAAACATAGTCAAATCACACTTTGACTTGCTAAAAGTGATTTTTGGACTTTATCCTTTGTCCCACATGCATCCAAATATCCCTTTTCTTCCAAACCAAAAACCATAAACAGGCTATACCCCCTCCCTCATTTTCTAAGAATTCTCTCTTCTTCCTAGCACAAATTATAGAAATTTGTTTAGGCTTTAGTTTATATTTCATCTTCTTTCATTTGAGCTAAAAGCATTTAATCTTGTATTTTATACCATTAACATGGAGTAAAAGGAAAATCCATCGGCCTTGAACCCATTAATGGGGAGATCTCTTTCTCTTAACATATAAATTGAATGCTTAGATCCTCTTAGGTTCATTATTTCAAGCTTTCAAAGAATAGAGATTAACTTCATTTACTTAGTTTGCATGTTTATTTCAAATTAATGTATGTAAAGAAGAGAACCTTGCTCATTTCTTATCAATTGGTCCATTGATCAGATTGTTAAAAGCCTTTGGGGTTTCTTTAGAGATTCTTACCCCAAATCCATGGCTTTTATAACTTTTCATTAAACACATTTGGCATGCCTAGTGGGACACTTATGTCCACCCTCCATTAATGGAGGTCTTTTAGGTTTTTCAAAGCTCATTTTCAAGTTTTTGCTTAAATCACTTGTTATTTCCTCATCTTTATTTCTAACCCTAGATAAATGACCTTCATTTGTATACATTTTATGGGTTCGATATAGAAATAGGAAAATTTTACTAACAACTAACCTCTTTGCTCTTGAAAATTTGAAAATTCATGTTTTTGTAGGTTTTTTACAAGGTGCGCGTAGGTGTCCAACAAGGGCGTACATGTTGGAACCCTAGCATACCCATCATATCAGGCACATACCTATCAAAAGGTCCTCATCATTTACAAATTTTACCTTTACAAGGACACGCACGCGTCTCCGTCATCTGGGGCGCGTATCCACCTCTCTGGCCACATATGCATCAAGTGCTAGACTGTGTAAAAAAATATGTTAAACCTTTACAAGGATGCATGCGTCTTCATCATATGGGACACGTATCCACCTCTCTAGCCATGCAGTATAAAAGGTCTGATTGTGTAAATTTTTTTATAGTTCTCTATTTCAGGCTTAAGTGTGTACACATCGTAACCTAAGCATCCATGTCAATATAGGTATGTCTCTGTCATATTGTGAGCATCTATGTTTACTTGCATTGGGTTTTATTAATTTTTTGACTACAGATGTACTTGTTAAGTGGGCGCGTATTTGTTAGTTAGGAAGTGCTTTGGTGTCGGTATAGGCATGCAGTGTTTGTGTTAAAGTTGAAAATTTTTACAGTCTACAAAATATTTTCTTCTGATCCATTACTGTAGGTTTTTAGGACTAACAATTTGAAAAACAAGGTTCTTTCTTAACATTTCAGTTTGCATAGATTAAAAGTGTTTTGTTTTGACTTAGAAGTAGCTTTTGTAGAAGTGTGTATGCTCTCTCCTCACGTCTTCCAAGGTGATCTTGGAGATCAAAAACACCAATACAAAACTCATATAAATTGTTCAAAAAACACTTGCTTTATAAAGATTGAAGTAAAACTTTCATTTCAGTAGAGTTTTTCACGATTGCGTATGCTCTTCCTTCGCACCTTTTTGGCGATCTTAGGAATCAAAAGAAAAGTGGGAAACTCTCTTTCTTGACATCAACCTACGAATTGGAAAATTACTAAAGACTTGTTATCTACAGGACCTATCGCTTGTCAAGGAAAGGTGTCAAAAACAAAACACAAACCTTCTAATACATGTGTTCTTGCAGGTTGCCAAATGGTGTGCTACTTAAAAACCACATTAAGCTAAGCAAGATAAAAACCACACCACATTCAAAACATTGTATTACAGGTTTCAGAGAAGGGTACATCCCTATCCGCTCAACTGGAACATAACCCCTTTGGCATAACACCTTAAGCTATAAAAATGGTTGTGGTACCAGGAACCCTAAAGTAGTCCACCGCTGTGTAACCACGTGGATGAAATAGGAAGTGCTCCGCTTACCCACTTGACTAGTATGCCTTGTGAGTTAGAGTTACAAGTTTTTCGTATCATGAACCTAGTAAGAGTACATGATGGATGCATTCATTTCCCACTGTACTTGAAGGGGGACAAAGCCAAGATACTCCCAAACTAGTCATTGCAAATTTTTGGGTAAATTATGCCTCGTTCTTAGACAACCTTATAACACCTAGTTGAGAGAACTTGTTAGGGATGCCATTTTGTCAAGGAGCCCACTTTACTAGTCCTTGTTGCATTAAGCCATCACAAAGTGACAGCTCATCTAGAATCTAAACCTTGTTTGTTGAACAAGGCAAAGAACCCTTGCGAGTTTGAACTGAGTGTCTTTTTCATCACGGAACAAAGTTACGCCCCACTTTTTCTTAGTTTTATTCTTGTCTTTGGATGAGGTGAAGCTCTACCTAAGTGTTTCTTAGCTTGTTTCCATCTTTTGATCAGTACCCTTGCATTCTCACCACCCATTGTTCGGGGTGAGAAAGGTGCATACATCACATGTTTTTATCAAAGATAGTACTCATCACTTTTTTGTCCGTTTACGCCCATCCATGTTTGTGGCTGGGTTGTTAAATGTCTAAAGTGTGCGGGTATGCTTTTTGTATCTTTGATAAAAGTCCTTCCATCTTGATTTCAAGATCATCTTCACCACTGTGTATTCGGTTCATCTTTTGTCTCTTCTTGAGTTGATAGTTTTGTTCACATCCTAGATGTACAATCTTGGTACTTACATCGTATTCTCATTTTGTGAGGAGATGGTATAAGTCCCCTTATTGTGCGGTTACACTACTCACACAATTAAAAACTCCTTGTTATACTTATTACTTGGTTTCAATTTCGACGTCATCTGAGTCTTCTTGAAAAGTGTTGATAACACCTTACATATATCATAATAAAGTTGTCATGGTACTAACACCTTGCTTTCTCGGTTAATGTATCACGGTGACGTTATTACGCTATATCTATTCACAACTTCCATTTTTCGAAGGTTTGTCTTTCATCGGCATTCAAACTAGTTTTAAGTCTACCTTGTCGAGGGATTGTGATAGCATCACGTCAGTGCTTAGACCTTGTTGGGGTTCTAACTTGACTTACATATTGATACATCATTGTCGCTATCTTAGGGTATAGGCTTGGCAATAACAAAATTGAGTGGATCATAACATTAGGTGTGCATATGAGTGTTTCTTGATAAATACGATTGCATAAAAACTACATCTAGGATACACTATAATACTAACACCACATTGAATGGCTTGCAAAACTATACACTTGGGGGTTATGCTAGCTACATACAAACATCCGCTAGTAATGCCTAAAATCATAAAAATGGTAGCCAAATCAAATGAGTAGGATATGGGAGAAAACCCTTTTGACACCTTCCCATTCAGTGGTCACAATTTAGGACTGATCTTCTCTCAAGTCAAAGATACAGAGACGTTAATCGATCATAGTGGAGAAGAGTCAGACTCTTTGGGAGAACAACAAAGGTTAGACCTAAGTAGATTTGATGAACTCCTATATTACAACAAAGATCAAGTACTTGCAAGAGTCTTGGCATTAGGAGCTAAAATTCTACATGAGTGCAAAGAAGAAACAAAGGTCGTTAACCCTAACTTAGGAGAGTGAAGATTCATCTTAGACATGGATAATCCTTTTGATGTGGGGTATGCTTCCACTTCTGGGAAACATAAGGCCACTATTGAAGGTGAACCATCACGTAAACCTCACTTTAAGGTTTCGCGTAAAGTAAAAATTGAGTGGAAAGATTCCCTTCCTCTGATATTTGATGAAGAAGAGGATCCCTTGGTTGAGGAGGAGATCCTCCAAAAATAGATCTTGAAGTTGAGTCAGAAATTAATGAACCTAGGCTCTTCAAAAAGAAACATATGCAAAGACAAAGACAAAAACAAACTTGATGAGTTTCAATTTGATCCACATACGAGACTATACCTTCAAGGCAACTCAGGCCCAAAGGTCAATATCACCTACTAAAGAGCAACTTATTCAGGATGAATTAAAATCTATGAAATATATGCTCATGACATTACAACAAGGAAATGTAGGCCAAAATAGAAAATATTCGTATGAAGAACTATGTCCTTACCCCTTTGATAAGGACATGTTACAACAACCTTTCCCAAAACACTGTACTGTTCCTAAGTTTGATAAGTATAAATGCAAAAGTGATCCTCATGATCATATAAAATACTTTTACATGGCTTTCCAAGAGGTCACGTATAGCGATAATTTCTTAATATGAATTTTTCCTCGCAGCCTAGGAGCCATGGGATTGGAATGGTTTTATAGCATACCCAAGGGCTCCATTACAACATGGCCCACGCTAGTAGAGAAATTTGTAAGGCATTACTCCTATAATATGGAGAGTGACATCACGATGAATGATCTATGCAACACAAAACAAAAACCCAATGAGACATTTGCAGGATTTTTACAATGATGGCGTGGGTTAGCTAGTCACTTTCCTTGTGCCTTACCAAAAAAATAGTTAGTGAGCATATTTGTTCCTAACTTGAACCTAGAAATAGCCTTTCACTTACAAATGCATTGTGGGTCGAACTTCGAGGAAGTCATAGAGAAATGCAGTAAAATTGAAAAAGCACTCATTGCCAAAGGCTTGCTTAAACCTCATTGCTAAAAAAACATGAAGCCAAATCCACAAACAAACCTAAATTCTTCAATAAGAATAAACATGTTGTTGGTGATGGCATTACAGACTCCAAGAGAGTCCAAGCCATATAGACAGCCCACTCTTAAAGCTTTCATAAGGGCCTCATCCCAAAGTGCCTATAAAGTGTATATTCACATCCTTGACAGAATCTTTATCTACCATCCTAAAACAATTATATGGTGTAAAGATGGTAGAATAACCAACTGCAATAATACCATATCTCGGAAGACGCTCTAAAACTAGTTTGGTTCAAAGATAATGAATATTACGACTTCCACCATGTTAAAGGACACAAAATGGATAGATGTTTGAGATTACACCATTATATCCAAGAACTCATAGAGGAAGGGAAGATTGATATAGAGTCTCCTCAAGACCGGTAAAATTTCAAATGAAAAAATGGGTATTTACAAGGAACCTTTTCCTGACCATGCGAGATAAAAAGAAAAAGAAAACAGATCAAGGGAAAACTTCCAATGACTATAGGATTGCTGCTTATGTGTACCCTACAAATGATAGTCCTTATGATTCCCTCATTGGATGTATTAACTCATCTAACAAACAGATTAACACCATTCGATTTTAGAAAAGAGTTGCGCAATTGGGACAAGACGTGCCCGCTTAATCATACCAGATCCTGTGCCTACCCCTGAGGAAAGTCAGTATAACTTGATAGAGCAATTAGAAAAAATGTCTGCTAAGATATCTATCCTTGATCTCCTCAAGATATCTAATGCCCATAAGAACATATTATACAAAACTTTGTAAAATTTAGGGGTTTCCATAGAAATAGATCCCACGAACCTTCAAGCCATGATTGCATGCTTAGACACCAATGATCATATTACTTTTGATCATACTGCAATCCCGCATAACAACCCAGAGCATAACTTTCCATTGTATCTCAAAGTGGTGGTTACCCGTCGCAAAATCAAAAGAGTACTTGTAGATGGGGGATCTGGTCTGAATATTTGCACCTTGAAGCTAGTAAAGTAGCTAGGCCATTCAAAAATAGAATGGGTGCTAAGACTATCACAATCACAACATATGACAATGAAGAAAGAGAGTCAGTAGGGACTATAGTGGTTCCCATGGAGGTAGGACCAACATGTCATGACACAACGTTTCATGTCCTTGACTTGGACCTTCCATACAACATGCTCTTGGGATGCCCATGGATCCATGCCATGCAAGCTATTCCATCAAATTTTCATCAGTGCATCAAGTTATGTCATGAAGGGCAGGTGGTTACCATTTTGGGTGACTGGAACCTTTCACACATTATAGGGATTTGCATAGTTTTTCTCATGTAACTTATGAATGTCCTTCTACGGATGTTGTTGTCCCTCTACAAACGGAGGCCATGAAAAACCAAATAGATTCAGAGTCTCTCATGCCTTTCAATCAAGATTTTCCCTCATTGGTCAATCCATTTGCTTCATGGGAAGCAACATCAGAAAAATATGGCCCAAGTAGGCCATTCACTCTTGAGTAGGCTCTATTGATATTAGACTTATCAGTATCCCCCAGGACAAGGGGTAAGCCTTATTTTTAGTTCAAGAGCACCCACGAACAATGTCCTAAACCATTGAAAAAAATTTCCATAGTGGCCTCCTATCTGAGGAGAAAATGTTAGAGGACCCAACTAGCAGAGTGCCAGAAGGCACCATGGCTTCATGCAATCAAGCACCTCAATACATCAAAGGTCCTCGCATGATGTTTGTCATGGGCTATAGCGGGTTTGGATGTGGCATTAATGCACAAGGCCGGTTGGAGCCTATCCCTATCCCTCATTTTAAAACTAATAAACATGGCCTTGGCATAAGGCCCCATGACACTCTACCTTCTGAGAATGATGCCACCTCTTCTAAACATGAGGATGCTTCATCTCATTTTGATAGTGACGTAGATTCCCAATGTAGCCTTTACGAGGACCTTGCCTCTATGAACCTATTCTCAGACACATCGGTCCTTACCTTATCTGAATCTATTTGCCTAGAGAAATGTCCCGTAGCCCTTGTATATCCTGAACTTATAGATTGGGATCAACAACTTCACGTGCCATTGGATTTATTTGAAAATAATGAGGCATTTGCAGATTTCATGGGACTCAAGGATTTTATTCTGGCTGGAGACCACAAGAAAGGATTTAAGATTCAACTAGATGCCTGTACCTACTTTGGGGAAGAAGTAGAGATGTGTGGACATCTCGAGTTTGTAAATAAAATTATACCTACTTCGAGAAACCAAGAAAGAAGGCTCAATGGAAATCCCATAACGGCAGACTCTTTGATAATCTCATAGAAAAATAGAATGAAGAGCCTAAAGATGAAGTGATTTATCCATTCAAAGATGATCATGAACTACCACAGAGGTTGATATTACTCTTCCCCTAATCCTACACGGATGGAGGATGATTCTAAAATTATTATTGAGGAAACAATTAGCATCAACAATGGCTCGGAGGAGTAACCTAGAATAGTCAAGTTGGGAGCTTCACTCTCACTCAGAACAAAAGACCTTTGTAGAGATCTTAAAATAATATGTGGACATATTCACGTGGACATATGTAGATATGCCTAGTTTGGACCCCAAGATAGTTGTACAAAACCTTGTTGTGCACCCAGATGCTAAACCAATCAAAAAAAAATTGAGAAAGATGCATCCTAAGGTAACACTCTTGGTCAAAGAATAATTAGAAAATCTATTAGCTATGGATTTCATTAAACCTATTGACTATTCGAATGGATCTCTAACATAGTCCCAGACAAAAAAACTTGTTGGAATAAGGATCTCGCATGGATTTCGTGACATCAACAAAGCATGTCCAAAATATGATTTTCCCTAGCTAACATCGACGTGATAGTCGATTAAACCGTTGGCTATGAAATGTTGTCCTTGATGGATGGTTTTTCAGGTTATAACCAGATACGAATTATAGAGGAAGATCAACATAAGACAACATTCATCACCCCTTGGGGAATGTTTTGCTACAAAGTCATGCCCTTAGGGCTTAAAAATGTTGGGGCTACTTATCAGTGGGCCATGAAAGTTATTTTCCATGATATGATAAATGACATCATAGAGGATTATGTTGATGATATCCTAGCAAAATCCAAACATAGAAAAGAACACCCTGAAGTGTTGAGGCATATATTTCAACATATAAGAGACTATAAGTTTTGTTTGATCCCTAATAAATGTGTCTTCGATGTTTTATCTGGAAAACTCCTAGGGTTCATTGTCTCACAAAGAGGGATTGAAGTGGATCCTACAAAGGTTATGACTATCACAGAAATTCCACCACCTACCACTCTCAAGCAACTAAGGAGTCTACAAGGAAAGATTCAAGCAATCCGTCGCTTTATCTCACAACTTGTAGATAAGTGCCACCCCTTTACTCATTTGCTCAAGAAAGATGTCACATTCAATTGGGGACTGATGTTAGAAAGCCTTTGCGCTACTTAAACAATACTTGTCTAGCCCGCCTGTACTAATGCCACCTACCCCGGTGAACCTCTCCTCTTATACATTTATGTTACCTAGTTTTCCATTGGTGCATTACTTGCCCAATATGATTTAGCCCATAAAGAGAGAGTAGTTTACTATCTTAGCCGCACCTTGATCGCATATGAGCTGAATTATCCCCAAATAGAAAAGGCCTCGCTCTACCGATTGTCTTCACATTTAAAAAACTTTGCCATTACCTCTTGAATAATAAAACCAAACTCATATCCAAATTTGACCCCCTCAAGTACCTTTTGTCCAAACCTGCCCTCACAGCCGAATGGCTAATTGGATCATTCTCCTGAGTGAATTTGATATTGAGTTTGTGAATCAGAAGTCTTTAAAAGGATAAGTACTGGCTGATCAGTTGGCAAAAGCTCCTCTCCTAGGAATGGAACCTTTATGCTTGGATTTACTAGATGCATCTATGATGTATATTGAGGAATCCATAGAATGACAGTTCATTTTGATGGATCTTTTACCTTTCATGGATCTGGAGCAGGAGTGGTGCTCATCACTCCAACAGGTGATGTCATACCATGAGCATTCCGGTTGGGATTCCCATGTACAAACAACATTGCAGAGTACGAAGCACTCATCGCTGGCCTCAAGCTAGCTATTACATGGAACATCAGACAACTACGAGTCATTGGGGACTCTCAACTTATCATAAAATAGGTTAATGATGAGTACAAGGTTAAAGATGAGAAGCTTATTCCGTATAAGAAAATGGTTGAAACTTTGAAGGAATATTTCACACAAGTCATATTTGAACAAAGACCTAGGTTACGTAATAGATCCATGGATGCTATGGCTACTATTGGGTATCTCTTACACATAGCACCTAAAGAAAGCAAGATGCCTTTCTTCATGGAACATTTATAGGTACCTGCATATGATATGTCGGAGTCATGTTTGGCATGTGAAGTTGTTGGTCCTTTATCCCCTTGGTACGACCCTATCTTCCAATACCTACAAGATGGCATTCTTCCCCCTGACATCACCCATTCTGAAAAGAAAGCCCTTATTCACCACATAGCCCATTATACCCTCCTAGGAGGTACCCTTTATCATCATGGCTATGACGGGAATCTGCTTCATTGTTTGGATGTTACTGATTCTATCCACGTAATTAAGGAAGTACATAGTGGTATTTGTGGAGCACATACTAGTGGCATGGCCTTAGCTAAAAATCTATTGAGAGTAGGCTATTATTGGCCTACCATGGAATCTGATTGTTGCAAATTCGTCAAGAAGTGTGAGCTATGCTAGAAATATGGAAATTTGATACATGCGCCAGCACAAGCCTTATAGCCTATTGCAATGCCTTGGCCATTCTCTAAATGGGGCCTAGATCTCATAGGGAAGCTCCATCCTTCTTCATCAGATGGTCATACTCACATCATCACTGCCACCGAATACTTTACCAAATGGGTAGAGGCTGTCCCTCTTACCTATGTCACCGGTGCATAGATTTCAAAATTCATCATGAACCATCTCATATGCCATTATGGGATCCCCTCGGCCATTGTCACTGATAATGGTAAATCCTTCAAAAATAAAACGGTTAAAACATTGTGTCAACGCTTCCATATCCAACTTAAGTGGTCTACCCCTTATTACCCTCAAGGTAATGGACAGGCAAGAAGCCACCAATAAGACCCTTGTACGGATTATGGAGAAAATGGTCAGTAAAACCAGCCATAATTGGCATCTGCGATACATCTCGACCTCTGGGCCTATCATAATTCCATCCGCACTCCTACGCGAACCCTTATTCACTTGTCTATGGCACTAAAGCCATCATACATTTGGAAGTGGAGCTTCCTCTCTAAGAATATCTCTCGAGAGATTATCTTGATAAAGATGAAGACTACAGAGTTTCTTGCCTAGCGAGTTAGAAAAATTAGATGAGAGGCATATCGAGTGCTTAATCACCTAAAAGTTTATTAGAATAGAGTGTCCAGAGGATATAAAAATGCATCATTAAGTGGGAATTTTATGTACGAGATCCGAGTTCTCAAAGAAAATTAGAAGAACACCATCAAAGACAGAAAAGAAAGGAAATTTTGAGGCTAATTGGTTAGGTCCTTATGTTGTAATTACAAAATATGGATCAGGGCCTACAAACTTGCATATTCAGATGGTGAAGAGCTTTTGGAACCTATGAATTCCATGCACTTAAAGAATTTCTATGCTTAAGCATGACGAGAATATCAAATAAGAACTAAAAATTGGAAAACAAAGAAAAAACAAGCAAAAAAATGGAAAAATGAGAAAATAGTAAAGAAAAAGTAGGTCATCCTCATGTGAAAACCATGCAATTGTGGCACAGGGGTAAGGTTCTTGAGTGAAAACCTGTTTTGGCACTCAAGGAAGATTCACCGGACACAAGTTACTATTATAGAAGGACGGGTGATTGTTACCACTTTTTAGATATGACCTTTTTTTGCTAGGTCTAAGAACCCTACTAGGACCACCTTTGCCTTCCCATGATTTGGTTTGTTTACTCTTATATCTACATAAAGGACATCACCTTTTCATACTCCCATCTAATGATGAGCATCAAAGTACCGTTGCCATCTTCTTGCACATACACACATGGCATTATACCCTTTGTATATTCCCACATCACGCTGGGGGCATCCACGCTTCTTTGTTCTTGTACATTTATTTCAAAACATGACTTTGGGAAATATAAAAACACTCAAAAAATGATACACAAAAAATCTAAACATTTGGAAAATTTCCCTTTTCAGGGATAAAGCTACATTCGTCTCACAACGTTATCTTTGGGAAACCTAGACAAACAGTGACAAACGTAGCTACGAAAACTTATCTTTTTAGATAAACCCAAAAACATTAGAAAATATGTCAATGTTGTCCCGCAAAAACAAAGTAGTGCTTTAATTACTTTTAGTTGTTGGTTTGTATAGTTTTGATGTACTTAGTCTCGTTGATTTGTTGGTTCTTTAGATGGATCATTTGCTTATCTAATTTTGAATCTTGTTTGATTTAAATTATGTATTACATTACATACATTTGAGAGCTCTCATGCTTGTAAATAATTGTTGTAGGCTTCTTTGTTTGTTATGTGCATCCTTTTAGGGTTCATTTTTACTTGCTTAGATTAGATCTCATTTTTATCTCTTGTTAAGTTTTTGCATGTGTTTGTTTAGTAGTAGTATGTGTATATTTGTTTAGTTTTGTTAACTTTTGCTTGTGTGTTTTTGCACAGTTGTTTGTTATCACATCTATCATCTATCATTTCATCACATTTCTAACATCATTCACTACATCATATATATACAAAAAATGCTAAGTATTACATCATGCATGTATGATAAGATAATAATCGAATATCATATCATCAATGGGGTAAGAGGGATTGCGCATAATCACAAATCTATCCCCCCCCACACCAATATCATCTAGTATCATCCCAAGTGCTAGCATAAAAACTCAGAAATAACTCATGAATCTAAAAACATGTGGTGCCATCTACAGATACATCATCAAAAATGACAACGAAATACATACATTTTTGAATCTAAGATATGACACATACATGAAGAAAAGAGATAATCATACATCATAAAGTCATAATATAATGATACATAAAATGTCCATATATACATGTATAACTATCCAGGTCAGTACTCAAAATAATACATCATTGATACAATGTGCCATCAAAAAGGGGCATGCATCAAAAGAATCGAGCCTTCATCACGAGGCGTCATCAAAATAATGATATACACAACTATACATCAAAATCAGCCTTCATAAGAGGCATGTATACAAAATATCTATACAACAAAAAAGAATGTAGAGCTCAACCACAACTCTCACCCTCACCGGGGCTCCCAGGTCTGTCACCTAGTTGACAGAATAATGGTGGTGTGATGGACCTACACTGGGAGCACCACCAAACTATCTAGATGGCCCCTATCCAACTGGCTCCTCTAGCATAGGCTGCCTAACTGGTCTCATCGAATGGCTTGGTCTCCATGACCTGAACCTATCATGCTAGCCTCTAACTATTGAAATGAGACTACTCGTGACCTACCAGAACTACCACAAGTAGGCGGTCGATAATACATAGCCTCGCCACTAGATCTCATGGCATCTCGTATCAAGTCTGCATCTCTAGAAGTGAGAGCTTCCTGTAGGGTGGCATCTCGCTGGCCTATCAAACTACCAACATCAGCCTAGGCCTGTCTCAAGGCAGCAGCCTCTCGATCTCTCTCTGTAGTAATAACCTACACCTGGGCTCGTGCCTGATCTCTCTATGTAAGATAGCCCTGTGACTGTGCTTGTGCATGGTCCCTCTGAGCAACAACCATCTGCACCTAAGTCTGGGATTGGTGTAGGAGGCTCAATATCTAAGCACCCTATGTAGCTAGCTCTTGTATCTAACTCTGCCATGTAGCACCATGCCGGCCGGGAAATTTTGCCCTAGCCTCGATCCCTCTCTCGATGTCAACATCTACACTGGCGAGACCACGATCTTAATATTCTATGAGGGCCTGTACCTACGTCCTCGCTATGTCTCTCTCACTAGCCACATATAACTATACAGAAATGGTTGTCTCTAACTACTACTAAAGAGCAGCTCACTACCCACTAGTCTTCTTTACTCTTTAGAATATCGGTGGTGGCTCCGATCTAGTAATACCTACTGAAGAGGGGTATAAATCCCCATTGGAATGCCCACTAGGGGCAACTCTATGTCCACGACACTATATGTATGTCTCATCCTAGACCTAGGAGTGCATCTGGCCCTATGGCTATTGTGCTTTGGGACCCTGTCCCCTACCTCTAACATGTTGGTGCGCATCGGGCCCACCCTCATCATCGTCATCATCACTATCATCTCCACCCTCACCACCGCTAGGAGGCCCCATTGGAGGAGGTCTCATGTTGATGTCGTACGCCACTCTAGGAATGATCAAACGACACGAGAACACATCGTGGTACCATGGCCCATACTCAACGTAGTGCCCGGATCTCTAATCTGTCTTAGTGGCACCCAAATAGTAGGTGCCACCTATCGAAAACTGGCCAGTGCTCTGTCACGGAAATCTGTGGACCCATATCAAAATGCTCTCTAGCTCTACGAGCATACCATCTATCTAGCCCAAGAACATCTTGGGTAAGGCCAAGATGTGTCTGGCACTAATCTACTTTGTATAACTCCCGCATATAGCTACAGTTGTCAAAGATAAAATGCTCAACGGTAGTAGTGCTGAGCTCTAGACCATCCTTTGCCCAATGGAAATGTTTGTAAGGCCTCCATACCATGGAAGCCTACCGCAACTCAACCAACTAACAGCTGTAGTGGTATGTAATTCCCATGAAGGGTCACACATCGTCTCCTGTTGAGACCCAACCCATCATAGAAGGCTCGTCGGGAGCCTGAAATCCCATAACACCTAAGGGGAGACCAATGGCAATGTGGTCCCACGCCCAAATTTGTAACAAACAGGTAATTCATACCATCTTCTGATGGTAGTAAGTCATCAAATGGAGGTCCCAGTATAAGTGTGCTAGAATGCAATGACCCTAGTAGTAGGTTTGTCCCTCCACCAAACCAAGAATCACTCCTAGGATTCCAAGCGAAAATGAAGCACCAGTCTTGTCAGGGAGTAGAACTCCACTGATAAGAGCCATCATATAGACCAGTACGTAGTCTAACTCTAGATCATCTATACATCGAGATAGTTTGATGGACATCCCGCACCATGGTATAGTAAGAACACCGAAAAAATGTATGATATGATGCTTTGAATGTCGGTCTAGTGGCATGTAGTCTCGATAAGCTATCCCTGAATCGGGACCCGCATGATGCACCATACATCCTACAAGGTAATCGTGATCTCCCTAGCCGGGAGGAGAAAGCATTGGCTCTCGTTGTGCCATCACTCTGCTATGGCCGTCAAAAGGCCATGATCTAAAGTAATTTGTGGCATCTCTGCCACATGAGCCAATCCGTCATGTGCAAATGGCTTGCAGGTCACTCTATCTGTTAGGAAAGAAGGGATAAAATATGCGGAATAATCCCTCACGAATCGCAATGTTAGAAACTAATATGCATAAATTATTATAGATCTCAAATAAAATTACAGAATAAAATAACACAACACAAAGAGACAGTATCTAACATGGTTCACCCAATTTGGGCTACGTCCACCAAGAATCACTTGCTCAGATTTTATTACAAGCCACCGCTCTCTCAATATAATACCTAGATCCATTTGGAGCTATGCTCAACAAACTCTACAGAATTCACACCCAAATTCAAAACACATCTACAATACATTTTCTTGTACATCTATCATATGCATAAGACCATATAAATAGACAACTACTTAAGCAGTTTTACAAAACCATGGGTATCAAAACCATGGGCAAAACCCGTCCCATAAACCTATGGGTCAAAAAACTCACCCATATGAGAAAAGCACGTTTCCCGATATGTTGGGTGCATTTTTCAAGGCCAAAAATTTTACGCCTAAAATTTTTTTACGCGAGGATACATGAAAAGTGTACAATACTCTTAGTGTACAGTCTTCAACACTTTCACACATGAAAAATAGGCTCCACAACCTAACAATCTCCTACTTGGAGACTAGTTTTCCTCTGAGAAAGTTTCTCAACCCTTCACTAGTTTTTGTGAAGACCAACCAAAGCTGAACACAACTTCGAGTTTTCCTTGTGACCACCTTGGTCATCATGTCTGCAGGATTCGACTGTATGAATCTTCTCAACTTCAACTTCTCTTCCTCCAAAGCTGTCTGATGAAATGGTACCTTAACTATATATGCTTTGTCTTAGAGTGGAAACAAGCGTTCTTAGCTAGGTGTATAGCACTCGACTATCACTATGCAACTTACATTCCTCCCCGCTTATGCCCCAACTCCTAAAGCAATTGTTGTAAGAACAAATCATCTCTTTGCTTGCCTCTGTGGTGGTAGCAACATACTTAGCCTCTATGGTTGATAAAGCCACCAAACTTCGTAGTTGTGAAATCCAGCTCACTGCTGTCCCACCTACAGTGTAAATATAACCTGTCATGCTCCTCCTGCTGTCTACATCTCCAGCCATATCTGAATCTACATAACCACGTAAAGTGGTGTTTGATCCACTGTAGCACAAAACTGTCCCCATGGTCCCTCTCAAATCAAGGATCCACTTTACTGCTTGTCAATGCTCTTTACCTGGATCACTCATAAATCTACTCACAGCTCCCACTGCATGGGCAATATCAGGCCTAGTGCATACCATGGCATACATCAAACTGCCAACTGCTGATGAGTAAGGTACCTTGGACATTTGGTTTCTCTCCTGCTCTGTCTTGGGACACTGCTCCTTTGATAACTTAAAATGGCTTGCCAAAGGAGTCCCAACCGGTTTAGCATCTTGCATATTAAACCTCTCCAAGACCTTCTTAATGTACTCTTCCTGAGATAAAGTCAGCTTCCATTCCTTCCTATCCCGAGATATCCTCATACCAAGGATTTGTTTGGCTGCACCCAAATCCTTCATAGCAAATGATTCACTTAGCTGCTTCTTGAGTACTTTTATTTCCTGTATGTTTTTACCTACAACCAACATGTCATCAACATACAAACACATGATAATATAACTTCCATCCTCAAATTTCTTTGTATACACACAATGGTCAGAATGACATCTGATATAACCTTGCTCCATCATGAAGCTATCAAATTTCTTATACCATTGACGTGGAGCTTGTTTCAGGCCATACAAGCTCTTCTTCAGTTTACACACCATCTCCTCTTTACCTTTGACTTCATATCCTTCTGGATGCTGCATATATAGCTCCTTCTCCAAATCGCCATGGAGAAATGCAGTCTTTACATCTAACTGTTCTAAGTGCAAGTCTTCTGCTGCCACTATTCTAAGAACAGTTCTGATAGAAGTCATTTTTACTACAGGAGAAAAAATATCATCAAAATCTATACCTTTTTATGTGCAAACCCCTTGACCACCAACCGGCCTTGTATCTTTTCTTGCCTCCTTCTTCCTCTTTGACTCTAAACACCCACTTATTCTGTAATGCTCTTTTTCCTTTAGGTAGCTTTACCAAATCCCATGTCTAGTTCTCCATGAGAGCCTGATGCTCCTCATCCATGGCTTGCTCCCACTTCTTCCTAGCATCTACCTGCATTGCTTCATCAAAGCTCTTTGGCTCTCCACTATCAGTGAATAATAAATAATAAAGAGAAGGAGAAAAATGTTTAGGTTCTCTTCTTACCCTAGAAGACCTCCTCAATATAGGAGTTTGGGGTTCCTATTGAGGGGTTCCTGAACTGATTCATGTGTCACTTTCCCATCCGGAAGATCCTCTACCGCTACATATTCTTTCTCGGATTCTTCCTGTTTTCCTAAAACTACTGCTTATACATGACTTTCTCATTAAAGACCACATCCCTAGATTGAATGATTTTATTGTCCTTAATACTCCAACATTTATATCCAAAGTCATCACCACCATAACCAATGAAAGTACATTTTTCTGATTTAGCCTCTAGCTTGGTCCTATCATCCTTGTCTATATGAACAAACACCTCACATCCAAAGACTCTAAGAAATGAATAATCAACTTTCTTACCATACCAAGCCTCCTCAGGTATGCCTTCATCCAAGGCACTTGAGGCTCCTCTGTTTATCAAGTACACAACTGTGCTCACCGCTTCTACCCAAAAAGAAAGAGGCAGTCCTGCATGTAACCTCATGCTCCTAGCACGTTCCATTATTGTTCTGTTCATCCTTTCTGATACCCCATTTTGCTATGGAGTTCCTGGAACCATCTTTTACCTGTGGATTCCATTCTTAGAACAGTAATCATCAAATTCATTGCTGCAATACTCCCCTCCATTATCTGACCTGAGACATTTTAGCTTAAGACCTGTTTCATTCTCTACCAAGGCTTTCCATTTAACAAAAGTGTCAAATACATCAGATTTGTTTCTAATACAATAAACCCAAACTTTCCTTGTTGCATCATCAATAAAAGTAACATAATAACTTGAACCCCCAAGAGATGATACAGGTCGGCCCCACACATCGAATGTACCAGCTCTAACTTTCTTTCTTTGTAGGTCCAACCTTGAGAAACCTTACTCACTACTGCTTTCCCATATATGCGGTTCTCACGAAAATCTAAACCTATTTCGTATATCTAGGAAAATTCTTCTTTATGATGTCCATGCCCTTATGGCTCATATGACCCTTATGGCTCATATGACTGAGCCTATAGTGCCATAATGTTGTATTTGCATCCTCAAGAAGCTACAAGATTACAATCATTAGTACTATCAGTGGTTAAATACAAGGTTCCAACCTTCTTACCTCTTGCCACCACAAGAGCACCCTTAGTAACCTTCCAAGAGTTAGCTGTAAATATCACAGTACAACCATCACTTCCCAATTGCCCCGCCGATATCAAATTTCTCCTTAATGTAGGCACATGTCTGACATCCTTCAATAGCCATGTATTCCCATTCTGCATCTTAACTTGAACAGAACCTTTTCCAACTATACTGCAAGGCTCATCATCACCAAGAAAAACATGCCCAAAATCCCCTTGAACATAATCAACAAAATAATGCCTATGTGGAGTAGCATGAAAAGAAGCCCCTGAATCTAAAACCCAAGATTCAGTAATATTATGCAAAGAAAGAATCAAAGCATCCTAGCATACATTACCCGATGCCACATTTGCCTCCTTGTTTTCTTCTTGTTGTTTCTTCTTATCTCGAAGCTCCCAACAATTTCTTTGCATGCCCAAACTTTCCACAATTCCAACATACAATCTTGTTCTTGGATTTTGACCTTGCCCGATCTTTTTATTTTCCACGGTTTCCTCTATTCTTCTCGTCTCCCTCTAGTTTCCACTTTGTCAAAGCATTCCCCTGAAGTAGAAGATTACCCGAGCTTTTCCTTCACATTTCCTCACTTAGAATCACCCCTACAACATCCTCAAACATCAACTTTGAGTTAGCTAGAACTGAGTTACTTACCACCATTACTAAGTTATTCCAACTCTCAGGTAAAGAGCACAGAATTAATAAAGCCCTAACTTCTTCATCAAATTCTATCAGAATCAAGCTAACATATTCACAACCGTATTTAAATCATTTAAATGATCTGCTCTACATGAACTATTCTCGACATCTTCATATTAAACAAATTTTTCATTAAAAATATCTTGTTAGAGGCAGAGGGTTTTTCATGCAACTTCCCTAATGCATCCATTAGATCTTTTGTAGTTTTTTCCTTTGAAACATTAAATAATACCGAAGATGCAAGACACAGCCGGATTGTCCCAAGTGCTTTCCTATCTAGCAAATCCCATTGCGCATCTGTCATACTCAAGGGTTTTTTCACCTTCTCAGACAACGGAGTATAAAGATCCTTTTGATAAAGGTAATCTTCCATCTACATCTTCCAAAGACTGAAATTCTGCCCGTTGAATTTATCAACCCTAGATCTTCCTTCATCTGCCATAGCTCCCACTCAAGCTAAAAAATTTCCTTGCGATTCAACACTTCAACAAACCAAACTAGGCTCTGATACCAATTGTTAGGAAATAAGGGATAAAATATGCGGAATAATCCCTCACAGAATCGCAACAGTAGAAACTAATATGCAGAAATTATTACAGATCTCAAATAAAATTGCAGAATAAAATAACACAACACAAAGAGACATTATTTAATGTGGTTCACCCAATTTGGGCTACGTCCACCAAGAATTACTTGCTCAGATTTTATTACAAGCCACCGCTCTCTCAATACAATACCTAGATCCGTTTGGAGCTATGCTCAACAAACTCTATAGAATTCACACTCGAATTCAAAACACATCTATAATACATTTGCTTGTACATCTATCATATGCATAAGACCATATAAATAGACAACTACTTAAGTAGTTTTACAAAACTGTGGGTATAAAAACCATGGGAAAAACCTGTCCCATAAACCTATGGGTCAAAAAACTCGCCCATATGAGAAAAGCACGTTTCCCGATATGTCGGGTGCATTTTTCGAGGCCAAAAATTTTTACATGAAAAGTGTACAGTACTCTTAGTGTACAGTCTTCAACACTTTCACACATGAAAAATAGGCTCCACAACCTAACACTATCATCCTCATCAAACGTGCCTCTATCACCTTTGCTAATCGACCATAGCGCTGCGAGTCAAGAACGGGTAACATACGCCGTAAAATCAACGCAAGTGTTAGGCATCTAACATTTCTATGTATTTTTCTAAGGAAAAATAATTCCTTTAATACATCTAACTTACTAATTTTTTTTTTTTTCGAAATAATCTCACCTCTGTTCTTCTATACTTGGCTATTTTCTAGCCAGCTTGTCTTTTCTCACTTGCTTCTAGCACATGCGTGCCTCTGTTGGTGCCATTTTTGAGCTTACACCATGTTGCCCTAAATTTTCAAATCTGTATGTGCTCAAAAATGTTTTACCCTTTGAATTGATGGTCTGAAATTCTTCCCCTCCAGTTGAATGCTTTAAAATGCTCACAAACTTGTTGTTTTGCCCTAATTTGAAAGAATAATCCAAGTTTTCCCTTTTTTGTGCCCTAGTTTTTCCAATTTTGCGGGCTATGTCATTTTTCCCTTTGCCAGATCATGGAAAAATCAAAATTGATCAAATCATACTTGTGTGTAATTGAAAATCCTATCCCAAGGTCAAAAATGTTCGGAAATCATGCTTCAGTTGATTCAGAATCGAAAAATCTGCCATCCTTGGTGAAAAAATTGAATTCTAGGGCATCCCTAGAATTTTTACATTTTGTGATCAAAAGTGGGACGTCATTTTCCCATCAAATTCATCCTCAGAAGGTATTGGCAATGTGGCAGGTTTTCATTGGCTAAGGAAAAGCGGGGAAGTGTTGTAACTTTTCATTTTTCACCTTTTTGAAAAATGGGGCATTTTCGGCCCAGGGACCCGTTTTTTCCAAATTTTCCTATGTGGCATGTTCTGATTGGCAGGGGGATGGTGGAGGCAAAAGGGAATTTTTTCCCTTTTGTGAAAAGAAGGCTTAAAATTAAAAGTTTAGAGCATAGACCCGTGGCCAATCATACGTGGACACGTGTCCAACAGGGTTAGAGGGAAGTGCGGGCCGCAGAGGGAAATGGGGAATTTTCCCTTTTCACAAAAAGGAGTTAAAATAAAAATTTTAAGTGTGGGCTAGCAAGAAAATCAATGAGCGACACGTGGAGGACAAGGTGGGTCGGCGGAGGCAGGAGAGAATTTTTTCCCTTTTGCAAAGAAAGCTTAAAATCAAAATTTTAAGTGCTGGCCCGCTAGCAAATCATCAAGCGACATGTGGCAGGGGAGAAATTAGAGGCGCGGGCCCATAGAGACAAAGTTGAAAATTTTCCCTTAGCAAAAAGGGGAGTTAAAATGAAAATTGGGCCCGCGGATTTTAGCGATAGAGGAAGTGACACGTGGCGAGGGAGAAATCGGGTGTGTAGGCCCGCGGGGAAAAAAGTGAAAATTTTCCCAATTTCCAAAAAGGTCAAAATGCATAGAATTGAAGCATGATTTCAATGGGACCCACCATATGCCATGTGTCAGCTCCAAATTTCAAGGGTGGAGGGGCAGAGAAAAAAGTCAAAATTTTCCATTTTTCCAAAAAATGTGGAAAAGTAAAAATGATCCCAATTTCGGTCCCAATTGTTTTTGACACATGGAGGGCCCAGATTAAAGGACAAAGATGGATAAGATCGACGGTTCTTTATGCATCCATTTATTTTGATTTGCCATGGGATCTCCAGAAGCTTGGAATCACAATTTTGAATCAAAATTCATCAAATTTATAGTGATTTTGTGTCGTCTTGGCCTTCCAGGATCATTGGCATCACTTTCATGGCTTAATTCTTTGATTTGAGATGTTTTTGAAGTAATTTTTTGCCCCACCCAAGAAAAAACGTGAAATGACAAAATCAAAAGTTGCAGAGGTAATTTGAAAAGGTAAAAAGGTGAAAATGATGAGTAAAAGGTGTTTTCATGCCTCAATGATGAAAAACATGCCTCCAGGATGGATAATGATCTAGATATTTGTAATGATTTAATATTTTTGGGCACACCGCAACATGTGAATGTTTTTCTGTTTGATGTCATTTTTCAAAGAATCATGAGAAATGGTTGAATCGAATTGATCCCTTGGCATATTCTTTTTCTTGGGAAAGAAGGCTCCAAGGTGGAAAGAGATATATAATGCATGTTTTGAGACATTTAAGAGGTTTGGAAAAATTGAAAATCACGAGCAAATTCTGAGAAAAAGCTCATCTTCTGAGAAACCCACCAAAGAACTAGGATAATTTCTTCTGTGTTGGATCTTCATGTATGTGATTTTGTTACAAGTGTATAGCCATCACACACATTCTCGAGATTGATCATGAAACTCTCCCCTACTAATGAATCTAACAAGCTTTTGAGTTAATCTATGTTTTTCTGGGCAATATGGTGTCTGTTATCATTTTTAAATGCTTGCAAATAGTTTTCATTGTTCTTGTTGCAATCTTGCATTGAAAGTCTTTAGAAATCACACAGGATCTCCATTTTTGGTTGATAGTTTAGTGGCATTTGCAATCTCATATTCAGAAGAGCCTTCATCTAATAAGGAGATAAACAAATTTAAAATCACTTTACCTTCCTTGACTATAGAGATTTCTTGTAAGCCTTTGGGGCACCTTAGGCGTGGTTTGATCAAGGATTTTTGTGTTTAATTGAGTTCTTTACTTCAAGATTTTGTGGTGAGTTCTCAAAGATTGTGTGAAGAGTGTTACATGGGCTTCCATTTATGCCTCTTCTAGTTGAAAGAATGTCTTGATTATTTGAAGCATTTTATCTGATAGTTGTTTCAAGTATTGTAGAGGTTGTCAAAGATATGATATATCCCAGTTTGTCTTATCAATACCCCACCAAAAAATCATTCTAAACAACCCATCCTACCCCATACTACCCCTGCATTGCATTGTGTGTCAACAAAAGGATCTAACCCATCTACAAAAATGCACAAGGCAAATTAGGATTATACAATGTCTTCAGTAACCCTTGCCTTGCATTGAAAATATCTCCATGATCTGGGAGTGACAACTTGTGAAAGTCAGATTTGGAGTGTTGATCATATTTTCCCAAGGCCTTTTCATACTATTTGCATAAATTGAGGGATATCTTCATCTCCTTCACCATTTGGGGGTTATAATATAGGTTCTCTTACCTTGGTTGAAAGGCACAACCTAAAATAGTGAGGATTAGATCAAAATCCTTTCAAAGTGCTATCCATCTCTCCACAATTACCGAGTGCCGAGTTAGAGATCACCTCCCAAATACAAAATTACACACATCATGATCTATCGACTTCAAGCTTCATGTCATATCTCGATGTTGTTTAGACTGAAAAGGAGAAAAATTTGGGTGCCAACACCTCCTTTGGCACCTACGTGCCTAAGCAATGCGTATGCACCCTTGTGGACACATACGCGGAGAACACTTCTTCTCTTTTTTGGTGCAAGGCTATACATGACACTTACGCGCCCCGCATGATGCCTATGCACCCACTTCGACGCACACATGTGCACGTGTGCGATCTAACCCTAATTAACGCATACGTGCCCCCTCTAATCTTTTCTATAGGTACATGTGCTTGTACCTACCTTTCCTAACGGATACATGTGTGCGTACTTGATTCTACAAAATAGGTATGCGTACGCGTCCCTGTCTCTCCCGCAAAGGGATGTGCGTGCATGTCGTGTCTATTTTGATGCATGCGCATGTGCATACCCATCAATCTAATGCATACGCCCACGTGCATGCGTCAAAATTTCTCCTACCTACCCTAGAAAACCCTAAAAATGGCATTAAATGTGTAATTAATAGGGGGTTAGGCCACTCACGAATGGTCCATCGGCTAGGTCCTGTCGACATTAAAATTTTCCTCCGTAATTTCTATTTTATTAATGTATGTATTAGGAATAGGATGTTGTTAATTATAATTAGTAGTGGCGTCCAATAGAAGATAACGGTGCCATCGATGCATCCGCCAATAATGTAGAGTATGGTAACAAATCAAGTACAATAGGAATGTTGTAAAAAGTAAATATTTGTCGTAAGTGGTATGGTAATGTTAAAATGTCAAAGTTGGGATAAGTAGAGAAGTAGGGTCTATATGATTAGGAATTAGAAATATTATATTTGTAATAAGGACAAAGAGTTATGTTATAAATATTTTGTATATTTTATTTGTGGAAAATTCTAAAAAGGTGGAACCCATGTGAGATGATAAGGTTTATCTTATCTTAGAAGATAAGCCTACATGTAAAGGCAAGAGTTTAGGCATGGAATATGATTGGCCGGAAGAGATTTCCTATCCTATCTTAGAGATAAGGTGGATAAGCCTGAATTCCCATAAATAAAGAGGCCACCCCCCCTCATTTAGCATAGAGAGAAGTAGTGAGAAATATTGTACGAGTAAGTGTGTAAAGGAAGCCATCATTTTGAAGGTGTGTTAAAGAAGCCATTAAGAGGTGTAATTGTGAAGTTTCTCCCATAGTTATTGTTTGAAGGCAAGTGAAGTTAATAACACTTGAAGAACCTCATGGGTGAGATTGTAACAATTTCATGTTATTATAATTTACACTGATATTTCAGATTTATCATTATTCCTTCTTATCATAGTCTATGGTATTCTTGCGTTATGTTTGTTGTTGTGTTTCCAGTTACATCCACCAAACTAAGAGCTGTGCATTAGTTAATAATCATAAAGCACGAGGAGTTCCCAGGTGAAGAATTATCATAGTGTCAAATTGATGTTGATAGTCCCACATGTACTCTCGGATGTGATCCATGCACCTTGTCCTCCTCGGTATCCTCGCCATCTCACTCCAGGGCTCTCGCTTTCACTCATGGTAAAAATTTGCAAAGGCTCTGGTAGAAATGAATTGGTCGTGATTGTTTTACCGACCCCGGGTGAGTATATTAACCCGTCACGAAGCCCCGAGGCATGTTTTCTCTCTTCGTAATCAATCTAACCTTCTTCTACCCATTGTGATAATTATTTTTGTATTAAAATAATTATTTTTACTAATTTTCACACGCTGGGGCACTTCGTGCCGTCCAATGGTCACTTCTTCGTCGCACTAAGATAATTTATGAAACTTCCAGGTGCCTTTTCCCACCTTTTTTCTATTTTTCATCTATTTCCCCATCGTGATAATTATTTACTAATTTATTTTAAATAAATTATTCTTGACCCATCTTTCTCCTTGTGGGCATATATTCTAAGCTTTTTGACAAGATTTGCCTTCCCACTATCACTCACAGCGCGTATTTTTAGAAGATATTTGATCTTTTGAAATTCTTCTGACCGATCAAAACCTAAAAGAAAAAAAAACTCACAAAAACATTTAAAAACTCAAAAAAATATTTAAAAAACAAAAAAATGATTGAAAATATCAAAAATGGCTCAAAATTGGTTAAACTAATCATCTACAGCTGAAATCTATGTCTATTGCATGGAACTCATCTTAGATCTTGTTGACGTTTTCAAACATTTCTAAACAATGACGTGCACATCACCAAAATCTGCAATCACCTACACAAGCTATGTTGCTTACTTTGTATGCAGTACTGGGGGGCACTAACAATTGCACGGTACTATTTTTGTCATGCACATTGCTTTTTCATAGACGTAGTGTCCTCCATCTTCCCTCTTACTAATACACCTTGCTTGGGGAATCATTCTTCACCCTAGTCGTTTATTAGAACATTTGGGACTTCATCTCGATAACAAAATATTTGTGCAACTATCTTGAACATTGTTGGTTTAAGTGTGTGTGATTGTACTTATTTCCCTGTTAGGTGATTTTATTTATTTCTCATATTGCATTGCATTCATGTATGTTGCATGGAGTTGGTCATTTTTGGCATAAGAAGGTTGTTTATATCTTGGCTTTTAATGTCATTTTATGCTTTCGTCACATGCTCACATTTTAATAAGGACCCATGAGGAGGATTCTAAGCATTATGATGATTAAGTATTGTTAGCAATTAATTTGCGAGATAGCTCAATATCCCTTTTTCTTCAAGTTTCTCGTCTTCTCTAAGCACTTTTCTTTCTATTTTGTTTCTTTTTCATTGTCGATCGAGTTTCTTCATCACCCCATCGACACTCGAGGGGGCATTCGTCATCCTTCATCCTATTAATTTTTCTTCTACCCCTTCAAATTTTTTTTACTTGTTTGCATTTGTCTACTTTCTTTGAAGTGACGTAGCTTACGTCACCTCAAAGAGGGAAAATGTAGACACCTGTAGTTTGATCAATACACTATTATTTCTAATGGTGCACTAACGCTTCTTCCCTTTGCAAATTGATGACACACCGCCAATTAGACCTATCTAACTTCCTCCTTATCACACCCTTTATGGTCGTTCTTCCTCTTATAAACCACTTAAACAAGCTATTATAGCCTCGTTCTAACTACATTAGGTTCTTATTCTCTTTTAGCTTTCTTCTATCAGCTCCTGGAAGATCAATCCGCTTCATTGGATTGATTAAGCCCTTCAGAACCCTTCCAAAACCCTAATTACTATCTAAGAGAGATTAATTAATCTAACCTAGGTTAATTACCCTAAACATAGTCAAATCACACTTTGACTTGCTAAAAGTGTTTTTAGACTTTAGCCTTTGTCCCACATGCACCCAAATCTCCCTTTTCTTCCAAACCAAAAACTATAAATAAAGCTATACCCCCTCCCTCATTTCCTAAGAATTCTCTCTTCTTCTAGCACAAATTATAACAATTTGTTTAGGCTTTATTTTATATTTTATCTTCTTTAATTTGAGCTAAAAGAATTTAATATTTTATTTTATACCATTAACATGGAGTAAAAGGGAAAATCCATTGGCCTTGAACCCATTGATGGGGAGATCTCTTTCGTTTAACATATAAACCGGATGCTTAGATCCTCTTAGGTTCATTATTTCAACCTTTCAAAGAATAGAGATTAACTTCATTTTCTTAGTTTTCATGTTTATTTCAAATTAATGTATGTAAAGAAGAGAACCTTGCTCATTTCTTATCACATGGTCCATTGATTAGATTGTTAAAAGCCTTTAGGGTTTCTTTAGAGATTCTTACCCCAAATCCATGGCTTGAACACCAATTTCTTTGAGCAACTTCATGTTGGATCCATCACCCCTAGCCACTCAAGCTTGACTAAGTTATGGTGGAGGCCAAAACCATCCACACATCATATAAGCTTGGTGAATTCACAGCTCAATCCTTACGCTAACTATGACTGAGTGAGCCCGATGAGTTCAATGTTAACTCCTCTTTCAAGCACCGAATCACCACAAGCTCACCCAAGGCCATCATGATAACTCAGCCTCCATTTTGCCTCCTCTTGATTCATCTCATTTATTGAATCACTCATCATTATCTCTTTCACATCGAAGATCCTGCGAGCTCTGAAAATGTTAAGCTCGTTGAGCTTATCCAAATAACTCGAGTCTATACAGGTAAAATTTTGAGCTAAATTCAACACTACACTACATTTCCATGACATGGTGAGCTTCAATGAGGCCTCCATTCATGTGCCATTCCAAGATGAGCCCGGATCTAAGTTGCATGTACCCATCCTTCTTAGGCAAAAACCTACATGTCATTCCATGACAAAAGAAATACCCTTCAAGCCATATGATTGTGCCATCCCCTTGCATTCTCAACCCTTGTAAGTGGAATCCCTTGTGTCTTGGCTTAGTGATTCACTCAATTAGTGAAATTGGTCCATTCTCGCTTATAAAAATAAATTAGCTCCCGATCAATCTTTAATATGAGTTATCGTCATTTCGTGCTTGAGCTCATGTTGGCTTGTTAGATGATTGACCTACACCTATTTTTGATTCCAAGCTCTTCGGAATATCTCTTCATTTAATTATTCACCATCTGAACTCTATAACTCACCTTGCAAGCATTCTCATGAAACCAAACTAGCTCAACCTACAAATGCTAAGCTCATCAAAACTTTTCCTTCAAATTTTAACATGTATGCCTCACGAGATCTATACAATGAACTCCTTCTACCACAAATTCATTGCATTTGTTGAGTGCTACATGTGCCTTTAATCGAGCAATCCATTATTATTCCCGTCATGATGGGACTCCCATTGATGTAACTCATTCAAGCTAAATTGGATTTTTTCATACATTTTCTCCAACCCAAGTGAATTCTTTTGTTGACTTGGTGCTTCTTTTTCCGAGATGAACTCAAATTTGAATTTGTAGTGATCTCATTCAATTATATTGTTTAATGGGATCATCAACACTCCTTTTGATACTTTGATCATATGCATATTGAGCCATTCATTTATCAGCATGAAACTTTCCCCGAATGGGCCTACCCTAGCTCGATCAAATGAGCCATTCCTATACCATTTTTGACAAGCATGTTTAAAACTTGACATGACCCCGAGTCAACGTTGTGTGTATTTTTGTCTTGTGAGCTCCATGTGTAACAATTCTCACTCACTAGATGCCATAACAGAGTCAATTTTGTATGATGACTCATTGAATAATCTATTCCATGAGTCACTAATCATCATCTCACATGTTTATATCAATTAAATTATAATGGAAATCAATATTCATTAATCATGCATTACCAACGTTGAACTGAGCTACTAGCTATTAACACATGCCATCAACATAGAGCTTGATGCATCGAGCTTCGATTTTCTAGAGCCCTAGATTTTGTGAGGGATAGAAGAAAAATGAGGCCCTTTCGGACATTGTTTATTAATTCAATCATTTTTCTACATTATTCAAAGGAAGTGGGCCATGGGGCATTGTCCAATTTTTATCCAAGAGGGTAAAAATTGACAACAATATCATTGGAGAAGCAACAGGTGAAATCCTATAGAGGCGCCTTCTAATCAGCGCATGTAGACAAAGTAGTAAGCCTTGGGAGAATCAATATAGAAACCAAAGGTACGTACCCATCCAATAAAATGACAGATGACATGCTAATGTACATCTTCCCTTGCAAGTTGTTCCTCCCACCCCCTCTCTTCCAACCCCTAGTGTAAGTCATGCACTTGTTCTAATTCAGAAAATTTTGGCATAGGAGTCAGAATGGTGCATCCCTTACAATATGCCTCACATTCAATATTAGTGTGCCAATTCTATGTGCATGCAAGCCTTATATGATCCAAAATGCTTCAACTTGTGAGCCTTCAACAAGTGCAATTGAAGTAGAAAACCAAGTAAAGCTAGAAGCTCCTCTAGAGGAAAACTTGATGTTGTTTGGTGCTGAAGACTTTTGTGCGATCAATCAAGTTGTAGAGGATACAAGGAGACCACACACCCAAGTTACAAGAAACACTAGATACAAGAAGAGAATGCTCGAGTCTAGCACATAGGTCACAATTCCAGAAACACAAGTGGACCAACAAAAGTAACAAGATGCAGCCAAAGAATCCAATAGTAAAAGAACTCAAGTCCCTCCATAAGATATCCCACAAAAAGCCTCTCTAGAAGTAGCACACGCCTCTCCTTTGGTAGGTCAAGCCTCAACTTCAGCTAAATCCCTACTTCAACATTTGAGGAGTCAAGAAAGGAGGATACCATTCCCCAAATGCATAAGTCATTAGGTATTCCATTCAAGATTTTGGACCAGATGAAGAAGACAAATATAAATGTCACAATGTGGGATGCCCTAACCATTCCATCCTAAAGCGACTGTTGTTGTATAAAGCTTTAGCACAACTTCCACGTGCTGATCTAAATATTCACAAGCCACATGATTTTATCAACATCTACTAAGAAGAGGACAAAAAAGTAAGTAAAATTGTCAAAATCCCACCCTTTTATATCGCCTTGATCATAGGAAAACACCTAGTACATAACCGTATGATAGACTCAAGTGCTAGTACCTCTGTTATGCCCAAGAAAATAACTGATGTCCTAGGTCTTAGGTATAACCCCTTGTCTAAAGGAGTCCTACAACTTGATGGCTCAATTGTCACTACTTTGGTAATCATCAAGGATATTGAGTTGACCCTTCATGCATGTCCAAGTCTAACCATAACTCAATATGTATCTATCATTGACTTACACACTTTATTTGCCTTATGTCTATCAAGAGAATTTACTACAAAAGTGGGTGGTTACTTGTCTTTTGATTGGTCTCATATGTTACTCAAGACAAGGTATGGTACCCGATTTACCATACAAGCTAAGCCAATATTTTCCTATCATGTAGAGTCATATGTCCCGTCCCCTCTCCAAGCAAACTGTTTAATCCAAGAACAAGCTTTAGTTCCTGAAGAGCATCCTATCCCACCTTCTATTCCTGATTTAGGACTTGATGAGTGGGAAGAGAGACACCATAGATTTGACCTATATGATGAAGAACTGAGAGCCTATGAAATTGGGTTTGGTACTTATTACATTCTTGAAGAAGTTGTGTTACCATGTGCACTCAAGAAAGACCAAGTTGAATTGGGTCTATGGAAGTTATAATTTGATGGTTCCAGAAGCAAAAATGGTGTGGGAGTAGGGGTTATTCTCATTTCTCCTAAGGATGAGAAATTATTCTTTACTCATAGGTTGCAATATTCATGTTCTAACAATGTGGTGGAATATGAGGTGCTGGTGCATGACCTTCTCATTGCTAAGAAGAAAGGGATTAAGGTGCTGTAGATATTCAGGGATACAAAATTGGTCATCCACTAGGTTACCAACAAGTTCCAGGAAAATAATAAGCTTCTAAAATCTTATAAGCATAGAGTTTGGGACCTCCTTGAGAGCTTTTATGCTCTAAATATATAGGTGGTGCCACGTAAAATGAATAAGGAAGCTGATAAAATGGCCGCACTTGGCTCATAATTCTCTCATGATGAGGAATTTTTCAAAGGAAACACTTAGCACATCAAGATGGTGATCAGACCATCCATTACAGAAAACAACACTAGCTGGCAGGTGTTTGACAGTGACACAAAGATTTTCTAGTTCATCTAGAATGAGGTTGAATTCTCATCAAATATGCAAGTTGAATTTCATGAAAACTATGGTGACCAAGTAATACTGATTGAAGAAAAATAAGTTGCCTAAAGGGATGGTAACCTTAGAGAAAATGTTTATTCCTGATGATGAGTTCAAGGGTGAGGAAAAGTATACATGCACCATGTAAGAAGACTGCTCCTAGTCACTATTGCATGTAAGAAGGAGTTACTACTCAAGAAAGCTTGCACACATGATGAAAAGAAAGCCTTCATCTCTTTCTATAAAAAATACAGTGATATATTTTCATGGGAGTATGAAGACCTCAAAGGTTTGATCCAAGTGTTTCTCAACACTCTTTTGACATTGATCTTGGCATCAAGCCCATCATACGTATAGTGACCAGTCAATCCAAAGATAGAGCCCTCATGAAAAGGAAGTTATCCAAACTCATTGAGGTGAAAATTATTTTTCCCATCAAATACTCTACTTGGGTTGTGAATCTAGTTCCATTGCGTAAGAAGAATGGTGAAATTAGACTCTATGTTGATTTCAGATATTTAAACAAGGCATCTCTAAAGGATCATTATCCTTTGCCTTCAATGGAGTAGATTCTACAAAATGTGGTTGGCACACAAAGATTATCAATGCAAGATGGGTATCCATGTTTTAATCAGATCCTGGTCAAGGAAGAGGATCAATTTAAGATGACATTTACAACCAAGTGGGGAACATATGCATATCAAAAATGCCCTCTGGTCTATCAAATACAGGTGCAACATTTTAGTACACCATGTCTATTACCTTCAAAGGATACATCAATGAGTTCATCTTGGTTTCCCTTGATGACATAAAAATCTTCTCAAAACAAAGTGCAGATCATATGGTGCACCTAGAGAAATCCTTTAAGAGATGCATAAATTATGGGGTGTCTCTTAACCCCAAGAAGTGTAATTTTGTAGTGGTGCAAGGCAAAATCTTAGGCCATGTGGTTTTAAAGGATCATTTCATCCATCCTATATCTTTCCCTACTAGCACACAAGAAATTCTTATAGTCCATCCTTGGCAAGATCAACTTCGTTAGGCACTTTATCCCTAACTTTACAAGACTAATAAGACCAATCACCCCGATGCTCAAGAAGGACACGGTTTTTAGATGGAATCTAGAAGGAAGAGAAAGATTCACTAGAATCAAGAAAAAGATTGCTTGCTTGCTAACACTCATCAACCCAGCATTATTCAAAAGACTTCATCCTTTATGCTTATGGTTTCGATACAAGTGTTACTACTATCCTAACACAAGAAACTCGAACAAGGGATGGAACAACCAATGGCTTTCTTCAACCAGATGATGAAGGATTATGATTTAAAGTACAATCACATGGAGAAGGAGGTCTTCGCCATCATGTGCATGCTCAAGAAATTCAAAATTATGCTCACAAACAATCACATCAAAGTGTTAGTCTCCCATTATTCTGCAGTAAGAGACTTCATCATGGTAGAAAAAATTAGCGAGAAGAGAGCACGATGGGTGACCAAAATCATGGCATATGACATGAATATCAAAGCCACAAAACTGGTGAGAGGTAGCGTGCACTACAGGAAGCTTGCTGAAGATGCGTAGACTAAATCGAGACTTCATTATTCATAGATGAAAGTCTCCCATGTACGTAACTTGAGTGGAATGTAGATCCCGGGTGTGTGCGTAATCGGATGAAGGAAATGGTCACATTACTATCCATGGGTATTTACCCTCCTAACTTAAAGAAGAAAAAGAGAAGACATATGAGGTTATAATCTATCCCTTATGTCTTGATTCATGGACTTCTCTTTAATAAGAATCTTGATGGCATGCTTTCTAAGGTGTATCAATAGCGTGCGATCGAAAAAGTGTCAAGATAATTTCATGATGAATTCTCTCAGTGGACACTTTTCGCCAAAACTAAAACAATGAAAATCATAATGGAAGGAATCTTTTGGCTTATTTTGTTTGTAGATGCACATAAGTTGGTCAAAATTTCAAGGAAAAAACTTTCTTTGTAGGAAAGAAAAGATTGGTAGTGCTTCCCCTCTGACCAATTCAAGTGGATCAGCCTTTCACGAAATGGGGTCTCGACTTCATAGGCATGATCAATCCACCTTCAAGTGTAGAAAAAAGTGGGTGTTGACAACTACGGACTATTTCACCAGATGGACAGAAGCTATTGCACTCAAGGAATCAATCAAGTTAGTCATCCTTGACTTTCTCAAAGGTATAGTCATAAGGTTTTGCGTTCCTCGACCATTATCTTCAATAATTCAAAAGCCTTGCATGGGACCAAAATCACTAACTAGGCTCTAAATCTAGGCATCTATCTAAAGACTTCTTCCAACTATGACCCCCAAGGAAATGGTTTGGCAGAGTCAACAAACAAGAACCTGATCAAAATCATGAAGCGCATAATGAACATCAGCCAAAGACATTGGCATACAAAGGTCACACGAGCAATCTGGGAAGATAAAATCATAATTAAAAAGGAAATAGGAACTTCACCTTATAATATTGTCTATGACAAGGAGGCTACCATTCCTTTGATGCTAGATTTGAACTCATTGGTGCTTGCCCAATAGCTGGAATTTGAAGGTGCAGACCAAAGAAAAAAAATGGCAGAGCTGGTCAACCTTGAAGAATCAAGAAACTCTGCCATGATGAAGATGTAACAACATCAACAAAAAACAAAGAAATGGTTTGACAGAAAGGCTAGGCCTCAAGCTTTCAAATTTGGGGACTTGTTATTAAAATAGGATGTTGATAGAGATAATCCAAGGTGCCATTCAAAGTTTTTTGCACTTTAAAGTGACCCATACATCATCAGTTCTTGCAAGAAGGCTAAATCTTTTGAGTTGATTCATCTTGGTGGGGGTGTGTTGTAAATCTCAGTAAATGGGATCTATCTCAAACCCTTCCATTAAGTTTTCTACATCATTATGTATATATTAGAGTAGTTTAAATTCCTCCAAGTGCGTTGCATGCTCATTGTTTTTTATACAAAGTTATTTATTCTCATGCACATCCTACACGCGCTCTTATTTTTTTCTTCCAGATACAAGCCTTCCTTCAGCAACTTACAAGATTCAAAATAGAGTCAAGAAATGATCCTTCAAGTGACTACATGGGCATTTCTTTAAAGTTACAAATCAGAATTTCATGATTACATAATAGACTCCATACCCAATGGATGCTTCAGACTACTAATCTCCTTCATCTAGCAGGTAGATGGCCTTAAAATTAACCAAAATCATATCTAAATAACTATTCTAGTTATTTAGATAACTTGTATACAATTTCTAATTCAGATTTCTTCATTGTATGGTTGCACACACTCAAGTTCCCTTGGCACATTCCCTTGGTTGTAGATTCCCTACATGCCCTTGCACACTTCCCTTCTGCCCTTTCCATTTTTATCCTCTTTGTTCCACTTTTCCTCGCGCACATCTCCCGCTCACCTACCTTCTTCCTAACAGCTTTTCACCTTGTACCTACACCTCACACTTGCTTCAATCAGCCAAGTCCCTGGCCTTCTTGCGTGCCCCACATCATCTTGTAATGGTTACACCTTGACCATGCGTTCTTTGCTCACCAATTTGCCTCATCTTCCCACGCGCATCACACGTGCCTTCCTTCTATCTTCCTCCTCTACCCTTTCCTTCCATGCACATACCTTTACACCCTCCTCTCGTGCCATTCTATGCCACATCATTTTGACATGCTTGAGTATGCCACACATAGCCATTCTCGCACACGCCAATAGGGTGCCAAATGCTTACAACAAATCAATGAGTGACACATGGTAGAAATGACAAAAATTTGCATAGTTCATCGTCCTTTCAGCCAATCCATGTGTGCCACATGTTTTACATGTGCCAATAACTATAACAAACTTTTGAGAGCTATATATTTTTCTACAGAGCTCTGATCGGTGTGCATCTGGACTTGTCAGATAGTTCGATGTAGGCTATAGTGCAAGACATTCCAATTCAATTTCTTGGTGGATTTGGTAGGTGAGAAATTGGAAAATATATTTCTGGGCATTAATGAGTAGATCTGATCACTTCAACCACCCGATTTGATATGATTCGACCTCATTCCTTCTTCAACATGCCAAACAGGCCTAGGGAAGTGCATTTGAGAGATTCTTAGTCAAATTTTCAAGCATTGAATGCTTCTTCTTAGTGGTTGTGTTTCAAATTTGGGTTTTCCCTCCTTCTATTCTCCTTCCATAGATTCATATATAAATGTAAGATTTGGGCTCATTATTAATGTTGGATACTTTAGATCCTTATGCACTTTGCTAAGGACTTCATATTTTATGTATTTTGAGTTGCAGACCTCTAGATCTGGCTCTTGCATGTGGATATCGACCTCTTTCACCATTGTAACAGCTTTGTGCATTTCTAGAAGTAATAGAAGCATCATTTTGTGAATATTATCTATCCTAACGTGTTTGCATTTCTTCTTCTTGCCTTTTATTTACATTGCATGCCTTTTGTGCCATTTTACATCCCTCAGCTCCTTATTTAGTCGTGTTCCATGAAACTTATATGGTAAATACATTTTAAGTTGTGCTACACGTTCCTACCATTATTTCATGCATTTCATTTCATTTTCACCCATAAAAATAGTATTCATCCCTCTTTTTCTCGGTGCTACTACCTTTTAGTGTAGTTTCCTTTCATGTTATCCTTCTATCCTGGTCCTTGGCATTTTTAGCTTAGTTTCCTTTCAACACTAGGAGTAGAAGTAGTAGTAGAATTGGAAAGAGGAACCAACATTTTCTAAAGATCCATCCCAAATGTAAAAGGTCCCAAAACTTGGGGATGGTTCCATTTTTGTTACAAAAATTGGTTCTTCCAGATCTCGAGACACAGTGCAAGTTTGATGACCAGCATGTACACTTCTCAAGACATAAATGTCCAACAATTTTATTATCAATGTCAAAACCAATAGTGGGATCTATATTATATCTAAAGGTAAGACCCAAGAAGACATGGTTTTTAGTGTTATATTCCAACAATATAATAAACATGTTACTTATATGTCCATATATTCACAATATGAGAGTTATACCTTCAAATCTATACAAATGTTTATACACAACAAAAAAGTGGTTATAATCCCAAATGTTTCCTATGAGTATCTCATATAATATATCACAATATCTACTTCCATTTTGGACCAACCTATACCATCATATAGCTAAGTGCCACATTCGCAAAACAATTCAACATTAACACAATATATACTTAATGTTAATCCTAGATAGATCCCATAAAACTCACTAATATAAATTCATCCCAATAAATATTTCACAAAGATCTCGCATTTAGACTTCAGCCTTTGTTATCTAGCTATGTTTGATGAAAAATATTTATACAATAACCTTATGATCCTGATCCATATGGAGAATAGATGTAATATCATGATACATAGTGAAGACCAAAGGTTACTATAGATACTTGTGACCATAGCCGAACAATCACACTTTACTAACACTAATGATTTTACATACTATATTACACCTAATCAATTCTTGAACTCAAATGACAAATTTATCATTCCTCTTATTCCTTACTCGATACAACATGTCATATGTATTAATTAATACAATACATAAATATGTCCCTTTTTTAGAAAATATAATGCTTCTAATCCTAGGATCACTCCAGCAGAATGAAAATTACCACAACCATGAAGAGTGCACATAAAATAAACTCAGTGCTACATAATAGAATGATGAAATTAATGTACATATACGAGGATAAAATTGCAATGACCACATAGATTAGTGGTGAATAAATCTCACTAACTAATACTGGGAGTAGAAATGACTCCACACAATAATTAAGCTAACTCAACACAACTAGTATACCTAAACAAGCTAACACAAGTGCAAGAATTATCCTAATATATAAAAGGATAAATAATAACCTACACTAACACCCTCTCAGTAAATGGAGCTTAGGTGGGAGAAAAGAAGGTAGGTATCGAAAACAATGCATGATGAGTTACCCATGTAGAATAAATTGGAAAAAGGACACCCTAAGGTGCCCAAAACTAATAATAACAAAGTAGAGAGAGAGAGAGAGAGAGAGAGAGAGAGAGAGAGAGAGAGAGAGAGAGAGAGAGAGAGAGAGAGAGAGAAAACCCCTCACTACAAGGCATCCTAAGAAGCTCAGCTCAAATGTTTTTTTACAATGTTGAAAATTTTTGGTGTGCACTATGGTGTGAATCCACTTCTTGATCACAAAACTCAACAACAAATGGCACTGGGATTCACCATAATATCTCCATATAAGGACATTATCAACGGAGTGACGTCCAAAGTGTAAAAAACACGAAACATAATTTTATCAACTTCTACAAATAAGTGTGCCATGATAAAAGAACAATAACAAAGGAAAAATGTAATGACACAAGATCTAAAGAAATAGGAGTGCCACGGTCTAAGAACAACCAAGGAAATAATGCAAGGACATAAGACTCGAAGAATAAGGATCAACACCACACCCTCCCATACTTTTGAATGTGTAGAGTGATGCTACAAATCTATATGAGTTTTCAAAACAATTGCTTGAGAAATGAAAAAATAACACTGGGATCCACCATAATAGCTCCCCCATAATACAAACTGTCAACATGCCAAAAAATGTCAAAAATACATATACAAAATATCTCAACAAATAAGAGAGATATAATACACATATGAAAGAAAAATTCTCAAAACAAGGAGCATTATAATGCATATGGTATAAAAAGTGGAGTGAGAACTTGAATGGTGGAGGAATCATGCTTGGATATTTCTCTCAATAAATGCCTATGTCTCCGCCATGAGTGACCGTAAATCCACCCCGATATACATGGATGGATGAAGAAGATACCTACATATGATTCAATGTAAAATGTATAATGGTTTCATGTAAAGGAACATAAGAGTGTGTGTGAGGTTGATCATTTATGAAAAATGAAATCTCGTGTTTCTATATCCCGAGTGAAAATGTAGAACTCATGTGTGTTGGCATTTTTGAGTTATAGTGTTTTCATTGATGTAAAATCTCATTAATGAAAAAGAGGATGATATAGGGATGCTAGAATATTCTTGGTATGATGGTAACATGGGAAATCAAGTTGTATCATGATGGAAAAAGTGGAAATAATGAGAATGGCTTGTTCAAGTAGTCCTAATCAGGGTGACCTAGTTAGCCTAGGTGATGGTACATGGAGAAAAGAGGTGTGTGGTGGCTTGAGGAGAATGTTAGAGGATTGGAGAGAATTATTGGAGAGTGTTGAAACAATTATGTGAGTCTAAGAGTGTAGGTACAGGTTGTGGACATAGTTGCATGTGCTCATCTAGACCTATCCTAGGTTCTTGGAAACCTAATGAGGCATGGTCATAAATTTAAGAGCTATGTAATCTCACTGAAGCATGCACAGTGGGAGAAATGTTGTATCAAGTGTGTTAGGTCCTTTTGAGATATTGGAAGCAAAGGTGTGGTGTTTTCCTACTTTGTCTAGGTCTAAACTAGACCTAATCCTAGTGCATGAAAGCCTAATAAGGAATGATAGTCACTTACAGTGTGTGTGTGTGTGTGTGTGTGTGTGTGTGTGTGTGTGTGTGTGTGTGTGTGTGTGTGTGTGTGTGTGACCTTAAAGACACTCATGGAGATATGTAATTTTTTTCAACATGTAGAGGCATTTAGAATAGGTTTCATTCTTTGTTTGGTATTAGAACAATTTTTATGGCCTAAACTCGTGCAAAACCCTAAGTTATATTCATGCAAGTCCTAGTGGTGGTTAATATCAAAAATTATTAATAACTAAGTGAGCATTGGAGATGTTATTAGCGTGTTGTATGGTGTCGTGGGAAAAATTTCAGGTCTCTATGATGAGAATGTTTCAAGATATGAGGTTTTAACTAAAAAGGGGGTCCAAACATGATTTTTATCTTGATTAGGGAGAAATATACTTGGTTGACATGTGTAACCTTTGGACGGTAATGTGATACATTAATTGATAATGGATTATGGAGCTAATAAGATTTTGGAGTTGTAATAAAGTTAAATGTGGCCCTATCTTGTATGAACAATTGTTAAGAAGGTAAGAAGTTCAAACACCTTCTTAAACCCTGTTTTGATAGTGATGGAGGAAAAATTAATTGTTTTGAGACCATAATGGATTGTATCATAAATTTTTATGATGGATAGGACTCTCCCATATTTCAGATGGTGGTGGTTTGAGATCATGATAGTGAGTGGAGCCCACTCAAATTTTCTTATTTCCAAAAAAAAGGATTTGCTATTAGGTTTTCAATTAGAGCCTATGTATAATTTAGTTTTATGGTATCTATGTGAGCTAAGATACATGTTTTAAGTCATTTTAGATCTTGGTCAGGCTATTTTGATGACCTACATAGGTCAAAATATGTTGACTAGTTTTTGGGCCAAAAAGGATGTTTTAGTAGTTTTGGTGAATGAAAGTGCTTGAGCACTTGTGGGCACGATGTTGAGTTTGATAAGATTAGAGTTTTTTTAAACATCCCCTATGACATGTTTCATTTTTCTTCAGCTATGAAAGTGTGATGAGGTAGCATGAAGAAGGTTAAAATTTGACCTAGTTTGACTCGTTTAGGACAACATTGCTTTGGGTGATAAGATGTATGTAGAAGACCAATTTTTGGATTAGATGGTGATATGTATCCACTTGAGAGTAAATAAGGATTATTTTTTTTCCTATTTAATCAATTTATATGTCTTGAATGTGCCGTCAAAGGGTGCAAACATGTTCCATTTCCAAAATTGCTTCCTGGGCAGTTTAATTTACTGAAGAGGAGAATTTGTTTCATTTTCTTTTCTGGATGTATCATGAAGTATAACCCACTGGATGTGTAGATATGTCATTTTATTTCCATTGAGTGGTTAAATGGAATATTTTAGTTGTTATGGTGTGATATTGAGCTCCATTGATGAATATTGGTTCTGGAAGTTCCTATTTTGAGTAGGAAACAATCCTACAAGGTGGTGAAGTGAGAAAAATTGATACTATAGAGTCTTGTGAGATTATAGATGATGTTTTATGGTATGATGGAAATGTGTGAATATTTGGAGGCTTGAAAATTATTTATTAAGCTCTTGGAGTCCTTGATGATCTCAGTGAAGGAGAATTGCTTATTTTGAGCCTAGTTGGGATTGTCTTGTGTCTTGGTGCATTTCCATCTACATGGGTCCTTATCATGATTTTATATGATTTTTTAGATGTAATTTTATTTTTTATGACCAAACTCTTGGGTCATGGATGACCTTGTTATTATTTTTTGAATTGAGTCATGTATAAAAGTGCATGTAAGTGTTCATTTTGAACTAGTGTTGAGAGAGGGAAAAAGTGTGAGCTAGGTGAGAGAGTGAAAGTGGTTCAAAGGAATCAAGATAGATATGATAGAATGTGAAAGTTTTTAGAGTGTTTAGAGATAGTTTGTAAGATTATTTGTCTAAATTATTCCATGTTTGAGCTAGTTTGAGAAAAGTAGAGAAGGTGTGTTTGAAGAGGGATGAAGGTATGAGCTGAAACTTTTTGATCACTATCACTTGTATGTGTTGGAAGAATATATTTAGTGGTATTATAATAAAAAATTATGTGAAGATTACTATTCATACAAGTAATTTTTATGAGTAATATCAATAAGGGTTTCTAGGGGTTGGTGCTCCTTATGGGGTTGGTGCTTCACTAAACAAATATTGTGTGATGAGTCATATTCATGAAAGTATTTTGGTTTGAGTAATATAATCAAATGTTTCAGTGGATTTTCTTCCCCTTAAGGTTTCCCACTTACATATTGTGTCTTGTGTACTCTCTCTTATTCATGTTCATGTGGATGGTTATTTCATATTACTAAGCTCATAATTAATGAATGGTTGAATGGTTAATGATTCAATAAGTTAAATTGAATTAGTTAAAGTTTTGAAGGAATGATTCAACCCCCTTAGTCCATTGTGATTCCAAAATTGGTATTAGAGTAGGTCCTTTTGGATAAGTTTAATCACTTGAAAGGATATCCTTTGAAGCATAAAATGGCGAGTTAGCAAAGTGAAAATTCTTCCAACAAGGCACCATTTTTTGATGGGATAAACTATGATTTTTGGAGTCTCAGGATGAGGAATCACATCATGTCCTTAGGGTTTTATATTTAGAAATCTATGTTGGATGGATACATAATTCCTCAAAATCCAACAAATTGTTAAGACAAGAAGCTTAGTAGTGACAACTCCAAGGATATGAATGCAATCATGTGTGGTCTAGTTGAACCTAAAATTGTGAAGGTCGTGCATTGCACTTAGAAAAAATCAATGTAGGAGAAAATTTAGGTCCTTTATGAATGATGTTCCGAGGTAAGAATAGTTAAACTTCAAACTTTCAAAAATTTGTTTAAAGGCTTAAATATGAGTGAAGAAGAGTCCATTGCTGCATATTTTCTTAGTGTTGATAAGGTTGTTAACACCATGAAAGGTATAGGTGAAGAAGCAAAGAAAAAATTTATAGTACAAAAGGTTTTAAGGTCTCTAACTCCTAAATTTGACTCTAAAGTTTTTGCCATCGAGGAAGCTAAGGATTTGACTCTATTGACAATGGATGAGTTGCATGGAACCTTGACTGCCTTTAAATGATGGTTATTTATTCTAAATTAGTCAAGAAGGATATTTATTTCAAGGCTGATATGAAGGTAAAACCTAAGAAGGTGAAGAATGATGCTGATACCCTTGAAATTGATGATGAATAAATTTTGAAATGATTGCTAGAATACTAAAGGCTGGATCGGTAACTACAAATTGAAGTTTCCTTTTGAATTATTTAATTATGGTAAGATAGGTCACTTTTCTATCAAATTTCCTTACAAGCACAAGGAGGAAGATCATGATGAACATGAGCATGAAAAATGAAGAAAGAAGAATTTCAAAAGTTTTGATAACAAGAATAAGTTCAAGAAGAGTTTCTACTCAAAGGAAGAAACTTGTTCATCTGAAGCAAGTAGTGATAGTGGTGTCTTTGATTTTTATTTTGAATTTGAGAATGGTGATGTTGGTGATGAGGTCTTGTTCATGACCAAGGATTCCATGAGGTCTATAAGTGATGGCTCCACATTGTTGGGTGACTTCATATATGAATCTTGTAGGATATTGAAGAAGAAAAGATGATTTTTATACTGAATTAGCATGTGTTCAAAATGAATTGAAGCATGATGATAAAAACAACAATAAGTGAGATTTAAAGTCAAATAATATAAGGCAACAATTCTATATCTAGAGGAGAAACATTGGGCTGTGATAAATAAACTTGATGATACTGTCAAAAGGCTAGAGATGCAGATGAGATCCATGACTCTAAACTTGCAATCTAAATAAGAAGAGTTGATTAATCTTAATGGAGAATTATCTGATGCGATTAGTAGAGCTAAGTATTTTTAGAAATTTGAGAAAAGCGTCAAGGATCTTGATGCTTTTCTTGGTAGTCAAAGGTCTATAGGTAGAAATATAGGTTTAGGGTTTAAAGGATACCTTAAAGGAAAAGAGGTGATGCAAGAAGAAATTATTACAAGAAAGGATATTGAATTACCAAACATCAAAGAAGAGAAGTGTCAAAAGGTAAAATGTTTAGGCACCTAATGCTTCAAGGTATGAAAGATATTTTAATGGCTATTATTTCACTTATAATGGCTTTGGACATAGATCTAAGGAGTGTATGATTTTCTTAAAATATTACCACCCTTGAAGGGATAATAGGGATGAGAAATCAAGGAATGTAATATGCTACAATTGTCAAGAGAGAGGTCATATTGCTAGATTTTGTCTATATGATCCACCTAGTCAAGTTTTGGAGAGATGAAGGTTTCAAAGGTAAGAGAAATGTTGTATGATTTAATTGTAATGAAATTAGCCACATTGTTATATAATGTCATCATTATTATTCAAGACAAATCAGGAATCCTCAAAGTTCTATAATGTAAGAAAAGGGGGTAAAATAGGTCATGGGAGCCTAGAGTGAACAATAGAGTTCCCTAATATTTGATATGGATGCAAATAAAGGAAGTTCTCAAGGTACAAATCATAAGAAATAAGAAAGAGGTGATTTTCAGGTATCAAAGAGGGATTTAGACCTCTTCAAGTCATTCTTATAGATTTATTATGAATAAATATGTCTCTAATAGGATTCTTAGAGGCATAATCATCCATATGAAGCATTGTAAGAAGGGGAGATGATTAATTTGAAGTATGCTATTGTAGGAGTGTTTTCATGGTGTCAAGGTATGTTTCTTATGATCTTACAGGATGCCAATAAGTTTTGAAGGTGTTTGAGATGTTTTTATGTTGCAAGGTTGCTAGATTCATGAAGAACAAGTCAATAATTCTATAATATGACTTGATCATACCATTAGATACAAGGTGAAATGATGTTTTTCAGGTATGTTCAGGAGTTGATTGAGTCTGCAGGGTGTTTCTTTGGCTCTTGATTCATGTTTGGGGTTCATCAAGAAAGGTCATATTATCATGAAAAAATCATAAGCATGACCAAGAAGGTATGATTTTTAAGTTATTATGCATGGAGATAAGCCCTAGCTAAGTGTGTATTGTTCCTAAGTGGTTTGAAGATGTAGGTGTACTGTCACAGTGGAAAAATATGGTCATTATGCTCTTGAATAAGTTAGTTTAAGTAATGTTGCATGATAGGTATGCTAGATTCATGAAGAAATTCATTCATCCTATATGATGTCTTGATCAGGTCATTAGGTAAAAGGAGAAACAATACATTTCAGGTATGTTCATGAATGTTTTGAGCATACTAGGTGTATTTTGGTTCTTGGCTCAAGTTGAGATGTATCAAATAAGTATATGTATCTTGGAAGAAGTATGGAGATCCAAAATGCATGAATAGATCAATGGAGGTGAAAAGTGAGTTCCTCATGATCGACATACATTGATACAGATCTGTGTATGGCAATCAAGGTCTAAATGGTGTCTTGAACAATAACATGGGAAGATAGTTTGGTTGCAGGGTTACTTTCATCTTGGTGATTATCCAAAAATTTGTGTAGAGGTTAGAGTCATCCAAATTTGAGGTATTCCTCTTGTGTTCATTCCTTGAAAATATAGCAGATTTGTAAGGTCTCAAGGTATTGTCATAACCTATGCATCATGATCAAGATTTTATTAGTCCTGATGTACATGGTGAAGGGGATCTATGTGTTCTCTCTTCCACCAAAGTAAGAAGATAGAATATGAAACAAAGTGCATGTATGATTGTTTCTCTCATCTTGATGGGATATCGTTGATTAAAGACTACTTAAATGGGATGCTACAAATATGAATGTTATTTGACATGGTTTTTGATGAGTTATTAGTCCTTAAAATACATTCTAGAGATGTTATAAGAGTGTGTATGCATCACAAATATTACATGGAGAAATTCAAAGAAATTTCATGTTTGTGAAGTGAAATGGGTGAGTCTCTTAGTTGATATGGATTGTGTCAAGCGTATGCATGGTTGTTTGAAGTCTACATTGGTATCTGAAGAATGAGTTTAGAATTCCAAGAGGGTTTGATAGGTAATTTATGGATAGAGTGAATAGTTGAATCTTGATGAAGGAATTTCGAGGTTAAATGTTTGTAGTTCTCTATATCGATCATGATTACATATCTGTGTATGATTGAGAAAAGGTCAATATTGTTGTCTTGGATAGGTTGTATAGAATGGTACATTTGTTCACAAATATATAAAGGCATAGAAAGAAAATGTACATATTGATGTTGGTAAATTCAGGTTGATAAAGTGTGCAAATGATAAGGTATGACTCTAATTTATCTTTCTTGAAGTGATAAAAGTGTTGAAATGGAAAGAATGTCCCATCTCGCTTAACTATTCTTAAAGGAACCATGATTTATTTACATGGATGCATGTGATGAGGGGAGATTTTTTTCTCTCATCTCAAAAAGATGAAAATAGGACTATTGTGGGGCTAGTGTGGTTGATATCTTGCATTGTGAATGAATTTTACACTTTATCAAGACATTGTAGCTAGTTGTGCACAATAATAGGTGTGCTACAGTCTTTGGAAGCTTCTTGAGGTCCGAGCTCTAGTTATGAAATTAATCCATGTGTTCTAGGATGAAAGAAGGATGATTAAGTCAATATAAGGGTATTGGAAGGTGTATTGGCAAGAAGAGCAAGTGACATGGCCAAGTAAGTCACAATATCATGCAAAAAAGGGTTAAGAACATTGAAGTGTTGCTTCAGGATCGAGTGAGTTGATATGTTTAAGCCATCTACATGACATATATGCAAGGTATGATCTTGTATTCTTGTGTTTTTAGTTATTTTTAGATGGTATGACTCTAGGGGAAGCTATGAGGAGTTGAATCATGATGTATATGAGCTTATAGAGAAAGGAGAAGTTGAGCCAAATTGCACTAAAGGCTAGTCTTAGGGATCTCAATCCTAAACACCGCTTGTATATATGGCAAGTTAGAGTCAAGTTATTTTTGCACTTATATCACCTGACATGTACAGGTAAAGAAGGAGGTAAAATTGGTGTTTTCACTTATAATATATATTGTTGGAATGTGTGTGTGTGCGCCATGAAGGTCTCTGCGCACTAGTGCTACAGTGTTTTTCAAGACATGTCGAAGCCTAAAAACAAGAGTCAAAGAATAGGAAAATAGGTTTGTAATCAAAATGATGATTTTGGTTGATGTTTTTAACCAAGAGGTTATTTAAAGAGGATTAATAATATGGAGATTATGATATATAGGTATGATTTTTCATTAATGTAAAAATGGGGAGAAGAACTAGGTTGTTTTCCATCAATGACAAAGGGGGATATTGTTGGCATGTGTGAGTTGAGTGTTTTCATTGATGTAAAAGCTCATTAATGACAAAGAGGATGATCTAGGGATGATATAAGATGCTTGGTATGATGGTGAAATGGGAAATAAAGTTGCATCATGATGGAAAAAGTGGAAACATTGAGAATGGCTTGGCCATGCAGGTAAAATCAGTGACCTAGTTATCCTAGGTGATGGTACATAGATAACAGAGGTTTGATGGTGCATTGAGGATGGTAGAGGGTTGAAGATAATGATTAGAGAGTTTTGAGAAACTCATATGAGTGTCGAGTGCAGGTACAGGTTGTGGACATAGTTGTAGGTGCTCATCTAGACCTAGTCTAGGTGCTTGGAGACTTAATGACGCATTGTCATCACTTTGAGAGCTATATAATCTCATGGAAGCATGCACGAGTGTGAGAAATGTTGTATCAAGTGTGTTAGGTAATTTTTGAGATATTGGAAGAAAATTTGTGGTGTTTTCCTACTTTGTCTAGGTCAAACTAGATCTAATCCTAGTGCATGGAAGCCTAAAATGGCATGATAGTCACTTACAAGTGTGTTTGAGCCCTTGAAGAAACTCATGGAGGTATGTCATTTTTTTCAGCATGTAGAGGCATTTAAAAGAGGTTTCATGATTTGTTTTGATATTTATGAGTAAGTGAGAATTGAAGATGTTATCGTGGAGAGGGTGTCATGATTCATGGGGAAAATTTCATGTTTCCATGATGATAATTTTACAAGATATGAGGTTTTATCCAAAACAGGGGTTTAAAAGCATGTTTTCTAGCTTGATAAGGGAGAAATATACTTGGTTGACATGTGTAACATTTACATGGGAACCTAATCCATTCAGGATGATGGGGCATGGAGATAAGAAGGTTTCAGATTTGGAATGAGTTTAAATGAGGCCTTATATTTTATGAATGATTGTTAAGAAGGTTAAAACCCTTCTTAACCCCTAGTTTGATAGAGATGGAAGAAAAATTCTTTGTTTGATCCCATATTTTATTTGATCATCAAATGTGATAAATGGATGATGGATAGGAATCTTCCATATTTTAGATGGTGGTGGTTTGAGATCATGACAGTGAGTAGAGCCCACTCAGATTTTTTTGTTTCCATGAAAGAAGGATTTTCTCTCAGGTTTGCCATTAGAACCTATATCTAATTTAGTGTTATTATATATGTGAGAGATAATATATATGTTTGAATTAATTTAAGATCTTGGTGAGGTGTTTATATGACCTACACATGTTAAAAGAGGTTGATAATTTTTGGGCCAAAAAGGTTGTTTTAGCAGCTTTGGTGAATGAAAGTGCTTGAGAACTTTTGGGCACGGTGATGGAGTTGTATGAGCTTAGAGGTTTTTTACGCATCCCATGTGAGATGTTTTATTTTTTGGTTGAGCTCTAAAAGTGTGATGAGGTGACATGAAGAAGTTCATAAGCTGGCCTAGTTTGACTGGTTTAGGACATCACTGCTTTAGTGAGAAGATAGAAGTATAAGACTATTGTTTTGGATTAGATGATGATAACTACACACTTGAGAGTGAAGAAGGATAAATTTTTTCCCTAGTGAATGAATTTGTAGGTCTTTAATCTTCCATAAATGGTGCAAACATGTTGAGTTTCCAAAATGTGTTCCTAGGCGCTTCGGTTTGGTGAAGAGGAGAGTTGGTCTCGTTTTCTTTTTAGATGTTTCGTGAAGTATAACCTAGTTGGATGTGTTATAAATGTAATAATATTTCCAATGAGTGGTTACATTTAATATTTGAGTTGTTTTGGTGTGATATTGGGCTCCATTGATGAAGATTGGTTCCTAGAAGTGCCTATTTTGAGTAGGAAACAATCCTACAAGGTGGTGAAGTGAGAAGAATGGATGATGTAGAGTCTTTTGAGATGATAGATTATGTTGTGGTATGATGGACACATGTGAAGCCTTTGGAGGCTTGAAAAGGACTGATGAATCTCTTGGATTCCTTGATGAGCTTGGTGAAGGAGAATTGCTTGTTTTGAGCCTAGTTGGGCTTGTCTTGTGTCTTGGTGCATTGCCAACCTACATGGGTCCTTATCATGATTTTATATGATGTTGTATATTTAATTTTTATGTTGGTATTGTTGGTGTAATTTCTGGGTTTGCACGCTTTTCCTTAATTTCCATGTTCCATTTTTTGCTCCAAAACGTTCATTTGTTCTATTTGGTGGCCTGCAATTCATGTTTCCCATTTGAATGCATTGAAAATGCCCTCATATTGCCCTAAATTGAAGCAAAATCCAAGTTTCCCCTTTGTTGTGCCCTAATTTTTTCATTTTTTTACACGGGCTGAGTCATTTTCCCCTTTGCCAAATTGTGAAAAAAATTGATGTTGATTGATTATGAGTAATTTGAGGTTAAAAACCTTGCTCCCCTGGTCGAAAACAATATAGAATCATGCTTCACTTGATTTAAAAACGAGAAATCTACATTTCTTGTGAAAAGATCCAATTTTCAGGGCATTCTCTACATTTTTACGCTTTTGACGGGTAAACGGGTGTCACCATCCCGTCAAAATTATCTTTGCAACATACTGCTAACGTGGTAGGTTCCTATTAGGTGAGGATGCATGGGAAAAATGTTATAACTTGTTGTTTTTGAGTTTTTGCCAAAGGAAACATTTTTCCCGCAGCCCCGCAGTGCTACAGTGAAATGCCTACGTGGCATGATGTGATTGGTTGGAGGATCAGTGGGTGGCGGGTCGCACTTAGACTTTTTGCCTTCATTTTGAAAATGTCTCAAAATCAAATTTTTCCCCGAAGGCCCGCACGAATGGGAAGGAGACACGTGGCATAGGAAGGTCAGGCGGATGGCGGAGGACTTGAAAATTTTTATTGTTTTTTACCTCCGATGCCCAAGGAAAAATTGAAAAATATGTCGGCATCCAATAAGAAATGGACACGTGTCCACTGAAGTCGAAGGAAAAGTGGAGAGTTAGAAATTTTTTGAAGTTTTTGGCTTCACAATGCCAGGGGGAAATTTTGACCCGGAGGCCCGCACTCATGAAACATGGACATGTGTCCAAGGAGGTAAGATGGAAAAGGGCGGAAGTTTTGAAGACTTTGAAGTTTTAAGCTTCAAAATACTAAAATCAATTTTTTCCCGAAGGCCCGCGATGAGTAGGAAGGAGACACGTGTCCGGGAGGAGAAATGGGAATAGGGGCCGAAGGAAAATTTTATGAATTTTTGCCTTTATGTTTGCAGGGTGAAAATTAAAAATGAGCTGCGCCTAATGAAAATTGGACGCGTGTCCAGGAGGTCGATGGAAAAGAGGAGACTTAGAAAAATTTAAAATTTTTGGCTTCAAAATACCAATGAAAACATTTGGCCCAAGAACTTGCGTCCAATAGGAAGAGAACACGTGTCCCGGATTTGGTGGAGATTTGGAGCATGGAGGAAATGTTGAAAATTTTTACAAATTTTGGGAAAAGAATTTCAAAGTGAAAAAATTGATCCGTGGAAAATTTGGAGGTGTGCCCCCACATCCAATCAGGGGGTGACATGTGGCACATTTCAAAGGGAAAGGAAGAGCGCGGGCCCGCAAAGGTTTTTGCGCTCGCAGATGGTTGAAGGCAAATTTGGAGGGTCAGCTCCACTTTGCGAATGGGAGACCGCCACGTGGCAGAAGATGGAGTGGGTGTTCGGGCCTGCAGAGGTTTTGGAGAAAATTTTCCTTTTTCAAAAAAGGAGAAAAATTCATAGAATTGGCCCGCGGTTCTTGGTGGGGTCCACCTAGGGACACGTGGCATGTCCAGGGGGCATGCGGGAAAATTTTCAAAATTTTCCCGAGGTCAGAAAAGGTTTGAAATGCATTTTTAAGGTTGGAGGCCCGGTCCAATGGTATTTGGACACGTGTCCACCTTATCTGAAGACAAAGAAGATATTTTTGAGCCTACGTGTTGAATCTCATCAAGACACGTGGAGGGTGGAAATTTAAAGTTGATTTTTAATCAACTGGTGAGTGTTTTCATTTTTGGGCACCATAGAAGCTCTAGGATGTTTGGATTCACCATTTCTGCACCAAATCACATGAAATTTTATATGAAATCACATCCCCTCGGCCTTCTGAGTGTAATGACACCATTCTTTTGAGCTAATTTGATGTCCTATGATGTTTTTGATGAAATTTTTCCTCAACCCGTGTAAAAACGTGAAAAGTAAAAATTAAAGTTGTAGAGTTAAAAATGATGAGGGAAAAGGGTGGAAAATGATTACAAATGCATGCTGGCATGGTGGAATGACAAAAATGTGACCCTAGGATGGATAAGGATCTAAATCCATGCAATATTTTAAAATATTTGTGCATCTCTGGCATTTGGTGAGCTGTTTTACAGTTTTATATCATTTTTCATCAAATGGATAGGGTTTTGTAACAAATTTGATCCCTTTGGCATATTCTTTGCTTGGGATGCAAGGATCCAAGCTGGCATAGGGTATATTATGTAATTTGGAGGCATTTTGTAGGGGGCTATTGAGAATTTTGGAAAAAGAGAGAAGAATTTTCAAAAGGAAAACTAGAAGAAGTCCATTTTCTTTTGGAGAAACTACCTGAGAGCCTTTTTGATTCCTGTTTGTATCAAATTTTCATCATGTTGAGTTGGTTTCAGTTGTAAAGCCATCAAAAATCTTTGAGATTGTCTAAATAACATTCCCTTACTGATATATTTGATCAAATTCTTGGATTAACTAGTTTTATCTCTTGGCAAAGCTTGCATACACTTGTGTTTCAAGATGTTTTCAATTTGTGCTTCATGATCATGTTGCAATCTTGTGTTTGGGATATTTATTGGTCATACATGGTCTCATTTCTGTAGAGGGTTTGAAGGCATCTGCAATCTTCCATTCAGAAGAGCATTCATTTGAGTGAAGATAAACATATTTAAATTCATCTTACCTTCCTTATAAATTGAGGTTGTTTGTAAACCTTTGGGTGTACCTTAGGCCATGATCTAACAAGGGTTTCTAAATTCTTCATTGATATTTTTCTTCAAGCCTTTGTGGTAGGTTATCAAAGTTTGTATGGAATAGTGCAAATTTGGGCATCCATGTGTGCACACATCTTGGTTGAAAGAGCACTTCAAATTCATTGAAACATCTATGTTGTTTAGGTGTTGTAATTCATTTGCAAAGCTTCCCAAAGAAGGTGATGATTTCTAGCTACTCTTGTCCCATCATCTCTCATCAGAATTTCATTTTAAACTAACTCATCCTACCTACAATACCCATGCATTTGCATTGTGTGTCCACAAAATAATTCAATCCTTTCACTAAAATGCACAAAGTTGATTAGGGTTTTATCATGTCTTTAGTAGCTCTAGCTTTGTTTTGAAAACATTTCCATCATTTAGTAGTGACAACTCCTTTGAGTTTGGATAATGGATACTTGATCATGTTTTCACAAAGCCTCTTCTATATCATATGCAAAACATAAGGATATCTCCATCTCCTTACCATATAAGGGCTGCAATATAGGTTCTCTTGCCTTGGTTGATAGGCACAACCTAAAATAGTGAGGGTTAGATCAAAACCCTCTTGAAGGTGCTATCCACTCCCTCAATTCTTGAATGCAAACAAGCAGATAGGTGTGCTTCCCAGCTACAAATGACATACAAAACATCTATCTATCCTTGAGTGTCTTGTGCAAATTTATGATGTTGTTCAAGTTGTGAAGGAGAGTAAAATTATATACTAATAGGTATTATTGACCTCTTGGGTCATGTCTGACCTTGTTATGTTTTTTAATTGATTCATGTATAAAAGTGCATGTAAGTGTTCATTTTGAACTAGTGTTAAGAGAGGGAAAAAGTGCGAGCTAGGTGAGAGAGTGAAAGTGTTTCAAGGGAATCAAGACAGAGATAAGAGTGTGAGAAAATGTCTAAGGAGTGTTGAGGAGCTAGTGGGAAAGATTATTTATCCAAATTAGTTCATGTTTGAGCTAGTTTGAGTGAAGTAGGAGAAGGTGTGTTTGAAGAGGGTTTGAAGGTGTATGAGTTGAATTTTGTGATCACTATCAGCTTTGTGTGTTGAGAACATATATTCAATGGTATTTTAATGAGTAATACTTGTACAAGTATTTTTGTGAGTAATATCAATAAGGGATTCTAGGGATTGGTACTCCTTGTGTTGTTGGTGCCTTACTAAGAAAATATTGTGTGATGAGTCATATTCATGCAAGTATTTTAGTTTGAGTAATATAATCAAAAGCTTTAGTGGGTTTTGTTCCCCTTGAGGGTTTCCCACTTACATATTGTGTCTTATATACTCTCTCTTATTCATGTTTATGTGGATGGTTGTTTCATGTTTTTAATCTCACAATTAATGCATGATTGAATGGTTAATGATTCATATAAGTTAAATTGAATTGGTTAAAGTTTTGAAGGATTGATTCACCCCCATCTCAATCCATTATGCTTCCTATAATGTAAATCTCATGATCCTTAGAAAGAGTCAAGCATACAACGATAAGATATCTCACAAAGTGTGATACCAATGAAGTACCTACTTAAAAACCAATGTTGTGGCTAGAATTCCACTTAGCGATAGAATAGGGAAGCAATACCATTTAAATATTTGCCACTACCTCTTCTAGTGAAACCCATATAACAGAGCATGTGAGAACCTAATATAGTTGTATGCTTCTCAAAAGAGCCATGCATATAAGCGAAAGTGGGATACACGTAATGTGTTGCTGAAATAGTCATATGTGTGGAAGTAGAGCATGAAATAGTAAGGGAAATAGGATTAAGAGCATAAAAAGTAGGAGCGGGCTTAGAAACTAACAAAACAAGGTTAGTCGGTGCAAGGGAGCAACAACTGCAAGGGGCTAGGACTAGGAAAAGGGGTATAAAGATCAATAATGTGAGGATGATGTTTTAAGCGATCAAGTTTCTGCTTTGTAGGGAGTGTACTATTTTATATTTGTTGTGAATGAGGTTATATGGAAGAGAAATTTTCTTTTTGAGAAATCTATTTTCTTCCACAAATTTGATCATGTCCTCCTGAATGGAACAAATTTCAGATAACAACATATCATTCTCACCTTGTAAAGTACAGATGTTAGAGAATGAAATCATGATAAAATCAATAACACAACACCCAAAAATATAAGACATCTAGCTCTGCTCAAAATGAATCCAAAAAAATGTGGATTCCTTTCTTTTCTTATATCCTAGCTCTAGATCAATATTATGCATGAGCTCGGACATGATGAAAGAAATAAAAATTATTTTCTTATGAGGGGTTTGACCACTGTTAAATTGGGCCCCACCCTTCGCCTTTGATACCCAAGAATAAAAGAGCACCAAGAATATACTATGCGGTGGACCAAATAGAAGGGGTCTAGGGTGACACCCCAACCGGGTCAAGGGATAGTTCTCGTTGCATACTTCTAGCCATGATATGGGGCATGGTCAAGCGCAACACTCCTAAAGATAAACACAAATTAGTATTTTAAATGACTATTGAAATGTTCTGAAAATTAATTTTTCACCACAAAATGAACCCCCAAACTACTTATAATTATGCTTTTTTATTACAATATTTTCCCTTTTTACATAAATGCTCTCTTTTTAAAAAAATACTCAAATTTTCTTTACCTCTTTAAAATATGGCCTAGCTCGCCAAGTTGGGTAGTGTAGGTTAATCAGAAAATAGGCAAGTTGAGATGTCTTTGGGAAAGTTGAGGTGGTTTAGAATAGCAAGATGGGCCAACACCAAAACCTAGTGATTTGAACAAGTAACCTCCTTACTCCAAATCACCCACATTGACCAATGCACCTAAGGAGTTGTGCATATAATAAATGATATATTTTAAGGTTTGTAGTTTCTCGTGAAGTGAGAAATAAAATATAAAAAGGATTTAGGGTTATAACCCTAATCTATCGAGATGAGTTCTTGTGCCAAACAATGGAGTCTAAACTGAGTCAAATAAGATACACCACGAAGTTGAATAGAACCATGGATGAGTTAAGTTTGAAGGCAAAGATAGGTAAATATAAGTTGAGTTTGGGAGAGAATTGGTCAAGGAGAAAATTTAATATAAAATAATCACCACTTATCGGTCTCCAAATTACAGGACAAAGGATCCGATTTGGGAATGCATGTTAGAATATGACCAAATGGAGAAAATTAAATCTCAAGCCTAGCCAAAGTAAAAAGGTAACAAAAAAAAAAAAACTTGATATAGATCAAAATAACGCTTCCCCCTCCATATTAGATCTGTCATCCCTAGGGAAGAATGTATATCTTTGTCAAAATAATTCGGACCGGTGAGCGCGAGAGACAAGTTGGGTAAACATTGTCACCCAAAGTATGCATAAAACTAGATATTGATACCATTGATGGATGTAAAATTAAAAATCCAATGCAGACCATGACTAAGGTAGAGGAAAATTAGATTCAAAATGGGAATATCTAAAAACAATCAAGATTCACGACTGTATAATAACTCACCGAGTTGACAAGATTGAGCCAAGGGCTAATACGAACAAGGTCTTGCAGAGAATGAGATCCTATCAAACCAAGTCTAGATATATTCTAGGATAGTCATGTTGATTCCAAGATTCCCAAATTGAGCCAAGAAATATGTACGGAAAGATGCGAGTAGGTCCTAGATAAGGAGATAGAGGATCAACTAAAGTAAAAATCCAACTTACTAAAAATTTCTCAAATCGAAGGAGATATAAAATAAATGGAGCTTGTCCTAGATGCAATGCAACTAAGTTGGGATAAAAATATCTAAAAAACATTACTTTGCAAAAATTCAACTAAGACTAGAAATTGAAGAACTTCAATTAGTAATAAAATTAGAGAGGTCATTTTCTGCAAAGAGACAATAAATATGTGCACATATGCAACAAAATAACATAATAGAAGATGTTGTGACAAAGGTTTCCTTAAACAACCTCAACCCACATGAAATGTGAAAAATGAGATCGAGATCAGCTTTATAAAAGCTGCACAAATCTCCGTTGTAAATCTTTAAAAACAAAATTTCAATAGGATAATTACTGCATGAGGTACCAGTACATACCAAAAATTATAGGGTACTGCACCACCGGAACAACATTACATGTGCCCCAATGATGATACAGGTCTCCTCACAAGGTGTTCAAGATCTGGAAAATCTCTCCAAGTATGTGTTAACATCCCGCATGTCCCACTTAGCCCTTGTGTGCTTTGTTTTCCTCTTCTCCCTTCTTTTCTTTGCATTTTGGTCTTCAGTTATGAAACCGCCGCCCTGCCTGGGTGGAAGTCTCGTGACCACCGCCCAAGTAGGGCGGTGGTCCTGTAACCGCCACCCTGCTCAAGGCGGCGGTCCTTCATGTATTTTCTAGAATGTTCTTTTTAACGTGACTCGTGTAAATTTTCAATGTTTACCAGCTTTTTCACCGCCTTTTCTCGTATTTATGATTCTGGTTCCCTGGAATAGTGTTTTTGCATTATTTATGGTTAAAGAGTTCAAATTGGTTTTCACCTTTGGGTAAATGGGGATTCTATAAATAGCTGGTTGATCTTTAAGCAAATGGCCCCTCAAAAATTGCCTCTCATCTTCTCATTTCATAGTTTTAGTCTTTCAGTTCTTAGGAGTTCATAGTTTTTCAGTTGTTTCATGCATAGTTAAGTTGTTTTGCTATTTAGAAGCCACATATTCTCCTTGTGCAAGTGTTGTTATTGTTTCACACAATCAATTGAGATAGGATAGTTTCATTTTCAGTCAAAAGCCATTAAAGTTACAGGTTTTGTTCATCAAATAGGATAGCTTCAGGTTCTAGACGTTTTGTGTCGTATGACTCGCAATAAATCCCACTAGGAATTGCATAAGCCAAGCTCTATTCTCTTGCGCTATCCCTCTCCTACTCGCATTGTATTCAGTCTACATCCAAAACTACGCCATTGTTCCAATACCTACTTTTGTTGATGCTAGCATTACATGATTTTCTAGGTTCATGTGAGCATGAAGGAATGAGGAGACCACACTGAGGGGACAAAAGCCACACACAATTGGATTTGCCACTGTTTTGCAAAATCTAGGTTCAAGCTTTCAAAGTTCTAGTTAAAGTATATCAAATAGAATAGTACAAGCATTTCATTTCAGTTAATCTCACTTTCAATATTGTCGGGAAGTCAGGGGATTGATAGTTTCTAAGAAACTATGATTCATTCCTCACTTCTAAGGTAAGATCAAGAGTCTTTCAAATAGATTAGATTAGTTATTTCATTATTTAGAATAGACTTACAACTACACAGACAAGTAGCTATACTCAGCTGTCTTGTTTGTTTTAATTTTGTCATTAGTTTAATTGTCAATTGCTAGATATTTTGAATAATTTCTATTTCAATTTTGTTCAAATAATTCTTCAAAAACACAAAAATAAAGAAGCTATATATATGCCTTAGATATACTTTATATATTTAGTTTTACTTTGCTTGATTAGATTTACATTGTTTCTTTTGTATGACAATCACGGGACCTAGGGAGCCCAGAGAATACGTATTCCAGCCAATCATGCCCCAACCCAATCTTGTGATAGCAATAACGCGTAGATCAAAATCTTAGAATCCAAGTCTCCCGAACAACAACAGACCTACAAGAAATTAGCTCACAATTAAGGGGACTAAACATAGAAGACGACAAAGCGCATATGTTTTGGTCAAACCAACCAAGCTACAAAGCTACCCTAGATAAATATTCACATGACTCGTAGAAGGGCTTGAGAAAGAGTAAAATTCGGTTGTGATCCTTTGGTCCCACAACCAGATGCGGGTCATTCTAACTCGATATAGAGACTAGCTTAAGAATTCAAATTTCCGAACACCCGTGGCATACTCGAGAAGATTTCACAACTGCTAATTCTAAATATAAAGGCCAAAAAGGCATACGACTACTGGATACTAGGGGTTAGGGATTGATTCTGCACATGACCATAGGAGGTCCACAACAACCATGAATCTACGGTTGTGATTCACAGGTCCCACAACCCAATGAGTCCACAGGACAATCAGATGTAGATGTTGGTTTACGCATATTAGTATTTAGATCCACTCCACTTCCACCGGATATTATCACATAGTTATCCTTGTTAGATATAGCAGCTAATGAAGCTAAAGATTTCTGGACTAGACCAGAGAATCGCCCATAGAACCCACTATATATCCATCATCCATCTTATGACCCTGTCTAGAGATATACACGAAACAATCCTAGGTCATTTTCCTCGTATACCACAACCTATAGATTGGATCACGCCGAGCTCAATATTGATTGGAGCCTTCGAGTAGTCATTCTCGTTGACCGATCTATCATGCCAGTTTAGGTTAGGAGGGCCTTCTTTTCCTTAGATTTGTAGATTCCATTAGTGCATGTCGAAGACATAAGATTACCTAACTAGCTTGCCTACACCCCACGTATATTCCATCCCCACCGGCTGTCTCGGCACGACCTCGAGAGGTCGGGTGTGAGGAAGAGTTACTTATAGATTCCCATGCTCACTTGTCACTTTTCCATCGTACAAAATTGGTGAACCCGACGTGAATGAAACAGTTCTTCCTCTTTTAGTTTTATTTCTTCCATCCACCTTCACTCTTTCCCATTATTCTGCAGAATTCATATACCCCCCAAATATATCGGATTCGATGCATATGGTAGACCTCTCCTAGGTCTTAAAGCATACTATGATCAATTGAATAGACAGCCATCACCCTCGCTCTTAGCATGGGGTGACAACTATTCAACTAACTGATTTTCAACACAAACTCTGCCTCCAAGGACTAGATATAGTTCTTCTTTCCAAATAGAGGAGTTGGACCAGCTCGCTCAAACACAACAACTAGAGCCTTCAGGCTCGAACAACATGACGTTTATGGGAGAATCTGGTTCATCTCCTCAGGTGTTGCTTAGACCACAAATTAGTAGACAATCAGATCCATATCTATTTTTAGATGATGAACATTCAGTGCGTTATGCCAGGAGTGAACAACTCTCGGAGTATGTACCCGCCTATAGGAAGTTTACAAACATGACCCAAGTTATTGTTTCAAGAAAACACCTACATGCCGCTACTTATGGGAAATGTTGGTAGGGTAATGATCAGTTCATAGTAGGGTACCACATGCCCATACAACCTTAGGATATACGACAAACAACACTAAGGAAAAATACTGTGACTTCGCCAAATGAAGTCATCTCAACTTTAGTAGAAAAAGTTAGAGGGTTAGAACTTGCTCAAACAAGTCAAAATTTTCAATTCATGAAGGTAGGAAATTCCAATCCTCCGCATCATCCTAGCCAAGTAGACCTCCTCATAGGAATAGGCATGTTGGGCATGCCTCCTCAGTATTCACAACAAACCCCAACTAGAACCACATTTTCTAACACCGTTCCGGTGGAAAATATGATACCTCCCGGTCTAGTACAAAATAATCCATTCCTGGGAAATACTCCTCCATACTTGAACATGTATTCCAAATCACCACAGGGAGATATGTTCTCTTCTCCTGGCATGTTCACTCAACCACAAGGATTTCCTTATGTCCCTACAAATGCATATGCCATGCCATATCAACAACCCATTCCACCTCCACCCCCTCAACAGGCACCATCAATGGTCGAAACCTATGTGATAGGAACTTATTCAGAATATTTGAAAGAACCCTTAGACTTCACCATACAAAGCGTCATGCTTCCAAGACCTCTTCCCGATTTTCCCAAATACAAAGGGGAAGGAGACCTGAATGCACACATTAAGGCCTATGCCACAACCATTCGAGAACTGCTCCCTTGGGATGGGGTTGTTGCCAAAATATTCCCCAAAAATTTAGAGGGCATCACCCTCAATTGGTATTACAGAATACCTGAAGCTTCCATCCATTCATTTAAACAACTCGTTTCAGAGTTCATCAAGGCGTTTGACATGAACAAACTATTGAGAACAGAATCAGGGAATTCTTGCACATTAAGCAAGAACACAATGAATCTGTTGCTCATTTCATCCAAAGATGGTGTACAGTCCTCTATTCTTCAGCAAGCACTCCAAACATGGACCAAATGGAACTATGTGATTTATTCCTTCATTCTCTCAGCAGAGAGGTAAAGGAAGAAGTCCAGAAGTTCCCACTAAGAACTTACGATGAAGTACTTGAGAGCGCCCTCCGAATAGATCAAGTGACAATAGATAGTGGTCGCAAGACGTATGGAACAAATGGGAGGCTAATCACCCCCAGCCAGAATACTACGACTTATCCTACTACCGCAAATGTCAATCAAGGACCTAAAATCCTTAACAAAAATTGTGGCGTAACCACAGATGGAGTAACTAACCAAGCTAAAAAGGCCAATGTTGTAAATACTCCACCACCAATTAACAATCAACGAAACAACAACTTTACCCCGACAATCAATTTGGTGGATTTTAATCATCCACAACAACAACAACAAAGGTAGACCCAGACACAGGGTCCAAGTCAAAATTCAACTGGATATTAGAACCAAAACCAAAACCAAAGACAACAAATGCAAAACTTTAATAGTGAACGGTTTAATCAGAGTTTTGGACCACAATACATGCCAAACCAACAACCTAGGAATTACAATCCTAACTCATATTGTGGTTTCCACAAAATTCGAGGCCATGACACTAGGACTTGCCACGATTACAATAAGTTCATGCAACGTCTGCTAGAAGAACAGAGACAACTTTTCATAGACATGTTCTTAGCAGATCCTGCATCACCTATGTGTGCATGTATACTTTGCTTAATGCTAAATCAAATGAAACAAGAACTACCACCTAAAATAGTTCTACAATTTAGCTAAAACAAAGCATAAACACCATCATGATAAGAATTAAACAAGGGTTAGATGCTAGCATTCATCAATACAAACTTTGAAACTAACAATGCTAAATATCTAAACTCCTCTATTCTCTAATAACAAATAAATGAATGGACCTAAGTAAGCTCCATGGCTATCAAAATAGTTGTCCTTAATGCTCCAAGAACCTAGGAATGGGGGCTAATCAAAGTTGGGCTACAAGACCATTTTGACACCTCCCATATGACCCAAGCACTTTAAGAAATAGGCTTAACTCTTCAAGATGATGAACTCTCAAAAGGGCAAGGTGCAAGCTCTTAGTCTCTTTGCTATATGCTTTGCATTTGCTCTCTTAGAAAGTTTAGGTGTAAGTAAAAAGGTAGGTGGAGGGCTCTTTATATAGCCCAAAGGATAAAGGATTCAACACATTCTCATGAATGTGGGATAAAGGTAAAACATGATTAGGAATGGATAAGGTTGCTTTATTAAAGGTAACCTTACTTTAGAAGAGTTTAATACATGTTTAGCAAGTCATGGGAGTTGGGGGTATTTTAATTAATCAAAGGTGATTAATTAATAGGTAGGTGTAAGCTTATATAAGCCAATTAGAAGAATATTAGTGCGATTTAGGCTATTATAAGGGGATTAAATCAATTAAATATTGATTTATTGGTTAAATGGAAGGGAAAGCTAATTAATTAATAATAATTAATTAGTCTAGGTAGAAGGGGTGATTTATTAACGGAAGGTCGTTAATTAGGGTATTTGTTGGATAGGCAACTTAATTAATTAGCTTAGTGTAATTAATTAATGATGATATGAGGGAAAATGAGTGCCTTTGACGATATGTCGTTGATTTGCGAGAAAGGGGATAATTAGCACAATTTAAGTATTTAAATTGCTTGGGCGTAATTATAGGTGTCTACATTTGCCCCTCTTTGGGGTGGCATAAGTGATGCCACTTCAAAGATAGTAGACAAAAGAGATTTTGAAGAGATGGAAGAAAAATTAGTAGGAGGGAGAGATGCCCCCTCGAGTGTCGATGGGGTGATAGAAGAACTCGATCGATGATTGAAAAAGGTGAGAAGTAGGCAGAAGAATGGGGACGAGGTAGGATACCCCGAGGAGAGGGAGAATTAGGGGTGAAAGAGAAGTGGTGCAGAAGAAATATGGATGAGGGGAGAGAAGAGCTTAACCTCTAGCCGCTTATTTGTTTGGAACAAATTTGATGTCATCATATTGCCATAGGAACTACATCATCGGTCCTTATGAAAAATATAAGCATACGACAAAGGTAGAATGACATGAAAAGCCATACTACGAGCAATTGTCCATTGCTGAAAGTACCAACTCCACGCAACATACAATAATGCAATGCAATACGAGAAGGAAACAAGCTCATATAACAGGAAAACAAGTACAAACACACATATCTAACCCAACAACGGTCAAGACGGTTGTTGTACAAATGTTTTGTTATCAGTGCTGAAGAGATCCACAAGTTCGTGATTGATGACAAGGGTTAAAAATGATGCCCCAAGCAAGGATACATGCAAGGGGAAATGAAAATGGACACGGGGTCCATGAAAAGCATTTGTGCGCAATGAAACAGCACCAGGCAACCAAAAGTGCCCCAGAGTACAGACGAAGCAAGCAGCTAGCTTTTGTGAATGGTTGTGAATCCAGTGATCCGCGAGTCGTATTAATCGGGAAGATGTGAGACAAACCAACAAGATATGGAGAAAATACCATGCGCAAGACACAAGTTTCAGCCGTAAGAAGCAAGTTACCATTTTGTAGGGTGTTTTACTTTTTAGGAATTTTTTGAAAAATTTTGCCTTGTTTTTAGATTTTATATATATATATATATTGTTTTTGTTGTTTTCTCGAAACAATGTTCTATTGTTTTTGTGTTGTCTGAAACAATTTTCTATTGTTTTTGTGTTTGGTGAAACAATTTTCTATTGTTTTTATGTTTTCTCAAAACAATGTTCTATTGTTTTTGTGTTTTGTGAAACAATTTTCTATTGTTTTTGTGTTTTGTGAAACAATTTTCTATTGTTTTTGTGTTTTTTTTTGTGTTTTTTGAAATAATGTTCTATTGTTTTTGTGTTGTCTGAAATAATTTTCTATTGGTTTTGTGTTTGGTGAAACAATTTTCTATTGTTTTTATGTTTTGTGAAACAATTTTCTATTGTTTTTGTGTTTTTTGAAACAATTTTCTATTGTTTTTGTGTTTTTCTCGAAACAATGTTCTATTGTTTTTGTGTTGTCTGAAACAATTTTCTATTGGTTTTGTGTTTGGTGAAACAATTTTCTATTATTTTTATGTTTTGTGAAACAATTTTCTATTGTTTTTGTGTTTTGTGAAACAATTTTCAATTGTTTTTGTGTTTTTAACAGTTTTCCAAAGCTATGTGCAGGTAACCAAGAAAGCATGGATGCCCCAACGTTAGGTGGGGAATATACAAGGGCAGAAGCCACGCGCTTATGAATAAGAAGGTGAAGTCATTGAGTTGCCCCCAGCGTAGGATGGGAAATAACGAAAGACCACGTCCCTTACTGATTTAATAGAAGAAGGCAAAGCCGGATCAAGGTTGGACTAGATGGTGTGCACAAGGAAACTCGAAGGTAGAACCAGGTCCAGGACAAAGACAACTACCCTTCTAATACAGAATGCTTGTGAACAACAAATCCTCCCGAGGCACCGAAACCGGTTTTCACCCAAGGACTTGTCCAAAGTGCCACAATTGCGTGGTTTTCACTAGTGGACGACCTGTTTTCTCTTTTTCTTTTTTTTTTTTTTTTGATTTTTTTTTTTTTTTGATGTTTTTATATTTTTTTGTGATTTTTATGACTTTCTTGTGCCATGTTTAGGCATAAAACCTCTTAAGATGCATGGCATTCATGGGCTCCTGAGCTCATCACCATTGGGGTGAGCTAACTTGTATGCCCCTGTGCCATACTTGGAAACTATGACATAGGGTCCTAACCAGTGTGGTTCGAACTTCCCTTTCTTTTCTCGCTCTGCTCTGGTGTTGAACTGGTTCTCCTTCATAACTAAATCACCCACCTCAAACTGGCGAGGGATGATTCTCTTGTTGTAGTTGCGGAGATTCTGTGTTGATATACTTTCAGGTGATTAAGAGCGCGAATGCGCCTCTCATCCAGGAGCTCTAACTCAGCCAATCTTGCCACTCGGTAATCTTCATCCTTATCCAAATAGTCCCGAAGAGAAATTCGCAGGGATGGGAGTTCAATCTCTAAAGGGATGATAGATTCTATCCCAAACACAAGGGAATATGGCGTCGCACCCGTAGGAGTGCGAATTGATGTTCGGTAGGCCCAGAGGGCTGGGTGGATTTGTAGGTGCCACGACCAATTTTGCTAACCATCTTCTCCATTATCCTTACCAAAGTCTTGTTTGTTGCCTCAGCTTGTCCATTACCCTGAGGGTAATATGGCATGGACCATTTCAATCTGATTTGGAACCGTTGGCAAAGATCTTTCACAGTTTTGTTCTTAAATGACTTCCCATTATACGTGACAATGGTCAGGGGGATACCATATTGGCAAATAATGTGATTCATGATTAATTTAGAAATCTGTGCTCCTGTGACATAGGTTAAAGGGACAGCCTCCACCCATTTTGTAAATTATTCTATAGCTGTGATGATATGTGTATGACCATCAGATGAGGTAGGAGTAAGCTTCCCTATTAGATCAAGTCCCCACTTGGAGAATGGCCACGGGGTAGTGATTGGTTGCAATGGTTACGATGAAGCATGGATGAAATTTCCATACTTTTGGCATAGCACACATTTTCTAACATAATTACAACAATCAGTTTCCATGGTGGGCCAATAGTAACCTACTCTTAACAGTTTCTTAGCCAAGACCATTCCGTTTGTATGTGCTCCGCATACTCCTTCGTGTACTTCTTTAATTACCTGGATTGACTCCGGCACATCCAGAAAACGTAACAGATTCCCATCGTAGCCATGACGATAAAGTGTACCTCCTAATAGGGTGTAACGGGCTATCTGGTGAATTAGGCTCTGCTTTTCAGAGCGGGAGATTTCGGGAGGGAATGTACTTGTCCTTAAGATAGGTGAAAATGGGTTCATACCATGGTGAATGGGGACCAACAACCTTACAAGCCAAGCAAGATTCTGGCATGTCATACGTGGGCTGGCATAGATTTTCTACGAAGAATGGCATATCATTGTTCCCTGGCAGAATACGAAGCATAGATCCCACCGTTGCCATAGCATCTGCCGATCTATTCTGCGCTCTTGGGATTTGCTCAAAGGTAATGCACACAAAATACTCCTTCAGAGTTTCCACCAACTTCTTATAAGGTATGAGCTTGGCATCCTTAACTTTATACTCATCATTAACTTGTTTGATGATTAGCTATGAATCACCTACAACCTTAACATGTTGAATATTCCACTTGATGGCTAGCTTCATCCCTGCAATGAGTGCTTCATATTTCGCAATGTTGTTCATGCAAGGGAAGGCTAGGCAGAAAGCTTGTGGTATAGGATCACCCGAAGGAGTAATAAGGACCACTCCTGCACCTGAACCATGAAACGTAAAAGATCCATCAAAATGTATCTGCCATACGACAGATTCTTCAATGTAGAGAAAAGATGCATCTGGCAGATCCAGACTCAAAGGTTCTGTGCTTTGCAAAGGTGCTTCCGCTAGTTGGTCAGCAAGTACTTGTCCTTTAATTGATTTTTGATGGACAAATTCTATATCAAACTCACTGAGTAGAATGATCCAATTAGCCATTCTACCTGTGAGGGTGGGTTTGGACAACAAATACTTGAGTGGGTCGACCTTGGATATGAGCTTGGTCTTAGTATTTAACAGGTAATGGTGAAGTTTCTGAAAGGTAAAAACAACAGCCAAGCAAGCCTTCTCAATCTGAGGATAATTACGTTCATAGGTGATGAGGGTGCGACTCAGATAGTACACTGATTTCTCTTTATGGCTAAGGTCATATTGGGTGAGCAGTGCACCAATAGTATATTGCGTAGCGGAAATATAGAGAAAAGTGGTTCTCCTGGAGTGGGAGGCATGAGGACAGTGGATTAGCCAGTCTTGTTTAAGCAAAGCAAAGGCTTGTTGTTGCTCGGTCCCCAGGATGAAAGTGATGTCCTTCTTAAGAAAATGAGTGAATGAGTGACATTTATCTGCAAGCTGGGAGATAAAGCGGCGAATGGCTTGAATTTTCCTTACAAGCTACACAGTTGCTTGATATTCTCAGGTGGAGGCATTTCTATGATGGCAGATACTTTAGCAGGGTCTACCTCAATACCTCGTCTTGACACGATGAAGCCTAATAGTTTCCCAGATAGCACACCAAAGACACACTTCTTTGGATTTAGCCTGACTTTGTATTCACGTAGGCGTTCAAAGATACACCGCAAAATGATAGGATGTTCCTCTCTTGTTTTGGACTTTCCCAGGATGTCATCTACATAGTCTTCCATGATGTCATGAATCATATCGTGAAATATTACTGTCATGGCCCGCTGATAAGTTGCTCCCGCATTCTTAAGGCCGAATGGCATCACCTGATAACAGAAGGTGCCCCAAGGAGTTGTGAAAGCTGTTTTGTGTTGGTCTTCCTCAGCGATCTTAATTTGATTATAACCCGAAAAGCCATCCATAAGTGATAGCATTTCATACCCGGTTTGAGTCAACAATCATGTCAATGTTGGGCAATGGAAAGTCATCTTTAGGGCAAGCTTTATTGATGTCCCTAAAATCTGTGCAAATTCGGATACCAATAGGTTTCTTCTGGATAGGAACAATGTTCGATATCCATTCAGAATAATCAATTGGCCTGATGAATCCTGCTGCAAGCAACCTTTCCAACTCTTCTTTAACTAACAAGGCCACTCTTGGGTGCATCTTTCAAGCTTCTGTTTGATAGGCTTAGCGTCTACGTGCACAACCAAGTTATGCATGACCAAAGTTGGATCTAAGCCGGGCATGTCTTTGTAAGACCATGCGAACACATCAATAAACTCTCGCAGTAGCATAGTGAACGTATTTTGTTCTCTGGCTAAGAGTGATGCTCCCAATTTTACTATCTTGGGATCTTCTTCAGTACCAATATTGACATCAATGGTTTCTTCAACTAACAATTTTGATAAATCCTCCATATGCGTGGGATCGGGAGGTAGGTTGAGATCTTCATCCAAGGATGTCTCTACGATATTTTCATCCTTGGCTTGGTCACTTTGTTTGTCCTTTGATTTTCTTATTTGTTTGACAGCCAATGCCTCAAAGAGGTTTTCACTGTGTGACTTGGACATTGATTTTTGCCGAGGCTTTTCTTTAGAACTCTTGCCCTTGCTTTTCTTTAAATTTTGCTAACCACGAAGTTCAGCCTCCTCACCGAAGTAGGTGCAGGTGTCTAAGTCGATAAAGAAACCCTTCTTGTGATCTCCAATGGGAATTGTATCCCTTATGCCCATGAAATCTGCAATAGCCTCGTCATTCTCGAATAAATCTAGTGGCACGTGACGTTGTTGGTCCCATTCAACAAGGGATGGGTATACAAGGTCAAGGGTTGGTTCATTGGGGGTGATGGTTAGGACAGCATTATTCATGAAAAGGTTCGTGGAGGCCAGATCCTCATATTGGCTACAACAGGAATCCGTATCGCTGTCTAGATAATCGGAGCCATCCTCATGCTTAGAACAAGTTGCATCTTGATCGTTGGGGTGTGCTCCATAAGGGTGAATCCCAATGCCATATCTTTCTGTTTTGAAATGTGGAAGAGGGACTGGTTGTCTTTGTCCTTGTTCATTCCTCCCACATCCTAGACCTTTGTAGCCCATGGAGTACATCATTTTGCTAGATTTTTCATATACTGGGGTTTGATAACAAGATGGCTGAGTGTCCTCAGGGACCCAAGTAGTAGGTGGATCGAGTAATTTTTCCTCAGCTAACAAGCCTCCAGGTAGGAACGACCCAATAGTATGTTCCTCTCTAGGTCTCTGAGCGGTAGTTGGGTCAACCTCTGTCTTGGGTGACAAGGAGAGGTCGAAACCAAGAGCACTTGTTGTACATTATACTCCCCACAGCCATATTCCAGAATTTTCATCTCCCATGAATTAAATGGAGATGTTTAAGTAGATGCCCCATGAGTGCAAGAACTAAGAGAATTTGAATCTACTCGGGATTCCATGGCCTCAAAATGAAGAGGGACAGCTATATCTGTGGAGGGACATGCGTATGTACCCTTTTGTGCAAAGCTATTAAGAGCTCTACAATGAGAAAAGGGCTCTAAGTCTCTTGGTATTATTACCGTATGTCCCTCATGCTTCACTTGATGCATTGATGAAATGTTGATGGCACTCGCTTGCATGGCATGGATCTGTCATCACCAATCCGGCACTATGATAATTCTTCACCGGTAACTCCTCGTCTTTATGATTATTTACTAATGCACATCCTTTAGTTTGGTGGATGTAATCTGAAACAAAACAACAACCGAACACAAGAATACCATTGACTATGATAAGACGAATGACGACAAATCTGAAATATCAAAATAAATTATAATATTAACATGAAACTGTTACAATCTCACCCATGAGATACTTCAACAAGACTATGGGAGAAACTTTACAATTACACCTCTTGATGGCTTCTTCAACACACCTTTAACTGATGGCTTCCTTCGCACACTTCCTACAATATTTCTCACTACTTCTTTCTATGCTAAATGAGGGGGGTGGCCTCTCTATTTATAGAACTTCCAGGCTTATCCATCCTATCTCTAAGATAGGATAAGAAATCCACTCTGACGAATCATATTCCATACCTTAACTCTTATCTGTACATGTAAGCTTATCTCTTAAGATAAGATAAACCTTATCATTTTACATGGGTTCCACATTTTTAGACTTTTTACAAATAAAATACACAAAATATTTATGACCTCACTCCTTGTCCTTATTACCAATATAATATTTCTAATTCCTAATCATGTATACCCTACTTCTCTAATTACCCAAAATTTGACATTTTAACATTACCGGACCACTTACGACAAATATTTACTTTTTACAACATTCCTATTGTACTTTGACATTACCGTACTCCACATTATTGGCGACACCGTACTGACGGCGCCGTTATCTTCTATCAGACGCTACTACTAATTATACTTAACAACATCCTATTCCTAATACATACATTAATGAAATAGAAATTATGGAGGAAAATTTTAGTGTCGACATCTTCCCCCTTCCTAGCTTCTACTCCGTCCTCGGAGTAGACTATTCTGGTGCTTGGAAAATCTTCAACTTGTCATGGTTGACCCATTTCGTAATGGGAGTGCCATCCAATTCCTCCAGTCGGTACGTACCATTTTCATGCACAGCTACTATTTTGTAGGGCCCCATCCATTTTGGAAGAAATTTTCTCTGTCTTCTTTTTTTGTATCTGGAATCATATACTAGAACCAAGTCATTCACTTGAAATGGAGACCACTGGATCTTTTGATCAAAGTACTCCTTCTGCTTCATTTTCTTCTTATGGCTTGTATCCTTCGCTATTTCCCTCATTTCTTCTAGCAAATGAAGATGTACCAACCTTTCTTTTACTGAATCATTTTCATCCATCCTTTCATTTTTCATAACTCTCACAGTGGGAATATCAAACTCAATAGGAAGAACTGGATCAATGCCATAGGCCAATTGAAATGGGGAGTATCCTGTTGCTGACTTTGATGTTGCCCTATATGCCCACAATGCTGCATGAATCCTCTTATCCCATTTATGTACCTGCAAGGCTGCATCTTTTGCTAGAATTTGACACAGCACAAAATTTGTTCGTTCCACCTGTCCATTTGTGCTTGGCTTGTATGTTGTTGCCTTCCTGTGCTTAATAGAAAATTTATTGACTAGGGCTTCTACCACCTCATTAATGAAGTGGCTTCCTTGATCTGTTACAATTTCTAATGGACAACCAAATCTGGTGACAATACGTTCATATATGAACCTTGCCACTTCATCCATAGAAGTTGTCTTCAATGGCCTAGCTTCAACCCACTTGGTTAAATAATCTGTGGCAACTACAATATACTTATTTTGGCGTGATGTAGTTGGAAGTGGACCTACAATGTCTATTCCCCACTTTTCAAAGGGACCAAGGGGAAGAATAGGACATAATGGAGCTGATGAAGTCTTACGGTTACCATGTGTTTGACAAATATCACATGTCTTACAATAATTATAACAATCTTTAAAAAGAGTGGGCCAGTGATAACCTGCATCCAAGATCGTTCTTCTTTGTAAGTTGTCCAGAGAAGTGCCCTCCACATGTACCATTGTGGAATTCTTCTAGCAGCTCCTTTCCTTGATCACGTCCAACGCCCTCTTATCTGTCCCATCGAGTCCTATTCGAAATAATGCTCCATGCGAGAATAGAATATGGACGATCGCTTGAGTAATATTTCTCTTAGTCTTTGCATTGGCACCATCGAAACTTGAATTCATTCGAGATAATTCCAAATATCTATGTATTCACTAGGGATTGTGTCGAGGAGAACAATGCTTTGCATCGGGAAAATCATCATCATCACAAGATGATCCTAAACCATCATAGGCTCGAGAGAGTGCATCTGCATTGACATGCTTCTTTCTGGCCTATCTATAATATCAAATTCAAATTCTTGTAGCAAAATTATCCATCTTGCTATCCTCCCGATGGGTTAGGCTTATTGACAATATATTTCGAGCTCGATGATCCGTTACAACTATAAATTTCTGCCCTAGCAAGTAATTTCTAAACTTCTTTACAAAAAAATGATAGCGAGCCTCTTTTTCAGATTCATGATATAGTTTACCTCAAGACTTTGCTCATTTGTCTCTGCTCCTAAAGTAAATTGGATGTTCATTCCCATTTTCATCCTTTTGGCTCAAAGTACTACCTAGTGCTTTGCCGAGGCATCGTGTACACAATGAATGGCTTGCTCTAATCTGGATTCTTTAAAATAGGTGAAGACACCAGGGCTTCCTTCAGTTGTCCAAAAGCTTCATGTGCCTTGTTTCCTGGTTCATAAGCAACATCCTTCTTCAAGAACTGGGTTAGTGGCTATGCAATCTTTGAGAAATTCTTGATGAACCTTCTATAGTAACCCATATGGCCTAAAAATGATCTCAACTTACTTCTATTCATAGGAAATGGTAAATCTTTGATTTTTGAAACTTTATCAGGATCAGTACCAATACCATCTCTGGATACAACATGCCCTAACAAAACACCTTTAGAACATCCAAAGACACACTTTGTAGGGTTTAGTGAGGCTTGTGCTTCATCTAACCTTTGAAATGTTGTCTCCATCTAGTGCAGGTGGTCCAACTTGCTCCCATAGATGCAAAAATCATCTAGAAATACTCTGATGAAGGTCCCAATGTAGGGTTCGAACACCCTATTCATCAAACGTTGGAATGTTGCTGGAGCATTACACAACCCAAAAGGCATAACTCTATAAGCAAACGTTCCCCAAGGAGTGGTGAACGTGGTCTTCAGCTGATCTTTCTCTGCTATACGAACTTGGTTGTAGCCACTATATCCATCAGCAAAACTATAGCACTCTTGGCCAGCTACTTCGTCCAAGATCTGATCTGAAAATGGAAGAGGGTAATGATCCTTCTTTGTTGCCTTATTGAGCTTCCTATAATCAACAAAAATGCGTAGCTTCCCATTCTTTTTTATTGAGATCACAATGGGAGAAACCCATTCTGAATTCTCCACAAGAAATATGAATCCTGCATCAAGCAACTTATCTATTTCTTCTTTTACAGTCTTGGAAAAATTAGGATTCATTCTATATGGCATTTGCTTTATGGGCTTAGCACCATCTACCAACTCAATACAATGTTCTACCCAACTTACTTGGCGGAGTTCCTTGTAATCAAAAGTGAATAGGTGTATGTACCTTCGAAAGAGCTGGAGGTAGGATTCCTTCTCACTCTCCATCACAGCATCACCAATCTTTATTTGTTGGAGACGATCATCAACTTCTTCTTCGATAATTTTATGGGGTCCTGGGTTGGTGTGACTGGAAGAATATCCATGACTGAAACATCAACCTCACTTTCTTCATCTTCAGTGTCCACTTCACTTTGTGCTAGAGTAATCGAGGATGTCCAATCATCGGTTTCATCACTTGAATCCACGAGGTTCTCGCTTTATGATGTCGAGGATCACGTTTATCTTCACCCTCTCTCTACCACGTCCAAGTGTCATGAAACCTTCATTCCAGGTAGTTTCTTGCATGAACTCTCCTTAGCCATGGTCTTCCCAAGCAAAGATTGGGTACGTAATAAGCACCATTTTTCATCACCTGAAATTCTACCACACATACAACACCCATAACAGATATTGCCACATTTGAAACTACACCTTCTGGTTTAGTTTTTCCCTTATTTAATGACCTTAACATAAGTGTTGAAGGGCGATCAATTTTTAAACCCAACATATTCATTACAGACTCGGTCATTACATTAACTGCAGCACCTCCATCAACTAAGACATCATGAATTGAAATACCATTACATAATACCTCAGCTTGTGGAGCATAGGGATCTGCCTCTGCCTCCAAAACAGGGACCTCAACCTCCTTCCTTCTTCGAGCATTGAGTCCACCTCGCAACTCCCGCCTCTTCTCAGAAGACATAGCCAAGAGTTGACCATATGTAATATTTGCAGGCCTTTTGGACAGATCTTCCAAGATGGAGTATGGTCCTTGCCCCTGTGAAATTAGAAAATCCTGCACACCCAACTTTCTTCTCCTATGTTTCTTACTAGTTTCTTCTTTCATCTTCTTAGGATCATTTCCATCTTGATTATCTTTTTCTTTCTTTCTTTTTGTTACAAACACATCTACTTCATTATTTTTGCTCTTATCTACTACATCAAAAGAATTCACAGGTGCTTTTCCTTTATCATTATCTCCCTTACCAGATGTAGAAGCTCTATCTGGACAATTATACTTATAATGACCCTTTTTATAACAACCATAACAAACAACTTTAGAAATATTTCTTTTTGGACCTCTATCTCCTCCCTGAGAACTAAATTCCTTTCCTTGAAGAAGATTAATAGTTAACTGACCCATCTTTTTGAGCAGATCTTCATACTCAGTAGATGTATTAGGAGAAATATTTGTGCTCACCGGGAGTGGTTGTGGATTCAGGACCAAAGGTGCTGGTGTAGGCTCTACTTTAGCAATAATTTCTTTGGGCTCCTCTTCCATGCTTTCTTCTTGCCTTCTTGCAATTTCCTTTGCTTGTTCAATGGTAGCCCAGGCGGTCATACTTCACTCGTTGTCTGATCTCTGGCTTCATCCCAAGAATGAAGTGCTTACAGAGGAGATTATCCACGCCATTCATCAACCCATCCGCTAGTCCTTCCTTCCGGATCTGGGCATCGAGCTTCCTCCTTAGCTCTAGAACACGAGCATGATAATCCCTTATCTTCTCCTTCTCTCCTTGGGATAGCTTTGTGATCTCGATCATGAGATCTGCATATTTCTGTTGTTCACCAAATTCTTCAAGAAAACTTTCAGTTAATAAATCCCATGAATTTTTCACATTATCTCCTAGTGTTTCAAACCACCTAAGTGTTGATCCATCCAAAAAGGTAGGAAAAAATTCAGTCCATTGTTCCCTTCTTATAAGGCCATTACAAATACAAGATCGCTTAAATTCTTGAATGAAAGAAGAAGCATCTTCATTAGATTGAGCTGAAAAAATGGGAATCTTTCCCATTTTCAAAAGTAACCACCGTGAAATACCAACTCACAAGTACAATCAACAAGACTTATGTGCACAAATAATTGGAATTACTATAGAAATGACCACGGTAAACTATGGTAAAACTTGACTTACTGCGGTAAAAACTGATTTTACTGTGGTAAACACTATTCACGGTAAAAAGTGAAGTTACTGCGGTAAATACTATTCACGGTAAAAGTGAAGTTATCTTGCGGTAAATACTATTCCCAAGAAAATGACTTTACCAAGGTAACTACTATTCATGGCAAAAATGACTTTAACATGGTAACTACTATTCACGGTAAAAATGACTTTACCATGGTAACTACTATGCACAGTAAAAACAAGGTTACCCTCCAATTGATTTTTGACTAAGTGGGAATATCTCTCCAGAAAATCCACCAACGAGGAATGGTCCCGGCAACGGAACCAAAATGTCATCACCAATCCGGCACTATGATAATTCTTCACCGGAACTCCTCGTCTTTATGATTATTTACTAATGCACAGCCTTTAGTTTGGTGGATGTAATCTGGAAACAAAACAACAACCGAACACAAGAATACCATTGACTATGATAAGACAGAATGACGACAAATCTGAAATATCAAAATAAATTATAATATTAACATGAAACTGTTACAATCTCACCCATGAGATACTTCAACAAGACTATGGGAGAAACTTTACAATTACACCTCTTGATGGCTTCTTCAACACACCTTTAACTGATGGCTTCCTTCGCACACTTCCTACAATATTTCTCACTACTTCTTTCTATGCTAAATGAGGGGGGTGGCCTCTCTATTTATAGAACTTCCAGGCTTATCCATCCTATCTCTAAGATAGGATAAGAAATCCACTCTGACGAATCATATTCCATACCTTAACTCTTATCTGTACATGTAAGCTTATCTCTTAAGATAAGATAAACCTTATCATTTTACATGGGTTCCACATTTTTAGACTTTTTACAAATAAAATACACAAAATATTTATGACCTCACTCCTTGTCCTTATTACCGATATAATATTTCTAATTCCTAATCATGTAGACCCTACTTCTCTAATTACCCAAACTTTGACATTTTAACATTCTTTGGACCACTTACGACAAATATTTACTTTTTACAACATTCCTATTGTACTTTAAGCATTACCGTACTCCACATTATTGGCGACACCGTCTTGACGGCGCCGTTATCTTCTATCGAGGCGTTACTACTAATTATACTTAACAACATCCTATTCCTAATACATACATTAATGAAATAGAAATTATGGAGGAAAATTTTAGTGTCGGCAGATCCATGGTCAGCCTAGAAGCATATTATATGGAAGTTCCAAGTCTAAGACGTGAAACTTTGTCGATGGAAAGTGGGGCCCACCTCCATTGGCGCGTAATGGTGCTTGCTGACTCTCTTTCTGCATTGTCGTATGTGGTGATAGTGATGATATGGGACTCAAGATCTTCTTCCGTATGTCCCAATTGTTTGACTAATTTAAGTGTGCAGATGTTCAATCCAGATTCGTTATCCACAAGCACCCGTTTGATTTTCCTGCGGGTAACAACTACCTTAATGTATAAGGGAAGATTATGTGTAGGATTCTCGGTAGGGACCTCCCTATGGTTGAAAGTGAGATGCTCACTGGGTGCAATATTTGCCACCGTGGCTTGAAGGTATGCAGGATCGACTTCTAAAGGCACTCCCGACCCCTAAAGAGTTTGATACAAAATGTCCTTATGCACATTGGATATCTTGAGAAGATCTAAGATCGAGATCTTAGCAGGTGTCTTCTCAAGTTGTTCTAAAAGGTTATATTTACTAGTTTGCGGGGTCAACAGAGAGGGTTCTGGAATCACGAGGCGGGCATGCCTTGTTACCGTAGCGCAGTCCTTTCCCTTGATCCAGATGGTATTGACATGGTCAGTAGGGGAGCGAATACATCCGATAAGTGAATCGTAATGATTGTTATCTCTCTTGGTATACAAGTAATTCGTGGCTTTATAGGTTTGGGATGACTCTCCCCGATCCGGTTTTGCCTTTTCCGACTTATCATGCTTGGGGAATGGTTCCTTATAAATCCCCATTTTCTCATTAGGTGTTTGCATGTGGCTAGGGTTATCCACCTCTATCTCCCCGTTGTCAATGAGGTCTTGAATATAGTGGTGAAGTCACAAACATTTGTCTGTTTTATGACCTTTAACGCGATGCATTTCACAATATTCATGCTCCTTATACCATGAAGGTTTAGGAGTGTTGTCATCAAATGGTTGCGTTGTAGGATAGGTCATCATGTGGGCCACATCCAACTGTTTTAGTATGATAGACAATGGTTCATTGAGGGAGGTGAATGTTCATCGCTTTGGTGGTGGTTGACTGGTTTGGACCGTTTGAACACGTTTGGAATCAGTGATTCCGTCTCCCACCACGTTTTTGTTTTTGTTAAAGATCTTTGGCTTTTCAGCGGGTTTGACACTTTGGTTGTCTTTAGATTGGGTTTTGAGGGTGCCTTTGGCAATGAGAGCCTTTTCTATTTGAATCCCTTTCTCGATAACCTCCTCAAAGGTGTGGACACAATGCATTTGGAGGTGGAAAGCTATATCCGGTTGAGATTAGGGACGAAAATCTTTTAGTTTTCTCGCTTCTCGGGAAAGCGCAGAGGAAGTGACTAGCTATCCCTCTCCATCGTTGGAGGAAGCTAGTGAAGGTCTCATTTGGGCGTTGTTTTGTGCCGCACAAGTCTGCCATGGTGACGTCACTCTCTATGTTATATGAGAAATGACATGCGAATCTTTCCGCCATCGGCGGTGAAAATTGATCCTCGTGGCAAGCGCGTAAACCATTCTAATGCTTGACCTCCGAGACTCTTAGGAAAAATTCGATGAGGTAATTATAACTATAAGACACCTCTTGACATGCCATGTAGAAATATTTAACATGATCCCTTGGGTCTCCCTTTCCTTTATATTTGTCAAACTTTGGCATATCAAATTTCTTTGGAAAGGGTTGAAGGGTCATTGTCTTGTCAAAAGGATAGGGGCATAGTTCTTCATATTGGTATTTCCTAATACTCCCTATATTTCTTTCTTGTATGCTCACAAGCGTTGCTTTCATAGATTGTACTTCTTGTGTGAGCAATTGTTCTTTAGTGGGAGAAGTGGGGATGTGTACATGATGATACCCTGTGTCTTCTTCTCCTTGGGTTTCTCGATGGAGTTTGTGGATCCTAAACTTAGGCTTTGACTTTTGAACGTTCTTGTTTGTGTCTTTCTATACCTAGAAAGTAAGCAAAGCTAGTTGTCGGCTTAGGTTACTGAGTTGTTGTTGGATTGTGACTTGGTTTGTGTCTTCTTCTTCTAAAGGTTCTTCCTCTTCGTAGTGTGGAGGTTCTTCCCCTGTCTCATGTTCTATATTTTTTCTTCATGGCACTTTGATGAGGGGTATTCTATGCCCTACCACTTTATCATTTTCTACGTAAGAAGTGGAAGCATGCCCACCTATTAAAATATCTTCCATATTGATAAGGGGGCATTCTTCCTTAGTAGTGTCATTTGTAGGTAATATTGGTTCATTTTCGGTGGGCAATTTAGCCCCTAATTCCATGACCCATGCCAAAACTCTATCTTTATTTCTAAGGAGAAACTCATCTAGTAGAGTGGGGTCAAAATCAAAGTCTGCGTGTGGTGATTCTAATTCATTTCCACTATGGTCGACCATTTCTTCTATTTCCTTTTCTGCAGAAAATAGTGGTCCTAGATCATGTCCGATAAATGGGTTTGACCCTTGTTTGTTAGAGGTTTCCCAAGCTTGCGCCTGTTGTTCCTCATATGTTTGTTTCTTTAAACCTAGACGCGTCTTGGGAGCCATGTTTTCGTGATAAGTTTCACTAAGGTAAGTTGTAGATTTGTTCAAAATTCAATGACTACCCCTAAGTGAAACACAAGATGTACGTGTTAAGAGTAAATTAATAGTGTGAGAATACCAATGTGATAGAATGATAAAGTCACCAATGAAACAATCGTTTGGTATCAAAACTTAATCAAATGAAGTACCTCCTAGATTACGTTTTAAAGTAATTTACGACGCCAGATGATTAACAAGATGTCTCCACTTATGCCAAGTTCAAAGGAATGAACAAGACGTAAGTAAATACATGAAGTTAAATGTGATCTCCCAATCAAGATATACAATGAGCAAGCTCAAGTCTGATTAAGACCTATATCTCAAAAAGTGTCAATTATGATTTACGAATGACACAACAATATCACCAAGATATGTTAACCCACTTTGCAAGAAAGTGGAGTATTGATATCGAGGTGTTATTGATATAACACGCACAAATGGTAGTTCCTAACACCTTTTGAAATCGAGGTAATAATAAAACTGAACAAAAAAAAGCTCAAAGTATAGCTAGGAATAGTTAAGAATGTGTGCAATGCGTAACCATACAATATAGGTATTTATGTCGAGTTTACAAGAAACAAGACGTAAATATTGAAATTGTAATGATACGAGACAAACAAACTAACTCCTCTTATGGAAGTCCGCAGTGATGAACCACGCCTAACTACAATGACGATCTTGACGTGGGTATCAAGATCACAATGGCTACCAAATGACGTGAAAATGCCTCCACTCACTTTAGACGTTTAACTAACCAACACGCAAAACATGGATGGGCGTAAATGGACATAAAAGTGAGAGAAACAGTTGAATGGCAACACAAAGGTAATCACACCTCTTTTGATCAACAAAGTGTCAAAAGAATATGAAGGAAATAAATCAAGAAAAATGACAAAAAATGCTAGTCTTACTTGAGAGTTTCACCTCGCCCTAAGGCAAGTAAAAACTAGGCGAAAGTAATATGTCACACGTTTCTCAAAAAGAAGGTTCACAACTCAACACTGTTTTAAAGTGGTCAAAGTGGGCTCCTGGCCAAAGTATATTCTCCTAGGTGGTTCTCTCGCCCTAGGTGTTACAAAGTTACCACGAGCGAGCGCGATTTACCCAAAAAGTCGCACTGACTAGTTTGGGAGTATCTCGGCTTTACTTTACCCCCTTCAAGAACAATAGGAAACTAGTGCGTCTACGTGTACTATCACTGGGGTCGCCACAACGGACAACCTGTAACTCTATCTCACAAAGGAATCACTAGTCAAGTAGGTAGTGCGGAGCACTTCCCGTTTCATCCACAAGGTTCCCTCTTGCGTGGACTACTTTGGGGTTCCTGGAACCACCCCCATTGTTGTAGCTTAAGGCGTTATGCCAAAGGGGTTATGTTCCAGTTGAGCGGAGAGGGACGTACCCTTTTCCGAAACCTGCAATACAATGTTTTGAATATGTTGTTCTTTTTATCTTGTTTAATTAGGTGTGGTTTGCTTGAACACCTTTTGGCAACCTTATTATAACAACCGTATTAGTAGTTTTGATTTCGCTTTTGATTCCTCCTTTCTTTGACAAGCGTTTTTGGTCCTGCACTCAAGCGTTAGTAGTTCTCCAAGAAAATCACATTATTTAAAAGAGGATTAAGAGTTACTTTTGATTCTCAAGATCATCCAAGGATGTAAGAGAAGAGCATACACAACAAATAATCCAACTAAAAAGTAAAGAAAATCTTTTCGATCAATGAACCATACAAAATTCTTGATAAATGTTCATTCCCTTTAAACCAAAAGTGAAAGATGAAGTTTCCAATTTACCAAATGTTATAAAATGAAGACTAAATTTGCTTTTGATTCTCAAGATCACCCTAAGGTGCAAGAGAAGAGCATACAAAAACTTTATCCCAACTATATAGAAATGGAAAACTTCAAATCAAAGGACCATTGAAAAATGCTTTGTAAAAGGTTCATTCCCTTAAGCAAAATGAATAATCAAGTTTCCAAGTTTAATCCCAATGTTAACAAGATAGAGATCAAAGTTGTTTTTGATTCTCAAGATCACCAAAAGGTGCAAGAGAAGAGCATACACATGCTTTGGTCTAAATCGAGTAAGCATGGAAATACAACATTCATCAAAACATTAGACATGTTAGAAAATGACCAGTTTTAAACTAACAGAAAAACCTATAACTTCTGTAAGTATAAATCCTAAATTTATGTTTTCATTGCATAGTTAACTTCAATACCTTTCCAACGCAAAAAAATGGAGTCATTTCGAGTTCGGGAGCAAAAGTTATGGCCTTCGGAAGATGGGTTACGCATATGCTCTTATGCTCATGGGTATGCACTTGACATGCACTCAAAAAATGTCAAAAAAACGTCCCTTAATATGTAAAATGGGCAAATTTTTCCAACCAAGATTCAATTTTGACAACAACCCATCACATTAATATATGAATAGAAGACTCAACGCTATCAAACATTAACATACATGCTCAAGAATTTAAGATTTTCAAGAAATTGACAAAACTAGCATGTAGAATGATGAAAAAGTAAGCTCTAAAAATGAAAACATGATGAAATCTTGAAATTTTCTCACCAACATTAAATTTTGACAGCAACCCACCACATTAATATGTAAATAGAAGACTCAGCACTATCAAACACTAACCTACATGCTCAAGAATTGAAAATTTTCAAGAAATTGACAAAACTAGCATGTAAAATGTTGAAAAAGTAAGCTCTAAAAATGAAAACATGATGAAATCTTGAAATTTTCTCACCAAGATTAAATTTTGACAGCAACCCACCACATTAATATGTAAATAGAAGACTTAGCACTATCAAACACTAACCTACATGCTCAAGAATTGAAAATTTTCAAGAAATTGACAAAACTAGCATGTAAAATGTGGAAAAAGTAAGCTCTAAAAAATGAAAACATGGAGAAATCTTGAAATTTTCCCCTCAACTCCAATTTTGACAGCACTTCACCTCCTTCATACTTACAAGGAAGACCCAACACATGCAAACTCAACAAAACATGTTAAAAAAACAAGTTAGATCAACATGTGTAAAAGAGGGTTAGTAACCAATAATAAAACTTAACTACAAAAACTTGAAATTAAGTGCAAAGGACAATGGTTCAAGTTCCACCGGGCGTGCCAAATGTGTGCATGTATACTTTGCTTAATGCTAAATCAAATGAAGCAAGAACTACCACCTAAAATAGTTCTACAATTTAGCTAAAACAAAGCATAAACACCATCATGATAAGAATTAAACAAGGGTTAGATGCTAGCATTCATCAATACAAACTTTGAAACTAACAATGCTAAATATCTAAACTCCTCTATTCTCTAACAACAAATAAATGAATGGACCTAAGTAAGCTCCATGGCTATCAAAATAGTTGTCCTTAATGCTCCAAGAACCTAGGAATGGGGGCTAATCAAAGTTGGGCTACAAGACCCTTTTGACACCTCCCATATGACCCAAGCACTTTAAGAAAGAGGCTTAACTCTTCAAGATGATGAACTCTCAAAAGGGCAAGGTGCAAGCTCTTAGTCTCTTTGCTATATGCTTTGCATTTGCTCTCTTAGAAAGTTTAGGTGTAAGTAAAAAGGTAGGTGGAGGGCTCTTTATATAGCCCAAAGGATAAAGGATTCAACACATTCTCATGAATGTGGGATAAAGGTAAAACATGATTAGGAATGGATAAGGTTGCTTTATTAAAGGTAACCTTACTTTAGAAGAGTTTAATACATGTTTAGCAAGTCATGGGAGTTGGGGGTATTTTAATTAATCAAAGGTGATTAATTAATAGGTAGGTGTAAGCTTATAGAAGCCAATTAGAAGAATATTAGTGCGATTTAGGCTATTAAAAGGGGATTAAATCAATTAAATATTGATTTATTGGTTAAATGGAAGGGAAAGCTAATTAATTAATAATAATTAATTAGTCTAGGTAGAAGGGGTGATTTATTAACGGAAGGTCGTTAATTAGGGTATTTGTTGGATAGGCAACTTAATTAATTAGCTTAGTGTAATTAATTAATGATGATATGAGGGAAAATGAGTGCCTTTGACGATATGTCGTTGATTTGCGAGAAAGGGGATAATTAGCACAATTTAAGTATTTAAATTGCTTGGGCGTAATTATAGGTGTCTACACCTACGCTAAATACCTTCATGGTAGTAGTCTCCCCTCAAATGCACCCCTCAAGATCTTCAACGATCTGCTCCCAAATCACAATAACAACAGATTAAATCCAAATGGGATGAACAAGAGTGTAATAACAAGAAACAATGATCATGAAGCCTCGACTTAACTAAATCCACCTGTCGTACCACAATTAGGAAATCAAGTATGACCCAAGATAGTCAGTTTAGTGGAATTAGATATTGAGCTACCCATGGAAGCCGTAACAAGGACACGATAATATTCCTCTCACCAAGTCTCGAGTTACCCGCTAGAGACAGATAACATTCAACAACCATTAGTAAAACCCGTAGGTGCCTATGATTTAATTAATGACATAACAAAGACCTTCTCTCATATCTCCTTTTTGGACTTATTAAAGAACTCTCCTTGCCTACAGTGGCTGCTCTTATAGAGGCATTAGCTTTAGGTCATTTAATTAACATCACGCCACCTCCCGAAACATAGGTAAATCATATAGACTTTGATATCCACCCTTTGGGGCAGTCGGATAGGGATACCGAGTTTATATTTGACATAAACAAAATGCCAATAGATCTTTGAGATTACACGAAGAGGTGATCCGGCCTTACATTTACAAGTGTGGGTTTATAACAATTATGTTAAATGCGCAATGGTTAACGATGGGGCAGCAGTTAACATAGTTTCCTTCTCTTTCCTTCAAAAGCTAGGGTATAGAGAAAAAAATTGTTCCATGACTCAGAATATGCTAAGAGGCTATGATAGCCTTAAATCCACTTTGATTGGAACTTTAATGCTACTAGTCACCTTAGGACCCAAAACAATCCTCACTGAGTTTTATATTATAGATCAGGAAACCAACTATAATATGATCCTCGGCCGACCATGGATACACTGTATGAAGGCAATCCCTTCTACGTTATTTCAGGAAATAAGATTCCTGCACTTGGGAAAATTATTCATAGCCAAAGGTGATCTGAAACCATTCAATATACACTTAGCAGACACAGAAGAAAATACAAGGTGTTCACTTTGATTTTGAACTCCTAACAAACCAACTTAACAAGCCAACCAACTCGAAATCGGAAGGAAAGTTGGTACCTACAATAGAGCTAGAAGTTATGAACCTAATCAAGAATATCCCAACCCTCAAAGATGAGGCTAACATTGTAGAAACAATATCATTAAGAACTACGGCAAAAATAATTGAGTTTTAGGACAGATCTACCAATTTTCTTTCCATTTGATTTTGTGGGCATGGGATATACCCTAAGAGTTGGTTCTCTTTCAGCAGAAGAACTCTACATGGTAGAAGTAACCGAAGCAGAAGAATTAGACGTAGCAAATGTCCCAACATCCATCTTCCCAAGTAAATATTGGACTCTCCATTTTGATGGAGCTAGATGTCATTATGGGGCTGGGGCAGGTGTGATCTTTACTTCGCCCAAGGGAAAGATCCTACCATTCACCTTTAAACTAAATTTTGAATGTACAAACAATGGCGCTGAGTACGAAGCCCTCCTCCTTGGCCTCATCTTAGCTAAGAGGCTTGGTTTTAATGACATCAGGGTGTTAGGAGACTCTCAATTAATAAAGAAACCAAGTCTCTAAGGTGTATGAGACTAGAGTGAACATTTACAACTCTAAAATAGCGGTATTAGATCGAGCAAAGGATTTAACTTCATATCAATTGAAGAAATCCCACGAGAACAAAATCTTCTTGCTGACTCGATAGCCACCTCGGCTTCACATTTCACTTCAAGCAGCGAGTTGGAAGACACCCATTTCATGGTATTCCTTTACCTTTGAACCGTTAGTGAAGAAAACGTCAAACCCCTTTTAACGAACATAGCTGAGAACAAATCTACTATCTTAGATCATGTTGATGGTGATAAAGCCACTCTTGATTACTTAAATGCCTATGTAGAGTTACATCTCACCCATCATGTGGTGGATTTTTCCTTAATCCCACATTCATCTTCTTACTTTAGAAATCCCATGATAGAACTTCCCCAAGAGGTACTCAACATATACTCGATAGAGAATGGAGAAGATCTAGAACTACCTCCAGCCCCTCCTGAGTTTGAAGAAGGTAACGCTTCCTTAATCGAGGAAACAATTGATATTCACATCAGAACGGAGGAAGAACCGAAGATCTTAAAACTAGGATCTTTGTTAACTCTAGAAGAGATAGAAATACACACTCGAATCCTCAGAGAACATCAAAAGGCTTTTGCATTTAATTACAAAGAAATGATGGGAATTACACCACACATTGCGGTACATAACCTCGTCACCAAATCAAATGCAAAATCAATTAAACAAAAATCAAAACCAATGAAACCCAAGGTAGCTCTCATGGTGAAGGAGGAAGTAATAAAACTCCTCTAAGTAGGATTCATTAAGCCAATTGATTATTCTTAGTGGGTATCTAATATCGTTCCCATTCTCAAAAAGAACGAGTAGATACGCATTTACATAGATTTCCGAGACATTAAAAAAGCGTGCCCCAAGGACGACTTCCCATTACCAACCATTGACATCATCGTTGATGTAACGACTGGATTTGAGCTTTTGTCTCTCATGGATGGATTCTCGGGATACAATCAAATCAGAATATCCGAACAAGACCAAGCTAAAACCACGTTTATAACTCCTTGGGGAACCTATTGCTACACTATTATGCCATTCGGTCTCAAGAACGTTGGCGCTACATACCAGTGGGAAATGACATATATATTTCATGATCTTATTCATAAAATCATGGAATCCTATGTAGATGACTTGTTAGCTAAAGCTAGGAAGTGTTGTGATCACTCCTGGAAGTGCTCCGCATCATTCTTTCACGTTTGATAGAATACGGAGTCACACTAAACCCAGAAAAATGTGTATTTGGTGTGACAAGAGGGAAACTCCTGGGTTACATCATATCATCATGAGGATTGACGTAGACCCACCAAAATCTGAGTTGTTCTTGAAATTATCCCCGTCGGATGAAGTTTGGAATCGTGTCGTTTCTTGGGAAACTCGGTGCAATCAAAGATTAAACCCAAATTTAAGCTTTGCCATCAATCTAATCAACAATCTACTCAAGAAAGATTATAGTATTGATTGGACTGAAGACTGTAATGAGGCTTTCAAAGCAGTTAAGTGTTTCTTGTTGTCACCACCTACGCTAATGCCTCCTAAACTAGACCGCCCTTTAATCTTATATTCACGAGCCACCAATGTCTTGCTAGCCTGCATGCTAGCTCAAGAAGATGATGATAAATGAGAACGTGCGATCTATTTTATTAGCCAAATGTTGCTCGAATATGAAACATGTTACACACAAGCTGAACGAGAATGCCTTGCCATAGTCTTTGCAACCAAACACCTAAGACATTACATGCTAAATCAAGAAACAAGGGTCATTGTGAAAACAGACCATTTACGAACTTTCCTCACACAAGGTTCCTTGTCTAAAAAGGCTGGACACTTTATAACCTTAATGGGTGAATTCGAATTAACTTTTGTAAACTAGAAGTCCATTAAGGAAAAAACATTGCATGGATTGGTTAGCCGACAACCCGTTAGATGAAGGCGATGTAGTAGATCTAGATTTTCCCGATGAATGCATATATTACATCGAAGCTTGGACCTCCTATCTCTGAATGTCCTTCGTATACTAATATCGTTAATTATATCATGGACCATGTGTATCTAGAATGTGTTAAACCATAGCAAAGAAGGTGGTTACGCATTATCGTAGCTAAATACGTTATTATAGAACAAGTGCTCTATCGTAAGGCCTTCGATGGAATGCTTCTAAGGTGTGTTGACACAGAAGAATCTAAGAAGATTCTCTACGAATCTCACAATGGAATATGTGGAGGTCACTTCAGGTGGTCATGCCACTACCCACAAAATACATCGGATGGGCTATTTCTGGCCCACTCTAGAGCATGACGCAGTAGAGTTTGTACGCAAGTGCCATAAGTGTCAAGAATTTTCCCACGAGATTCACATGCTAGCACAAGCTCTACAACCAATCGCTACTCCATGGCCCTTTTCTACATGGGGCCTAGATTTGATAGGGAAATTCTCTCCCTCGTCAATAGATGGCCATAACTTCATAATCACGGCCACCGAGTATTTCACCAAATGGGTAGAGGCTATGCCTCTCACCACTGTACCAGGTTCTATGATCACCAAGTTCATTTTGAACCAGATCATTTGTAGGTACAGTGTCCCACAAATCATCATCTCAGATAATGGTACTTCCTTTAAGAATGACGAAGTCCATGAGCTATGTAGTAAATTTAAAATAAACCATCATACAACTTCCCTATATTACCCTCAAGCTAATGGGCAGGCTGAAGCAACAAACAAGACATTGAAAGCTATTCTCCTTAAAACGGTAAAAGAAAATAAATGAGATTGGCATTTAAATTTATACGGCCTTGTGGGCCCACCGAACCTCAATAAGAACACCAACAGGAGCAACTCCTTTCTCATTGGTATTCGGAGCAGAAGCAGTTCTCCCACTTGAGGTTGAAATACCTAGTCTCCACATCTCACTACAAGGGATTTTGGATGAAGAAGCTTATAGAGAAGCACGTCTCTCCCAACTAGAAAGCCTAGATGAGGCCAGGCTAGACGTTGAACAATGGCATAGAGTCTATGCTGACTGGATGTGCCGGTAGTATAATAAAAAGGTCTATGAATGAGATATATATGAAGGAGATCTAGTTCTAAGACTAGACAATCGATTGACAAGAAGAACAGTGAAGGAAGGAAATTCTGGCCCAAATGGTTGGGCCCATACCGAGTCATGAAATACTATGGAAATGTGCATATCTCTTATGCACACTATGTTGGTTGGATATTTTGTCAAGATGAAATATGAGGTTCAACCATAGTACATGGGATTGAATCCCTCCTCAAAGACAGGTGAGGCTTCCTGTTTATTACTAATCTAAAACACAATAGAAATAATGCGTACAATATTCACACTAATCTAACCATGGGATCAGGACAGAATCCTGAAAGCCACATCCACAATAACTGGAAATATTGCTGCTTTGGAAATAAAATAGATTAGAAAGGATGCATCACAGAAAGGAAATAACGGGAATGTACTTTCTTTCGAGAAAACACAGATCATGAAATAATAATATGAGTTCTAGATAACAAATGTAATGTAATGTTTGAAACAATTTAAAATGATTGAGAACGCTAAACTGAGAACAACTTAAGATCCTGAACATAAGAGCAATATCTTAAGAGAGATGAATCTCATAACACAAAGTTTGCAAAAATGACATCAATTTCTGTTCTTTGAATGATTGAAAGAAAATACAAAGTTCTTCTTCTATCCAAAGGTTCTCGATATTCCAAAAATCTCAACCCCTTTAAATAAATTAGCATCCCTTATTTATAATAAAAAGAGTCGAGAGAAAATAGGACAAACCCTATAAAAAGTGTTTTAATAAGAGTCCTATTTTACTTGGCTCTCATGCAGGAGACCAAGTCAAAATTTACTTCCTATGTGACGAAACAGAAATGAAAAATACATGTCAATTTCAAGATTGAAATGACATGTTGCATTTTGAATTAGTCCGAATCGTCATATTTTTCGTCCTCATCTTTCCCTTCTTACGGCGAGCTGTTTATTCCAAATTCTTGAAATTTCCAGATTATACCTTGCATCTCATTTTCATCAGGCGCAGTAGAATGATCACTCAGGACTTCACATGTTTCATGAGTGTCACTAACATTTCCGGGAAGATTTATCAATCTTTTATTGAGTTTTCTCAGGGCTTCCAAAGAATGTTCAATCTTTACAAACACATTAATGATTTCAATGGAAAATCATGAGTTGGTTCATGCTTGAATTGATTCTTGGATTTGTTTGAAAAGACCATCAACTCGGTAGGATAACCAAGTCTCCACCCGACACTTTTGCATAGATTTTGATCAGTTCTTCTTCCAGGTCGCTCTTGTCATCAATCAATTGATCTCTTGATTCTCTCAATTTTCCGCAAGATTCGTTGAGAATATTTATTCTGAATTTGATGGCCTTGGTTAGTTGGAAATGCTTATCCGCATGTGGGATGATGCCCTCTGTGACCAAGATGCATGATGGTATTTTCTTGACTTTGGAGAGCTTCAAAAGTCAACTCCAGGTGCTCGATCTCTTGAGAGAAATCATCATTCATCTTTTCCCCATCACTTTGTATATTCTCCAAAGATTGATAGAGTTCTACAGTGTCTTGGATTACTTCTTTCCCTTGTAGGAGCAGCCTTTGGGTCCATTCGTGACTACCCTCCCCTTTTCATTAATCTTTTCAATTATAGGTACTGATGAGAAATCGAACCCGATAGGAACAGAGGATGATGGTACGGACTCAAGGGGTTTTGAGAGCTTAAGTAATACCTCAGTCAGTTGCTCCACCTTTTCTTTAAGCTCATCCTTACTTTGTCCTTTGTTTCCTTTAATTTCTAGCATAGCACGTTCATAGCATCTCGTGCATCCTGTTGTGCTCCTTCTATCATCACCTCTCCTAGAGCAACCTTGGTTATCTGATAGTTAGAGGCCGCTATGTCCTCTTTGGTCTTTTCAGTCACGGGAGTGGTGATCTCTGCAAACTTATGTCCCGAAGCATCCACTAAAACCCTTGAAATTGTTTTGGGTTTCTTGGCTGATTTAGCAATGGAAGCCTTGAGTGAACTAAAATCAAATGCTAGTATCGGTACAACCACCTTCCTTTTCCTTGGAGTTTTCTCCAGTAACCATTGAGGTGTGCCAGAAGGAGTTGCCACTGTTGTAGAAGTTGGTGTCATACTTTCAGGTGGAGGGGGATTCACTGGTGGAGTGGCATTCACTTTGGTGGAGTGGGATTCACTGGTGGAATGGGAACAATCATCAGTGTGGTAGTAGATTCGGTGAAAAGAGATGTAGGAGGAGGCATATCTGTAGTTACTTTGGTCCCAGTAGAGAGAGGTGAGATTCTGGAGAAAATGTTGGCCATGGCTAATGAAGTGGATGGGGAAAGAGGAGGTAGAAGTGGTTGTGAAGTAGGAAGTGCAGATCCCAACGTAAAATCACGGGATGTAAGGGATAGAGTTACTTACGGTTGGCATCGGCAAAAATGGTGAAATTAGGGGTTGACTCACCTCTCTTTCCAAAGAAATTTCCCCTATTTCTGGTGGTGTTGGTGACTCTGGCATGTTCACCGTTTCAACTGGAGTAGCAGTTGAAGGGGTTTCTTCTTCTCTTCTCTTTTTGACAAATTTGACCTTTATAGGTCCCTTAGAAGATCTTTTGTCCTTTTCCTTTTTGGAGGGCCCCGCCTCCAAAGCAACCAACTTTGAGAAACTATCTTCTTTGAAAATCATCCCCCAAGAGGTGAGCCATGCCTTGGTGCGTGTGAGAATCGGGGCTGATCTATTGGTAATAGAGGCTTTCTCACCAATAGACTAATCAATAGGTTGGAAAACATATTGATCCTCATTTAATCCATTATAGGAGGGATCCAACACACTTTCATTATCACCAATACCCTCTGGAATGTTAGCGAGTTTGAGTGTCTGAATCTCTGCAAGTGTCAACCTGCTATGATCTTTCCTTCAGACAACAACTTCATCACGTAAATCAATCTAGATGTCTTCTATGCTTGGTACGTGCATGTGTAGAGTTCCATTTGTCTCGAGGAATCCTCAAATATTGAACCCATCTTTCAGCTTCATGTGATTTTTAAACTTATCTTGAAGCTTGTGTACAACATTCTTGGCTTTTACCACCGTTGACCGGTATACCTTCAAATAGAAATTGGGAAGGATACAACATCCTTGTGTTTACTCTGTTGGAACTTATGAAAATCCAACAATTGCCTAACCAATTCCATCAAGATTAGTTTATCCCCTGGATATCTGGGTAAATGGAAAGGATCACCTGAGTACATGACCACCCATGCCTCATCGAGACTCTTGTTTTCCTCAGTTCGGGGTTTAACCTATAGATGTTCTCATAAAATAAGGCATCATTTACCCTTCTAAATTGGTCTTCGGACCCTTTTCTTGTTAACTGAGGAAAATACCGATAAATATGTTCCACTGTCTTGTTCCCCTTTGTGTCCAATCCAGGGTAATTCCTCATGTTTGCTACATAGGTGACATATGAGGACATATAAAATTTTCCAGTAGACAAGATTGTTGTCATCTGAGAATCTATCTCGTTACTAATAAGGGTACCCCAATCAATCCCCTGTTGATTCTTCTTGATGATGATCATGAATTGGTACATCCATCCTTGGAAAACATTTGATTCAGGGAAACCAAAAACCAGCTCAGCAGAGTAATGATATCATTGATTTCTTGAATGAAATCACTTCTAGGGACAAGTCTCAAGAACCTGGAAATAGATGGCTTGGATTTGATTAGGAACTTCTTATTCACATGTTGTATACAACCTTCTTGATCATTGTCCCAAGCTTTTTGGGCTGACTTGAGATCTATGTCCCCATACTCCTCAAAGTTAGGCAACTTGAGAAGATCATCGAAGTAACCTCCATCTAACTTTATTACTACCTCTCCCACTTGATTTTTCATAGAACGAGAAGTAGAGTCGTAATTTGAAGCACAGCTAAGATGAACTTGGGGCACTAAGCAGACATGGGGAAACCTGCTGCAAGAGGAAGACCACTACCAACTATTGATTTCATCCATGGGGTCTGGAAGAACTCTTGACTCTATTCCAAAAGTCTTCCATATCTATGTTTCCAAGTTCTGTATCTTGGATGTCGTAATTACAATCAATGTAGGAAGGAGACTCCACCTTCCTAAATTTATACTTCATCCTCCCTAATTTTTCCATCTTTTCCTGTGATGGACCGGGATCTGACATGAGGAATTCCAAAGAAGGGGTGAATTGATTGCTTCTGATTTAGACACTTCAGGTTTGAAGACCTACTTAGCAATCCCAGAGGCCTGAAACACTACAGAGAGTATCAGAGATTAGTGGGTGTCGAACACTCAGAAATTCCAATCAAAAAATTGAACTGTTAGAAGGTATGAGATGTCTCACCACTCTGGAAAACCCGCAACACTGGAAGATGTCGAAGGGTTCAGAAAACCCGCACTATTGTTAGATGCCGGGAAGATTAGAAATCCCGCTATACTTGGAGGATGCCGGAAGGTTTGAAGTGTCCAAAACCTTGGAGGATTCCAGAGATTTCGAAATGTCTGACACCTTAGATATCTCGACACACTGTGGGTTTTGGAAACTGCAAAACACCCTGTGGAACCTGAAAAGAGGGAATCGGGTTGTTGTCAGGTAAAAAAATGCAAATTCCTTTCCATTGTTATGTTTTTGATACATTTTTTAGTGTCATTACAATGGCATATTCCAAGGAATAAAAAAAGAGCATTCCAAGGGAGAACTCTAAAACAAAAACTTGATTGGAAAACAACCCAAAAAGGAATAAATAATCAAAAACCCCAAAAACCCTAATCAAGAAAGAAAGAGGAATTTAGAAGGATCATTACACAATTCTTCCACAAATTTCACAAATGAAGAACAAAGTGAAATACCTTCAATTAGATTGAAAAATGATCAAAAATGAGCAACTCAATTGAACACGAAGGCGATTCGGGTTTCAGGGTTGAATACGCATGCACGAAAATCCATGAAGTAAAAAGTACGTCTAGTAAAAATGACATGGAAATTTGAGTATTTATATAAAAATTTTTGCATTTAATACACTTCATTTGACACATGTGTCAACCACCCGACAACTTGGCATTAATGCCATGTTAGCATGTTTGGGATGTCCGAAAACCCGACATAAAGGATTTCATATCAATTCGGGTTTCGGGTTTCAGGTTGCGGGAAGCAAGCGACATAAAACATGATGCTTGATGGATCCGAAAACCTGAAACAAAGGAGAAAACCAGGTTTTGGAAATTAGAAGACATGCGACATGAAGCATGTTCTAACTAAGGCATGTTCCGATGCTTGATGGTTCTGAAAACCCGAAACAAAGGAGAAAACCGGGTTTCGGAAATCGGAAGACATGCGACATGAAGCATGTTCTGACTAAGGCATGTTCCGATGCTCAGTTGGACCGAAAACCCGGAAGACTTACTTGATGCGGGTTTCAGGATTTGGGAACATACAACATGAAGCATCCAAAACTCATGTTGTCTTGCTATGGAAACCCAAAAACCCGATTATCTCTCTGAAAGGGCATTTTTAGGAAACCAGCTCAAAAATTTCCTAGGGTTATCACTAAATTTTTGTGTAAACACAAAAATGAGATAACAATTGGCTCTAGTTGGGGAATTTCTTTATGGCATAAAAGGAAGAGAACTCAGAATCTCTGGTTTAATCCATTGGGCTATAGAGTCACAAAAGAAGAAAACTGAAAACAAAACAAAGAAAGAAAGAAGACCAAAAGCAAACACACGACAAAAAATAAAGTATGTACAATGTAAAAGAGCATCTTGCATTAATGATGGAACAACTTCAGATGTTGGCCACTGAAAGGAAAGGGGAGTGACTCTCCATCAAGATATGATAGACAAAAACTATTTTCACCATTCAGCTGATGAATCTTAAAAGGTCCTTTCCACAAAGAATCAAAATTTCCGTGCATTCCTTTCTGCTCCCTTCTCTTATCCCAAAGAAACACCAGATCTCCAATTTGAAAATTACGTTGCCTTGATTTCTTGTCATTTTTTTACTTTTCTTTGATGATCCACAATGCGATCAACCACCTTTCTTCATTCCTCTTCTAGCCTTTGCTAGGTACATAACTCTTTTTCAATAGAATCTTGAAAAGTCACATCTTCGCTTTGGCCATGGTAAAGGTGAAGCTCTCTTGAGATAGGAATCTCACATCAATCCAATATAGTAATTAGAAAGGGTACATTCCTATAGCTCATTTCGAGGTAATCCGATCCACCCACAATGCATCATACAATGATTTGTACCATGTCCTCTGGTTTTCATCTACCAACTTTCTAATTATGGTAACTTGAGTTCTTGTTCTTTGGACTTAGCTTGCCCATTGCCTTGGGGATAATAGTCGGATGAGTGAGCCAGGATGATGTTGAATCCATAAGAAAATTCTTTCAACTCATGTGATGAGAAATTGGAGGCGTTATCAGCCACAATCTTGTGAGGTACACCAAATCTGATAATTATATTTTCTTTAAAGAATTTACACACGGCTTCCGAGAGGTTACTGCTTGATTGGTGCAGCTTCCACCCACTTGGTAAAATAGTCTGTAGCAGTAAGTACGTAATTATGTCCAGCACTAGAGGTAGGATTCAAAATTCCAATGAATTCAATTCCCCACTGGCGGAAAGGTTCTTCAATCACTATGGCTTTAGGGGAAGAGTTGCTAGCTTAGGGCGACCAACGAAATGTTGACAAACTTCACACTTGGACACCCATTCTGCTGAGTCCCGAAAGAGGGTAGGCCAATAGTACCTAGCCCGTAGGATCTTATACGCTGTTATGGAGGATGAGAAATGTCCTCCACATGCTAGACTATGGAAGGATTCTAGTAACTTTACCTGCTGTGATTTATCAACACAGCGCAGAAAACACCATCAATACCTTTCTTATATATTCTGTTATCCCACAGGAGGTATCTTGTAGATCTTAACTTGACTATCCTCTTCTCCTTTTGGCTTAAATGTGGGGGCATTCACCATAAGTCAGAAAGAAAGCAATATCTGTGTACCATTCATCAGTTGTGTTCATGAAAAGCACCATAGGCAACACTAAGGAGGCATCTTCAGTCCCTTCGCATTCTATTTCAGCATGATTTTCCGTGATCAATTGGCAGAGGCCCTTTCCTCATACCAACTTGGTAGGTCTAATGTCCAAGTCATACTCCTAAACTTTAGCTATCCAGTTACCTCGTTGACTACCCAACTCTTGTTGAGTCAAAATGGATTTAATAGCGAGTTGGGAATGAGAATGAGGGTATCGAGTTCAAAGACACATATACCTAAAATGTTTCACTTCTCGCACTACTACGTAAGCATGCTTTTCAATCTGTGACATTTTTAGTTCATGTTCCTTTAGTGGGTAGCTCATGAAAGTGATGGGAGCTTCAATTCCCTCTTCGTTCTCTTGCATCGGGATGGTGACACTTGTGTGTGTGTAAGCATAGTGTGACATGATGAAGTCTTTTTGAAATCTGGACATACTAGGATAGGAGCGCAAGAAATTACCCTTTTGACTTCATCAAATGCAAGCTTCCCTTCACTACTCCATCGAAATGGAATTTTTCATTTCATCATCCCAAGGATATCCTTGGTTTCATTAGCAAAATTAGTCTACAAACCTTCTTAGAAATTGACCTTTCCGAAGAAGGAGTGAACTCCACTTTACTTGTGGGTAGGGTAAGGCTTTGAATGGCCTTCACCCTTTCTGGGTCGATCTTGGTTCCTTCTCCAGTCACAATATGACCCAACAAATTTCCTTCGGTCACTCCAAACATGGACTTCTTGGGATTTAATGAAATTCCATGACGCCGCATCTCAAGAGTACTTGTTCTAGATGATCATAATGATCACTCCGTTTTTTAGAGAAAATAGTCAAGTCGTCCAAATATACCACTATGGATCTACCCATTAGGTCTCTGAATGCTAAGTCCATAGCTCTTTGAAAGGTAGCTCCGGCATTGACTAAGCCAAAAGGTATCCTACAGTAAGTAAAGGTCCCCCATGGGGTTGTGAAGGCCGTCTTGTGTTGATCCTCAGTAGCTACCTCAACTTGATTATATCCTGAAAATCCATCGAGCATGGATAGCATTTCTGATCCATTAACAGTGATGCTGTAACACTTGATCCATGATAGGTAAGGGATAGTTGTCTTTTAATGAAGACTGATTTAGGTTCCAGAAATCAACACAAATCTGGATTTTGCCATTCTTCTTCCTGACATGTATGATATTAGCAACCCACATGGAATGGTGGATTGGAAAGATAATCCTAGCATCTAGCATCTTCGGATCCCTATAAGAATGGTTCACGAGATTTTGGGATTATAATGCCGTTGCTTCTTTGTAGGGTTTTACATCGGGCTTGAAAGGGATCTTGTGTTGTACGTATTTGGGCTTGAAGGATTTTAAATCTACATAGGACCAGGCTAAGACATCCATGTATCTCTTTAGGAGTGAAGTGAATTTTGCTTTCTCTTTGGGGAACAACACTTCCCAATATTCACTATCCGAGGTCTATCAGACGAACCTAGATTGACCTGATCTACTTCCGAGGAAGAAGCTCCTTCAGTTTGTCTCTTGTTTTGAATGAAACGGTCATGCTTGTCAAATAAGCCCTACAGAGAAACCAACCCTTTGGGAATCTTGTTTCCTTTAAGTTGAATAAACTCACCATCAACCTCTTGATATGGATCTGAAATAGATTCACGGAAAGCTGATTCCGAACCTTCAAAGTATAGCTCACTAAAATTGTCAGTTTTTTCTAGAAAAGACAACACCTGTTGATCATCATTGAACACTTGCCAATGAGCCGCATTATCCGGGATACTGGGATGATACACAATCTCAATGGTGTATGTATCTTGTTTGAACTAGGGATGAGGGAGAAGGAGGGATGCAGACATGGCTAAAGAATCAGCCTTGTCATTATAATCTCTCAAAACTACCTTGATGGAGAATGCGTCAAAGCATTCTATATTATCCCAAACTTTGTTCCTGTAATGTCTCAAGCGATCATTTTTTACTTGATAGATCCCCTTGACTTGGTTGACAATTAGCTCTATGTCTCCTTGAACCTTGAGATTTCAAATTCCCTTCTTTGTCTGGCCATTTCTAATCCTAGTAATAGAGCTTCATATTCAGCCGTGTTATTAGTATTATCAAACTGCAACTTGAAGGTAGAGGGGAATATCTCAGAATCAAGAGATATAAGAACTACACCAAAGGTTCTGATCCAGTGGTTGAATAGCTACCATCAAATTCGAGGGTCCAAATAGCATTAGAATCTTCTTCCTTGACATCTACAACTGGTACCTCTGATGTCATGAAATAATTTCCAAAACTAGCATCTTCGAAAAGAATTTGAGCCTTAGGGTCATCTGATTTAGTTACCAAATACTTTTCCCGAGGCTCAGGATGGAGAACATGATAAAACCCATTGACTGGAATTTTGTCCTTGGTCCAATCCATATTAATCTCTTCTCTCGACGCCTTTAAAAACCTCTACCGAAGAGGATACCATAAGCTGCAGAATGTCAACAACTAGAATGGTCATTTTCACTCTCTTTTCTGGGAAGGCAACGAATGCAAACTATGCATCTTTGATTTAACCAATCAAGGGAACTTTCTTGGTTTCCATGGAGTAACACCGTCCATATGACTTAGTCAAAGTAAGCCCAAGGGCATGGGCTACTTTTGTGGGCATAACATTGTCGAGGCCCCTGAGTCGATGATGCAATTGTTGAGTTTAAACCCATTTATAAGCAAAGACAAATAGAAACGGTTCAATATTTCTTGAAGAAGAAGAAGAGGTCAGATTGTTCTGAGGTGGGGATTGAGTAGGATTTGGAAAAAGACATTTTGAAGGTGGGGGAATGGCAGCTTTACTTCTAATGAATTTGGTGAGTTTTTCAAACTGTTCAGGATTTGACTGAAGGTATTCTGCTTCTGACATTTGGATCTTGGTTCTTTTTGCATGGTCGATAATGTCAAAAGTAGTATAAGAAGGAGTGATAGTAGGTTTAGTTCTAATCACATGAGCTTGAGCTAAGGTATTGACCTTGGGAGAAGGAGAATGAGGGAATTTGTTACCTTTTTGGTGACTTCTCTTTCAGTTTGCGCTTGAGATAGGAGTACCTCTCTTAACTATGGCTATGGGAGCTTCCTTGTTCTTCTCCTTGGGGCTTTCAAGAGGTTTTCTTGGATTCTGAGATTGGGATCGAGTGAAGACAACAAATGACTGACCATCCGGTGCACATTCATCTTCCTCGTATTCCAAATACCCAATGCTGGAGTCATTAGCCAAATCATCATAAGACTCATCAACGTATCCTGAAGCTTTGAAAGCTTTAGAGGAATCCTATTCTTCTAGTTCTTCCTCTTCTTCAATTATCTCTATTGTTGCGTTAATGGGAGGAGCTTCGATTGCCAACCTCAGTTGAGCAGCAGTTAACCATGGCCTATCTCTTACAGGCGCACCATGGGCATTATTGAAATTCTGTCTTGGGATATCCCAATATGGAACATTGCTTACTTGCTGGGACATATGCTTTTTCAAGGAAATTAAATCATTAGCCATCTTTTGAATTATGGGGTCGATATTACTTTGGGAAGAACCTTGATTTTTAGGCTTGGGTGCATCTTTCTTGATTCTTCTGCCCGAAATGAGATGATCCTCTATTTTAATAGTCATTGTGGGTGAGCGATAGCCAAATAAGAGAAAGTCGACCTTCTTAATAGGAAGCTCACATCGGGGTGAGCATTAATGAAGAAGTATTTCTAGATTTTTAGAGTAGGTACAACTATTTCTAGAATCTTTCGATTAGCTTGTTGAATTTTGCCACGAAGTCCCGCATGGGTTCGCGAGATTCGTTCTTCATATGGGTAAGTTGTGTTAACAAAGCATGAGAATCTTCAGTGGTTTCAATCGTGCTTAAAATCTGGTCCTCATGGTAGCCCGGTTTGTGATGCATGCGTTTGGAAGGTGGTAAAACCATTCAGCTACAAAGACCGTACCGTGTAATTTTTCAACGAAGAGTTGAAGAGAGACATCTTCGTGAGCTACTCTAAGGACACTGCATGCTATAAAGAAAGATGCAATGTGTTCATCAGGATGCTGCTTCCCATTACCATTGAACTTGGGAATATTATTACATGATCCATGTGGTAACTCGTGCAATGGTGGAGTTAAAGAAAGAGGACCAATAGTTGTGCCCCAAGGCACAGGTTGTGCTGCCATCCTTCTGAAAAGAGTGCGTATAGGGATACGAGTGTCGGACAAGAATAACACATGACAAGTTGCAGACACTTCTTGTTCTATGGGGATTTAGTTTCTTTGAATAGGTGAAGAACTTCTGGTTTGGTTAGAAATAACGCTATTGGGGGAAAGATTGAAATTATGCTGTTGCAGCAAATCAAAGAGTGGATCAATTTCACCTCAAGCTCAGCGGGACCGAGTGAAGATCTTTCTTGCCAAATTAAACCAGGAAAGAGGTCTTGTTGAAAATAATGCAAATACGAAGTCACCGAGACACCAAGAGATACTATTAATCCGTATTCTCCAGTAGAGTCGCCAAAAACTGTTGGTTGGATATTTTGTCAAGACGAAATATGAGGTTCAACCATAGTACATGGGATTGAATCCCTCCTCAAAGATAAGAGAGGTTGCTTGTTTATTACTAATCTAAAACACAATAGAAATAATGCATACAATATTCACACTAATCTAACCATGGGATCAGGACAGAATCCTGAAAGCTACATCTGCAATAATCGGAAATATTGTTGCTTTGGAAATAAAATAGATTAGAAAGGATGCATCACAGAAAGGAAATAACGAGAACGTACTTTCTTTTGAGAAAACACAGATCACAAAATAATAATACGAGTTATAGATAACAAATGTAATGTAATGTTTGAAACAATTTAAAATGATTGAGAACGCTACAATGATAATAGCTTAAGATCCTAAACATAAGAGCAATATCTTAAGAGAGATGAATCTCAAAACACAAAGTTTGTAAAAATGACATCAATTTCTTCTTTGAATGATTGAAAGAAAATACAAAGTACTTCTTCTGTCCAAAGGTTCTTGATATTCCAAAAATATTAACCCCTTTGAATGCATGAGCATCCCTTATTTATAATAAAAAGAGTCAAGATAAAATAGGACAAACCCTATAAAAAGTGTTTTAAAAAGAGTCCTATTTTACTTAGCTCTCATGCAGAGACAAAGTCAAAATTTACTTCTATGTGACGAAATAGAAATGAAAAAGACATGTCAATTTCAAGATTTAAATGACATGTTGCATTGTGACTTAGTCTAAATCGTCATCTTTTTCTTCCTCGTCTTTCCCTTCTTCCAAGTGAGAGCTGTTTTTGTTCGAAATTCTTGGAATTTCCAGATTATACCTTTCATCTCATTTTCATCAGGTGCAATAGAATGATCACTCGGGACTTCACATGTTTCATGAGTGTCATTGACATTGCTAGGAAGCTTTCTCAATCTTTTGTTGAGTTTTATCGGGGCTTCAAAAGAATGTTCAATTTTACAACCCACATTCGATGATTTTAATGGCAAATCCGTGAGTTGGTTCATGCTTTGAATTGATTCTTGGATTTGTTTGAAAAGACCATCAACTGGTAGGATACCCGAGTTTCCACCCAATGACACTTTTGCACAAATTTTGATCATTTCTTCTTCCAGGTCACTCTTTCCATTAATCAATTGATCTCTTGATTCTCTCAATTTTCCGCAAGCTTCATTGAGAATCTTTATTCTGAATCTTATGGCCTTGGTCAGCTAGAAATGCTTATCCGCATGTGGGATGACGCCCTCTTCGACCAAGATGCGTGATGGGATTTTCTTCAGCACCTAGAGAGCTTCAAAAGTCAACTCCAGGTGCCCGATCTCTTGAGAGAAATCATCATCCATCTTTTCCCCATCACTCTGTATATTCTCCAAAGATTGATAGACTTCTACAGTGTCTTGGATTACTTCTTTCCCTTGTAGGAGCAGCCTTTGGGTCCATTCATCGACCACCCTCCCCTTTTCATTAATCTTTTCAATTATAGGTACCGATGAGAAATCAAACCCGATAGGAACAGAGGATGATGGTATGGACTCAAGGGGTTTTGAGAGCTTAAGTAATACCTCAGTCAACTACTCCACCTTTTCTTTAAGCTCATCCATGCTATCCTTTATTTCCTTTAATTTCTGGCATAGCACGTTCATAGCATCTCGTGCATCTTGTTGTGCTCCTTGTGTTGTCACCTCTCCTAGAGAAACCCTAGTTATCTGATAGTCAGAGGCCACTATGTCCTCTTTGGTCTTGTCAGTCGTAGGAGTGGCAATCTCTGCAAACTTATGTCCCGAAGCATCCACTAAAACCCTTGAAACTGTTTTGGGTTTCTTGGCTGATTTAGCAGTGGAAGCCTTGAGTGAACTAAAATCAAAGGCTGGTATGGGTACAACCACCTTCCTTTTCCTTGGATTTTTCTCCAGTAACCATTGAGGCATGCCAGAAGGAGTTTCCACTGTTGTATAAGTTGGTGTCATACTTTCAGGTGGAGGGGGATTCACTAGTGGAGTGGGAACAATTATCAGTGTGGTAGTAGATTCGGTGAAAAGAGATGTAGGATGAGGCATATCTGTAGTTACTTTGGTCCCAGCAGAGAGAGGTGAGAGTTCGGAGAAAATGCTGGCCATGGCTAATAAAGTGGATGGCGAAAGAGGAGGTAGAAGTGGTTGTGAAGTAGGAAGTGCAGATCCCAATGCCAAAGCCTGGGATGCAAGGGATAGAGTTACTTCATTTGGGCGATCTGCAAATGGTGAAATTAGGGGCTAACTCACCTCTCTTTCTAAAGAAATTTCCCTATTTCAAGTGGTGTTGATGACTTTGGAACGTTCGCCATTTCAACTGGTGTAGCGATTTGAAGGGGTTTCTTCTTCTCTTCTCTTCTTGACAAATTTGACCTTTATAGGTCCCTTGGAAGAGCTTTTGTCCTTTTCCTTTTTGGAGGGCCCCCCTCCAAAGCAACCAACTTTGAGAAACTATCTTCTTTGAAACTCATCCCCCAAGAGGTGAGCCATGCCTTGGTGCATGTGAGAATCGGGGCTGATCTATTGATAATAGAGGCTTTCTCATAGATAGACTAATCAATAGGTGGGAAAACATATTGATCCTCATTCATCCATTATAGGAGGGATCCAACACGCTTTCATTATCACCGGTACCCTTTGGAATGTCGCGATTTCGAGTGTAAGAATCTACATGCAAGTGTCAATCTGCTATGATCTTTCCTTCGGACAACATCTGCATCACGTAAATCAATCCGATGTCTTCTATGCTTGGTACGTGCGGTGTAGAGTTCCATATGTCTTGAGGAATCCTTGAAAATCCAACCCGTCTTTTGCGCTTTATGTGTTTTTTAACTTATCTTGAAGCTCGTGTGTAATGTTCTTGGCTTTTACCACCATTGAGCAAGTATACCTTCCAATAGAAATTGGGAAGGATATAACGGCGGCCTTGTGTTTACTCTGTTGGAACTTATGAAAATCCATCAATTGCTTAACCAATTCCATCAAGATTAGTTTAACCCTAGATATCTAGGCAAACGGAAAGGATCACATGAAGAAGTAAGTGAACTTCTTGAATTGTAAGAAGACACAACCCCATTTTGAAACTTCAGCCCATGCCTCATTAGAGACTCTTGTTTTCCTCAGTTTGGGGTTTAACCTACAGATGTTCTCATAAAAGAAGGCATCATTTACCCTTCTGAATTTGTCTTCAGACCCTTTTCTTGTTAACTGAGGAAAATACCAATAAATATGTTCCACTGTCTTGTTCCCCTTTGTGTCCAATCCGGGGTAATTCCTCATGTCAGCTGCTGCATAGGTGACATACGAGGACATATAAAATTTCCCAGTAGACAAGACTATTGTCATTTGAGAATCTATCTCGTTACTAATAAGGGTACCCCAATCAATCCCTTGTTGATTCTTCTTGATGATGATCATGAATTGGTACATCCATCCTTGGAAAAAATTTGATTCGGGGAAACCAAAAACCCACTCAATGAGTAATGATATCATTGATTTCCTGAATGAAATCACTTCTAGGGACACGTCTCGAGAACCTTGAAATAACTGGCTTGGCTTTGATTGGGAAATTCTTATTCACGTGTTTGATACAGTCTTCTTGATCATTGTCCCAAGCTTTTTGGGCTGACTTGAGATCTACATCCCCATACTCCTCAAAGTTAGGAAACTTGAGAAGATCATCAAAGTAACCTCTCGTCTAACTTGATTACGACCTCTCCCACTTGATTTTTCACAGAACGAGAAGTAGAGTCGTAATTTGAAGCACAAGCTAAGATGAACTCGGGGCACTTTGCGAAGACATGGGGAAACCTACTGCAAGAGGAAGACCACTACCAACTATTGATTTCATCCATGGGGTCTGGGAAGAACTCTTGACTCTATTCCAAAAGTCTTCCATATCTATGTTTCCAAGTTCTGTATCTCGGATGTCGTAATTACAATCAATGTAGGAAGGAGACTCCACCTTCCTAAATTTATACTTCATCCTCCCTGATTTTTTCATCTTTTCTGTGATGGACGAGATCGACATGAGGAATTCCAAAGAAGGGGGGAATTGATTGATTTTGATTTAGACACTTTAGGTTTGAAGACCTACTTCACAATCCCAGAGGCCCGAAACACTACAGAGAGTATCAAAGATTAGTAGGTGTCGAACACTCGGAAATTCCTGACAGTCAGTTGAACCTGTCGGAAGGTATGAGATGTCCGCCACTCTGGAAAACCCACAACACTGGAAGATGTCGAAGGGTTCAGAAAACCCGCACTATTGTTAGATCTTTGGGAAGATTAGAAATCCCACTATACTTGGAGGATGCCGGAAGGTTTGAAGTGTCCGACACCTTGGAGGATGCCGGAGATTTTGGAATGTCTGACACCTTAGATATCTTGACACATTGTGTGTTTTGGAAACTGTAAAACACCCGCGAAACCCAAAAAAGGGAATCGGGTTGTTGTTAGGTAAAACAATGCAAATTCCTCTCCATTGTTATGTTTTTTGATACATTTTTTATTGTCATTACAACGGCATATTACAAGGAATAAAACAAACAAAGCATTCCAAGGGAGAACCCTAAAACACAAACTTGATTGGAAAACAACCCAAAAAGGAATAAATAATTAAAAACCCCAAAAACCCTAATCAAGAAAGAAAGAGGAATTTAGAAGGATCATTACACAATTCTTCCAAAATTTCACAAATGAAGAAAAAAGTGAAATACCTTCAATCGGATCGAAAAATGATAAAAAAGCGAGCAACTCAATCGAACACGAAGGCGAGTCGGGTTTCGAGGGTTGAATATGCATGCATGAAAATCCATGAAGTAAAAAGTACATCTAGAAAAAATGACGTGGAAATCCGAGTATTTGTATAAAAAAATTTGCATTTAATACACTTCGGTTGACACATGTGTCAACCACCCGAAAAAAACTTGGCATTAATGCCATGTCGGCATGTTTGGGATGTCCAAAACCCGACATAAAGGATTTCATATCAATTTGGGTTCCAGGTTGTGGGAAGCAAGCGACATGAAGTATGATGCTTGATGGATCCGAAAACTTGAAACAAAGGAGCAAACCAATTTTTTGAAATCGGAAGACATGTGACATGAAGTAAGTTCTAACTAAGGCATGTTCCGATGCTTGATTGTTTTGAAAACCTGAAACAAAGGAGCAAACCGGGTTTCGAAATCGGAAGACATGCGACATGAAGCATGTTCTGACTAAGGCATGTTCTGATGCTTGGTGGACCTGAAAACCTGGAAGACTTACTTGATGTGGGTTTCAGGGCTTGAGGAACATACAACATGAAGCATCCAAAAATCATGCTATCTTGCTATGGAAACACAAAAACCTGATTATCTCTCTAAAAGGGCATTTTTTTAGAAACCAGCTCAAAAACTTCCTAGGGTTATCACTAAATTTTGGTGTAAACACAAAAATGGGATAACACTCTAAAAGGTGAGGAATTTGGTGAAATCTGTCAATTCCCTACACCTTAAATGATTCTACGCATGAAGCACCAAAGACTACTTGTATAATTATATCTACATTGCATCTTCATGTAGTTAGGTTCATTTTGTCCACTTGCTTCGTACAATTTTGTGATCAAGGAACTTATTCTCAAAGTAATTCATTACAAACTTATGATGGTATTGGCATAAGCATTCCAATCATACTTCTTCATTTTCATAACATCATCACCTGTTTCAGAATCATTTCATCCATATAAAGCTAGATATGACAAAGTCTTAACGGTAGCCATACCAAGGCCTACATGTTTATTCCCACTTTTGTTTCTTCCTAGGATTGGTGTCTTTCCTATGGTCTGTTCTAGAAGCTTCATAGTGTCACATCTATCCTGTATACAAATCTCTTTGGAAATAAGAACATGCTAACATTTTGCTCAAATAAATAAGTCAAATATAGATCAAAAAGAAAATTTTATTTTTACACATTTCCTTGCCCTACCAACCTTCGGTGATGAGCTTGCATCTCTTACTAGTGACATAAGGTTGGGAAAGGATGGGAATGCCCTTACTCGCCTATACCTTGTCCATGGTGATAAGCCTACGCTTCTTACTAGTAGCATGGGGCAAGGTGCGGGGGTCCTCTTGACAATAAATGTTGAAGGTCATAAGCAAACAGCTCAAATAAACCTTTGAAATCTTGAGTCAAAAACAAATGAATCAAATGTCCAAAATTCCAAGAGAGCTCAAACCTTGAAAACCAGATTTTGTCTACCATGTGGCCATCTATAGATCTAAGTCTAGATAAACAAGCAAAGCAAGTCACATTCTAAACTATGAAGTCACTTGAGTAGAGTAGGTTTGTAGCGTCCTAATTTGGTTCCACCAAATCTTTGTCTATCTCTCATCACTATCATTCAAAAATTTCATAGCTTGCGCCCTTTCTAGCTCTCACAGTGGTGAGCCCTCGCATCTTACTAGTTGCGTGGAGTTAGGAGTCGGGCAAGTTCATCTGCTCATCATGTCAGTTTAGCATCTCATTTTTCCAAAACAAATACAAAGTACTAGAAAATTTCTTATAGAAGCTAAACTTTCAAAATCACATTGTGTCTGCATTATCATATATCAGCATCATGAAATACAAAAAGAAAGAAAGCATTTGTATCATTTGTTCTCCATTGCATACATTCTAAAAAGCATATAAAAGCAACATTATAATATACATGGGAAAACAAATCACAAAAACTAGATACCAAGAGTCTGATCCAAAAGAATATATATATATATATATATAATCAAGTTTCCTGTACAATGCCATCATGTGCTAGGCATGGTCAAAATGCTCAAAGAGCCTAGGAAATAAAAAATGAATCATATAAACAATCTACAAGAGCCAAGTGGCCTCTCAACCCCTATGATACCCCTCTTAAGGTGCACAACCATGTCTAGGACTCCGGCTATGCCGACGCTCTGAGTGCACCTAGGGCTCACGGTCCCGAGGAGTAGCTGCAGCCTTACTATGAGAATGACTCCTCATCATGTGCTCTGCTGTCTTATACCCAGCCAACTCGGTATGGAGGGTGGACACCATCTTGGCCACATGCTAGATAAGGAAAAAATTTTGGTATACCTACTAGGCTGCTGAAGGCTCCCCTACATCCACGGATAGGTCCGCGCGAGTCCTCTCCATGGGGATCATCAGGGTATCAGTGCATACCCGGTGAATCAAGTCTCGCCACTCGTCAGCAATCTCTCGCAAGAAAAGGAGAAAATAAATTAGAAATGATAAAAAGATAGAAACAAAAGTAAACAAAAGGAGAGATAGTAACTAAGGCAATCCCAACTAGAAACAAACATTAAGAGAAGGATGATAAGTCTCTCGGATCTCTGGGCCTCTAAGATGGATCCCTAGGGTCAAGACTGCCATAGATGCTGCTTGTTGATTGATGTACTCCTCCCGTGCCTGGGGCCACATAAAGTCCTACTACAAACTCATCCTCTCCACCCAAATCTTGAGAAAGTAGCTCCTCTGAAGCTAGGGTCACCCTCTCCACACTCTGCTCTGCCCTCTCCACCTATAAGATATCCCGAGTTTCATGCCACTCGAGATCACTGTCCTCCTCTCCACCTAACTCACTGACCTCAGCCTTAGTCTCCTCCTCCATCTCTTCCCATGTGAACTCCTCAGACTCAGAGTCTATATTGATGGGGTCATCGCTGCTGTGGGTGAGACCAGCGGAAATATGAAGTAAGGGTGCCTGAAGAGCACCGACTCTCCCTTGAGCGCGTACTACCCACCTAGCTGCAATAGGGACACCAGGAGTAACAACGGTCCAACCCCGGCCTCTAGGACCTCCCCTAGCCTCCCGAACTAATCTAAATACTGGAACCACTAGGGGGAGCATACCGATGTAAGGAAGGCCAAACTGCTGAGGCACTTGAGCAAAAGGATGTGTCTCCACCTAGCTTCCCTATGGTAGAGCAAGAGATCAAAGTGAGGGCCTCCTCACCCCATAAACCTGCCATGGCCTGATAGGGTGTGGCCTCCATATCATCAGTAGTCAAGGAGGTGACTGGCTGGTGGGGTGCTCTAAGCACCGACATATCTGTCCATCTGGCTGCCCTCATGGCTCCGGGATCTACCACCTCTACACCTCTCCCATAAGGGATGAAATGCTCGTAGACCTAGCTCATAACTAGGGTCGATGGCTCAATGATTGCCCCTATAAGTGAACCACCCAGTACAAATCATGATAGGTAGTCCCAAGAATGTCGGCTCCCTAGGCATAAATCCGGCCATGTCCCTCAATCTGTGCAATAATGGGGGACCAGCAATAAAGTAGAGTGTCTCCTCCCTTGTCCCCGATCAATCTCGAGGCAAGGATCCCCATAATGGCCTGATGAATCAAGGGAATAGGCAGGCTAGGAATAGATCGGACCCTCACCCCCTTCTTTAAACTAGTGGAGATAACTACATCTCCCATGTATGAAGCCCATTGTGCTATCTCGAGCTGTGACCTGCTGCCTCAAGTGTGAGCCATCTCCCGATGATCGGGACCCCCAAGATATGGTAGACATCCTCCAAGGTGATAGTCCACTCACCCCTGACTCCTGGAAATCGGAAAGTGTTCCAATCAGCATCCCAATATGAAAACAAGTCACAAAGTATGTGACTAGAAGGTGCAACATGCGGGACCCGTGATATACGCAATATGCCGGCCCTCTGAAGAGTGTCCTACTCATCTTGAGAAAGTGCATCCAATACTATTGGAAGCCAGTCACACTCTCTCTCTTGCTCCATCAGATATACTCCTCCTTCGCCTACATACACCCAAAAACACGCAAAAAAGGAGTAAGTATTCAAATCACATTGGAAAAATCATTAAAACATATAAGAATGCTAGAAACGCAAAAATAAATTCAAACAAGTATTATTTAAGAATTCTGTAAAGGACCACTGCCCTGAGTAGGGAAGTAGTTCCGTAATCACTGCCTTAAAGGTGACAATATTGTAACCGCTGCCCTGATCAGGGAGGTGATCGTGTAACCACCGCCCTACTCGGGGTGGTGTTCATGTCCCAAATTTCCGCACGGGTCACGTGCCCTAAAAATTCCTAAAAACACAAAACAAAGACCATTTTTACTAAAAAAATCCTACCCATTAGGTGCACCCCCTAAGTGACCCTATTAAAACTAACATTTTCAAAAATAATCCCCCCATGACAAAGATTTCATCATTTTGACATTTTGGGGATAAAAATGTTAAATCAAGAAAAACTAACCTGTGATCTCACAAGTTGATGTTCTGCTCGTGGAGGCATGTTCACTATCTCATCACAAACGTTTTGACTATACTTTCATCAGAAACCATCACTGTGGGTCCCAGAGCTCAAAATCAATCAAATCAACACGCGTAAATGAATAGGAAAATGGGCCCATTTTTACATATATAGCATCTTGACTTGTTTCGGATGCCCCTTTTCGCAGGTTTGGAGCACTCGACGAGGTAAGTTCTTATCCCCACATGAATAGTAAGTCCTCATTTCATATTATTTTAGTATTTATTTTTCGATATATTTTATCTATCTGCACTTGAGTCCTCTTTTCATTTTACAAGTAGCGGGAATTTTGGATGGCGTCATTTCGACACACGGACGTGTCAGGTATGATTTCTAACCTCCCATTTCGAGACCACCATACTTGGACCCACCGTTTTACGCCTCTTCATGGCTAAAATGATTCTCCGAGGGGGCAATATGTACGTACCCAAAATTGTAGGGTACTGCACCACCGGAACAATATTACACGTGCCCCGATGATGATACAGGTCTCCTCGCAAGGTGTTTGGGATCCAGAAAATATCTCCAAGTATGCGTTAACATCCCACATGTCCTGCTTAGCCCTTGCATGCTTTGTTTTCCTCTTCTCCCTTATTTTCTTTGTGTTTTGGTCTTCGATTCTGAAACCACCACCCCGCCTGGTGGAAGTCCTGTAACCACCGCCTTGCTTAGGGCAGCAGTCCTTCACGCATTTTTCATAATGTTCTTTTTAACGTGACTCGTGTAAATTTTCAACGTTTACCAGCTTTTTTCACCGCCTTTGCTCGTATTTATGATTCTGGTTCCCTGGAATAGTGTTTTTACATTGTTTATGGTTAAAGAGTTCAAATTGGTTTTCACCTTTGGGTAAATGGGGATTCTATAAATAGCTGGTTGATCTTTAAGCAAATGGCCCCTCAAAATTTCCTCTCATCTTCTCATTTCATATTTTTAGTCTTTCAGTTCTTAGGAGTTCATAGTTTTTCAGTTGTTTCATGTATAGTTAAGTTGTTTTGCTATTTAGAAGCCATATATTCTCCTTGTACAAGTGTTGTTATTGTTTCACACAATCACTTGAGATAGGATAGTTTCATTTTCAGTCGGAAGCCATTAAAGTTGCAGGTTTTGTTCGTCAAATAGATAGCTTCAGGTTCTAGACATTTTGTGTCGTATGACTCGTAATAAATCCCACTAGGAATTACATAAGCCAAGCTCTATTCTCTTGCGCTATCCCTCTCCTACTCGCATTGTATTCAGTCTACATCCAAAACTGCCATTGTTCCAATACCTACTTTTGTTGATGCTAACATTACATGATTTTCTAGATTCACGTGAGCATGAAGGAACGAGGAGACCACACTGAGGGGACAAAAGCCACACACAATTGGATTCGCCACTGTTATGCAAAATCTAGGTTCAAGCTTTCAAAGTTCTAGTTAAAGTATATCAAATAGAATAGTAAAAGCATTTCATTTCAGTTAATCTCACTTTCAATATTGCCGGGAAGCTATGGGGATTGATAGTTTCTGAGAAACTATGATTCATTCCTCACTTCTGAGGTAGGATTGAGAGTCTTTCAAATAGATTAGATCAGTTATTTCATTATTTAGAATAGATTTACAACTACACAGGCAAGTAGCTATACTCAGCTGCGTTGTTTGTTTTAATTTCATCATTAGTTTAATTGTCAATTGCTAGATATTTTGAATAATTTATCTTTCAATTTTGTTCAAATAATTCGTCAAAAACAAAAAAATAAAGAAGTTATATATGTTGTAGATATACTTTATATAGTTAGTTTTACTTTTCTTCAGTTAGATTTACATTGTTTCTTTTGTATGACAATCACGGACCTAGGAATCCCGGAGAATACGTATTCAAGCCAATCATTCCCCAACCCAATCTTGTGGCAGCAATAACTAACGTAGATCAAAATCTCAGAATCCAAGTCTTCCGAACAATAGACCTACAAGAAATTAGCTCACAATTAAGAGGACTAAACGTAGAAGATGACAAAGTGCATATGTTTTGGTCAAACCAACTAAGCTACAGGATACCCTAGATAAATATTCACATGACTGTAGAAGGGCTTGAGAAAGAGAAAATGTTTGGTTGTGATCCTTTGGTCCCACAGCCAGACACAGGAGACATTCTAACCGATATAGACACTAGCTTAAGAATTCAAATTACCAGAACGCCTGTAGCATACTCTGAGAAGATTGCACAACTACTAATTCTAAATATAGAGGCCAAAAAGGCATATGACTATTGGATACTAGGGGTTGGGGATTAATTATGTACATGACCATAGGAGTTCCATAACAACCACAAATCTACGGTTGTGATTCACAGGTCCCACAACCCAACGAGTCCACAGACAATCAGACGTAGATGTTGGTTTACGCACGTTAGTATTTAGATCCACTCCACTTCCACCAGATATTATCACAGCAGTTATCCTTATTAGATATAGCAGCTAACAAAGCTAAAGATTTTTGGACTAGACTAGAGAATCACCCATAGAACCCACTATATATCCATCATCCATCTTATGACCCTATCTGGAGATATACACGAAACAATCCCAGGTCATTTTCCTCGTATACCACAACCTATAGATCGGATCATGCCAGAGCTCAATATTGATTGGAGCCTTCGAGCAGTCATCCTTGCTGACCAATCTATCATGCCAATTCAGGTTAGGAGGGCCTTCTTTGCCTTAGATTCATAGATTCCATTAGTGCGTGTCAAAGACATAAGATTACCTAACTAGCTTGCCTACACCCCACGTATATTCCATCCCCACCGGCTGTCTCAACATGACCTCGAGAGGTTAGGTGTGAGGAAGAGTTACTTGTAGATTCCCACGCTTGCTTGTCACTTTTCCATCATACAATACCCAAAGAGAATATATGAGAAGTAAGCTCCAAGACATGACAAAAAAAATAGGTTCAACACAAATTATAATAGGGTTAAATAAACATGAATATTGACTCAAACCAGATGAATCTTGATCCAAAAAAATAAGGGATGACCTATAAAAAAATAGTGCTTTGAGAAACAAAGGCTCATGAAATCCATTAGAATCCTACTAAATGCTTTCACAAAAACAGAACAATGGTTGCTAAACCTTGCTCGATACCATGTCATAGAGGGCAATGCTTCTCATCCTAAGATCACTCCAGTAGAAAAAACATTACCACAACCATGAAGAGTGCACAAAAAAAAATCAATACTACATAATAGAATGATGCAAGTGATGTACATATAGGAGGAAAGTGAAACTACCACCTAGATAAGTAGTGAATAACTCTCACTAACTAATACTGGTAGTAGAGATAACTCCACACAACTGGTAAGCTAACTCAACACAACTAGTACACCTAGGTAATCTTACACAACAAGTGTAGAGCTAACACAAGTATAAGAATGATCCTAATAAAAAATACAAGGATAAACAATAACCTGCACTAACACAAATGAAAACTCAATTATTCTTCTTAATCCTTACCGATACAACATGTCCTTTGTATTAATTAATAAAATACATAAATATGGTCATCGTATTAATGTGATCATAAGATAGCTCTCTTATGTTATCATCACTCATGCTAAACTATAAAACTCTTGTACACAACTCCTTTGTCACATAATTGTTACTTCTTATATGATTTTTAATTGAATTTACATTATTAATTATTTTGATACCCCATGTAGATATTTACACCTACCATAACCCAAATCATAGGTTACACAACAAACACATGTCATCAATTACGTAATGTTATTCAAGAACTCATTGATAAAGGTGTTATCCACGTTAAAAACACAATGGATCCACAAAACAACAATTTGGATGTTTTCAAGAATCTATTACCATCACAAAAATCCTTGGCCAATAGAGATATCCAACATGCATCATCTTCATATCATTAATTTTTACATTCTTGATCTAAATAATCACACAAAATCAAGGCATTAATGCTAAATCCAAACCAATATATGAACCCACACCCATACGAATATCATCACCTAATATATCTTCACACTTACAACCAAATATCACACTAAAAAAATGATTAACAAATTATAGAACACACCATCCAAAAATAATTATATGACCTCATCATTCAATCTTGAAATCATTGTGAGGCTCGTAATGAAGCCTTAAACTCGATTGAGTTGTCCACTCAAAATCACCATACTTTTTCAAACTTCTTAGGCAACCTTTGTACTTTAAATTCTTCATCCATCAAATTTTATGATTTTGAGATCAATTTGAATCCCTTATCATATCATAAGGGAGATTGAAACATGAAATCCACCACTATTTATTGTTATTGACATTGAAGCCAAAATTTTTAAATGTATGTTGATTGACAACGACTCTAACGTAAACATTATCTCATGGGTAGTACTAGACCATTGATACTATCATTTTCCCATCTTTCAGCCTCTATGTTGTAATTATAGGCATTCAACAATCCTCCTTGCATTTCCTTGGGAACCATTGTATTTACTTTAAAATTTAGACCCAAAACACTCTTGTTATCAATGAAAAACAACACCCCTTGATTTTTCATAAATCAATGGATGAGAAATCATTGTTTTGGGTAATATGGGATTGTATCCAAGTTGTGGGACTTACTACTTGAGACAAATCTCCAGATAATGTTGAATTCTCTATCAATCTACATGAGGGATAAATGAGAAGGATGTGAAGGAAGGAGAGGGGAGACAAGTGTTCCACAGACCCAACTAAAGAAGATCCACTCATTCAACACATTGTAAAAACACAAATAAAATGAATACCTAAAAATATAACTCATACACAAGATAAAATGAGAGAACATAGAGGTAAGAGACAAATAAATGTAAGAAAAGGGAAGAGGAGAGATAAAATGTATAGATTTAATTTTTCCAAAGTATACATAGTTTTTTACATCCATTTGGGAGGCATTGAGAGCCTTTCAAGCTCCAAAACATAGGTTTGCAACTTAGATTTGTTTGGGACACCATTCTCGGCATGGTGCCTTTGAAAAAATGGATAAAGATATATATTACCATAAAATGAGTTACATATATAGAAGAGGAGGAGGAGAGATATGAAATATTAAATTAAATATCCCATCCACCTCTTCAAACACCCAGGACCAATCAACATTCATGTTTGTAGACCCATCATGGGCATCATCAATTTTTATAGGCCTCACACTTGAAAACGAATCCGAGCTATTATTTTTATATTTCACACCAATAAAGTAATTTAATGTGGCCCATAAATATATTAATCATGTAGTACTCTTCAATACCTTTCTAATGATACAAAGTTTGTCTCATTTGATGACCTAGATCAAAATTTATGAGCATCTAAAGATTGTACATTGATAACTGAAAACATGCAAAAAGTTCCCAGTGTCTGAAATATAAACTTGCAAAAAGTTGCCATGCCCCCGAAATATGCGAACTTGTAAATTTTGAAGGAGTTTTTGGAAAAAGGGATTTTTCCAACCAAGTGAAGGGGCTTTTAGAGAAAAGTGAACCAAAATATGATTAAAAAAGTGATTTTTATGGATTCAAAGGTTCTCAAATGCTTAAAAAATATAAAAAATAAACATTAGAAGCACTTTAAGTGGAAATTGATACCAATTTCCCAAAATTAAGTGTGAGCTCATTTTGGTCAACAATTTCATGACCTCTAGAGGACATATGCCTGCTAGATGATGAAAACTACTATCCTTAAAGAATCTATTGGGTATGTAGTCAAACATAAGCTTCAAGAAAACACTAATCTCAAACATTTAATTTTGTCCCTAAACCCACATAACTTAGCACTGATTTGAAGTTGATCTTTTGGAGCTTTGAATAAATTTTTTTAAATTCCCCAAAATCTTCTAGTTTTCACCATGGAAATTGAGCATGGAGAACACTAAGTTTTTTTAATTTTCCCCAAAATTGATTTCTTGCCAAGGTTGGAGAATCTGAAGCATTTGGTCCTTAATGAGAGTGGAAAACTATTTTGAACTAGACCAAAACACTTGAATCTACCATGGAAACTACTCTAGAATGAATTTTGCAGCCAAAACAAAGGCCCACAAAAGCTATGTAAAAATTAAAATCATACATGTTCCAAGTGGAACATGTAGAGTGTGCACACTGCACTTATTTTATTGAAAACAAACCTACACTACCCTACTCTAACCAAAGGCATTGGAAGATAAAAAAATTGGAAATACGATGGAAGAAGTAACTTCCTCTCCTTACAAATTTAGACCACGTAAATAATTTGGAACTCGAACATGGCCTTTAATGAGAATGGGAAAATATTTTGTAACTATTTTTCCATCCCATTTTTAAGGTATCATCAAAAATAAATGGAATACCTCCTTTAGGTTCTCTGCATTTGTTTGGAGGTGTTGAAGTTGACCCTTGGCACATTATATCTCTTCCTCATGCTCTGAAATAAGCATGACTGATTACAACTATAAATTTAGATGTAATTTAGCTAAATACCTGATTGGGAAAGGACTGATCCTCTGGATTTTCCCATCTTCTTTGTATGTAACCCCATGAATAGAGCTATAATAAGCACTCTTCTCATTTCCTTAGATATTTACGAAATGATTTGTGCCATATTCTTGTTGTTCTTAGAGAAACACCCTTTCCTCTTCTATGATGACCTATTATTTAGAAATGGTATCATCATCTTCCTCATTTTGCTCATCCATGGGGTTTAAAAGTCAATATCATCCCTTTCTTCCTCATGAGGACTGATTTGGGTAGCATGCTCTTCTACTATGTTCTCCACCATGGAAAGCTCATCAACAAAGGATGAAGGAAAAGATAGATTATAATTGTTACCATCAAAAGAGAGAAATAATCTTTCAATAATAATCTCTTCATCCAAGACCTATGAAACCGACATATTCTCCTCCTTAGCCAATTTTTGTGAAGACAAATCAATAACCTCTAAAAGTATGGTGTAAATATGCACACTACACTTAGAAGGGAGAGATTGTTGATCACCCTCATCTATTTGATTTTAACACACATATTCCTCCTTATGCTCTGTGACCCCAATGCTGCTGAAGGTTTAACTAGCTACGGAATTTGATCGATTTAAATTTTGAACCCCAATCCTTTAAGTTTTTCAAGAGTTGTTCTCTTGGTTTTTTCAAATGGCTACCCTCCTTGACTGATTTTTGATAAGGAATGGGCATTGGATGTTGATATAGAAAATTTTAGGGAACATCTCATTGAAAGGGTTCTTCAACCTTAGATTGATTAGCCTCTAATTCCTGCAATGGTGCAATAAAATTAACCATTTGAGTGAAGGACTTACTCATTACCTCAAGCTTTTGTTGTGGGATAAACCAACTAGGTATATGATCTTCCCATGGAAAAGGATGCCTAAAACCATGTTGTTTAACTTAAAATATTTGTGTTTGATCCTTGATAGCCTGCAAGATATTCTCCATTATTTGAACTTGCACTTCAAAATAATATTCAGGTGTAGAATGGCCTCCAAATTCTATATTTGACTCATATTAACACACATACTCAATTTGATTTTTCTCATAAAAATAATGCTGGAGGTGTGTTATAGCATCTTGAAGAAGTATTTTGGAAGGATGGAGGTGGATTTGAATAGTTTTGCTACTGAAAGTATGGAATCCTTTGAGGAAATGAAGTCATGATTGCATAACTTCATGGGAAAGAGAAACACAATAATGGAAAGAAAGGAAACTGTCCGTTGATTAAGAAAATGAGTTGATTAAGAACAATGGAGTCACCAGATGTGCTTAGAAATTGCCTCACAAGGATAATAATTACTAAGAACACATTAAACTTGGAAAAATATAAATGTAAACTTCTTCAGATTTGTCCCACTGGGTGTGCCAAAATTGTTATCACCAAAAAACAACACCCTCTGATTTGTCATGAGAGAATGGATGAGAAATCAATGTTTTTAGGTAACATGGGATTATCTCCAAGTTGTGAGATTTTATATTCGAGACAAACCTCCAGAGAAGGTTTGTTCCTCTACCTAATCCTAATGCTAAACTACTCCTAAGGAATGAAATACAACTATCTAATCCTAATCTAACAATCCAAGGGACTAGGGGAAGAGAAAGATGCATGAAAATAAAATCCTAAGCTATGAAATAGGCGATAACACCAAGAATAGGGGATCAATCTCCATGATGGATAAATGAGAAGGATGTGAAGGAAGGAGAGGGTAGACAAGTTTATCATAGATCCAAATCAAGAAGATCTACTCATTCCACACATTGCAAAACAAAAATAAAAGGAATACCTGCAAATATAACTCATACACAACATAAAATGAGAGAATATAGAGGTAAGAGACAACCAAATGTAAGAAAAGGGAAAAGGAGAGCCATAATGTATAGATTTAATTGTTCCAAAGTATACACCATCTGTTACATCCATTTGGGAGGCATTGAGAACCTTGCAAGCTAAAAAGCGTAGGTTTGCAATGTAGATTTGTTTGGGACACCATTCTAGCATGGTGCCTTTGCAAAAATGGAGAAAGATATATTATAATAAAATGAGGTGCATATATAGAAGAAGAGGAGGAGAGATAGGAAATATTAAATTAAAGATCCCATTCACCTCTTCAACCACCTAGGACCAATCAAGATTCAATTTTGTAGACCCAAAGATGGGCATCATCACTTTTTGTAGGTGTTGCACTTGAAAACGACCCCAAGTTCTTATTTTTCAATTTGAAACCAATAAAGCACTTTAATGTGGCTCACAAATACATTAATCATGTATTATTTCTAACGATATAAAGTTTGTCTCATTTGATGACTTGGATCAAAAGTTATGAGTATCTAAAAATCTACAGTACAAAAATATCCCCAGGTAAAAATCCAAACTTGCAAAAATGTTCCTAGGCCCCCAAAATATGCAAACTTGCAAAATTTTAAAGATTTTTGGATTTTTGGGAAAAAGGAGGATATTTCCAACCAAGAGAAGGGCTTTTGAGAGAAAAGTGAACCCAAATATGATTAAAATAAGTGATTTTTATGGATTTAAAGGTTGCAAAGTGCTTAAAAATGTAAAAAAACTAGAAGCACTTCAAGAGGAAATTGATACCAATTTTCCAAAATGAAGTGTGAGCTCATTTTGCTCAACAACTCCAAAATATTCTATACATCATAGATGGGGAACTACAATACAACATGTTATTAGGGAGATATTGGATTCATGAGATGAAATGTGTTACTTCCACTCTCTCGACAATGCCTTGAATATAGAAAAGATGACATTACACATTGTGTAATTGATAACTCGAAATGTTTCAAATATTTCAACAATGTTACATTTTCATTAGGTACAATTGTACCTGATAAAAATTTATCTTTGTTTTCCTAACCCTACATAAATATCTAACATTTCCACTTGTAAACCTCCCATAACTAATATATATCATTCAAAGACCACATTATGACTCACCAAAAACACATGATTTACCCTCTTCATATTCATAATCCCAGATTAACCATTAACCTCACTTCCCAAAGTGATCTAATTCCTTTCACTCCACCATGATCATCATCTTCACTAGTAGTAGATCCGAGTTCCATTCCCAGTAGTAAACCAACAACTATCGACACATCCAAATACCGTGATAAGGCTCCCGTGACTAATAAAGTAAAAATTTTCTATGTTGGGAGTATAAAATACCTTGCACCATTTAATATTTACCAAACATGCCAACCATTAAGCTATGGGTAGACCCTCCTCTACCAAAATCAACAAGGTATATTTAGTCTCATTTGGTATTCCTCCAAAAAACACCTTTTTATGTGGGGATATGACATGGGAAATTTCCCTTAGGTTAATAATATGTCCATATCATCATCTAAGTTTAACACTAATATTTCATATCTTTCTAGACCCAACTTTTCTATGCATTATTTAATATATCAATGGTGGAAAGGCTATGGTCTAGGAAATTTTGAACAAGGCATTACCAATCTGATTCACCCTCATTAAAAATTATCTTATGATAATTATGAGTGGGGATAGACCAAATTAGATGGTTACATTGAAAATTTAATAGTAAAATTCACTAATACGAGTTTCCATCCTATGTGGGAAGATCTGGTTATACAAATTCACATGGTATTTAGCCACTCATTCATTCCAAACCACTCCCACATATTCCTCAACAAAGCTACACTATTTCACGTTTACTCGGATTGTTTTAAGTTTAAAACTATGTTTTATTAGTCTATTAAAAATCCCATTTTTATACCTATCATATACTTTCCAATGATATGACTAATTCCATTCCTCCCCACCTATGGATAGTCTCATTTTAGACAACAATGTATCTATCAATAGAGTTGATACATTCCCCTTTGACTACCATCTTGGAGATAGAAGTAAACCACTCAACCTATTTCCTTTGGAATAGGATATATTGTGTTATTTGGGTGTTATGGATAAAGATCCATATACATATATTACACAAGATTATCACTCACATAACAAATTCTACTTTGGGGAAACTAAATTTTTCCTTTTAACAAAATTGAAAAAAATTCCAACATTCGACCACCTTAACGAGGCCCTCACACATGTTTATTGAGAAAAGTATGAGATCAATATTGACACATTTGAGGAACCTCACATAGTACTTCTTAGTAAATTTCTAACAGATGGCGAACGTGCCAAATGTACCTTACTCTTACACAAATTCATTAGTATTTGGATTCGACATGGTTTTCTATAATCTAGTACTCACATCTGATGTAAATCCTATTAAACAAAATCTAAGGAAAATGTATCCACTCTTCATGTTACTTGACAAAGATGAACTACAGAAACTTCTTGATGTATAATTTATATAACCCATTGGTAATCCATAATGGGTATATAACATGGTCCCTATAGGAAAGAAAACCAGGGGCATATGTATTTGTACCTATTTTAGGGATATTAATAGGGATTTTACTAAGAATGAATTCCCTTTCCCAACATCAAAAGCAATGTAGATAAAACCATTGATAATGAAATGTTTTATTTCATGGATGGTTTCTATGGCTATAATCAAATCAACATAGCACTAGAAGACCAACACAAGACCACACTTACCACACATTGGGTGAATGTTTACTATGAGGTTATGCCACATATCAACATGCTATGAACTATGTATTACATGACTACATCCATGAAAACATAGAAGATTATGTTGATGATCTTCTCAAAACTCAAAACTACCTATCGACCAAATATATGTCTTGCATAAAACATTTGTGTTCCCATTGTAGTATAAAATATGATTAGATACTAAGACGTGTGTCTTTGGAGTCACATCAAGAAAGTAACTTGGCTTCATAGTCTCACGCCATGGAATTGAGGTAGATCTTGATAAATTCAAGGACATTGTAGACATGCCTCCACCTAAGAACATTACACAATCACAGGCTTCAAGGAAAAATATAGGCCATTAAAATATTCTACACTCAAATTTCTAATCATTGTTGACCATTGAATCACCTCCTTAGGAAATATGTTACCTTTTACTAGGGGAAGAATATCAAACTACATTTTAAAAAATCAAACAATATCACCCCTTATGCTTTTACCACCCCAACCGTATTTTCCATTCCATTTATACATTACCTCCACTAAATTTTCTATGGGAAGTATGATTTTGAACATAATGTGGCTAACCATGAATCTACCATACTATGTTAGTCATGCGTTGGTCACTAACAAACTTAACAATGCAAATATTGAGAATTTTTTTGGGTCATCATGTTCTCAACACAATTTTTTTCACTATATACTCAATCATACAACTTACATTGTCACAAAAATAACTCCCCTACACTATATGATGAGAAAAACGTACCATAATAGTCATACATCAAAATCAATAACGTTTCTCACAAAATTCGACTTGATATTTTTGCCTCAAAAATACTTTAAGGGGAAAAAGATTTTCAATAAAATGGATGAAGCAGCACTTACCGATTCATGACCCTCAATATTAACCTCCCAAATGATTCCATATTCACCATATATTAATCAACTGACCACATTAACATCATTAATGAATATTTTGACATGAGTTTACATGTTGATGTGTTCAATACTAAATAAGGGGGTGGTGTAGGAATTTTATTTATCACACCCTAAGGTGCCTCAATTCTAATTTAGTTCAATCTCAATTTACTGTGCACTAAAAACATGACCGAGTATGAATCGATCATCATAGGTATCCAATTAGACACTATTGTAAACATATAATTCTTATGCATATTTGGTGACTCATAACTTATCATCAACCAATTTCTAGAGTCACATCAATGTCATAATGACACACTACAACAATACAAGACCGTTGCATTCATTACTTATACGATCCACACATTTAGAAATTGAGTTTTCCCCATGATGTTTTAACAAATTTGCAAACATTTTGGCTCCCTTAAGATCTTATATACCTTTGGAAATGGAAACTTAAATCCTCCATATTCTCATTCGTGTTCTATCATAACCATACTTTTCTTATACCACCATGCTTATTATTTTTAATAGCAATACCATGTCATATCCTATTTGGTACAAGGAACTTATTACATGTATAAAATTTAATACCTTGTTACCTAACCTTACTAAAGAAGGATGTTATATTTTTCATCTAAAGGACACTCAATTTGTACTTCCAAAAGACCTACTATACAAACATGGATATAGTGGCATAGTCTTATGACGTCTCTTACCCCATGAGATTGTCATTGCATTCGTAGAAGAACATGATTCTAAATTTTGGGTTCACTTTAGGAATGTCTATTGCACATTACATTCTCTGTATGGGATATTATTGGCCTTCACTTGAACAAGTCTGTTATAGTTATGTCAAATGTGAGAAATTTCAATGGTTTGAAAATATCTCACACATTCCCACGTAATAACTACACCATATTCAGTCTATTTAGCCTATATCTCAGTGGGGAATTGACCTTATTATCAAGTTTACACCATTATATTCTAATAGCCATATGGTTATCATTACTTCCACTGATTAATTTATGAAGTGGATTGAGGCCACACCCTTGTATGCACCGAGGTCCATAAATTATTAAATTCATTGTGTAAATTATCATTTATCACTTCGTTGTTCTACCAAGATCATTTCGATACAATGATAGATCATTTAAGAATAAAAATTTCAAATAAATCTATGACAAATACAAGATAAAATATATTTTTCCATGCCATACTATCGAAAAACTAATGGGAAAGAAGATATTTTTAATTAAAAATTAAGGAAATCCCTTTGAAAGTCATCAATTCTTTTCAAATAAATTGACATACATAGTTTACTTATTCCCTTTAGGCATATCACACTAGAATCCACATGCATAAGATGGATACACATTTTTCACTTTTTTATGGGGCTGACACCATCATACCCCTTGAATTTGATATCCCTTCCTTGAGTCACACTCTAAGAGTTCATCATCGATGACGACTATCGTCATGAGTGCCTTCTAGAACTTGATTTACTTGATGAAAGGTGTGTCAATGCTCTTGATCATCTATAAGTGTATCATTATCACATAGTGATATCTCAACACAAAAAGGTTCATTTTAAGTGACCCCGTTCTTAAATAAAATTAAAAATTCTATACATGCACTTGACCAACAATTTTTTTTTCTCCAACTAGTTTGTCCCCTACGCTACCATTCAAAAACATGGGTACCAAATTTATAAAATAGCTTATATGTATGACAATGAAGAATCATAGATGTTAAATGCCATGCATGTGTAATGGTTTTATGCCTGAAAATAATAAAAACAATATAAAATCTATAAAAAAATCCCCAAAAAATAAAACTTTCTAAATCCCAACAATATAAAGATGGTTGGTATAAGTTGAACTTCGATGGTGCCTCTAAAGGTAACCCAGGGGCAGCAGGTGGAGGAGGTCTCATCAGAAACCAACAGGGTCAACTAATTGCTACTTATGTAGGCCCCATGGGTAAGCAATCCAATCACTTTATTGAGGCCCTAGCCACTCTCTGGGAATCAGAATGGATAGGATTCTCAAGGTAAACAATCTCATTATGGAGGGGGATTCTATGAATATCATTAACAACCTCTCTAGAATCCAAACACCTAATAAGACCATTAGTGATTTCATTAATGAAGCTAATAAGCTTTGCAATGGTCTTAATATTATTATTCAACATGTGTATAGGGAGGGAAATAGTGCCACAGATGCACTTGCTAATGTAGGTGTTCACATGAATAATTATAGTGAGTGGCATGATTCTTTGAATATCATTAAAACCCTCTCTCGGAATCCAAACACTTGATAAGACCATTAGTGATTTCATTAATGAAGCTAATAAGCTTTGCAATGGTCTTAATATTATTATTCAACATGTAGATAGGGAGGGCAATAGTGCCGCAGATGCACTTGCTAATGTAGGTGTTCACGTGAATAAATATAGTGAGTCGAATGATAACAAGGACCTCCTTGCGTAGCTCACTCCATCATCATTAATGAAGCTACCACCCAACCCATCATTACTTCTTAAGTGAAGAATTTTACACGTGTGGAATTCCCCTCCTTGGTACTTGAAACAAATCGAATTTATTCATTTTTATTTACTCCACACCTTGAACACTAAGGGAACTTGTAATAAGAAACATGTTTGAAGTTAGGCGTCGGGTTTACTAGGGAATCGGTTTAGTATCTAGGCTTTCAATTACTCACAAAAGGCTTACTTGCTATTGCCATTAGTCTAAAATTGCTCTACCACCATTTTCATCCAAACCGGGAGGGTAACCATGCGAGTTGAACAAGTTTTGAACCCTAATGGAAAGAAAATGTTGAACTTTAGGAAACCCTCAATATTGGAGGTTTCATAGACTTCATACAATGAATTAGGGGCCATGATCAACATATCTCTCTGCAATTTGTAGAAAATTGGAAGGATAGAAACATCAAGTTCAAGGAAGAGACTTCAACATTTTAGAGAAATTTATCTCCTTCATCACGGGCTTGAGTATGGAGGGAAACAAGTTCTTTCGCAATAAGTTTGACAAGGATGTAGAGGAAAGGATTTTCTTGGATGATGGGGAAAAAATTGAAATAAAATGTGAAGGCATCATCTGCTCCTCTATTCCACAACCTTTTGATGAAGTTTCCCACATGATGGTTCATTACATAACACTTGAAGGTAGGTTCTCCACTCTTCCTCTAGCACCATTTGGTTCTTCTTAATCACTTCAGGTGAGAAGCAAAGGCCAGTTTTCCCTATTACGTTCTACATTCTTTGAAAAAAACTATTTTAGAGGTTCAAGTTCATAAAATATTTCTACCACTCCATTAGGGAGTCATCTTCCTTATCCATCAATTTATCCTTGATGTAGTGGAAAATGACCCAGACCCTCCTTTAGCTCCTCCACCTCCCCAGTAGCCCCATATTAGATCTAAGAATCCACTCTTTCATGACCTTGTTTCTGAACCTCCACCTAAGTGGATTCTTAGAAGAAACAAGAAAGATAAGGAGATAATTGGTGAAGAAATCCTTCCGAGATCAGCCATGTTAGTCCTAGTGCTCAAGTCACTCCTTCATTCTTGAAAAGTTTAAACAACAAGCTGATGCTTTGAAATCTATTGAAGATAATGTATACTTTCTCCTTAAGACTGGTAGCAAGACCATAGACCCTGCCTCCATTACCAGCCTTCAAGAGGAAGTAAACTCACTCTCTAGTCAAGTCAGATTACTTGAGGAAAAATATAACAATCAACTTGCCATTCACGAGTAGTTCTTGATCTCCTCTAGGTTCATATTAACCAAATTTGTGATGTTAGTGGGATTCCTGCATCAGCATGGAAGAATGGGAGGATCACTAAGAAGTTCTTCAAAGAGACCAATCTAGACCCTAATATCGGGGCAACCATGAATCTATATAAGGCACTTAGGGTAACACTTAAGGTGTAGAAAATATGTGAATTAGTGCCTTTTTTTTTTCTCGTGTTCTCTGTGTAGCTATTTTTGTGTTGTTTTGAGATGTTGTTTATTATTGTTATTCTATTATTGGGCTACTTGTATAAATTTTGTCCTTTCCTTATTACTCTTATAGCTTTATCTAGATTTTTGGATTTTAGTTGGGGTGTGCCCCCAACGTATCAAAAACCATTTTTTTCTCTCAAGTTTTTATTAGCTGTTGAGATATTTTGGTTGTACTTCACGGTATGGTCCCTTCAAAACCATTTTCCTTTAATTAAAAAACAACAATATAAAATTTAAAAAGATAAAAATAGAACAAAATGCTCAAAAATACCAAAAATGACTCGTGTGACTATCCATGTGCATTACTCATTCCATTCATTTCCCCTATCCACATCCATCCCTTTCTAATAAAATTTCCACCATTTCCATTATGGTATATAGGCATCTAGATCCTTGTAGGCATTTTACACTCAATTTGGACACATATGCATTATTCTTCGTTGCTTGGAAGATTTAAGAATAACTTCATATTTTGAGAGATACGTAAACTATAAATATATTTAAAATCTTGTTGTGAATACTACATGGCCTTATTTGTCTCACATTAGCTAATGGTGTCTCTATTTTCACTCCCATATCCTCCATATACTAGACTATGATAAGATAAGTAAGCTCATGTAATATCTAAAACTCTCTCAAAGGTGTCTTTCCATCATCTCTACTAGGCCTATAGATGCTCGTGTTGGACATTGTGTCATGTGGTTGTCATTGATGTCAAGTGACATTAATGTCAAAGTTTTTATTAGTGTACTTAGGTGAGTGAATGATGTTTTCATTGATGAAAAGTAAGGGGAAATGAGTGAAGGTTGATTGGTAGTGCCTTGTTGTGGTGAAGTGACATAGTGTCTAGGTGTGTATACATGTTTTTGGTGCATGGTTCTTATAGGAAAGGTGTTGTGTGGTCTAGTGTATGATCTCAAAAGGTTGTTATGATGTCTAAAATGTTGTAAGATATGTGTTAGAGGTGTTAATGAGTTTTTAAGTTGGAAAACGAGTCAATTTACTTGTGATATGAGGTGATACACACCATTCTAGACCTAATCCTAAACCTAATGCATAGAAGATGATATGATAGCATGAGATATTGATTAGAGTATACCTATATGAGTATGTGAGGTGTGATTACATATTGTATTACATGTGTGGAAGGCATACAAAGTCAATTTCCAGGTATATGATGCATATTCAAGGTCCTTTAGAAGTAATATTATGAAGACAAGGCAAGAATGCATGGGAAAAACATGGTTCATGGAGAGTTTTAGAGGTAAGAAGACATGAATGAACATTGGAAATAATTAAGGAGGTTATTAAAGAGGTATGTGTCAACTTTGAGGTTAGGAGGTTGATGGAAAAATAAGAAAAGTTATTTTTGAGCTCGACCGAGCTCTCAAAATAGTAATTCCTAGCTCGATAAGAAAGATTTAATGCCCACACACGTGTGTATACTTTCCATGGGGACCTGGGTATTTTGTGGATATTATGGCATGAAGCTTATAATGTTTTTCAAGAAGAATGTAGTTAAATGTATGTCATAATTTTATGAACCATTGTTAAGAAGGAAAGTAGATTTAAACCCTCCTTAAACCCTAGTTTAAGAGTGATAGGAAAAATAAGAATATTTTAGGAATGTAATAACTTGGGTAATCTAGTATGATGACTCAATATTATAGAGGAATCTTCATATCTCATTTTGGTGGTGGTTTCTTGCTCCTTGTGTTTTGATAAGGTACAGAAAAACCTCTATTTTGTGATGATTTGTTAGTAAAAATAGGTGCTGCAAGGTTCATAGAGTGAAACAAAAATTTTCTTATAGCATGGGAAGTTTACTAAGTTCTCATGAAAATAATTGGATAGTTTCAGTGTAACAAATAGGTGTAACATGTCTTCCAAGTTGACCTACCGCTAAATGCCTAAAGTGTCAAAACTAGACATAGAGGTCCAAGAGGTGGTTGGTAGAAATGCATAATGTAGCTATACAAGATGATCTTGGATAGTTAGTAGAGGTATGATATGATATGTTTGATCCCTTGGTTTGATATAATGATGTGGTGTTATGCTTAAGTCCTAATGGCCTAATCAACCCTATTAGGCTTGTCAAGAAGGTGACTTGGAACATGTATGCAAAGGTGAATTTCTCTATGTAACATATACATGTGACTACTTGAGGAGCTGTTTCAAGTTTCTAATGAAATTTTCCAAGTGGTGGAAGTGTCTGGAAGTGGATTTTGAGGTGTTAGAGCTTGATTACTCAAGACTGGTTCTTGAGACCTAAATTACAGGTTTGAGTTGTTTCGGAGATGCATATTTTGGGGTCTTATGCCTTGAGTTAGAGGTTCTTATGAGTTGTGTGAGTTTCCTGATGATGAGAAATTTCTATTGATGTGCTAATTGAGTATTGGTAAGAGGTTTGATATATGAAGTTTCTCACTTTTGAAGAATGTTAATTAGGTGCTTAAGACCTATTTTATGTTGCTTACATATTAGAGTGTGTCATGTTGAAGATGGATGGTGTAGAATGTTTCATGCTTTTATATTGTGTTGAGAGGTTTTTATGAAGTTTGTGGAGAATATGGAGTCAAGATGAAGTTTCCTTATGCCATTTAAGTTCAAAATGTGACCATTGGAATGATAGCTTTCTTTTAGGTGTAATTATGAAGCATTGTGTTATTTAGGCCTATGACGACCTATAAGGTCTCTTTATGTGATTTATATGGATGTGTAGAGTGTATTTTGGTATTGTGTATGACCAAAATTATGGTATTTTCCAACCTAGAGGTGTTTGTGACAAGAATCATGTATATAAGGCAAGGTGTAAAGCTCATTTGAGCCATTGATGAGGAGAGAGGTTTGAGCGAGAAAAGAGAGGTGGGTGCGAGTGTTGTAAAGGCTTTAGAATAGAGCATCAAGGAGTATGAGAAGATGAGTAGGGAAGAGAAGAAGAATCTATAAGGTCACTTGACCTAATCGACATTTATAGGTGAATTTATAAGGGAGTAAGGAGAGAGAGTTTTTTGAGAGGGTTGTGAGTGGAGAGAACTAAAAAAGTGATCACAATCAGTCATTGAAGCAATAAAGACATCAATTTATCTTCATATTCAGGTGGTTGAGTGGGTTATTGATCATATTGGGGGTTGTATCCTCCTTGTAAGGTTGGTACCCTAATAAACTAGGGATTGGTGCTTTTGTGGAGTTGGTCCCTCAAAAAAGAAATATCTTATGATATGTAGTATTCATGAGATTCCTTTGTATTGAGTAATATATGTAGAGGTTTAATGGGTTTTCTTCCCCTTGAGGGTTTCCCACTTTATATCTTGTGTTCATGTGTTCTCTCTTACTTCATGTTCTTGTGGATGGTTGTTTCATACTTAATAAGCTCACATTGATTGTATCTGAATATATGCTTTGAATGATATATGAAAGTAAAAATAAATGAAGTTAAATTTTAAATGACCGATTCACCCCCTAGTCATTATTCTTCCAACAATTGGTATTAGAGAAATTTCCTTTTGAATAAAGTTTAACTACTTAAAGGAGATCCTTTGAAGCATAATGGACAAGTTGGATCATGAGAAGCCATGTGAAGTTAGTAACAACTATGTTTATGATGAAAATGGAAATAGAGAGGTTATAGTTGACTTATAAGTAGAGTTGGTACTCTAAAGAAGGAAGAATATCAAATTAGAGTCAATCATCAAGGATATTAATTTAAAATAAGGTCATTTAAGGTTGAATCGATCTGAAATATCCAATGGGTTGAAGGTTTTTGAGAAGTTTGAAAAAAATATCTAAGGCTCTAAAGGGCATCTTGAATGGTCCAAGTACACAAGATGATAGAACATGTCTTGGGTACAATGGAGATGATCATAAGTCTTTAATACTTATTCATGAAGTAGGCCCTAGTTCCAATGAAGGTCACTATGCCAAGAAGGTTTATTCTAATGTAAGGTATAATCCTATCAGGAAACCTAATACAATGAGGTATGAAAATTATTTTCATGGTTATTGTTATGCTTGTCATGAATTTGGTCATAGGGCAAGGGAATGTGAAAGAAGGTTCTCAAGGAATGAGTATTCATGGGATTATGAAAGCTCCTTCAATGGATACTATTATAGGTGTAATGGATATGGTCATACAAATATGGATTATAGTTGGAACCTCAACTCATATCATTCAAGAGGTAAGAATATTGTTGTGTGCTATAATTTTTAGAATACTGGTCATATAGCAAGATTTTTTCTTGATAGGTCATCTAGAGAGAAAAAAATGTTCAAGAAGGAAGGAAAGTAAAAATGTGTACACCAAAATATCTAAACCTATGAGTGAAGTGAATAATGGGTCAAAACATATCATGAGGACAAAATTTGTAGACAAAGAACCTAAATCAATCAAAGAAGAACCAAAACCAGTCGGGGTAGATAAGAAATTTGATCATGTAGATCCAGCTAAGGAGGATGAATCAAAGGCAGTGGATTATAACATGAAGTTTGATCCTATAAAGTTAGTCAAAGAAGTTTCAAGTTCAATCAAGAAGCTAGACATTATATACAATGCTAAGAAGGAGGAAATCAAAATAGTTAAGCCTAATCATAACGCGTCTACAAGAAAAAGAGGATTGCTAGCCCTAATTGAGAATAAACCAGTGATTAAGGAGTATCACATGTGTTTGACATGATTTTAATTAGAAGATAAAAATAAGGAAGATGTTGTCATCAAGTCTCGAAAAGCCAACCAAAAAGTCAAGAAGTATCTTAAATTTTGATAGTAAGCTAGATAAGAATAAGGAAATGAATATTTGGGAATCTATTGAGGAGTTCATATTGTTTTAGTGCCATAAGAAGCATGGGATTTCTTCACTAGGATCCATGAGGACATTCATCGCTTAAAAGAAACATGAGGTATGTTTTCTTATTAAACCAAGAGGTGCGCTGCTAGTAGAAGGGATTCATGGTGGTATGTTATTGTGTAAGGTTTGTTAGGATGTTATTGAGTGGTTATGGATTTATATGAATCAAGAAGGTATGTTTGTATCTCTGTATCATTCATGAGGAGTATGTGTTTAAGGAATTTTTGATGGTTTGACTGGAGATGATAGAATTACGAGTATTATTGTTTAAGCATCATGAGTAGTGGCCTATGTTTAATGACCTAGAAAAATCAAGGCTAGTCAAAATTTATAGGTTGATTGAAGTGTTTTTGGGTATCATCATGAGGAGATAGATGTTACATGAGTTTCAAAATGTGGTTAGTAGTTGTTTTGAAGGAAAATTCATGGTATAATGATATCATGCTTCAATGGGACCTAGAAGTTACTATGACTACTGTGTTAAGAGGTCTAATTAGGTGGCAATATGCTCTAAAAAGAAAAACTTGGAGGCTTTTATTATTTCATCAATTCATGAATTATCAGTCGAGGAACTGGTATAGTACACTAATTTAGGTAATATGATGACTATTGAGGATGCTTAAAGAAGAAAAATCTGGGCATAATGATTATAAAAGGAGGTCATAAGTTTTGATCCTTGAGTACATTTGAGAAAGAACACATAAACTTAGGGGAGTCCTGAATGTATGAAGTTGAGTATAATTGAAAGTAAAGTTTCAAGTAAGATCTCAAATATGGTAAATAATTTGGAATATTGAAAACAAGGTATGTTTCTTGATATAGAGAAATCGGGGTTTGTAAGATACTTCAAAAGGTATGAATAGTATCAAATTGATAATATATTGTCATGAGTAAGTTAAGTCAGTTTTAGGATGGAATGATTGAGTCTAATTTATGGGTATGAATGTCATGAAATTATCCCCTTGAATATGTTTAAAGCTTAATAGGTAGGATTTTATAAAAAGGAATACTTATCCTAGCTTGGAATAAGATTATGGATCTCACTTAATTTTGTGATATGATTAATAAGCATGAATATAAAAAAACGAGTTGAAGGGACTTGGAAAAGCTTATAGACATTTTATAAGAGAGATATATGTTCCTAATTAGGTAGTATAATTTAAGGACAGATCCAGTGGAAAATTTAAGGTCTACAAAAATGGAACAAGATATGCTATAATAGGTCCGAGTTTTCTCATTTGATGAAGAACAAGGATATAGTCTCAAAGTTAAAGATATGTGCGAGTTGATGGTCAAAGGAGCTTGAATGTATGCTAATAGTTGTGTGTGTATCAAGAACATGGTGTCATGATTTATGAAGAATAATTTCATTCATTTTATATCATGAGTTGATCACACCATCAAATGCATAGGGATACATTAGATGATGTTGAAGGATTTTGCTTCAAAACTTATTCGAGGTATGTTTGTGTCATTTGACTACATAAGGTTATGTAGTAGTATTGGATTCATGTTGAAAGACTGTTTTGAGGTATATTAGGAGTAATCACGCATCACGTAGTTTAATGAAGAAAATGTGAAGAGTGTTAAGGCCTTGTGAGTTTGTGAAGAAGAAAGAGGTATGTCAGTAATGTAAGGCATAAATAAAGTAGGATAACATGTAATAGTGATCTAAGTTTTATAAAAACCAAAGTACGGTTTGAAATTTAGCTAGAGAGTATGTTGCGTGGGAAAGTCTAGTCCATAGCTGATAAAAAGACAAAATGAAGTAAGTTGTACATGGAATCTATGAGTTGTAGGATGATGCATCATCTCAGGGGGAGATGAGTTGAGTCTAGTATGCTAAAGTATATCCAATGAGCAGTCACAAGAAGGTACAAATCTTGGAGAAATTATACTTGAGTAAGGTATGATCCCTAATATGTCATTTATCAAGATATTGGTTTCAGCTAGTTGGTTGATAAAGGATGAGTTATAAGAATTCATATATCAAGGGGGAGTTGTATTGCTCCAAATAATCGAAATGGAAAGGCGAGAAGATAAAAGGACCTTATTTTATTTGGTTGATGTTTCCAACCAAAAGGGTGAGTCAAAAGTGAAGATATTGACAACAAGCATAAAGACCAAATGAGGTATTTATTTGTTCAAGAGGAGTATTAAGGATGTTTAAAGACCAGGTCCATGAATCATCTACAACAAATAGAGTTAAGAGAGTGAGTACAATCTTAGGGGAGCTGTAAGTATTTTTTTATGTATTGTTGACATTGTTTGTGTTGTCAAGATGTGGTATAGTATCCTTTTTCATAGATTTAAAAGGGGGAGTGTACTCAGAAATAAGAAAAGAGTGTCTTGAAGGTGCTTGCATGTTTGGTTTCCATCAATGTTTTTGAAGGTAGTTTCCATTAATGAAAAAGGGGAGATTGTTATACATTGTGTCATGTTGTTTTCATTGATGTCAAGTGGTATTGATGTCAAAGGGTATCTTAGTGTGCTTATGTGATTGCATGATATTTTTATTGATGTTCATTGATGAAAAGTAAGCTGAAATGAGTGAAGGTTCATTGGTAGTGCCTTGTTTTGGTGAAGTGGAATAGTGTCTAGGTGTATATACATGTTCTTGGTGCATGGTTCTTATAGAAAATGTGTTGTGTGGTCTAGTGTGTGAGATTAAAAGGTTGGTATGATTTATAACATGTTAAAAGAGATGTGTCAAAGGTGTTATTGAGTCTGTAAGTTGGAGAATAAATAAATTTCCTTGAGACGTGGTGATACAAGTCATTATAGACATAATCCTAGACCTAGTGCATAACAGATGATATGGTAACATGATATATGGAGTATAGTGGACCTATATGAGCATGTGAGGTGTGTTGTGACATTTTATTACATGTGTGGTAGATGTATAATGTCAAGTTTTAGGTATATGATGCATAGACAGGGTCCTTTAGAATCACGATTATGAAGACAAGGAAAGAAATCATGGGAAAACCATCGTGCATGGAGAGTTTCAGAGGTAAGAAGGCATGAATGAACATTAAAAATCATGAAGGAGGTCAGTATAAAGGTATGTGTCAAGTCTAAGGTCAATGGGTTAATGGAAAAGAAAGAAAAGTAATTTTTGTGCTCTCTCGAGCTCTCAAAATAGTCATTCCCAACTTGATAGGCAAGTTTGAATACTCACCCACACATGCTTAATTTTCATGGGAACTGGACCATTTGTGGATGTTAGGGCATGAAGCTAAAAATAAATTCAAGAAGAATGAGGTTAAATGGACTCCATAATTATATGAACCATTGCTAAGAAGGCAAGTTGGTTTAAACCCTAGTTTTAGAGCGATAGGAAAAAGATAAAGATTTTGGGCCTATAATGACTTGGGTAAGCTAGTATGATGAATCGGATTGTAGAGGACTCTTTATATCACATATTAGTGGTGGTTTATTTCTCGAGGAATTTTGGTTAGGTACAAAAAAACCTCTATTTTGATATGATTTTTAGTAAAATAGGTTTTGTAGGGTTCATGGAGTGAAAAAAATTGTTTCTTATATATTTGTAAGTGTACTAAGTGCTCATGAAAATATTTGAAAATTTCAATGCAAGAAATGGGTATAACATATCTTCTAAGTTGACCTACCACTAAAGGCCTAAAGGTTCAAAACTAGACATGGAGGTACAAGAGGTGTTTGGTAGAAATGCATGGTGTAGCAATTTTTACACGATGAGATTTGATAGTTGGTAGAGGTATGGTATTATGTGTTTGAGCCGTTGGTTTTATCTAATGAGGTAGTGTCATGCTTAAGTCCTAATGGCCTAATCAACCCTATTAGGCTTGCCAAGAAGGTGACTTGGAATAGGTATGTAAAGGTTAATTTATCCATATGATATATGCATGTGACTTCTTGAGGAGGTTTTTAGGTTGTTAATGAAGTTTTCCAAGTGGTTAAAGTGTCTAGAAGTGGAGTTTGTGGTGTTAGAGCTTGATTACTCAAGACTAGTTCTTGAGACCTAAATTACACATTTGAGTTGTTTCGTAGATGCAATATTTTTAGGGTCTTGTGCCCCGAATTGGAGGTTCTTATGAGTTTGTGAGTTTCCTGATGATGATACCTTTATTTTGATGTTCTTCTTGTTCCTTGGTAAGAGGTTTGATATATGAAGTTACTCGCTTTTGAATAATGTTAATTAGGTACTTCAGACCTAATTAATGTTACTTGCATATTGAAGCGTGTCATGAAGGTGGATGGTGTAGAATGTTTTATTCTTGAAGATGTATTGAGAAGTTATTTCTGAATTTTTGTGGAGTTAATGGATTCATGATGAAGTTTCCTTATGCCCTTGAAGTTCAAAATGTTGATAGAGTGATATCTTACTTTTAGGCCTATGTCGAACTATAAGGTTTCTTTATATGATGTATATGGATGCGTAGAGTGTGTTTTGGTATTGTATATGACTGACCTCACGATTTTTTCTGACCTAGAGGTTTTTGTGACAAGATTCATGTATATAAGGCAAGGTGTAAAGCTCATTTGAGTTAATGATGAGGAGAGAGGTTTGAGCGAGAAAGGAGAGGTGTGTGGGACTCTTGTAAAGGCTCTAGAAAAGAGTAAGGAGGCTGTAGATCCTTTCTCTACAAGGTCACTTTCCTAATCAACATTTATATGTGTATTTATAAGGGAGTAAGGAGAGAGAGTTTTTGAGAGGGTTGTGAGTGGAGAGAGCTAATAAAGTGATCACAATCAATTTTTGAAGTGATAAGGACATCAATTTATATTCATATTAAGGTGGTTAAGTGGGTTCTATATCATCTTGGGGGTTGTATCCTCCTCCTAGGGTTGGTTCCCTACTAAACTAGGGGTTGGTGCTCCTTGTGGAGTTAGTGCCTCAGTAAAGAAATATCTTATGATGTGTAATATTCATGAGAGTCCTTTGTATTGAGTAATATATGTAGAGGTTTAATGGGTTTTCTTCCCCTTAAGGGTTTCCCACTTTATATCTTGTGTTAATGTGTTCTCTCTTGCTTCATTTTCTTATGAATGGTTGTTTCATACTTAATAAGCTCACATTGATAATGTATGCTGAATGGATGCTTTAAATGATATATGAAAGTTAAAATAAATGAATAAAAATTTTTAGAAGACCAATTCACGCCCCCTCTCGGTCATTTTTCTTCCAAAAATTTGATAGCATTAGATCAATAATACAACTAGAATAAAATGTATGTATGTTGGAGCTATAAATCCTTATCTAAAAATGGAGCAATGCACAACTTAAAATTACCTTCCATTATTGAAAATCTACAACTAATTAAATTTCACTACAAACCCACATATTGGCTATCATGTCTACATCTATTAATTCTTAACAACTTTTCCTCAAGAAGTAATCTACTCACATAAACATAATGTGAACATCGATTGAATGAAGGGGTAATATGACACTTGGAAATTGCTATAATTTTTTCAAATCATTAATTTCTCTATGCTCATCTTGCACGTAGTTATGTCCTTCCCTAAGTCCTAATGTACCTACAAGCATTATGTTGAATTCACACCACACTAATCAACGTGTTCATATTTATCATCTCATATAATGTATCCCATTTTATTACCCACTTATAATCTTAATTCCAAAATACATAAAAATATAAAATATAAAAACATATTAAAAACATGTTTTTTTCTTTATGTATTGTATGTTTGCCCGCTCAATTTTTTTCTACGAACATTCTTATATGCTCCTTTTTTTCCTATATTTCATGTATCATAACTTGTATCTTTTTTATGCATATATTGAAAGGGAATCTTTATCTTATATATCATGGCATTTCCTTTTATATACTAGTTATTTTTCCTCTCAACTTACATATATCATAGTTTTCATATTTTATATGCATAGCATCCATGGGAATCATGATACCCTCTATCATGTTGTCTCTTTTCCTATGTTATCTCTTTTAAACATAAATCACATGTCTGAGTCATTCCTCAATTCATATTATAGTCAAGTCATCATGATCTCTTATATCATGGTGCATCTTGTAGTATGCTACATTAAACTATAGATTCTCAAACAAAGTATGAATCTTAATGCAAGATAAACAACTCAAATTTCCACATCATCCCATCACCTCCTTTCTCATTTATCTATGATCTTGGAAATATTAATTCATTACCAATGCAACATGGGAATATTACTTGAGATCACTCCTTGAGATAAACCTTCCCTACTGCATATTTTCCCCATCATCACATCCCACACTCCATTTGTCACACTCTTGTAATCATCTCCTCAAACCAACCATTAATTCACCATTACCATCCCCACATCTTATCACATCTTCCATTATCATAATTACTCTCTTATCTTTGTAATCTTCTTTGGTCACTCTCATAACATGGAAATCTTCCTTAAGGATGTTCCTTGAGACAAGATTGTCATTCTAAATTTCATGCTCTGCTACCCTTTCATGTCTCATTTTTACCATTCATTCCCTACAATATCACCCACCAAAATAAATCTATAAGCCACCACATACATCCCATCATCCTATTAGATCATATTTTATGTCTCCATTATCCATCTTAGGAATCCTACTTGATCTCTCATACAACATGAGAATTGTAATTGAGGATAATACTCAAGGTAAGACCACCATTATGCATTTCTCCCACCCTCTTCACCCTCCTTATTCAAATCCTTCTATCTAACCACCCACCATACCAGATCCATCCTTATATAACAATTTCCAATCCTTCCCTATCATATCCCATATCCTCCTTTTTAGGATTGGGAATATTACTGAACACCCTCCTCTTGATTGGTTTCCTTTCTCCCACTTTCTCCTACCCCACTTTTCTCTCCCCACCTTTTTATACCATTATTCTCGTATATTTCTTATTTATTTTCTATAACTTTTTATTCTCCATAATTTATTTATTTCTCTTATTCTCATGTACTCCCGTCAGAATCTTCCATATCCTTATGAATAATACATCTTCCACCCCCATATTTCTACCTTCAATTTCCTCATTTTATTATCCCATTTCTTCCCCTACCATCCTTTCATACCCATCTTTGGCCTCCTTTTTCGCTCTATATTTTCTCCCCTTTCATCTCCTTTGTTATATTTCTAGATCTATATCCTCTTCTCCATCACCCATACCCACTTTTGTTCTTTCATACTCCCCTCCTCATTCCTTGCATCATACTTCCTTCAACCTCAATCATCCCACAAGATACATGTTATGTACATTTTCTTCCCTTTTATTCATCTTCTTCCTATAATAACTTATTATTTTTCATCCTTCTCTACTTCACTCCTCTTTTCATCCCATTACCCTTATTAACATCTTTGGACTCATTCTTCTATCCTCATCTTAATCTTCTCCACCTCTCTTTCTCTACATGCCCCTTCCCCTTTTCACCTCTAACCTTTTTACATTCCTTATGCTTCCCCACTATGCCAAATCACCACTCTTACCATCCACATCACCCTAGTTCAATATTTCATTTCCTATAACCCCTCTACTTTCTTCATCATTTTCACTCTTCTTTATCTTCACCCATTTCATATTTATTTATTTTCACCCTTCCTCATGTCACTTACCCCTCTAGTTTTCATCCCCACCTTTTTAATCCTTCCTCAACATTTATATATATATTATAAACCCTGTTTCACCATGTGCTTGTTGCACACCTTCCCTAAGTACCTCTTCTAGGCCATTTCTCCTCTCTTCCTCATCTTCCTCTATTTAATACTACCCGCATGATCATTTTTCTTTAACAATTCATTCCTCTATAATATATTCATCATATTTATATGTTCTTCCTGTTCCTTCCCCTACCACTACCATAGGTAAAAACTACTTTACAAACCCTGGTCAACTAATATTATCTTACATATTCTTCCCCTAACCCATTACATCATTATACACCTTCATCTACTCATTCATGTGCCAATTACTCCTATTTTGTTTCAATTCTCTATGCCACACCATCTTCCCCACTCACACTTGATTCACCAATTTTCCATATTCATCATTGTCTTATTCCCAACTCCTACCTATTTTCCCTCATCATTTCCCATATTATCTCTCTCTTCTCATCTCCCACATTCCTCTCCATTCAACTTTTTACATATTCATAAATGCATACTTTTGGATAAACATCTATATTTTTGTTTTTTTCGTTTTCACACTACCTTCATTTCCATTCTCTAAACTTATGTATTCATCTTTTTCCTCTACTAACATAAAAATAATACTCATTGTTTTTACCACTATCCCTCATCATTTTCTCTCAATCATTTCCTTTAGACTACTCTCCATTTTCTCCCCTCCCATATTTAATTCAATTATAGTCACTATATTGTACCTTTCCATTTATACATCTTTGTGTCATCTCTTCCCCCTCCCATATATTTCTTTATCTTCTTTATTTCTTCCATTGTTTTCATTTATCCTTTGTCATCCTCTTTCTCTCTCATTCCCTCACCTCTCCCATTTCACATTCAAATTTTATTTTTCATTGACTAGGCTTATATACTTCATTCTCCCATATCATCTTCATTTAAGTCCCTCAAAGACATCATCAAACTTATTGCCCCATATTTTTCTATCATTTTTATCATATAGCATAAAGGTTGATTGAATACATCTCCCTCTTAATCCCCTAATGTGGTACAGTCACCACATTTCCATTCTCTTCCTTGTCAACTAGACAGTTTTCCCTTGTCTCATCGTAATATTTATCTCATATTTTTGAGAGATCTTTCATTTATTCCGTTCTCACAAACCCTCTGTAAGGGGCATAATCATATCCACCCTCAATCACTATATCCGTCTTGTTTTTTTTTTAGAGGACACCATAACATTCATCATCACTCACCTTATATTCTTGAAAGAAAATGTTTTCTCTAATTTTTGTTTACAATTATCAAACAAAAAGTTTACTTTAAATTTTTTATTCAAGAAGAACCCTTTTAATAAGTAATCGGCCACTAGGCACATCATATCTTGAAATTTTCAAACCTTGTAAAATCATCCTATCGACTCCTTCACTCAACTTACTTTGAAATTTTTCATCAATCAACATTTCCAAAAACCATCTATATTATGAAATCATCCTATTGATTCCTTCACACAACTTGCTAAAGTGGTCCATTTATCAAAAGTTTCTTGAAACCATATATCTTATGAAATCAATCTATCGATTCCTTCAAACAACTTGTTGAAGTTGTTCAACGATAATCATTTCCAAGTTTTTCCAATTTCGATTAGATTTACCACTAAGAGCATCTCTTTCTGTCCATATCTTGTCTACTTTCTTTGAAAGGGTGTTAATATCACAATACTCTTCTAAAGAGGGAAAATATATAAACTCTATATTTCTACCACCATATTAGTTAATTTCTTCATCCCACTTCAAATACCATAAAAATCCCACAAGTCATTAGAATTTAATTTATCAATTATTATCTAATATAACCACATTCTACTCACCAACCACATCATCCCTACCACATCATTAGCCACATCAAACTTTTACTATCCCCATGTCCCCCACTACCTAATAAAATAGTCCAATTAAGTGTCTATTTAAAAATATGCTCCACTATTTCACTCACCTTCCATCCATTTTCAAAGATGCTCCACTATTTCACCCACCTTCCCTCCATTTTCAAATATGCTCCACTATTTCACCCACCTTCCCTCCATCGTCAAATATGCTTCACTATTTCACCCACCTTAATTTCATTTTAAAATATGCTTCACAATTTCACCCACCTTCCCTTCATTTTTCAAAGATGCTTCACTATTCACCACCTACCTTCTCCCCCACTTTCAAATCATCACTATTCACCTACTTAATTTCTCATTATTCTTAAGAGGAATCAATTACCTTCGTCCATTAATTATACCCCAGGACCCTATAAATACACCCTCTACCCTATAATTTACATAAAAATTGATGATAATAACTCCATTATGTTATATTTCTCTATTTAAATCCTTTATACCCAAATCTTACCTCTCCACCTTGCAAATAAACGTAACACTACTTGGATTGTACCATAGAGTGTACTTTGGGGCACCTACATCTACAACACCCACAAGAAAATTCATTTGGTGGATTGAATCAAGGTACATGGTGAGACTTTGTGTATTCTTATTTCTTCTAGATTTACCTCATTATTTAAATTTCATGACTATATTTTATCACCTTAATAGGGTTAGGGATCTTTCTGAGGTAAATGACTTAACCAATACGAATAATTAATCCTTTTTAAAGTTTTTGTGTGCATATATTAGATTTAGATATGGAAGATTTAGACCACTTTATTTAATTAAAGAGCCCATAATTGTCCCTCTCATTCTCGATGGAAAAATATAATCCCATTTGTTTTATTAGCATTGAATTGAGTTTTTATATAATTAAAACATCTTTTATATAATCCAACTTGAGGTATATAATGTGACACTTAAGGTTTGATAGTGAAACCCATTTCTTGGACACCAAAGGGAAAAACAAGTTCTGAGACCCAAGAGCAAGTAGGTCTAAGATCATACATAAGGCTTTGGACCTAAAAACCATTCTTGGTAGACTGTATGGTCCTACACTTTGGGAGGTTTTATAGTGAAAACCTTCGATACAAAGTATCTTCAGATCTCTACAATCCCTCATTCTCGTGTAATTATATATAGATATTTGTTATAATGTCTAGTGTAGCTAAATACATATCCCTCATTATTTTTTCAATCTTGTAGCATATTGTAATCATTAATTTCAAGTACCATATGTTATTATGATATTATAAAGCAAATTTTGGAATTTAATTAATCAAATAGTTCATAGCTTCAAAATTTACATTCCTTTTATACTATTTTTCATTCCATAAAATTATTTAAAAGATAATAAAAAATATTAAAAAGGGTGTAAAAAAATGTTTTGTTTTTACAAGAAATGTATGTTAAAGTGCTTACAATGTTAATTAAATGAGTTAGGAATACCTCGATGTAATTTTGGATAGAATTGTGAGCTTCGTGGTAGGAGCATCCTTAGTCATCTACTAAATCTTATTTATCCAAGAACACTATTCAATTTAAATAACCTAAGATATACACATTTTGGTAAACATATTAGAAAGGTCAAATGACCTTTTTAATTTAATATAATTTGGAAATTTAAAGATAAAATTTTTAAGCCAAAGATCAATGATTACCTTATGGAGGAAACTATAGTTGACCCTTCTCGAGTCGGTGAAGACCGGAAGTTTGATGGAAAAAAATGATTATCCTTTCTCATATATTTTTCAAAGTGAAAAATTGTGGCCTATTATAGTACACATGAAATTTCCAATTGACTGGAGAATGTATGGTCATGCTTTATCCTTTTGCATGCAAAAATACTAATAGTAAAATTAAGAAAAGTATTTTTGATAGGGGTAAAATTTTAAAAATGCATTCTTCTCTAAGGGTCCATAAAAAATATATTTTTATAGGGCTTGGAAGGTGTGAATGCATATTTTCTACTAAGGGTTTTGAGTTAAATAGAGGGGTATAAGGAGCGACCACATATTCTCTCCCAAGGTTTATATTTAAAAAAACATTGAGGTAATAAAGCATGTTTATACTTGTTTCCTTCCTTTGTAAAGTGGCTCAAAACTATCCTCTAGCATTGTTTCATACCTTCTATCTAGATACTCTGTTCATATCTCCAACTCTAATTACACTTTATCCAATTCTAGTGTGTGCTATAAATAAAAATTTAAATATTTACGAGTAATGTAGGAATGTTTAAGACTTCCCTTTATTAGTTATAAATTATACATATTTATAATAGGTAGATTAAGGATAAAACCTAGTTTACTTAATATATTTTTATGAACCCACTTGTTTTATATAATTTCAAAACCTACATTTCATTCTTCACCCTCATAGTTTCATATATAGTTTTGTTTTTGTATTTATGATAAAATACATTAGTTTTACATTCAAACCTCTCCTTTAACAACTATCACCTTTTGTTACGGTTCAAAACCAAAAAAAAAATTCTTAATGGAAAGGCATCATATTAAATTTTAAGGAAAAAATTAGTGTTTCTTTACAATACTACTTTCATGAATAATGTCAATTCTTCTAATATACCACGAATGAATTATAGTGCACACATGACATGAAATACTTCTAATGACTAAAAATCGGGAATAATATCTTAGATTTACATTCACATCTCATCCCTCTTTTTCCCTAAATTCAAGAATAAAAATATGTTGGCACTACGATCATACTTCATTTTGAAATAGAACAAGAAGTGGATTTTTTCATGATTAAATGTGGAATATCTCTATAAAATACTGCTACCATAAGGGGAGCACCACAAAATACTAATTAGAATCTACCCCTACTACCTAGAGTCATTACACCATTTCAATAAAGGATTATGAGCTCATGATGAAACTCAAAATAATAATATGAAATTTCCAGCTTGGAGTTTCTTCAACAATTTCCAAGACAAAAGGATATCCTATATGAAAAACATTACATTATCTAACTCACTTGAATAAGATTTTTCTACATTCTTTTCATCCATCTTAAATACTCTAAAATAAAGTGAGTAGAAAATATCATTCAAAAATATAAACTTCCCACCATGATATATACTTGAGTTATACTTACTCTTATATATTCAATTTCCATTCTTAGTAAATCTATCAAGCATGTCCTCGTAGATAATGGGTCAAGATTGAAGATATGTAACCTATCTTGCCTCTATAATTTTTTTAATTAATTTCTGACAACATTTAAAAATAATCTATATAAATTAGAGGTTTTAATATTGTTACACAAAAATATTTAGGTACAAATACATTTGACATAAAAATAGGGTCAAAGACACTTCACACATTATTCATGTAATGCATAAAAATCTAAAATATAACGTATCACTTAGAAGACCTTGGATTCATGTTACGGAAGTAGTTTCCTCTACATTACATACATGTATCAAGTATATATGAGGGATGTGTTTATACATGTTTGGATAATAAATATACCTATACATTTATATGGTAGTTGAACAAACACATACATTTATACCATAAATGAATATGATAGAAGAACCCTTTATCCCAATGATTATAATAAGCCCAAAACAATAATTAGAAAAGTACAAGTCTATAGAAAATGATACATCTTTGAACAAAAACACAATAATAATATTGTATAAGAAGATAAATCCATAGGGAAAAAATAACAACACATAAGATGTTTACTGATGATATAGATGATGAACTCGATTATGATTACATTGATGAAGAGTATATAAAGATGAGGCTAATAAAATTTTGGCTAAGCTAAAATTAACACCAATATGGCCCAGGGAATATCGAGATGATTATGATTCTTTTAGTATTTATTCAATTATTTAATTTAGTACTAAACCATAGATTATCCATTAAACCACCTCAGGATAATCCTATAATGGAAGATATGGTTAACAACAAAGTACATCCAACAACTATGGACAATGTTAACTCAAGATCTATTTTGATAGCCACAATATCAAATTAACCTTCCATTAATCATACAAAGGAACTATAACTCTTCCAAATCGATACAAATATGGGTTTTAATATAAAGTAAGATAAAAAAATCGGACATACAAAGTAATACTTATTTCAAAGTTTGATCTTCATAATATCATACCAAAATATGTTTCCATTACATAAAAACCATTAGTACTACACATATCATAACCTTACTACTTATATAATAGAGTAGTGATGTGAATTAAAATGAAACATAGTATATAGTATGAGTAATATTAGGAAATTACAAACCACACACCGACTTATATTATTATAAATATAAAACATTATAGGGCATTTTTCGGGTGTACTCGAATTCTCGAGGACATGTTAATAAAACCTAAGAGGGGATTATATCATGCATGGGAAAATGATTTGGAGATGGGGCATATGAAATTATGTTCCATATCACTCGGTGGACTCAAAATGTTCATTTAGGCAAAAACATAGTCTAAAAATCTCCACTTTGTTGGACAATCCAAATCTAGGAAAATCAAATAATATAGATCTATTTTAATATCACTCTCCTCAAATGGGTTTAAATGATGATGAATTCCATTTATTAAATATCCATTTCTCTCACCTAGGAATGGTCATATGTGTGATAAAATGAAAAAATATGAATCTAGACATAAGGATGATAAAATTAGTTAGACCCAAATGTTAGATTATTGTTGGAAAAGTGCACATATTTTATGTGTGATAATGTGGGAAAATATAAAAAATGATAAAATATGAACACACACTGAGAGTAATTTTACAAGAGCGATGAACTAGACATGATCTAGAAGATATATTGTATTAGAATGCATCAAAAATAACTTTGAAAGAGGTGTATAAAGATGAAGTGGGGAAGTATAATTGCCACCTAAATTTTTTGAGAAGTGTAACTCCCATATATCCCACTTTGAAACTTAAGAAAGTTAAATACATATGTAGGAAAAACCATGTAATATAATAAAAACCTATAAATACACACCCTTAATTTTAGTTTAGGTGGGTCAAACAAATGGGTCCAGGAAAAAGGTCGATAAGGTACCCACATATAAAGAAAATATCTCATAAGTGAAAAAGGAGGAAACCCATAGGAATAATTCCTCCCCAAAATAGATAAAAGAGAAGTGAAAATAAAATCTCCCTTAGTAGAAACCCCCTATAAGAACATAGAGAACCCCCAAAAATAGAGAGAGAATGAAGAGAAGAACAAAGGATGAAGTTGCCCCCAAAAGACGAGGCCTCATGAACCCCAATATATCCTATAGATGTAGAATACTGCCATTAAAAGGAGAATCGGTGAAGACTATATCCAAATCGGGAATATAAGATATTGTACCAAAATACAAAGGACTAGTGGAAAATAAAATATGAACATGTGGACCATCCTAGAACTATGATTTTGTTTTCTCCATTATATGATGGATCACCGATTAAATAATCTACATCTTGTAGTTTATCTTGAGTACAAATTAGACTAGAAGTTAAGATTTCATAAGGAAGTGGTACAAAAGTATGCGAGACATGCGGAAGTGGACCTAAAGATGGATAATAAGGATGAGATTCATCAACCTTTGATGCATGAATAAGAGAGGTTAAGAATGTCCAGATGTGTAATCAACCTCTAAGCACATGACTATGAGAAGAAGGAGGTGAGACCTCATCACTTCTCTAATCATTTTGAATGAAATTTTAATCCTCATCATCAATACTCTTATCATCAACACTGGAATAAGAATCAATATCATTTTTCCCAGGTGAAACCAAATCCTTAGAACTACCATCAATACCCAATGAGTATAATGTTTTGGAAGTGAAGTTTCGGGATTATAACTCAAAGGGATCTCCTCATTTTTAGAGGACTCATCATCAGGAGTAAAGTGTGAGAAGAGGTAAACCCTAGGGTAGTGATCTTCTATCCCCACTACCACTATACAATCATTGTACAATTCAATAATAACTACATAATTTGAAGTGAACTTGACCTACTTTCTTGAACCAAGGTTTGTGATCTAATATACTTATAACATATAAGTTAAAAATGAATGTTTAGAAAGAACATATTGAAATGTCCCATCACCTATGTCAACATACCCTCTTCTAAATGCCTCATGAAGTGTGACCAGCCATCAAAATAGTTGACATAAATCATGGCTCTAAAGAAGTGAAGGAAACTTGTATGAAGCCATGTAGTGTGAAGCACCAGTCAAGCACCCATGTGGTAGGATGATATGTACTTGCTACAAGTGATTTTCCCTTTTCTTTCCCCTTATTTTTATTTCTTTCCTTTGTAAACTCCTAATTTGATGGAATTTTTGTATTTGAATCGAGAACATGATATTTTTCTTCTCTAGAATGTGTGTCAAGTGATCAATTTTTTTCTGTATGTATTTATGTTCATCATGTTTAGGATTTTTACAATAGGAATATTTGACCCTCTCTTTCTTGGGTTTGGCTTCAAAGAGGAGGTATTGGTGGTAGATTTTGGATCCTTATTTTTCTCATTATCCTATTTGTCTTGTTTCTTATATTTATGGCTTGAAGCCTTCTATTTTCCTATCTAGAAAATTAGGAATGTGGCTTAGAAGAATTTAGATTAGCCATGAGTATGAGCTTATCTTGATCCCTAGTCAAAGAGGAAGTAAAATCATCTAAGGAGGGAATTTTCCATGTGGCTCCAAGGGAACTCCTAGTGACATGGAAATTAGAAACAAAATTAAGAACCAACTTAGAAAGAATAGAAAGAATCAACAATTGATAATTTTTTATACCACATTGTTTCAACTGAAATATAAGTGATTTGAATTTTGTGAAGGAGTCTTGTATAGTGTTAATTTTTTCTAGAATCAAAATAATGAGAGCATCCTTCAATTCATGTCCCCTAATTACAGGTTTCTTCCCAAATAGTCCTTCTACTAATGTCTAAACATCATTGAGTGTGCTATTCAATTATGTGTGAAAGAGTAAATCGAAGATACATACATACATACATAATAGATTGTAGTCCTCATCATATTGGTAAAACCACTTAAATTTAGTTGCATATAATGTTGGTTTTGTTTCAATACCCATTGTGATACAATGTACACCCTTGCTCCTCGACATAATTTAAATTTTTATTTTTGAATCATGATGGTTAAATAGTGTGAGAACCACATTATGATACATAATACAAAAAAAAGAGATTGAAAAAATGAAAGTGCATAGAATAACCCCCTAAAATTATTAGCAATAATCCCCAAGGTTAGTACTTAGTAATTTAGCATGTTTATAATTATTCAAGGACAAAAATGTTAGATAAAGGATGAAAAGGAAAATGAGAGTAACAAGGATGTGGAGAACTTAAAAAAATATGCATGTTAGAAAAAAACCTCTAAAGGAGTTTCTAGTAGAAAGTACTTGCTCATGAGCCTTTAAAAAACAACTCTTCACCTCTTACAATTTTCAACACTTGATTAAGTTCCTTGCAAAAATATCCTCTTATGAGTTAAGCCCCCTTCGTTAGGGAGTGATCAAGGGATAATAATCCATGTGACTAGGGGATAGTAATCCATATGATAAGGGGCTAAAAACCCATGTGACTAGGGGCTAAAGTTATGAAAAGTGGTGGGTGGTCTTCCTAACATTTGTACCAAATGATGTCACCTTTTGGGGGAGTTGCACACTTCCTTATCAACTGCACGACAACTTACCACACATGCTTATCGGTGCACCTAGGGTTAGGTTTAGATCACCCACACATAACAATGATCTGTGACCTAACACAATGTCACTACCTAAAAGTATGTGCCACAACTATGGCCATATAAATAGAACTATTGTATGAAAAACTCCATGAAAAATACATCTACACACAAACAAAGAAACAATATGGATACATCTATAGTACAACTAAGTCCATGAACAAGTTTTCATCACTAGCAAAAAAAAATATTCCGACAACTAACTTAATGCATAAGTGTATCCACAAATAGTGCACAATTGTAGTGATAAAAATCGGTACAATATAACAAAACCACACTTGGGAAGGTAAAATGACCAATATAGACAATGAATGCATCTAAAAGTTCTTGCAAACTGAAAAACACCCTATAATTTTCTAAATAAATAGAAAACTCAAACTTTGGCATAGTACAAAATTACACCAAAAAGCTTAGAGATGACCATACAAATCATAAAATAGATTAGTTCTAGCTTGCTTTAAAGCATACTCAGTCTTACTTTAGCTCCTAGGATTTTGGTACAATCGAAACTCAATGGGATAGTCCACTTCTTTAGATAATGTAAATAATGGATAATGTCATGTAAAACCACCTATTCTCTCACTCTTTTAAGATTCTCTATATCATCTAAAGATGAAAGAGAACAACATACTCAGAGATCAAAGGATATGAAATAACAATCTTGAAAAACTCAAGATTCCAACAAAATAAACACATTAAAACTATGCATTTTGATTACTAGAATGATCTTAGATACCATGTGAGAAAATGGGCCAAAATTGAGAACTAATAAAATAAAAACATGCAATGAGAGTAATGTTGCAAGAGAGAGGAACCAAACATGAGCCAAAATATAGCTTGCATTATAATCCATTATAAAATATCTTTACAAAAGGTGTATAAAAATGAAGTGGGGAAGTGTAAGTGCCACCCAAAAAGGTGGATAAGTGTAACTATCATGTATTCCACGAACACTTAAGCAAGATAAATACATGTGTATGAAAAACCATGCAATGGAATAAAAACTTATACTAACATTCTTAGAAATTTAGGCTTTAATAGGTTTAGTCTACTTGTTTAGGGTTTGAAATTGATTACAAATGAGGTTAAAAAGTGGGGTGGAGTGGAATATATCTTATTTTAGATTTACATCAATGTATGTTTATGTTTACATCCTAATTAGAATTAATATGAAACATAAATTACTTTAGTGAATTAATATACTAAAGGATGCAAGGGTTAATAACAAGTCATTATTTTATTTAATTAACTCCAAAATTAATTACAACAATTAAAATAATACCTTTATACTTGTAAATGGTATGCTAAACAAGATACAAACTTTAAAAAACAAAGGAATAAGTGTACTTAGATGGTTATAGATGATTACTAGAAGGTTATCAAAGGAAACACTACTAGAACATGAAGATATGAACATGATGATATTTTTCTAGAGACTGTGATTGGAAATTGACATGTGGCATGACTGTATAAATTTATTAGAAATGTCTTTTCGGTCTTGACCCTTCTATATATTCTTGAACCTACTTGGTTTCGGATCTCAGTAACTTCATACACTTCTAGTTTGATGAACCTATTTTTCGCTATCAAACCCTAGTTATCACTCATGTTTTGAAGCTCCATGAATAATCTAAACATGATGTCAAACCCTAACCATGGATGGGAAGTTGTATAAAACAAAATTTATCTAAGTTGTGGGCACCCCAAAGGTCTGCTGCCGACATTACACTACTCATAATAGGCCTCGAAACCACATATCATTATCCATGTATCATGTGATATCTGAATGAATGTAACTAGATTTTATGACCACCTTTGGAAATGCTTGAGTTGAGTTGGATCTTGCAAAGATAATTGGGAAACGGATGTTTGAGTACTTGTAGATGAGAGAGATTATTTTCTTAATGTAATAAAAGCTTCAAGCCTATATATATTTCTTCCTAAGTAATATATATGTCTTATTGAGATATTTAGGGAGCCTTGAGTGCAAGTGTAGGAAGTAAATGTATCAACATAGTGCCATTAGATTTCTGGTTAGTAAATGAGGTAGTGTTTACTTGCTTAAATAGGGTTCGTAGATGATTTAGTGAAGAAATCCTGACCAAGAGAGATTATAATACCTAATAAAAGATATGAATTTGAAATCAATGTTGGAGGAAATGTTGGTAAAAGAAATTAAAAGTAGTCTAATATCTGGTTATACTATCCTCGACCAAATTATTCGGCCTTGACCAGGGTAGTAAAACATGCAATCTCAAGTTTGGAAATTGTTACTTGATGTTTGTCTATAGATTTTGTGCTTTTTAATATTATAATTTGATGATATGTCGGTGTGCAAGGATAACAGAGCTAAAAATAGACCTTATAATGTTCTAAGCATGAATGGGAAGGTTGTATTTATCTTAGCGAGTGCATTGTCAAAAATGACAGGTATTAAAGAATTAATTGTCAAATTTGAGTGTCTATAGTTTGAATTTGATACACCAAAAGAGGAGTAAGGACATGACGAGACCATCCTAATATATGCAGGAATTATTGGCCATAAATTTTCATCCAAAACATGTTAGGAATAGATTGTTAGTTGTGTGAAGTTATTTTGGAACTTGTATGGTTATTAGAAACTTGAATTGGAGTTATTTGTTTCTTATTTGTTTTTGTTTTGGAAATGAATCATTTTTGGTTTTTTTTTTGAAAGAGATTATTTTTATTATTTTGGTTATTTTAATCTGTCATTGTGAAAGAAAGGTGGTTGGTTTTGTAAAAGACAAGACAAAAATTTGTGCATGCAATGTACAATATCAAACAGTAACTTTTCTATGACATGAAATAAAGAATGTCAAATTACATTGGATGATTTATACAATGATCATATAGGTAAATATATACATTATCATGAGAGGGGAGAAGCTAAACAAACATGTGTGAAGCTAAACAATAAAGAGACATCTGTTATAATGATATATGGAAACATTCCTCCTTTATTTTATTATTTTTACAAAGTTACCCTGAAACGTAATCATATTTGTCTTCCGATTCTAAACTTGTATAGGATAGTATGAAAATGCCCATTAAATATCATGATGTGGTGAATAATTTTCCTAAATACCACCCTTGTATATTAAGTGAGAACTATAGTTCGATGAGTCGACAACATGAGTTTGGCACTCACGATGAAACATATGAACTACTTTGGAAGCTAAAATATAATTCCCTTCATGAAGGTGTCAAGTGATAAAGTTATCCATTCCTAATTGGTGTAGGATTCATGAAGAAACACACACAAAGAACACTAACCTGGTGTTCCTATAAGTTCTATGTAGCATGGATATTATGTTACTTGAAGTACTATTGAACCAATAAGAAGACATAAAAGGAGATGCCACCTAGTTCACCACTCCATGAGGCTGATTCGAATAAAAATTAATTATTAAGAGTTGAGGAGGTAAACACTAAGAGTGCAACTAATGAAAAATTTGGAGAGGATGCTTCACACAATGAAATAATATTGTATCTTCTTGGGAGACATGTCATATCTAAATTGTCTTGCTTTGATAGATTATTTCCACACACACCTAAACCCATAACCTGAACATTATTGTGTGACCTTCTTATCCAATTTTTAATGCATGATATAAAGTTTATAGTGCACAAAGGTTACACTCTCGAAAAATCACATTCGAAGGCACACATAACATCCAAAATATACGAAATAACATAGAGGAAGAGAACCTAAAGGAAAAAAAAGGATGCAAGCAATTCTTGTGACTAAGGAGTGTTATGAAATCACTATGCACCATAATGAGCCAGATCAACCTTGAATTGGGTTTACTTTAAGGTAATTATTTCTCCCCCTCCTAAATACTTATCCTCAATTTTTTTATCAAAGGTAGTAATCAGGTTTATAAAAACATAGGTATAGATTTGAATTTAAATTATTGATTGATTTATCTCAAGAATTTAAAAATATTCATGCATTCCTTAGAACATAAATTTCTAGGAGCTTTCTATTTCCATTGAGAAAAATTGTTTCAATAAAACAAATTAGGTCCACTCTCCTAACCTTGGTTATATATATTAGTTTATTTTATGCTAGCTAGTTTTCTTTCACTCGATTAGTTTGTTCTTTCCATACTTTTGTGGTTTTATATAGTTAGTTGTTGTGTACAATAAAGATGAAATTGATGCATACGATCTTCATCCCTAATTTTTCCATATTCACTCGACCATAGTACTTGATTTCCCTTGTGTGTAATTTCCCAATCAGTATAATCTAAACCACGTGTATGTTGTCTTGTGCCCAAAAATGGTAAAATGTTGTTTTATTATAAGAGTGTTTAAATTACAAGTGATTTGATAATCCTTAGGATGAATACAATTAAGTGCTCCCTATGATGAATACAATTAATTGTGTTCAACTATTCTTCACTTTCAAATTAAGTGTTGAATATTTATTTGTTAGTTATGTTACAAATATAATGGTTTTTATGCTAAAGGAGAGTCACTTTCACTTTATCAACGTAAGAATTGTTCTTTGGGTGTATGTGAAAGAACAAGAGGAAATAATTTTCACTTATCTTACCTAACACATCCTTTGACATAGTTAACTTAGTTCCTAATCTACACAAAAAAGAAGAAAAAATAAAACACTCATGTTAAAGTGTTTCCAAAGATTTCTATGTATAGGGGTAATTATGGTAATCTCCATCGGGCTATGGACAATTGATAGTGGAGTAAGGACACAAGTGGAACAAAAGGTATCTCTATTGCAGTTAATATAGATGCATGGTAAGAAGTAGAGTAGTTATTCAATATTCACCTTCCATATATCTCCATCAAAATATCAAATATATAAAAATAGAATAAAACCCTATCAACAACTAAGCTAAGTGAACAATCATGTGCCACATTAGAAAATACTAAAAGAAAGGTAAATGAAATTTATGCACACACACTTCAGATCTTAGTGTGTTGCATAGGTAACACTGATGCCATTTATTTTTCTTAGTGTAAATATTTTTGAGCATGCTCATTTTTGTTTGTTTTAAAAGGAACAAGAGATTTTAGCTTATAACCATTTCACAATTATATAAAATGCTTAGGAGCATTTTCCAAAAGATTTACCATTTTTTGTTTCTACACAACACACCCTAATTTACCTTTAGGAAATTATGGAGCCTCGAGCATTTCCTTGAATGACCTAATTTCTTACCTATTGGACCTTATTTTCATACCCTTTGCAGTTCACCTTGTTCTTTCCTAAGGACAATTAACATGTTTTTATCCCCTTTACTATGAAATTTTTATTATTTGAATGCATGTAACATCCCTTGACTCTCCATTTAAAGTGTATAGGTGATATCCATTTGCACATGACATCCAAGAGCCCTATAGTAGTACATCATAACATTCCCTTCATCCACACATTATTGCATAAAATTTTAACTTCCTCCATAGTCTTCTTAAGTATTGTGTGGTATTTTATTTTATCCATGACCTACAAAAAACTATTGGTGTGTGTGAATTTCCTAATCATCACTTGGTGCCTTGTCCACCTCACATGGTGAGTCATCTCACTTAGCGAGATCATAGGTATTATGAGTTATATGATAGATGAAAGATTCTGTCATAAGAATTTTCATTGTCATATGTGTCAGTGGTGTCATAGGAGTTACATTCCATTTTTGAATTGTAACTCCTCTTTCCCTCATGGAGGGAATGATTGTCTAGGAACAAGAGTTACATAACACTCCCATATGTACCCTCTTATTTTGATCTATGAGAATGAGTAGACATGTTTATTTTATGCATGATTTTCCTTGTTTGATTTCTTGTTGATTACTTGGAGCGTTCACGTCACCATTGGAGTGCAACCTCTTTGATGTGCATGGGGTTTTGTATTGATCCTTGCAAAAAAATATCACATGGTATCAATTGTTCGGTAAATGTGCACTAATTTTATATAAATTTCTAATTACTCCCACTTTTGTTATTTATGATTCTCGTGTAAGTTTTTCGATCATTTTGGAATCTTGCTAACTAGTTTAACAATTTGTGCTTTTGGAGTTTGTGTCGTCTTGGGTTTTGTGCACATACGCTTTCGGGGTTACACTTTGCTAACTTTAGTTAGTTGTAGTTAACTTTGGAGGAAATATCTATTAGAGGTAGCTTATGTATTTTTGTTTTATCAATTTATTTTTCATTAAAAGTGAAATCTTTTTCTAAAATCTTCTTGAATCCTCCCCCGCCTCCTTCCTTGTTGGTTTTGCATTTTCCTCCCTTGCTACCCTTGCTCTCTTCCTTCTCATCTCAACTAAGCTCTTTCTAGCTCGGTGAGATCCACCACTAAAATTAGTGTGTTGAGTTCCTCTATTGAATCAATATTTTCCGGTGATTTGGGTTTCTCGTTTGCATTTATTCAAGTTTGTTTTACCATGGTAAATTGTGAGGTGAGTTGTGTCTTTTGTTTTTCATGATTTCCTTTCCCGTGGCTTGGTTCCCTCTGAATCATTTTTGTTTTCTTCCCTTAGCATATGTGGGTTTGGTTTGTCTCCTTGGTTTTTCATGTGGTTGGCTACTTTGTTGGCCCAATGGGATTGAATTTACCCATGTTCAAGATCCATTCCCTTGGCCCCATTTTTTCCATGCAAGTTGTGCTCTGCGTTTGGTTTGGTCTCGTGCGCCCATTCTAAAATCCTTTTCCACCTCTTAACCACCGCATCATGCCCTACTTTTCTCATGTGGAGCCCTTGCTTGCTCCTACCTCACCCACTCAAACTTTTTCACTTGGCATGAATTTTTCCTCTACATTGTGAACTGTTGCCCTTGTTTGTTGCGTGAATTATAAATGACACGACCACTCCTCCATCCGGCTTGGGTATCCCACCTAGTTTTCCAACCATCGATCTATCTCGAGCCCAATGCCTCATTCCATGAGTTCCATGTGGAGCCACCTCCCTTCACCCACTCTGTCTTGACCAAAATTTGACCTTATCTCATATTTGAGCCTTTTCTTTAAATGAATTTTTAAGGTAACATTTTAATTAAAAGTAAGGTTAAAGAGATGGTCTTAAATAAAATGAAGTTTAATTAATTAGGATCTAATATTTTATTAGGTGGTGATTAATTTATTTAAGGTAGTAAATTAATTTAGGAACCTTAATTAGTTTAGAAGATCTTTAATTTAAATTAATTAGCAGTTAATTTAATCATTTAATTAATGTTTTAATCACATTTTTAGCCATTTAATTTCTAAATTAATTTAATTGGAGAAATTAAAAGTGTGTAAACTAGCGTTATTAGATGTTTTTGTTGCTAAGTTTTTGTTGTAGTGTGTAGCACTCTTTGGATCCCTCTTCTTCCTTCCGGGAGCTTTCTAGCATCTTGGAGGTCCTCTGGAATAGTTTTGAGTCAATTTTTTCTTTATATCGCCCTTTTTATTACTTGCATACTTATGAGTGCATCCACCATAGTCTTGTGGCAAGGGGTTTCTACTATGATGACAGACGTTATTTCTCACATAGGACTATTTTTTTCTCCCATTCTTTCACTTTTAGCTTATTTTGTGCTTGCTTATGGTGTTAAACTATCGCGATCACTAGAACTTGACTTTGGTCTCCAAACTTGCATGTTATTATTTTGATTGCAAGGTGAGTGACCAAATGTTTCACGATGCACATTCACACCAAATTTTAATCATTGCGGTAAACTAAAGTATCAAAATCAAGGGGTGATAGTATTGTTCTGAGGTGGTTGTGTTTATTTGTAATTTTTGCATTCCTTCTTTCTCTCTCTTCACAATGGATGCTCTTTCAATTCCTTAGCTCACTCTGTTCAAATTTTTTGAATAGAGATAAAAAATGGTAATAAAACTAAGGGGTAAAGGGTTATTTCATATCACCATGGGAGTAGAGACTAAACTTGATGATGAGCCCAAAAGATCTAAGTGGTTGAACCAATGTGAAAAATCTATAGGTCTTCTTTTTTATGTCCATTTCTCATGACTTTATCTTCACATTGTGTCATCGAATCACCTGATGAAGCATGGAAAACATTAAAAACTATTTTTGGAAAATAAGGTGACATGAGAGTACATGAGATGGAAAACTAATCTGCTAGGATTAAATCCTAGTGAATTTGAAAAGCTATAATCCTTCTTCTCATATTTTTTCCACACTAGATTGATTTTAAAGGAATGTAAAGTGGAGAAGAAATATTCCTAGTTGATCTTTTCAATTATTTATAAGTTAGGTCCTGAATACTCCATCTTCATTTTGAATTTCCACGCCAAAAATACACTTAAGGAAATAATTGGAAAATGCCATCATTTAATAGTTTTCCGTTCCAACTCATTTGAGAATAGGAAAAATTATTCAAATGGGAACTCTCAAATCCAAGTCACATGCCCTTGTAGCAAGTAATGGTAAGGGAAAGAAAACTAAAAATAAGAAAGAGAAAAAGGTCCAACCAAGCTCAACCAAACCTAACATAAACAATTCTAATTCTAAGCCAAAAGTGAAGAAGGAAAAGTGTAATTGTTCCTATTACAAGAATTCTATCCATGAGGAGCATCAATGTATGAGAAAAAAAAACCACTTAACTCATTTACTTGATAAGAATAAAATAAGAGTTCCTGATTCTATCAAACAAAATACTCTAAAGGATGAGTCTTCCAAAGAAAAGGAGTATAAATATGAGAAGAAGAAAGGATATTCCCTTATAGGTAGAGTTGCTTCTTAGTCGACGTGGATTATTGATTTTGGTGCTTCACACCACATCACCCCTTATCATGTTGAGTTCTCCAACATGGAACTATGTAGCATGTCCCAAATCATGTTGGGTGATGATACTATTCAATGTCGGTTTCCAGTAGTGGATCGGTAGAGATGGATGGTGGATCATTTAACCAAGTTTTGAGTGTTCCTAATCTCTCTACCAATCACCTATCATTTTACTAAATCACTTATATTGGTGAAGGAATGTGAGTGGAATTTTTTCCTAACTTGGTGATTATACATGAGTGTAGACACCAAAATTGAGTCACACTCCCCTTCATCCCTTTTCAAATAGCCAACTCAAACATATTCACCTAACCATGACCCTTTTACCCCACATTAATATTAGTTTAATTATTTATAATTAAAGTAATACCCATGCTCATAATATTCATTATTTAATTACCTTAATTAAAACTAATTTCCACCTCACCTAGACACCTCACCCCACCTCCTCACTTAGACAACGCATCAAAACCTATTCTTTGCATGTTTCCCTTTTACTAGGACTCAATATTCACTCACCATAACTAACTAAGACTTAGTCCTACCTACCTTAATGAACTAAGACTTAGTGCAACCCTAAAATCACATGCTTATTCCCCTCTAACCACATTCCCACTCATAAAAATGTAATATTCTGTTTTGATCCATGAGAATAGAAAAGAGCTAGCCCAAAAGATTTCCAAGATCTAGAATTTTTAGTAAACCTAGGATTTCTCACCTTAACCAATGTCGGAAACCCTAAATTAATGCCGGTCACCCTAAACCATCGTCGGTTACCATATATTCATCTTGGTAACCTTGTTTGATAGGTTGGCCACATTCTCGAGTTTTGGAACAAAGGAGATTTGCATGCAAGCAAGAACCAGAGCCCTTTTACACATCTAGACAGCCATAGCCAACACCAAGACTGATCTGAAGGTATTTGCATTCACAACAACATTCCGGGAAGCACTTTTGTAGCACTGAGCACCATTCCACATATCAACCTTCACCAACATCTTCAACCACCTCTCCACCACTACGGAATCTAGAACCTTTCTGAAGTCCAAGTAAGTTGGTTTCTCCTCTATCACTTGTAGTTGTATTCTCTCTTTTCCTTCATCCATTCATTGTTCCTACCTAGATCTATCCTTCAACTCTCTCTCTCTATCAACCACCCACTCACACCCAACCTAAACTTCACAAAACCTATCCCAAAACTACCTCCCTCATGTAGACCTCAAAAACACCCTCCAAACTCTTTGTGCAATCAGAGAGAGGACCCAAAACTCATTCTACAACATCTTCCAGTTCCCCATAGTCATTGACACTAGCTAACCCTAACCGTGGTCCTGTCTGTCTTATACCGACATCGGTCTCCTTAATCGATATTGGTCACTATGACTATCAACCCAACCTAACAACTCAACCCTTAGCCTACCCCAAACCTCACTCAAAACCTTACCACACCTATCTTGGACTGTCACCACCACCCCTCCACAGATACCATTCCAAATCTCTATTCCAATACATAAGAGAGCCCAAACACCCTCCACTTGACTCCCTGCCACTTTCCACAGTGACCCATATCGGTCACCCCCCGAACCGTATCACCATACCTAAACTCACAATGGTTACCCTGAACGATGTCGGTCTCTGTGTCCGATAAATCTACTTTAAACCAGCAACCAACCTACCCCACCTAAAACAACCCAAACACCTCACCAAACTTTACCAAGACCCTGTCTGTGACCCATAGACCACTGCGTTACCCACAACTCGACTCAGAAACCTTTACCTACACAACACCTTAGTATTTAATCGGATCAATGTTGATAGTTATCTGAGGTACCCAAATGAGAACACTAACACTAGATTATTTTATTTACATGTTTAAGTTATTTTATATTGATTAATAGATAGTGGATCGATAGTGTTCTAGGAATTATCACACTTCTTGGATCTAGCATATGCTAGGTAGTCCACTGTCATATACTATTTAACTCTCTTTTGTGGTCTTGTTTTGTATTTCAGGTATTTCCTCCTAGTTAAAATGGAGCTCGATAGTCGGCATTGGAGCAAGAAGTTAGAACGTGCACAAAAACTTTAAACCAACCATCACAATAGGTATTCCTCCTTGGCCCATACCCTTATCTGTTTTGTCAAATCCATAAAGTGTGATATGAATTTTTCCCATTTAATAATCCTAATATTTTACCATATAAAAATCCTCCTAATGTATTTTAAACAAAAAAACAATAGTTCAAAGATTAAACATAACACAATGGGGAGAATTCTATGTACCTCAAGTAATCCCTATGTGATACTTTAGATATGCATATCTAGGCGAGGACTATGTGTGGATCAGAAACTCCTAAGTGATACCAGAGATTCAACACCTCAAGCTATGGCCACATTATCAGGAGGAAATATGTAACAAATAATCTTCTTTCCCTAGCCAGGAACCATCTTGGGTTATACTTTACGTACCCCAGTTAGGACACCCCTCTAGAATGCCCCTCTCCAATGCCCACCACTTGCCTTCACTCGGTATCAAATAAAAATTACTTGATCACACATATTCATATGGGTATTAAAACCCCATACCACAAGTTTAAATAAAATAATTTTTACTCGGTAGGTTTTCAACCAACGCATACCCATTCAAAACAACTTTTATTAATTACTTTACCAATATTAATATATATTACAAATGGTACTCATTAATTCCCCTTCTCAACACATCCATTTGAGAAGTTCTTTTTATTTAATCCACCCTAATTAAAGGGATCTTTAAATATATAAAATATTTCATACTCCCTATATTAAAGGGTCCTCAAATATATATAATATTTCATGCTCTTCCATTCCAAAGTTTGTCCTCTTATTTATAATTTTCGAGAGGTGGTTACAAATCATCACACCTCTTTATTATTTATAATATTACTTCATTATAATTTATAAACAATTCACACCCATTTACCGAATAATGATAATCACTCTTTTATTTTATTAACTCTTTATTTACTCATGTTACTTTACTTTTACACTCATATACACATAAATTGGGGGTTTATTTTATTTATTACATATTACCATTACTTACATACACTCATAATGGGTTCATTATATAACTTTTAATCCTTCTTTTAAAAGGAGTTTAAGAACTCTTATAACTCTTTTATTTTAATTATTTACTAACTTTTAGAACTTAATATTTTATCAATGGGGAATTTTTCACATAACATAAAGAAAACGGTGAAATATTTTGGAATGCCTCATGGGACCCTCTCTTGTGTTCATTGCATTTTCTTCATATAGGTTAAAAAAATTTGTGTGTTTCTTTCTTTTCAAAAAATACACATTTAATCTTCTCCCTGGTAATATTCCTTTCTTCTAATTGTCTAAACGACATTTTTCATTTGGTGCTTAAAAAAACTGCTTCTTCCTTCTTGCATTGCATTAGTGAAAGAAGATCCATCTTCTTGTTCATCACTTATTACATCGAATATCACATTTCAATTTGGGTTTAAAAAACTTGCATTGCAATCTAATTTTTTGCATTGTTGTTCACATTAAAAAGGACAACCTACATGCTAGAAGTCATGACCAGCTGATGGTTGACATAAATGAATCATAGAAATCACATTCTTTCTTCTCTCTCTTTGCCAAACTGCACAAATTTGAAATATATACATCTTCTTAATCAACATCCCACCCGGAAGAAGTTGTCAAAAATCACACAATTAGAGGATTGATAGTGGGCACCCAACATGTTATCTCTGTCCAGGTCATCACCTAAGAGAATGGTCCACCCCACCAAAACATAACCTGAAACCTCACCTTTTAGATTTCCTTTTCATAGGATGCCTTCCCAACCAAAAACTCTATTTTGAATTCACATGTCAGTATTAAATAACATAAGATAAAACCAACATAAAATTCACTTTTAGGACTACATGTTTTCTTAGCTTTGTTCTTGATTTACGTTTTGAGGTGTGAGGATACGATTCTTCATTTTTATTTTTCCTTTCACACTCCACCATCACAGTTGGAGTATTCTGAATTTCTCTGAGTGTGTCAGGACCTCATCTTATCATCCCCAAACTTTTGGGTTGATTATTCATCCAATCTAAATTCACAAAAATCCATTTTTCTTCATTCTTTAGATTTCACAGTAACCGACATCGGTCCAAGCGATCATGTCATCAATTTATCATCCGATCATCGGTTTACCTCACCGGTTTTAGTTCCTTGTTATTTTGGTTAGTTTACCCAAAGGACACTTATCTCATCTTATCTTCTATTTAGAGTCTTTGTGTATCATTGTACTCTCTGTACTTTGATAACAATTATCAAATACAACTTTCTGTATGGAAGTCATCGGTTTACGCATCATTTTTTGAAAATTTTGTTTTCTCACAAGAACTGCTTAGGTATTAGTTCCCGTAACCATCATCACCACCCTTGATCGTCCTTGATCACCCCTTAACCATCATTGGTTAGTGCAACCGGCATCGGTCACTCTATTTTTGATTTTAGTCAAAACATTTACCAACTTTCCCTCTCATAATCTATTTTGTCCCATCTATGTTGTTCCCTGTGTCATTTACAGAGTACAGTTCACCTGATATACGCTGATTCACATGGTGTTGACTTGTAGCCAAATTAACGCCCTTGTATTTCATGCTAGTTGTCAGCCACTCCCACCTAGTCCATCAACATCATCCATCCTGTCACCTATGGATCCGACTCAGCTTATCCCTATTGCTACTGGTGTGACAAGGAGTTCGCAATACTCCTTGACTAGAATCCATTTGCCCTCCGATCTACCTTGCTCATTCTTCCACCCGAGATTCCTAAAGATAGTTAATATACAACATGCCCGTATCTATCCCTCCTACTCTTACACCCACCTCTATGTTGGCTAGCACCAGCTCGACGTTATCATCATCCACTTTACCACCTATGGTGTCTCAACTAGATTCCATAGCTGCTATTACTGCAATGTCTACATCATCTACCACACTGCACCATCAATTGTCCCTCCGATAGCCAATTTAAGTATCACCCCATATGTACCCACCGCCTCACATATACCTATTGCATCACAACCACCTCTAGTGTTGGCAGCTCACACCTTTTTCTAGAATCTCATCCTTTCTATCCCATAGTCCTTACCCCCAATCACCACGATAGTTGTTATGACTACCCCACCCACTTACACATACTACCAACAACCTCTCGACCTCATCTATTTCTTATTCTGGCTATGTACCACCTACATCTATTCCTCCTATGCAATTCTCATACTCAACACCACCATACACTAGCATACCACCCACCTCATACATTCAACATCAACCCCCTTTTTCTACAGGGGGTACCCATTCATCACAACCTACTAACGACCTCATTAAAATGATGATGGAAAATATGCAGACCTTAGAAGCATCTATTTCTAGATCCTGTAATTCTTTAACTTATGATGAAATATGTAACGAGCCTATCCATCCATCTATTCCCATTCACCCCTACCCTATGCATTAGCAAATGCCTAAATTTAATAGCCCATGATGATGCTTTGCTCCTATGAACTTTCCCAATGTCCTTGATAGGACCAGCATTGGATTGGTATAGTGGACTACCTTGACATTCCATTTATTCCTTTAATCAAGTATCCCAAGCTTTCTTAGACCATTTTTCAATCAATGTTACCAAGAAAGTCACCATGACCAATCTCTATTCAACCCGACAGTATGAAGATGAATCTATCGCATATTTTGTTGCCCGCTGGCGGAGTCTTATTAACCAATTGATGTTCTAGCTACCTCAGAATGAACTTATTGAGTTGTTCACTAGAGCTTGTGTCAGACACATCTCACTAACTTTGCAAGTACAAACCTTCCAAACCTTTGATGAAGCATTCACCATGGCACAAAAACTAGAAATTTGTGCCATTGAAGAAAAGAAAATCCAATTATGAAATAAGAATGCCTCGTTCAAATCAAATGACTCTTCTTCATCTTCAAAACCCCAAAGTAACTATTCAAAGCCCAAAGGATCTACCAACATGGTAGTCCTCAAGGTAGGACCACCTCATCCTTCTAATCAAGCCCAACCTTCTTCTAATATTTCTCCCATCCAGGCCTTTCAACTCCAATGGGAGAAGTGGAAGTACACTTCAATTGGAGAGCCCTATTCTTCAGTCTTGGAAAAGATTCTTAAAGTTGGATCCATTACACTTCCTCCCATAAAACCTCATACATGTTTCGATCCTTCTCGTCCTATGCTTGCATGGTATAAAGAACATGAATACTATAATTACCATCGTGTTAAAGGCCATAACGACGATAAATGCATAACTTTTAAGAACATTGTCCAAGAGATGATAGATAATGGAGACCTTTTCGTGGACAACCCGAATGCGCCAGCAAATCAAAACTTTCACATATTTAAAAATCCATTCCCTAATCATAAACCATCATCTAATCAAAATAGTGAACCTTCATCTAATGACAACAATGTCCATGAAGTCCACGCAATTTTTGATATCGTACCAACCATTCCTCAAATACCACCTATTTCATCTATTGAGGAAATTATGGCACGAGCCCCTCTACCCATAGAGGAGCATACCCCTTTTACTCCTTCACCCATAGAGGATTCCCCTTCATCTCCCCTACTCTCATGGAGGAACCCACACCTCCTACCGATATTGTTTCACCATCTACCTCACAACCTACCAAACAGTCAACACTTTTTATTCTCCCATCCACAGGAGAATCATCATCACCTTCTTCTCCACTAAGGGAGAAGTCTACATCACCACACCTATTATCTCTCCTACCCATGGGAGACTCGTCATACATGCCTCTACATGTTGGGGCAGTTCCCCCTCAACATCCCAGAACCCCATCGACACGATCTCAGCTATTTTGCCTACAGAGTATGAGGCTAGCCTATTCCCTGTCTCACAGACATATTTTATAGGGATTTCCACCCAACCAACTACATCCTCTTCTTAAGTAGTCCCATTTTCATGGTTGGTTGATCACTTGGATTACGTTGATCATTCCATGCTTTGGGGATGTCTTTGGCTCCCGTTTCAACCCAAATGCAAATGTTTCCTAAAGATACTTCCACGATCTACCCAAAGATATTTTCAAGTAACCAAATATACATTGACCATGCCTATTGAAATGAATTCTTCTTCATCATCCCTACCTACATCAAAACATCTACCCATAACTAAAACCATTCCCAAACCTCAAAACCTACCCACACCTATCTCCTCACCCATATCTAGACCCATCACTACCTTGGGTGTCATGTTGACATCAAGTCTTATTCACCCACCATCAAATTGAACTTAGCATGCATCTTCCCAAGCTTTGCACCAACATTATCCCTCCACCTAGAAAGAAAACCCAACCTTCTAAGCCGCATACACCAGTCTCGCCTACCACACCTTTGTCACCTTCCCCTTTTACGTCCATCCTAGGGCCCCATCCATCTACCCTGATCAAAAAGTCTCCTACCCAAGGCTAGTCAAAAGTGAAACAACCTACTCTTTGCATCACGAGCCTTTGTTACACCTCATTCACCCAAAACCAAACACCCTCACCCTCACCCATGTACTTCTTACCACCTATACCTCCACCAGTTATTATAACCCCAACCTTGCCTATACAACTTCAACCCATGTTGTCTACCCAACCTCTACCAACCACTTCCACTGCGCAACTTAGTTTTCCCCATGGGTAACCCATCCTCTTCCACCATCTTCTTTCCCTTTTACATCCTGTACTCCCATGTCACCTTTACCCAAGAAGGTGCAACCCAAAGATAAGAATCCACTACCCTCCAATAAGGTAGTCAAACCAACAAAACCTTCCATCACCAGCTCTTCTACCCCACCTTTACCCAAGTAGATGCCAACAAAACATAAGACCATACCACTTATCAAACCAGTAGACCAACCCATTCCCCCTCCTATAAATCCTCTTCCCTCACAATCATCCACACCTCTACCCAAACCCACACTCACTTCCCATTGTGATCCATTAGCGGATCCTACGCCAACATTTTAACCAATCTCTTAGAGACTTTCATCATCACATTACTGTTGCTTCGAACTTACGATCCACTCAAACCCAAACAAAAGGGTTTGATGAAACTAATATTTTTCCTATCATCGTGTTCCATGACATGATGTAGAAAATTGTAAGGCTCTAAAAAATGTTCTTCTCCAACTTTTTCCTCCTAAAAATTTTTTTGACGATGATGAACTTCTTGATGAGGACCATTTTCCACCTTCACCTATCATCACACATCATCATCCTTTACCCATTCAATGATCAAGATCCCCACCTCCAAAATTTGAGATCAACATGGTCTCGTATTAGAGAATTAGCCACATCACCACCTAAATGCCGTTGCACCCAACTCACTTCGTAAGGATTTTATCCCTGGTAGGTTTTTTCCCATCATGTCGTTACACCACTCATCCTACACCTTCTCCATTTACCCCCTCCCCTCATATTAACATGGTTCATGTTGCCACCCATGCTCAAAAAGACAAGGGTAAAGAAAAATTAACCAACCCATCAACCAACTCGTGCCCAATATACCATCTGCACCCACACCCAAAATCACCATCCATGGACCTACATACCCTATCTCTGATGGGGTTACCCATCACATAATGATAAAACAATTACATCAGTCTCCTCTAAAGATGTCTTTGTATGATCTCGTCCAAAATTTTTGAATCCCACAAACAAGCCCTTATCTAGGTTTTACAATCCATTAAAGTTTTACCCAAGGACCCCACACCGGTGGCTCGATTATTACCCTCACTACGTGTCCTCGCTTACCAAATCATCTCCTTATTCTACCCCCATCCTTACTCCTCACATCATCACCCTCAACTTCTCTGATGAGGAGATTGTACCTCTCCAGTCAGATGACCTTGATCCCACCCTATTCATTTCTGTCTATATCGATAACATACACGTACGACACATCATGATCGATGGTGGTGCTAGAATTAACATCATTTCCTCCCATGCATATAATAAAATGTGCATCCCTTCTAATTGTATGCATAATAACCCAATTATGCTATGCTCCTTTAATGACACCATTACCTCCACCCTTGGCACCATTATCCTTCACGTTTGCGTGGGCCCTCGCACTATCCCGGAATTATTCTATGTGTTAGAGGGGGAGTTCCAGTATAACCTATTTCTCGGAAGACCCTAGATTTGTGTCATGAGTTGTGTACCTTTAACTTTACACCACTATGTAAAATTTGAGCATGAAGGACATAACTATACCATTCCCGCCAACCCATCGCCATTCAAAACTCGTAACATGTTGTACCGGCCCAATGATGTACTTGTACCAGTCAAGGCATCTTCCACTAGCCCCACTGCTCCTTCACCCATGACCCCATCCAAAAATGACGCCACCACCTCTCCCACATCTAACCCCGATATTCCTATTGTCACCACATTACCTCTATAACTAACTCATCTAGTTTCCAATCATCTAGTGATTCATCTATCACCGCTTACTTACATATCGAATATTGATCCCTTAGAATGTGTTTTTAAACACCTCACTGGGGAATACCTTTGCAGTAAAATATCGACACATTCCTCAATGCAGTAAGAGTATGGAAACCTACGTTAGCACCCTTGTTATGAATACTACATAGAAGAGGTTTTTCCTTATGGTCCTCCCCACCTTCGCATTAACCTAACGTATGGGGGACTTGATACTACCACTTATTCACTTGAAACTCCATCCCAAACATGACCGTTTTCATCTGACCTCTAATCCCTTATGTATCACCACTTCACCCACACTTTCCTTCACTATTGCACATAGAAAGGCTTTGGCTTCAGGTTCTATGAACAATTGTCATACTATCATTTCATGTACCAGCCATAGACACAATGATCATAGTGGCATTGGCTTTTGCCACATCATCTTCTAAGAAGGCATGCGTCGACCTCATTAAGGAAGAAAAACCTCTCCACCCCATTCACTAACATCACCATCTTCACCTGAGAGTCCATAGATCCCGATCTATTCCTCCTAACTTTCTTTTTGTAAACATGATTTCCTGGGACCTCTAACCTATCAAAGTGAAGCAAAGGTTCCTTCTTCTCTTCCTTCCTATATCCTCGACATAATCAATGATGATACATATTCTATTAACGTCATTAAATATCGGACAATGAGTCTATCCTCACCCATATGGGTGTAGAAGATTCTTATATTCATCAGTTGTTACCCTCTGAGATGTAAACCATGTTGAACAAATCGACTATCGAAATCAACATTAATACTTAGGACCACCCACACATTCTAAAGATAGTTCATTCTTTAGATTTTGTTGAACAAGAATCTTTTACCTCTTTCCTTCAGGACCATATATGATTTTTATTGGTCCTATGCCAATATTCTGGTATATTGACCCAAAATTGTGGTCCATAATATTGTAACCATTCCTATTGCCAAAGCCATAAAACAAAAGTGGAAAATGCATCCTCACATTGCTCTTTAGTCAAAGAAGAACTTCAACACCTTCTCTCGATTTGCTTCATCCTACCCATTGACTATGCCCAATGGATTTCTAACATCATTCCAATCACAAAAGAAATAGGGGACTCGCCATTTGCATGGAATTCTCGTGACCTCAACCTAGCTTGTCCCAAAGACGATTTTCCCCTACTAGGAATTGAAAAACTAGTTGATCTTACTGCCGGCCATGAAATGCTATCACTCATGGACCATTTCTTGGGTTATAATCAAATATTAATCGCTTCAGAAGATCAACACAAAACTACCTTCATCACTCCTTGGGGACCTTCTACTATCGAGTCATGCCTTTTAGCCTTAAAAATGCTAGTGCTACATATCAACGAGCCATGACTTATATCTTCCATGACATCATGCATCACATATTGGAAGATTACGTAGATGACCTTCTTGTAAAATCCAAACATTAGGCTAAACACCTAACAGTCCTTAAGGTCATCTTTGACTACCTCATCAAGTATTGTGTTCACCTTCAACCTAAGAAGTGCGTCTTTGTGGTAATTTTAGGAAAACTCCTTGGTTTCATCGTTTCTTTGCATGGCATAGAATTCAATCTTGCTAAAGTGAAGGCTATTCTTGAAATTCCTCTACCTACTAATCTCCATCAACTTCAAAGCTTACAAGGTAAGTTATAATCTATTCATCATTTTATCTTGTAGCTTTCAACCGCTACCAACCATTTCATCATCTCCTAACAAACGACATCTCCTTCAAATGGGATGATGAATGCTGCAAAAGCCTTTGATGCCTTAAAAAATACCTTCTTCAACCAATAGTTCTCATTCCTCTTAAGGATGAAAAATCCTTTTACCTACACATTTCTTGCCACTGACCATTCTTTAGGTGCCATGTTTTCTCACCACGATGAGAAATACAGAGAGAAAGTGTTTTATTACATAAGCCATACCCTTTTAGAATATGAAACTAGATACACCCATGATGAAAAACTCTACTTAGCCTTAGTTTTTGTCACCACCAAGCTTCGCCATTACCTGCTCAACCAAAAACCTTTTTCATCACCAATACTGAACCCTTACATTACATGTACGTGAAACCCTACCAACATCAATGTCATTCACGTTGGCTCATACTTCTTACAAACCTTGACCTTGAATTCATCCATCAAAATTATATCAAAGGCAAAACCATCACTAACCAACTAGTAGACACACCTCTTTTTGGGAATCAGCCCTCTAACTTTGATTTCCCAAATAAATCCATTGCTACCCTCTCCTTGGATGATACCACTTATCAAATGTCAACGTGGGGGTGGCGCTGGTTTTATCCTCATTCCTCTCGGTGGTGAACCCATGCCTTTATCTTTCAAACTAGATTTTGATTGTACAAACAATATCGTCGAATACAAAGCACTCGTATTGGGTCTCTAGGATTCTTATGCCTTAGATGTTAAGTCAATAAATATCTTTGGTGATTCCCAGCTGGTTGTAAACCAAGTCAATGGTATATACTAGTGTTGTAATGAAATAATTCAAAAGTATAAACATCATGTAGACATACTTTTGACTACCTTTGACCATTATGAACTTCAAACCACCCCACGTTCTACTAATAAATTTGCGGATACCATGGCCTTCCTGGCTTCTTAGATACCCACTTCTCCTGCCGACTCTAAAATATTTGTCACAATACAAAGGTTATAATCACCCTCTTATTTACCTCACGAGGTCCACTCCATTGAAACCGTTGCACCTGACCCATGTGATCTTTGGTATAAGAAGTTTATAGACTATCTTTCCCTTTCCATTCTACCTCTTGATCTCACTCGTAATGGATAACGTGACTTTCTTAAAAGTGTCTCTCACTATGTCATCATGGGTGCTCTCCTTTATAAGCATGACTTTGATGGTATTCTCTTACGATGCCTTACAAGTTCTAAAATTCCCTACACCATCAAGGAAGTTCACGACAGAATTTTTGGAGGCCACTTTAATGGTCTAGATGTCACTAAATGCATTCTTCGCCTTGGCAACTATTGGCCAACCCTAAACCATGACTATTGTGACTATGTCAAACATTGTGTGAAATGCCAACAACATGCTAATATTCATCACACACCTATTCATGCCTTATAGGTCGCACGAGACCATTTTCCTTTCTCTCAATGGGGCTTGGATCTTGTCGGAGAGATGTATCCCCATACTTCACAATTCTCTCAATGGATTATTACCCCTACTGAATATTACACTAAATGGGTATAAGCCATTTCCCTCATTTCTACAAAAGCTAAGAAAATATGTGAATTCATCAACCATCACATCATTTCTCTTTGGCATCCCTCACTGTCTCATCGATAATGATAACAAAGCAATTCAAAATAAAAACCTATGTAAGTTGTGTGATGTTTTTGGCATTCAACTTAGTTTCTCTTCACCTTATTACCCAAAAACCAATGACCAAGAAGAATCAACCAATAAAAACCTTGAAAAAAATTCTTATGAAAGTAGTTGATGATACTAGGAAAGATTGGCATATGCACATTCCTTTCGCTTTGTGGGCTTATCACAATAGTATTCACACTTCGACTGCTGCCACACCTTTTTCTATGGTCTATGGTACCGAGGCTGTCTTGCCTCTCAAAGTCTAGATTCCATCTCTCCGCATCTCACTACAAGACATGCTCAACGATGATGAATTTTTCCAGGGCTGTTGAGCACAACTTGAGTTGTTAGATGAATTTCATCTCAATACGCTTGACCATCTTCAAATCTACCAAAAACGTATCAAATGCACCTACGAAAAATATGTCCATGAATGAAACTTTTAAGTCAGCAACCTCTTCTAAGAGAAAATCAATAAGTAACCAAAGAAGAGAAAACTAAACGGGGAAAAATTTCTCCTAATTGGCTTGGACCCTATATCATTACCCATGCCTACAGATTAGGTGCTTATCATTTTTCTTCACTCGAAGGTAAACCAAAACCTGATCCTCTCAATGCCTTACATCTTCGACCATTTTATTGTTGACATAAAGTCCTATATCACTTTCTATCAATTGATCGCTCATCCCTTGAGTGTTGTTCACCTTCCATATTACCCGTTTTTTAGAATCAATGACTAAACAAGAATCATGTGATTACCTATCACCTTTCAGCCTTATCTTCAATATCAGTACCACGGCTCTACTCATAGCATGATTCTCATGGATAATTTTCATCTTTTTAAAGATGGAATCCCATGGTCATTCATCACTTGAAACCACATCTTTCATAGTTAACCTTTGTGTGCTATGGTTTTGTCTTCTAAACAAGAACCTAATCTTCCTCTATAGTCTTGTCCATGACTTAAACATCCAAAAACAAAATGGGATTCAAATCCTTGAGTCAAACTTCCAGCAAAGATGACTCCCTCAAAAGGGAAATCTCTTCTCTCTAACTCACTACAATAAATAGACTGCTCCCTTAAAGGATAGCTATATAAAGTCATTGAAAAGATATAATAACATTATTCGAAGCTTCCCGCATTGATCAACTTCACGAAGACCTCAAGGAGATAATATACTCATCCCATATAGACTTCCCACATCGATCAGTCTATTAAAAACAAATAAATGAATAAAATGATAATTTTTTTATCATGGACTTGCCGATTTTTGTTCCTAGGTTTCTCGCTAGGTAAACATGCTATCATACACTCAGTTACTCTAAACCACCCACTTTCACCTCATTTCCTTTTCACCCTAATTTTCTCTTTTCTCAGGGACTTGTCGCAAGTGCGATATTTCGTGATCACATGACTTTCTTCATCCTTTAAATAGTCCATTATACAACGCCTTTAGGGTCTTACGTTCATAAGCCCATCTAGGGGTATGGTAGACTTATTAGGGTTCTTATCAATTAAGTGGCTCTTCTACCACCTCTTACCATTCACCTTCCTCATTACTTATTAATTATCCTATATAGGACCAGACCATCGACACCTACATTTTCACCTCCCAACCATACCTATCACCTAAGACTCAACCATGCCTATGACCTACACTCAATCATACCTAAAACCTACCAACCCATTCCTCTAATTCATCATATTATTTCCTATCTTATGGGAGAACTACATCAGCCTAAGGCCCCTTTTCACCGAGGCTATGTAGGCAGCACTCTAGGGCATGGGGCCCTTGGAGGTTAGCTCGCCACTCTTTACCCTAACCTATTTTCCCCATTTTACTATTCATATTCTATCTTAGTTTCCATTTTCTACAACACTTGGAAATTAATACAAACATACATATCTACCATGTTATCACATCATAAAAACATCCAATCAATCATTTCACATTTCCATAATATCAAAGATTTTGGAAATCTACACCATAACATACATATAACTCATCATTTATTTCCCATGTTACCAATAACTTGGACATTAAACCAAAATCATAAACCATGACTCAACCATGCCTATGACTGAATACATCATGCCTATACCTAACTCCACCATGCCTAACCAACCTAACTCAACCATGCCTAGGACTTGACTCCACCATGCCTAAAACACCTAGTTTCCATCCATATACAACTAACAATCAAATTTTTCCAACACAAGTACATCATCCATAATCATCGATCTCATCATAAAAGTCTATGTATCCATCCAATATACACTGATATAAAATAATATCAATCTCTCAAAACTCTCATATACAACCTCACCATCTTCGGCACACAGGCTGATATATGATCAAAAATCTCATATATAGCCTCACCATCTTTAGCACGCAGGTTGGTATATGATCAAAAATATCAAAACTCTCATATACAACCTCACTATCTTTGACACACAGGTCGGTATCTATCAAAAATCATAATCAAAATGCCGAAATCAATCATTAGTCCCTCTGATCTCCAGGTCCATCTCACCTTTCTCCTCTACTCCTCCCGCCTCGGTGACCTACCAACATCTCTCGCTTTCCATAGGTATAGGTCTCACCTCCACTAGACTTGTAGTTGGGTCATGCCTCCGTGAACTAGTGGCCTCACCCTGACCCTATCTATGGGCTAGCCGACCCCCTACTCTCCACACTATGCGTGTGGGATCTCGTCCTCTCACTTGACGCCTATTGTACCATGTGCTATCCATGGAGGGGACATCTGTCTTGACAATCACAAATGATCTTGATAATAGCATGCCTCTTTCGGGAATCCCTAAATCTGCGTCATTGATACTATTTGTGCAGCCTCATGGGCCTTGCTGCCACCTATGTACTAGGACCTACTACTATTTGCCTCACCTATGTGCCTATATATTTTATCCCGATCTGTGTAAGTACATGTACCACTACTTGTCCTTGGGGAGTAGCTAACTACCCCTATAATGTAATCACTGGCCTTGTAAGGTGGCTACTTGTGCCTATGATGTCTTTCTTAGCTATCTCTCGCAAACTTGTGACTGTGCTGCTCGAGAGCAGAGTGCAGAATCTATGCCCCATCCTATCCCTACCCCCGTGCTGTATTTATGCCAACTTGTCACTATAAAATAGTCACCTTCCCTATTAAGGTAACTACTGTGCATGTGCAGCAGCTTTCACTGCACTTCCAATGCTATCACTTGTCCTTGTAGTGCATCTCTCTGCACTATCATTGTCACCAAATCCAGCTACCCTAGCCATGGAGTTACCACTTGTATCTCTACCGCCCACCACCGTTTGTACCCATTAGTCACCCCTACATCATCAATTTGGCCATCCATCGGCATCTTCACCTGACCTAATGGATATGTGGGGTGTGGTAGAGCCAAATGCCTCTCCAAATCCTCTCAAAATACCTTACAATAGTCAGGGAACATCTTGGACTAGTAAAAATTATCGTCGACTCTATCCACTAGAATCATCTCGTGCTCCTCAGCACGTCTACTTTGTATCCACCACAATAGCTACAACCCCTACAGCTTTAGCCTCATACCTCTAAATAATGGATATCCCACATACGACCACCATACGATATCCATTGCATAAATCCCCTCCAACATCTCGGTGCTATAGTAGAAGACATCATAGGTCACCTCCTCACCTTGTCGTTGATCCTAGCTACCACCCACCTCCTGTAACATGCTCTCTTTCCACCTCTATGCCAATTTGTTATTGGCAATCCTCACGATCGCACTATCATAATGTGATCATACACCCACTAATGCAACATGAAGGTACAACATAGGCCATATCGGCTCATCCTCTGATAACCCCGAGCTCTCTATACAACTACACCAAATATGCAGGTGCCCAAGGAAAGTGGACCTGATCCTCCATCATCTCCCATAAAACCCCCATCAAACCTGGAGGAAATTGGCCACCCTATGAATCAGGTAGAGCATAGCACCCACTATAACCATCATCAGTACCACCAATCACGTCTCCTCTGGGTGTGCTGCATACATCACCCCATATATAAGGCTAGCACTGTGCTCAGTCAACTCGGTTCCCATCTCCTAAACACTGTAATCATCTCCTCGAAAGCCACATCTACCGACATTATATACACCAGCTCACCAACAATCGGAAATCACAATATCTGGTAGACATCCTCTAGTGTGATCGTCATCTCGCCAGTGGGTAAGTGGAAAGTGTTGGTTGCAGCATCCCATCTATCAATGAGCACGACCATGAGGCTATGATCCCATCGGATCTACCTATACTGCCTGATGCCAACTAGGCCAACCACTTGAATGTGCCCCCACTCCTTTGTGGTGACATGAGGTTGTATCTCCCCAACAATGGTGGGAATCTATCCCACATCATCAGTTGATGTTGTGCCTATACCCATACAACTCAACCATGTCAAAAATGACACACACCTATCTATTCCATACCTACTTCCCTAACCTATCATCTACCCTGTGCCTATTTACCCCAACCCCATATTACCTTACCTAGAACATCACTTACCTAACCCCCTTCCTCCTACCTCACTTCCTGTCCATCTTCTACCCAATTTCTACCCATCTCTATTTCCACCCAATCTTTGCTCTCCCAATCTAGCCTCACCCCATTTATTTTGACCAATATTGGTCATTACTGACTGATATCGGTTACACATGAATGACATCGGTCACCTAATAGTGACCGATTCAAGCTTAATCCAACCAACACCGATCACCCTTGATGACATCGATCTATGTTTTGGCTCCACAGCTGAAACCCCACTCCCCCATTTTTTTCAAAATTAAAAATATGACCTAAAACCTACCAAAACACCCACCCAACCCAACCAAAATTAGTTTTATTACCTAAATCATCTCTGTGGCCTCTCCTCATACCAAAATGCATTCATGTTACCCACATTTTCAAAATTTTGAAACCCCTCCCAATTCTTTTCATTTTTCCCTAACAATTTTAATGCAAAACTACACATGGATTGAATCCTACCTCTACACGCAGGCACCTCCTCGCTAGGATTTCCGGTCTCCCGCCGCCTTTGGATCTCCCACACCTCCACCTGATATTTCCATACCTCCAATCACACTCTCGGTCCTCTGACCAATCCAATTGATTTGAATGATCTCGTGGCCCTATTTACCTAGCTCCTCCAACCACTTAGATACCTCCAACTCAGCATTGTACAAAACCTAATCCTTTTCTTCATGGAAAATTCTAAAAAAAATTCGTTGTCATTTTCTGTAAAGTGGATAGGTCGAAATGAATTTGTAACATATGGATTTTTACTTTTCTACCCTACCATCAACCTGACCAATGTCAATTTAACTTGACTGACATCGGTCATGTGCCCTACCCTATCGCGATCAGTTTCTCTAGACCAGCACCGTTTTCCATAACCGGTGTCGGTTATCCTTTTTTGACCCCCTTGCTCCACATTACACCACATCTACTTTCCTGAAACCTTTTCCCACCTAACCCAAAGTTGACCTTGACCTTACACCTCACCCCCATGACCTTATTACTTATCACCCAACCTCACCATCAGTTGGGGCATGTTTATGCCCCTCACATGGCCTTACCTACAACCTACCCTACCCACACCTACCTACCCAACCATTGATTATGTGGACACTTCAATTCACTCGCTCATTGCATCTTGCAATGATGATACCTGTGTTGTTCAACCTAGTGACCTTACCTTGCCTCAATGTCATGATGCTTATCCAAACCAACCTTGACCCTTTGACCTTTTGGGGTGTACTAGAACATACCTACACATTCATGTATCTTACCTAGTTGTGTTTCTAAACTGTATACCCTACCTTGGATACCAGACCTCAACAACCCTTGTTTTTATGAACCTAGCAAACTTGGACAACATAAATTTGTTATGTTGAGAAAACCTTGTATCTCATTGCATCTCAACCATGTCTATTACTTGAGTCCACCATGCCTAAGTGACCTCACTCAATCATGCCTATTACATTGACTCAATCATACCTAATCCACCTAGTTTCTACCCATTGAACCATACCTAAAAGCTCAACCTACTCCTACATTTCCTTTATTGCATCTTAGGAATTGTTATTTTACCTATACCTTGGCGTTACCCGTTCCATGATCTATTTTCCTGAACCTGACCTACTTGGTATGACCATTGCCTTTATGCATTCGCTATACCTTGCGATGTTGTTACCTATTTTTTAGCCTACCAACCATACCTTTCCTATTGTCGTGTCATTTATCCATATCAAACCTTGATTGTACCATAACATACCTAAACATTCTTACACCTGACCTACGTTGTGTTTCTAGATCATATCCTATACCTTGGATACCTAAATCACTTCACCCTTGTTTGGATAAACCTATCAACCTTGGACGATGTAGAGTTTGCAAGATCTTCAACTTGGTACCGTGTTGCAATCTATACATGTGTGTGTGTTTGATTGCCATTACCCATGACCTGATTTTGACCACACAATGTACTACCTATTACCCATGTTAACCATCACCCTTTCCCTTAATACTCAAACCCTTCCCCACGTATCTTACTACCAACACATTTATCAAATCACTCACCGATTTTATACGACACCTCATCCATTCCTAGTTTGAGGGGGATCAACTTCACCCACACATGGGGTAATCACTTCATGTTATTGTCGGTGTCTCTTAGCAATACAAGCTACGCAAAAAAAAGGGGGAAAATATAGACACCAAAATTAGGTCACACTCTCCTTGGTCCCTTTTCAAATAGACAACTCAAACATATTCACCTAACCATGACCCTTTTACCCCATATTAATATTAGTTTAATTATTTATATTTAAAGTAATAACCATGCTCACAATATTCATTATTTAATTATCTTAATTAAAACTAATTTTCACCTCACCTAGACACCTCACCCCACCACCTCACCTAGACAACTCAACAAACTTATTCTTAGCATGTTTCCTTTACTAAGACCTAATATTTACTCACCATAACTAACTAATACTTAGTCCTACCTACCATAATGAACTAAGACTTAGTGAAACCCTAAAATCACATGCCTATTCTCCCTCTAACCACATTCCTACTCATTAAAACATAACATTCCATTTTGATCGTGAGAATAGAAAAGAGTTGGCCCAAAAGATTGCCAAGATCTGGCATTTTTAGTAAACCTAGGATTTCCCACCTTAACCAACTGTCGATCAACCCTAAACCAACTCCGGTCACCATAAACCGTCGTTGGTTACCATATATTCATTTTGGTAACCTTGTTTGAGAGGTTAGCCACATTCTCAAGTTTTGGAATGAAGGAGATCTGCATGCAAGCAAGAACCAAATCCCTTTCACACATCTAGACAACCATAGCCAGCACCAAGACTGATATGAAGGTATTTGCATTCACAACAAGATTCTAGGAAGTACTACCATATCACCGAGCACCATTCCATATATCAATGAGTGCGTCTGCACCCACATATTGCTTTGTTAATTCATCTATGCCGTCCATTGTGTCCTGTGGTCAGTACCCTTTTATGAGTCAACCCCTTCGACTAGTCGGTTGGTTCTGCTTCTTGTCCTCCAAAGTGGGTTTTTCTTCCAATGTTCCAAAGCATGACCTTCGCCCATCCTCTAGCATCGGCACCCTTAATAACTAATCCGGCAATAGAAAGCCTCTTTTAGGTCTTGTTCCCCAATATGTCCAATCAAATTGGCACCCATGTTCCTCAATATGTTCCGATTCAGTCAACAAGCATAGGAGTCCAATCACGGAGCTCCGTCTGTCATCCAACCTTCATTTTCTCAACCACTTATTATCTCACAAATTTACCTATACACAGGCTCCTTCACAACAAATACCCCACCAGGCGTCACCTAGAATGCCTGGTTACTCCTCTTATCATCCTATCAATCAACAGATGAATCCCCCATTGACACCTCAACAACATCCACCATTTACTTCTTATGTAGGACATGCCAGTCTGCCTCCTCCTCAATCTGACGTGGTTCAAATTCTTTTCAAGAAAATCACAGACTTGGAAGCCTCCACCAAAGGGGCTCGTCCTTCATACTCTTTTGAAGAAGTGTGTAATGAACCCATTCACCCCTCAGTGGCTTTTAAGCCTTATCCTCCCCAATGGGAACTTCCTAAATTTTCAAAATTTCATAGTCGGGAGGACCCTCAATAGCATTTGCGAGCATTCAAACATGCTTGCTACCTCATAGTCTAGGATCAGGAGCTTATGCTCCGTACTTTTCCTATGTCTTTAGCAGGTCCTGCTTTAGACTGGTACAATAACATTCCTCAACATTCCTTGTTTTCTTTCTCTCAATTGGCCCAGATGTTTGTTGAAAACTTTTCAATAAATATCGCGCATAAGATCTCGATTACAGATCTTTATAACATTCGTCAATTTGATGATGAGTCTATTGCAGACTTTGTCGCTCGTTGGAGAGGGATAATAAACCAATTGTCTTTCTCCCTTCCTCAATCTCAACAGATTGAGTTGTTTACTTGATCTTGTGCTAATCATATTTCTTCCACTTTAAGGATCCAGACCTTTCATACATTTGAAGAAGCCTTTACGATGGCACGCAAACTTGAGTCTCACGCCATTGAACAAGGGAAGTTAAAACTTTGCTCTAAATCTAAACCAGATTTTTCTCGGTTTACCAAATCAAATCCTTCCACTTCTAAAGACAAGAATCAGGGATCCACCAATGCTATCGTATTAAAAACATCACGAGCCGATAACACTTCTAATCAAACACCACAAAGAGACTCCTCATCTTCTCGAAAAGGGTCCTCGTCATCTCGATCTTTCACTTCATTGGGGGAATCATATGCTTCTATCCTGGAAAAAATGTTGGAAGTCCACATGATCGAACTTCCCCCCATTAGGAATATTGATGAAAGCCAAGAACGTCCATTCTGGTATAGGGAAAATGACTTTTGTCATTATCATAGAACCAAAGGTCATGACATCGAACGATGTCAAACCTTCAAAAATCTTGTCCAAAAATTCATTGATAAAGGCGAGCTCATTCTGGATAACCCAAATGCTCCCCCAAATCAAGCGCTTGATGTTTTTAAGCAACCTTTTCCCAATCATTCCCCGAACCATGATGCTTCAGAGTCTCAAAAACCAAACACTCATACTATCAGCTTCATCTCTACTGAAGAATCTTCTTCTAAAACTAAGCCATCTGCGAACACATCGACCGAATCAGAACCTCCTTCCGCTTCGTTAATCGTTGGGATTCCACCATCTTCAGATAGCCCGTCTTTGAATATTCCAACATTGTTAGATACGGATTCACCTCTCTCTGCTTCTTTGTCTGATCTTCCATCCATACCCGAGACAGTGTCATCCTCATCTGTCTCATCGTCAGACATTCTTTCAATGCTCGAGGCAATTACATCCCTTCGAGTTTCCACCGCGGATACATCCACTTCTGTTTCTCCCATTTTTGCTGCGACTATGCCCTTGGTGAACGTACCTATAGTTGTGCCAACTTCGACGGAAGCGTCTTCGATTTTGACTCTTCCTGTTTCCTTTCCTACAGTAGTTTCACCCACAATTACTGTACCAGAAGTAGTTCCCTCGCAAGAAACTGCTTCTTCATCACTCACTTCTTCCATCACAAATGCTACTTTGCCTATTAAGGGAAAATCTAAAGAAGAAGCACCAACATCTATATGCTCGGTTCCTGAACTTAGACCGAGACAACCGAAATCTAACGTTGCGTCATCAGTACCTCCCCATTTGCTTCCCCCGAAAAGGTTACAATCACCTTATGCGGTTGAAGTTATCACCATCCCTGAAAAAGGAAAGCCCATATTTCAAACCATCAAGACTCTTGGTGCTTTCCCACAAAAATCTCTCTCTGCGCCTCATAAAAGATTGGATTTGTCCGCTGAGAAGGCGTCTTCTTCTACAAACTTATCAAAACCATCATCTTCTTCTACAACACATTCTTCACTAGCACCTCGAAAAGTGGACTTACCTACTAAAAAGACGTCACCTCTCTTATCAGAATCATCATCTTCGTTACCAAAAACCAAGACACCCTCTGTTCCTCCGATTATACCTACTTTAGAAGCTTCTCCCTCATCTAAATCGACATTATCTAAATCATCATTAGTTTCGACCAAGCAGCCTCCCTTATCTCTGAAGACCACAACACTTGTCACATCTCCATCATCTTCAAAATCTATTTTAGGGGCTCCTCCTCCACCGAAATCAATCATGTCTCACTTACTTCCATCTCAAGCGCCTAAGGCTACTCCTCCAGATGTCCAAAAAAATAAGATGATCCCTAAAAAGACTGTCAAACCTAACATGCAGGTTCTTTTACCTTGGCAGTCTGTTAAAGTAAAAGAGGCGCCTTCATCATCTCTGTCCTCATCCTTGTCTACCGGTTCTATACTAAAATCCTTCACCAACTTATCCAATCTTCGTCCATATCTCTTCCTCCGATTAAACCCTATAACCCTAAAGGAGGTAAACCTACTGGTTTAACTCGATTTGATGTTTGCTTACCACCGTACTCGGGTCATGATATCTTGAGGGTGTAAAGCTCTTGATCTATTATCACAATGAGTATTTTGGAAGAAAGTGATCTTTTGCTGGAGGAGGAGAAACAAGCACCTCCTGTCATCTTAGCTCCATCTGAGCCCCAACGATCTACTCAGGCCTCTACTTCTAGTGATTCCACTCCAAATGATCTTCCACCTTCTCAAATCGACACAATTCATATCGCCACTAGAGCCCAACAATATGATAATCCATCCTCATCTATAGCATCTCGACCACGGGTTGTTATTTCTGCAGCCCCCGAAGGAGTTCCTCCTTCCTCATTAGCCCCGAGACCTCGGGTCTCTATTCGTGCTGCACCTCGGGCTCAAATTCCCGTGTCAGTTGAGGAGAGTGTTATGAAACAACTCACCCAGGCTCCGGTCAAAATGTCTCTTTTTGACCTCATTCAATCCTCTCCGCAACATCACCAGGCTCTGATTGATAATCTACGTCACATCACAGTAAATTCAGATGAGCCCCAGCCCTTCAAGTTGGTTGTTGGATTGAATAGACCATCAACCGCCATTTCTTTTGAAGATTCGGAAATTCCTCCCCTTTCTTCAGAGGATTTGGAGGCTCCCCTCTTTATCACAGTCCAAATCGACAACACTACATTAAAACGCATTATGATCGACAGTGGTGCTGCACTCAACATCATCTCCTCGCACACATTCAAGCAACTTAAGTTACCGAAGAACGTAGTGTCACCCCCGCCTTTCGCTCTTCGATCATTTAACGATCAGCTAGCAGTTACTTTAGGAACTGTGGTCCTACCCATTCGAGTAGGTAAGAAGTTGCTTCATGAACTCTTTTACATTGTTGAAGGGAAATTCCACTATAATATGATCCTCGGACGCTCCTGGATTCATGCAATGCATTGTGTCCCATCCACCCTCCATCGATGCTTAAAATATCAATATGAGGGCAAAATCTATACTCATCCAGGAGATCCTTTTCCTTCCGCACAATGCGACATGACCACAGGGTCTGCCCCTCTAAAGGAAAATGCTTGTTCTCCTGACGGGGCCTCATCTTCTTCCATACCTGCAACCAAACTACCGGATTTACAAAATTTCGAAGAGACATTACAGCGTTTCTCACTAGGAGAGCTTCCTCTCCTTTCTTTTGACACCCATCTCAAACCTAGTGAGTATGGTAGACCAGACAAACAACCTGAATATCAGCCAGGTCTTGGTCGCATCGTCACCATTGGTCTACCCAATCAACAGACTAATTTCATTTACGGTGGTCTTGACATGCCTCACTATCACCCGGATTCTCCTCCTAGGACCAAACCTTATTTAACAGGGTTTGATTGTCTACAGAATCCCACGTTTGCAAAAACTTATTTATATCGATGCGCATGGAAGGGCTTTGGCTTAGGTAAATATGAACAAGGTGTGCATGACCTCGCATCCATCCCAACTCTCAAGCCACATCAAAAATTTGGTTTAGGATTTAAACCTCTTTCAAAAGCCACCGTCACTGTTCTCGATGAGCCTCTTCCTAGTGAGGAACCATCTTCTCCCACTAAGTCAGAAGCATCACTCGATGTGGATGACGCCATTTCCATCTCGTCTAACTTTTTTTTTTAGTCAATACCATTTCCTTAGGGCCACTAGCCTATAAAACTACTGATAGGTCCACTTCCATACCGTTAATTTTCCCTGAAATAGTTGGAGACGACTCTCCTACTATCAACACTATCCACTATGTGGATAATGATTCTGTCCGCACCTATCTGGGGCCAGAGGATTCCTATCTTCCTAAAACCATTCCTTCTGACATGTCTACACTTCTCAACAAAGCCACTGTCGACTTTAATATAGGGACTTCTAAAGACCCTCGCATCATTAAGGTCGGCCAATCCCTTAATCCATAGGAGTTAGGAGACTTTACCACTTTTCTTTCCAACCATCGTCAAGCCTTTGCTTGGTCATATGATGATATGCCAGGACTCGATCCTGATATTGTGGTCCACAATATTGTTACTCTTCCCGACATCAAACCGCTAAACAAAAATTGCGTAAAATGCACCCTAGAGTAGCCCTTCTTGTTAAAGAAGAATTGCAGCACTTGCTCTCGCTAACTTCATCCAACCCATCGATTATCCACAATGGGTTTCCAATATAGTACCAGTAACCAAAGCTACTAGGGAAATTTGAATTTGTACCGACTTACGGGATCTTAATCTTGCTTGTCCGAAAGATGATTTTCCTCTACCTAATATCGACCAACTCGTGGATTTAACTGCGGGTCATGAGATGCTTTCTCTTATGGATGGTTTCTCTGGGTATAATCAAATTCTCATCACACTAGAAGACCAACATAAGACTTCTTTCATAACTCCTTGGGGGACCTTCTGTTATCGTGTCATGCCTTTCGGTCTTAAGAATGTAGGAGCAACCTATCAGCAAGCAATGACCTACATCTTCCATGATCTCTTACACAAAACTGTGGAAGATTACATCGACGATCTCCTCGGTAAATCCAAACATCGTCAGGATCATCTTTTCATTCTTGCACCTCTCTTTGAGAGGCTTATTCACTTTTTTCTTCGTCTAAATCCATCTAAGTGTGTGTTTGGCGTTCTCACTGGTAAAATTTTAGGTTTTATCATTTCCATTAGGGGTATTGAAGTAGACCCCACAAAAATAAAATCTATCCTTGAGATGCCTCCCCCTTCTAACTTAAAGCAACTCTGCAGTCTCCAAGGACGTCTTCAATCAGTGCATCGTTTTATCTCACAATTGTCGACCGTTGTCAACCTTTTCATCATCTCCTCCGTAAGAATATTCATTTTGAATGGGATGAACATTGCCAAAAGGCCTTCGATGATCTCAAAGCATATCTTCTTTCTCCACCTGTGCTTACACCTCCACGCGAGGGGGAGCCTTTCTATCTTTATATCTCTGTGACTGACCATGCTCTGGGAGCCATGATCTCGCATCGGGATGCTTGCGGTAAAGAACAAGTTGTCTATTACATCAGTCGCGCCCTCCATGAGTATGAAACACGTTATTCCGAAGCTGAAAAGCTGTGTTGTGCTCTCTTCTTCACAACTTCTAAGCTTCATCATTACCTCCTTAATCACAAAACTTACATTGTCACAAGTGTCAATCCACTCAAGACAATTCATGCAAAGCCTTATCACAATGATTGTATCACTCGTTGGCTCATGCTTATGACAGAATTTGATCTCAAGTTTATCCCGCAAAAGTCTATCAAGGGTCAGGTCATTGCAGATCAATTAGCTGATGCTCCTCTTCCGGACACTCAAGTCCCCCTTGCTCAATTCCCCGATGAATATATCCAACAAATTGAATTTGGTCTATCTCCATTTAAAGTAAAGCTCTTCTTTGATGGATCCAAATGCCAGCAAGGGGGAGGTGCAGGTTTTGTGATGATTCCTCCTTGGGGTATGCCTATCCCAGTCACACACAAATTGAACTTTGAGTGCACCAATAATATGGCTGAATATGAAGCTCTTGTCTTGGGTCTTCAAAATGCCATTAATCTTGGTGCTCATCATATTGACATCTTTGGTGATTCTGAACTCATCGTTAATCAAGTCACGGGTGTTTATCAATGCAGGAATGATATCCTTCAAAAATATCATGATATCGTTCTCGTTCAACTCCAATATTTTAATAAATTCACTATCCAAGCTATTCCTCGCACTGCGAATCGATTCACAGATACAATGGCTTCATTAGCCTCACTTATCCCGCCTTTTACCGAGGACTCGCGACTTTATGTGGTCAGTAACGATTAGATCAACCATCTCATCTTAGGCAACTAACTTCAATCCATGTTGTCACAACCCATACTCAGGATGAGTGGTATCAACAAATCGTTGATTATCTATCTCATTCGGTGCTTCCTCCTGATCTGACTTCCAATGGTAGAAGATCTTTTATCCTACGCACTAATCGCTATACTATTCTAGGCGGATCCTCTACAAACACGGCTTTGATGGTATTTTGCTTCGGTGCCTCAAAACCCTTGAATCATCTAAAGCTATCCAGGAGGTCCATGATGGTATCTGTGGTGGACATTTTAGTGGCTTGGCCGTAGCTAAATGCATCTTACGTTTGGGATATTATTGGCCTTCTCTTAATCGAGATTGTTGTGAATACACTAAGAAATGTGTCAAGTGTCAACAACATTCCAATCTCACACATATCCCTAGTCAAGCTTTACAACCTACAGCAGATTTGTGGCCTTTTTCGCAATGGGGTCTTGATCTCATTGGTCTCATCAATCCCCATTCTTCACAGCGTCATCATTCTATCATTACTGCCACTGAATACTTTACTAAGTGGGTGGAAGCTATCCCTCTTTCTTCAACAAAAGCTAAACCCATAGTTGATTTTGTCTATCAGCACATCATTTGTCACTTCGGTGTTCCACACAAACTCATCACAGATAACGGTAAGTCTTTCAAGAACGTTGATTTGCAGAACCTCTGCAACACTTTCAATATCAAACTCAGTTTTTCTTCTCCATACTATCCTCAAGCTAATGGTCAGGCCGAAGCTTCCAATAAAACTTTGCGTAATATCCTCACAAAGGTAACTAGTCGAGCTGGTAGGGATTGGCATTTACATATCCCTTTTGCTCTCTGGGCTTATCGGACTAGCATTCGTACTCCTACTGGTGCTACTCCCTTCTCTCTCGTCTATGGGTCTGAGGCTGTTCTTCCTTTGGAAGTCCAAATCCCATCTCTCCGTGTTTCTCTTAGAGAATTTGTCTCTGATGAGGACTATCGTCAAAATCGTCTAGCACAACTTGAATTATTAGATGAGCGGCGTCTCAACGCTCTTGAACATCATCAAGTCTATCTTGAGCATGTCAAACGTGCTTATAACAAGCACTTGCAGCACCGTGACTTCAAAATTGGTGATCTTGTTCTTAAAGAAAATCAAAATGTCACTACACTCGAAAGGAGTTAGCATGGTAAGTTTGCTCCCAACTGGATGGGTCCGTACGTTATCACTCATAAATATGGGTCGGGGCTTATCATCTATCTTCCATGGATGGTATACCCAAAGTGGAACCTCTTAATGCCTTGCATCTACGGCCCTTCTACTATTAAAATCTATCTTACACAAATCTAGTCGCAAGACAGATCTTTCATCCGTCTAACAACCAGTCATATACTTTCATGGTGATTCGAAATTATGTGGTTCTCCGCCTATTGTCTTTTTTACCTTAAATATGAGTATCGCGGCTCTACTCATAGCATTTTTCTTCTGGATATGTTTCTCCTCATGGTAGGAATACCTTAATCACCATTTCATTTGTCCCAAGTGCTTATCTTAATCAGATCTACTCGGGGCATGAGTGCGTGATCTTTATACATTTTCTTCCCCTCTATCTGATCTATCTAGGTCTAAACTCAGCTTCTTCCAAAAAAATTTCAAAAAAAAAAAAAAAAAAAAAAAAAGGATAGACTGATCCCTTGAAGGATAGCTACCCATACAATCAAATGAATCAAAAGATATAGACCATGCCCTCGAAGGATGGCTATCATTAAAATTCAAAATATAGACCGCTCCCTTGAAGGACGGTTGTTTCTCAAAAGAATACTCAAGGCTTCTTGCATTGATCAGCCTTTCAGTCAGTTTATACACTTTTTAGCATCACTAAAAGACTTCCCGTATTGATCAGTCTTTCCATATCGAGCAAACTTCCCGCATTGATCAGTTTGCTTTTCTACCAGAAATCATGAAGCTGAGATATAAGACCTTTTGTCGATCATATGGAGAATCCTATTTTCCCAGTATGAACATGTATTCTGTCCCTTGTAAATTTCGACGAGATACCTACTTACTGCTCCTTCCGTTTCCCTCCTAAATCTGGTTTGCGGCTAGTTAGTGTCAGGTTTATTTTAACCTCATATAGGGCCTTGTATGCATGATCTTTTGGTTTCCTATCCAGATTCTATTTATGGTCGGTTGGGAGTCCAGCTTATCATTTTTCTTCTTATCTGGGTGTATATCCTTTATTTCTAATCAAGGTCATTTTCATTACGTCCTTGGCTCTCACAGCGAATATTTCTGATTATTTCATCCAGTTAAATTACCATTTAACATGTTAATTTAATCAAACTCTATCATTTATCTAATTTCATCTGATCTACTTTGTCCAAAACACATCTCATCACCTCTATTATAAACACATGTGGGTCTATCTATCTATTTTTATCAAAATTTAATTAAAAATCTCAAAAAATATCAAATCCATTCCAACTATTAACTCCTACCTATCTATCACATCATCTAATCACTTGTCTATCCAAGTAACATTACATCTATCTTTATCTATTTTCTCAATCAAGTTAAATCCACATATCAATCACATCAAATCACATCTATTTATGTCCTCTACATCTATGTCTATCCAATTATCTATCAATCTATGTCTATATCCATCACAATTACGCTACATCTATCCATGTATATCAAAATTAAAAGCAGGAGAACAATCATATGACAAAGGAAATGATGAATCTATATATATATACATGAGTGTCTGTACAACAAAAAATGGGTGGCTCTCAATCAAGCCATCTATAAAATGCCTTCCAATCGAGGCTACATCACTACACTGATACAAAATACATCAATCTCTATATCGTAAAATCTGATGTGTGGAGGACACTATCTCCTCCGCCCTCCTCTGGACCAGGCTGTCTCTCCTGACCGCCGCCTATCGAGCTAGACACACCTGCTGCTGGAGGCCTCTGCCCACCTCGGTCTCTCCTAGTGCTCCCTCCCTCTAATGCCCCACTCACTGTGGTTGTTGCTGATCTCCTCCTCGCCCCTGTCTTGAGGCACATCTCGGGGCATGCTTTGCGCTAGAGCATCCTCGTAGTATCTCACCTCAGCGAGGAGAGACTGATATGTACTCAAGCTCACGGTACCAGGTGCTCATAGTGGTGTTCTTTGGTCTTCTTGGTGGTGCCCCTCCTGGTGGTCGCGCCCGTGTCCCGGACTACGACATGGTACTGTCTCCTTATATTTGGCCCTGAGGGCCTCCCTATGTCGATGGTAGCGATCCCTCTGCTGGATCACTTGTATCTCACTCCTGGCGAGTGGTGTCTCTCTCCAAAATCAGGGCATCCCTCTCCGCTGTCAGAGCTCTGATCTCCTCGAGAGCCACCTGGTGTGTATGTGTCAGGGTGGCGTGCTCTCCCTCTAGTCTCTCCAGCACTGTAGCCATATCCTCCTCATCGACATCTATAGATGCTGGAAGGTGTCGTGGTAGCTCTGTCGCATACCATGCCGCATAACCATCATCCACTCCGGCGTCATCATCACTATCTGTGGAGGGTGGGGCCTCTCTCAATGGATCTGCCAGGATCAAAATCGGTAGATCAGTCTCTCTGTTGTCTCGCCTGTAAGGCCTGTAGGTGGTCGGCACTGTCTGTACTAGGCCGAACTATCTCAATACCCGTATAAACGGGATGCGCTCCCACATGTCGGCTGTGGCCCCTAATCACCTGCTCTGTCTCAATGCCACCAAGTGAGCATCCTGACCGGCCCATGTCGAAATACCTGATATGGTCTCCAGATGACCTGCTCTGGTGTCAGCGTCCTGAAATGCTCAGTATACCAATCTGTGGATCTCCTGTATCTCCCGAGGCCATATCGGCCCGCCATCACCGGAATCCATAATCAATAGCTCCCACTGCTGCTGGCATCCAAGGAAGCCCGGATGGCCTGATCACTGCTATATGCTCATATGCCCAGCAATGGAGCACAAAACTGACATCGATACCTGTCCTCCGGCCAGTGGTATACATCCATAACTCATGATATATCTGAGCTATCAAGGCATCAGCAAAGGCGAACACCTGTCTGAACTGCAGGATGTCACAAACGCAATCTAGTAACAACAATGGGAATCTCCCACCTCCTGAATCGGGTAGAGCAAAATAGGAGATCGCCATCTGAATCAAAACTATACGTCTGCTCCTAGGAACATCCTGTCTGTACTGTGAGGCTATCCTCACTACCCCGGACACTATCTCTGAATCGTCTGCCCTGTCTCCATACAATCGAACTAGGGCTCTCTGCTGCTGCTCTCGTGGCGTAATCTCTATCGGGTCCCCAGTGATCGGCAGCCTCAAAATCCTATATATATCCTCATGGGTGATGGTCATCTCACCCATCCTGAACCAAAAAGTGCAAGTCTGGCTATCCCATCGTCGCACTAGTGCTCGCATCAACTCTACATCTCGCGGCACTCGTCTGTAGTACCGAAAGCCCCCGAGCCCGCTAACTCTAAGTGGCGCCAATCTGCGTCAGTGACATCAGGGAGAATGGTCTCCAGTAACTCGGGAATAGCATCCCTCATGTGTAGTACCTCTCGTGCCTACATCCACGACATCAAGAGCAATATTAGCTTCATATTTACCCAAATCCGAACATCCAAAACAAATTTTATCATTCTCATCAACATGATCTATCCAATCGGCGTCGATTAAATACAATCGGCGTCATTAATACGTGGTCGACGCGATTAATTCTAATCGGCGCCGCTTACATTAAATCGGCGTCGATTCTACCAATCGACGCCGATTGTCAGGCCAGGTGTAGAACACACTCTGGCCTCCCACCAAAAAAACCAAAAAAATAAAATAATAATAATAAAATAAATACGACGGGTTCAAGAAGAACCACTTACCCCAGTTGTGTCCTCCTCCGCTTCTGACCGCTTCCAGAGGCTTCCATGGTGCTCAAATCTAATTTTTGATTCTCTCTGAATCAATCGTCACGGTGTAAATAAATCGTTCACGTTTTCCATTCACATATTTATATGTGCTTTGAACGGTCGGCGCCGTTTATTTAGGTCGGCGCCGATTAGTGTGATCGCCGCCGATTTTCTATCTCTTTGCCATAGTGTTGATGCTTGGCTTATTTATCTGGTCATTATTGTGCGCTGAATGTTGCCTTTTGGCACATATTTTCGATATCACCGTCCATTTCGAGTTTGTTCCCTTTGCGTGGGGCACTCGTACTTTTTGGCAACTTAGAGTTAATGGGTCTGTAGGCACTAACGTCGTCTGCTTTGCAGACCGTCTGGTTGTCCCTACCAATGTGTCTCTCTTTAGATGCTGACTATTTTGCCGCTCTCCTTACACTCATGGGTCTGTAGGTACTAACGTCGTCTCATGAGGAGACCGTCTAGTCTGCCCTACCAATGTGAGTTCCTTAGGTGGCTGCCTCTTTATTCATGTTTGTGCATCATTAATGATCAGATCTACTCCAGACATCCAGCTGGGGCATCCCACGTTTTCATCTACCTTTTTCAAACTTGGGATCGTTTGTTCTATCACCCATCCCATCCCTAGTTTGAGGGGGAGCACATCATCACTTTTTCTTCCTTCCTTCCATCTCCTTGTTTTTGTCTCATAACCTTGCTTATCGCAAGTTACTTGACAAAAAGGGGCAAAATGTAGACACCTAAAATTGGTTATCCAATTTAGTGTCCCTCGTGCGCGTTTGCTCTCTCAGGTAACCTGGGGCACGTTTATATCACCACTATCCCCTTGGGGTATTATTCAATTTGTGATTTAAACACCTATCCTAAGTTTAATTCACCCCATTATGTTTTACCCGTGAGTAATTAAATATTAACTATTTAATTACACCTTTTCACATGTATCCTAACCACTTATCTACCCCATATCTATCCTATCCATATATCCCCCCTATTTCTCCTCCTCCCAAAGCGGGATATTTCCCATATTTAAGGTGGAGGGATCGCTCTTATCTTTCCAGAAATCACTCATTTTAGCCGTCTCAGGAGTCTGTTCCGTGATCGGTGCCGACCAGTACTCGGTCGACACCAATTTTTCGGAGTGGCACCGATTATAAATAGAAGCCCAAAACTCAGTTCTGGAGGCACATAGAGAGAGACAGATCGTGAAAGAGACACAGATTGTAAGAGAGAGAACGAGAGATCTTTGTGCATCTAGTGTGAACATTATCTATCGAATGAGAGTGGATCTTGTCCAAATCAATCCCTGAGAGGAGCACCGTTACTCTGCTCTTATCACATCAACATCACACGTCTCCATTGATTTTCTGGTGACTCTGTTCCTGCACCCAGCATGGGTGGAGTCTTGCTAGTATCTCTCTCGGCTTCCGCAGATCCAGCAGACGTTGACGATCTTGCCTTCATTTTCTGATTTTCAAATATTCTCGCACTTTGTCTTGGATCAACGCCGATCTATATCAGTCGATGCCGATCTATATCAGTCGACGCCGATCTGAACCGTCGACGCCGATTCTACATAATCGACGCCGATCATCCTGCAGACAGGTAAAAGGACACAGGTAACACAAATCCAGCTTTGTTTTCACAATTCCCTGTTTTTACTGTTGCTTTATATGTCTCTTGTTTAGATTCATTTATTACTTTGATTAGAAAATCTAGTCCTGTACGTACATCTTTTATCATGTATGCTTCTTTACTTAATTGAAAACGCCGATCGACATCCGCCGAGGAGCTTACCGCTTCCCGGACCCGCTTCTCGGGCAATCCACCTAAATATCTTTTAACGTGGTCTTTTTCTGTCAAGCATCGGCGTCTCGCAGGTTATTTGGATCTACTATGCGGAATTGCTCGTGTGCGCTGTCTTATCTACATTGGCTTCCTTATCCATCTACATCTTCAGATCTTGTCCATCAGGTATCAATTTCATTTGAGTTTTTCAAGGGTTTTGTGTTTAGTTTGGTACATTAACTTGGAAAGGTAACAAGCGCGAAATTCTTGATCAACAGTATTCCTCCTTGCCCATACCCTTATCTATTTTTTCAAATCCTTAAAGAAAATGGTGAAACAGTGAGCTTCACTTTGACTCCACAAAGGGCTTAGGAAAATTCATATCACTGTTTAAAATTGTATACCTTCTCCTAGTTTACCTCTCGATTTTACTCCCATTGCTTTTCTCACTCATGTAGATGAGGTTAATAAGCTATGGAATGAGAATTTTGGCCATCTCAACTATCCTTACCTTAAAAATTGAGACAAGACAAAATTGTCAACGAGTTACCCTACATAAAATTTTCTAAGGGTATTTGTGATGGTGAAATATATGTGGGTATGGAAAAACTAGTTGGGAAATCTTATATCCTCAATGACATGTTATAATGGGATCTTTTTAAGAGTCTAAGGTCTTTGAAAGAAATCTCTCCTAACCTGAATTGGTGTAATGGATCATTCAGATATAATAGCTGCTCGGAGGCTCCAATCAATGTCGAGCTCTGCCGAGATCCTATCTATTGGCTATTGGATGTGTGGAAAGTGACTTGTAGGTGCTTCGTGTATATTTCTCAGACAAGGTCATGAAAATGGTAGTGGATTTATAGGAAACTATGGGTGGTTTTCTGGTCTAACCTAGAAAATATTAGCTTGATTGGCTTTTGTGTTTAATGCGGAAAATTGTGTTATGATATCCGGCGGGAGTGGCGAGGATCTAAATACCAACGTACGTAAATTGGTGTCAATGTTTAACTGATTAGCAGGCCCATTGGGTTGTGGGACCTGGGGATCACAACCATGAGTTCGTGGTTGTTGTGGACCTATTATGGTCATGTGAAGAATCAATCTCTTCTTCCAACTATCCAATAGTCATAAGCTTTTTCAGCTTCTATGTTTAATACTAGGAGTTGTGTAATCTTCTCAGAATACCTTACGGGTGTTCTGGAAACTTGTATACGTAAACTTGTGTCTATGTCAATGAGAAGGTCTCTACGTTTGGTTGATGGAACTAATGGATCACAACCAAATATTTTTCTCTTTTGGGTTCTTGTATGGTCATGCGAATATCCTATCAAGGCAATCTATAGTTGGGTTGACTTGACCAGAATGCGTATGCTTTGTCATCTTCAATATTCAATTCTCTCAATTGTTCACTAACTTCTTGTGGGTTTATTTTCATTTGAAAGACGTGAATTCTAAGACCTTGATCTATATCCATTAATGTTGTGAAGAGATTTGGTTGAGGTACTACCGGTTCGAATACGTAATCCTTGGGCTCTCTGGGTCCCGTAATTGTCATGCAAGAGATAATCAAACTTTAACTTAAATAAGTAAACTAATTATGAAAATAAATCTACACTATGCTTATATTCCTTTTTTTTTTGTATTTTCAAGGATGTGAATTTGAATGAAATTTAAAGAGCAGCTATTCTAATATATTTAGATAATGAACAATTAATCTAATAACAGAATTAAAACAAGCAAGTTAGCTTGATATAGCTATTTTCCTGTGCACTTGTGAATTTATCCTAAATATTAAATAACTAACTAATTTAATCTGAAAGACCTTCAATCTTACCTCAGAAGTGAGGAATAAATCATAGCTTCTCAGAAGCTATCATTCCCCATAGCTTCCTGGTAATACTGAAAGCAAAGCTTAACTGAAATAAAATGATTTGCTATTCTATTTGATATATTATAACTACAACTTCAACAATTCAAACTTGGAGTTTACAGAACAACATTAAATCCAGTTGTGTCATGACTTGTCCCCTCAGTGTGATCTCTTCATTCCTTCATATTCTCATGAATCCAGAAAAGTGGGAATGTGATAGCGGTAGCAGAAGATACTCAAACAGTGGTAGCTTGGATGTAAACCAAATAGAATGCAAGTAAGAGAGGGATAGTGCAAGTGAATAGAGCTTGACTATGCAATTCCTAGCAGGATTTATTATAGGGATACAACACAAATATACCAAGAATTCTAGGATCTATTTCTTGTGACAAAACAACAACCTACAACTCTAAGATTATCAAATGAACTTTAATCTAGAACTGAAACTATCTTATGCTAAGCTGTGTGAGGATAAAAATGGAGCAAAATGAAAGTATGAAGATCAAGTGATCTCTAAATCAGAAAGGAAGAAAGGAGCCTTGAACTGAGAGGCTGAGAATTCATGCAAAATCTAAACCTATTGAAACTTATGGAAGAACTTTAAAACACACTGAATAATAAACCATAGAAGGTGAGGGGCCATTTGCTTGTAAACAAGCTTGGTATTTATAGCATTTGGATTTACCATAGAGGGTAAGTTTGAATTGAACTCTTCTATTATAAACAAAGAGAAATTACTATTTACCAGTGGCTAAAACATAAATGCAAGCAAGAGTGGTTGAGAAATGCGAGTGCCACTTGATTTTTATGTTGATGAAAGCATCGAAAAGTTTTGGAAAATGCGCATAGGACCACCACCCCTACGGCATGGTGGGTTTCAAGACCACCACCCTATCTGGGTGGCGGTCACGGGATCACCGCCCGTAAGGGCGGTGGTCTTGAAACTAATGACAGAAATGCAAGGAAAAGGGGACAGGTTTAGAATGAAGCATGCAAAGGTCGGATAAGGTATTTTAGGATGCAAATGTATACTTGGTGAGATTTTTGGATTCTAAACACCTTGCGAAAGAGATCTGAATCATCATTGGGGTTTCTGTAACCTCTTTCCGGTAGTACAATACCTACAATTTTGGGTACATACATATTGCCCCCTCGAGAGAAGCATTTTAGCCATGAAGGGGCATAAAATGGTGGGTCCGAGTATGGTGGTCCCGAAATGGGGAGTTAGAAGCTATACCTGACATACCCATGTGTCACAATGTCACCATCTAGATTCCCACTATCTACAAAATGAAAAGAGGACTCAAGTGTAGATAGATAAAGAAATCAAAAATAAATACTAAATTAAAATGAAATGAGGACTTACCATTTGTGTGGGGATAAGAACTTACCTCCGTCGGCACTCCAACTCTGTGAAAGAACATTCAAAACAAGGTTAGAATATTATATATATATATATATATATATATATATATATATATATATATATATATATATATATATATATATAACGAGCTCATTTTCCTATTCATTTGCGCGTGTTGATTTGGTAATTTTTGAGCTCTGGGACCCACGGTAACCATTTTTGATGAGAGTATAGTCAAAATGTTCATTGTGAGATCGTGATCATGCCTCCAGAGTAGGACATCGACCTGTGAAAGTCTCAGGTTAGTTTTTCTCAATTCATTGTTTTTAAACCTAAAATATAAAAATGTTGAAATCTTTGTCTTGGGGGGGTATTTTCAAAATCTTAGTGTTAAATGAGTCTCTAGGGGGTGCCCATAGGGTAGGCTTTTATTTCAGTCAAAATGGTGTATTTTACCATTTTTAGGCATTTTAGGGCTTCATGGGTGTATGCCGAATCGGCACAGGACCGCCACCCTGCACAGAGCGGTGGTCACGGGACCACCACCCTGTGATGGCGGTAGTTACAGGACCGCCACCCTTTTATGGTGGCGATGGTCATCACGGAACCACCACTCTGCACAGGGTGGTGGTTCTAGATAGAAAAGTGAAAACAGATGCCTTAGTTAAATATTTTTGCATTTTTGACATTTTTCCATGTTTTTGATGAGCTTATCTATTGGACTATGTTGCTAACTTGCTCTTTTTCTATGTTTTGGGTGGATGTAGAAGAAGAGGAGTATATTAGATGGAGCAGAGAGAGGGAGTGTGATTGGCTCCCGGCAGTGTTGGACATGTTGACCCAGGCAGAGAGAGACACTTTGCAGAGGGCCGATATTTTGAGGATTTCACAGGTTCCTCATGTTGCTCCTACTAGTCACATATTGTGTGACTTGTTCTCATATTGGGATGTGGACCAAAATACTTTCTAGTTTCTAGGTGTTAGGGGTGAGTGGACTATCACCCTGGAGGACGTCTATCACATACTGGGGGTTCGATTCTTGGGAGGTGGTTGTCTCTTAAGACAACAGGATCCAGGTCTCAGATGGTTCAGTGGGCCACCTATATGGGAGATGTTGTTGTCTCCTTTGGCTCGAAGAAGGGGGTGAAGGTTTGATCCATTGTTGCTTCTTCTATCCCTATCATCATGTAAGGCTATTATGGGTATCTTGGCCTCACGGTTGATTGGGGATAAGGGAGGAGATACTCTCTTATACTTTTTGGGCTCCCATTATTACATAGATTGAGGCCCATGGCCATACTTATGCTTGGGAGCAAGACATTCTTGGGACCACATACCATGACTTATACAGGGTGGTCAGGTTACAGGGGCAGTCCTTGAGTCATCCCACTCTAGTTATGAGTTGGGTGTATGAGCGCATCATCCCCTATGGAAGGGGTGTACTAGTAGAGGATCTGGGGGCTATTAGAGTAGCGAGGTGGATGGGGATGATAGTACTCAGGATGCCACATCAGCCAGTGGCTTCATTGACTACTACAGATATGGAGGCCACTCCTTATGAGGCCATGGCGGGAGTATGGGGAGAGGAGACACTTACATTGATTGCCTGCTCTACTACAGGTCAGTTGGTAGATAGGATAGAGAGGGTGGAGGTCCACCCATTTGATCGAGTCCCTCAGTAGTTTGGCCTCCCTTACATTGATATGCTTCCTCCAATGGGGCTAGTATACAGACTATTCGTGAGGCTTGGGAGGCCCTAGAGGAGATCGGGGTTGGACCACGGTTACTCCTGGAGTTCCTATTGGTTAGGCGGGTGGTTCGGGCCCGAGGGGTAGCCAGTGCTCCTCGAGCACCTTTACTTCAGATCGAGCCACTCCTACTTTCAGTGGGGGGGAGGATGAGCCTTGTTGATGTGGACTCAGACTCTGAGGAGTTCACAGGAGGGGAGATAGAGGAGGAGATGATGGGAGGTGAGACCGGTGGGATGGCTGAGGAGGATGATAGTGATTTTGAGTGGCATGACACTCAGGATATCTTGAGGGCCGAGAGGGAGGAGGTGAGTGCAGAGAAGGTGACCTTGATTTTAGAGGAGTTTCCTTCTCAGGACATTGGGGAGATGATGAGTCCATGGCAGGACGTCATTTCTTTCTAGATTTGGGGAGGTTCCATAGTCGGCAGTCGGTAGCAGCGTCAGTAGTAGGCACAGATCCTAGAGACCCTACCTGGATGCTGGAGATCCGAGTGAGTTACTACTCTTTTCTCGACCTTGTTAGCTAGAAATGTTTAGTTGATATTTCCTTTTTGTTGTTTTTTTTTTTTGACTTTGTTTTGGTGATTTTCTAACTTGTTATTTCTCTTTTTATTTGCAGCGACTACTTGAGGGATGGCGAGATTTGATTCACCGAGTGTGTGTGGACACCTTGTTGCTCCCCTCGAGAGTACTCGGGCCAAGCTTACTGAGGACATTGGAGAGCCTTTAGTAGTTGGCGGCATACATACTTGATGTGTTTTCCCCTATCTGGAAGGTGGAAAAGTTAGTGACCTCCCTTCATGTTGAGGTAGCTGGATATAGGACTGTTGAGCATCTAATGAGGTGGAGTCATTCTCATAGTGAGACCACAGCTAGTGGCCATGATCATGAGCACTCAGTTCATTCAGAGCATCATCGTAGTAGGAGTCCTAGATGCGATCGTGCACCCTCTGAGGGATCCCACAGGGATTGAGAGGCCATTTGGTCTTTTTGTAGTGATTTTTTGGATGTTTATATGAGTTGTTTTTTATTATTTTTCGGCTCATTGAGCATTTTGACCATGCCTAGTGCATGATGGCATTGTATGTAAAAGACGATTCTTATATATATATATATATATATATATATATATATATATATATATATATATATATATATATATTTTGATCTAGATCTTCTTTGTATCTAGAGTTTTTGTGGTTTGTTTCCCATGTGTACACTAGATGTTTTAGAATCTTTGTTTTTATATGCTTTTTAGAATGTATGCAATGGATGACAAGTGATAACAAGTGTTGAATAGAATGTTTCTCTTTTATTTGTTTTTGTAATGTTGATATGTGATGATGCAAACATATTGTAGTACTAAAACTTTTGGCTTCTTTGGGAAATGTTTGTTGCTTCTTTTTGTTTTGGAAAAATGTGATGAATATGTAGTGATAATGAGATGAACTTGCCCCATTCCTAACTCCACGCAACTAGTAAGATGCGAGGGCTCAACACCAAGAGTTGGGAAGGGCACAAATTGTATGAGTTTGACTGAATGGAAATGATGAGAGAAAGACAAGGTATTGACAGAAATCAAATTTAGACCTGTGTACTTACTCTTACTCAAAACTACTACATAGTTCAGAATGCAACTTACTTTCCAGTTTATCTAGACTTAGATCCATGGATGGAAATTTGGTTGACAAAATATGGTTTTGAGGATTTGATCTCTTTGGAATTTGGATACTTAATTTCACTTAATACACTTTTCTTTGCATTTTTAAAATACTAAGATTCATTAATTTGCGTGAATGGACCCCCTACGCCCTGCCCCATGCTACTAGTAAGAAGTATGGGCTTGTCACCGAAGGCAGGACATAGGTGAGTAAGGGCACTTCTTTCCTTTCTCAACCTCGCACCACTAGTAAGAGATGCGGGCTTATCACCGAAGGTTGGTGGGGCAAAGAAGTGTGTAAAATAAAATATTCTATTTTGTTTAGTATTTTTTATTCTATTTGGTTTTGACATTTTTGATTTGTGATTTTGGAGTATCCTTGTTTCAAAGAGATGTAAGAGGGATAGATGTGACACCAAGAAGCTTCTAGAATAGACCATAGGTAAGAACAACTTAACCTAGTAGAAAAATGAGTATGACCAAGTATACAGGCCTTGGTATGGTTTTTGTCAAGATTTTGTCTTTTGAATTGATGAGATGATTTTGAAACCATTTGATGATATTATGAAAATTGAAGAGATATGATTTGAATGCTTTTGCCAATATTTTCATAAGCTTGTAATAAATTGCTTAAGAATAAGTTCCTTGACCACAAAATTTACGAAATGAGTGAACAAAATGAAACAACTGAGTGACTAATGCAATGTAGGTAGATATAATATACAAATGGTGATGTTGATGACTTATGCGTAAAACCATTTAAGATGCAAGGAATTGATAGTTTCATTGAATTCCTCACCTTCTAGTGTACACAAGAGATACACACTATTTCCATAGTCTTTCATGACTCGGTATGGGCCCAACCACTTGGGCCGAATTTCCTTCCTTCACCGGTTTTCTTATCAATCCAGGTTGTGTCTAGTCTTAGAACTAGATCTCCCTCGTATATTTCTCATTCGTAGACCTTTTTGTTATATTTTCGGCACATCCAGTCAGCATAGGCTCTGTGTTGTTGTTTGCGCATTTAACTTGGCCTCATCAAGGCTTTCTAGTTGAGAGAGGTGTGCCTCTCTATAGGCTTCTTCTCCCAAAATCCCTTGTAATGAGATGCGGAGACTGGGTATTTCGACCTCAAGCGGGAGAACTACTTCCCCCAAATACTAATGAGAAAGGGGTTTCCCTGTTGGTGTTCTTATTGAGGTTCGATGGGCCCATAAGGTTAGGTATAATTTTAAATGCCAATCCCATTTGTTCTCCTTAACTGTTTTGAGGAGAATGGATTTTAACGTTTTGTTTGTTGCCTCAGCTTGTCCATTGGCTTGGGGGTAATAAAGAGAGGTCATGTGATGGTTTATCTTGAATTTTCTACATAACTCACGGACCTCATCATTTTTGAAGGATGTGCCATTATCTGAGATAATGACTTGTGGGACACCATACCTATAAATGATTTGATTCAGGATGAACTTAGCGATTACAGAACCTGGTACGGTGGTGAGAGGCATGGCCTCTACCCATTTAGTAAAATATTTTGTGGCTGTGATTATAAAGTTGTGGCCATCTGTTGATGAGGGAGAGAATTTCCCTATCAAATCTAGGCCCCACGTGGAAAAGGGCCATGGGGTTGCGATTGGTTGTAGAGCTTGTGTTGGCATGTGAATCTCATGGGAGAACTCTTGACATTTATGACACTTGCACACAAACTCTACTGCATCATGTTCCAGAGTGGGCCAAAAATAGCCCATCTGATGTATTTTGTGAGTAGTGGCGTGGCCACCAAGTGGCCTCCACATATCCCACTATGGGATTCGTAAAGAATATTTTTGGATTCTTCTATGTCAACACATCTTAAAAGCATTCCATCGAAGGCTTTACGATAGAGCACTTGTTCTAAAATAAAGTATTTAGCAGCAATAATGTATAACCACCTTCTTTGTTATGATGTGGCCCCTTCAGGTATGTGTGGTCCATGATGAAATTGATGATGTCGGTGTACCAAGGACATATAGAGATGGGGGGCTGGTTTTGACAAAATATATGCACTCATCGGGAAAGTCTAGATCTACCAGATCACCTCCATCTAATGGATTGTCAGCTAACTAGTCTGTAATGATTTGTCCCTTAATAGACTTTTGGTTTACAAATGTTAGTTCAAACTCACCCATCAAGGTTATGAAATGTCCAACCTTTTTAGATAAAGACCCTTGCATGAGGAATGTCCATAAGTGATCTATCTTTACAATGACCCTTGTTTCTTGATTCAATGTAATGTCTTAAACGTTTTGTTGCGAAGACTATAGCAAGGCATTCTCTTTCTACCTGTGTGTAACATGTTTCATAATCAAGCAACATCCGCTAATGAAATAAACTACACATTCCCATTTATCATTATCTTCCTGAGCCAACATGTAGGCTAGTGAGACATTAGTAGCTCATGAATACATGATCAAAGGATGATCTGGTCTAGGAGGCATTAGCGTGGGAGGAGACAACAAGAAGCATTTAACTACTTTGAAGGCCTCGTTACATTCTTCTCATCCAATCAATGCTATAATCCTTCTTTAATAAATTGTTGATTGGATGAACAACAAAACTTAAGTCAGGATGAACCTTTGAATTGCACCGAGTTTCCCAAGAAATGATCTAATACTAGACTCGTCTGATGGTGGAATCATTTCAAGAACAACCCAAATTTTGGCTGGATCGACATCAATCCCTCGTGATGATATAATGTAGCCCAGAAGCTTGCCTCCTGTCACACCAAATACACATTTCTCTTGGATTCAATGTGATGCCATATTCGATCAATCATGAGAGAATGATACGAGTACTTCAGGTGATCACAGCTTCTTGGCCTTGGCCAACAAGTCATCTACATAGGATTCCACAATCTTATGAATAAGGTCATGGAATATGTATGTCATTTCCCATTGGTATGTAGCGCCAGCATTCTTAAGACCGAATGGCATGACAACGTAACAATAAGTTCCCCAAGGAGTTATAAACGTAGTCTTGGCTTGATCTTGTTTAGATATTTTGATTTGATTATATCCCGAGAACCCATCCATGAGAGACAAAATCTCAAATCCAGTTGTTGCATCAACAATGACGTCGATGGATGGTAATGGGAAGTCATCTTTGGGGCAAGCTTTATTAATGTCTCGAAAGTCTATGCAAATGTGTATCTTCCCATTCTTTTTTAGAATAGGGATGATATTAGATACCCATTGTGAATAGTTGACTGGTTTGATGAATCCCACTTGGAGAAGTTTCATTACTTCTTCTTTCACCATGAGAGCCACTTTTGGTTTCATTGGTCTCAACTTTTTCTTAATTGGCTTTGCATCTGGTTTGGTGACAAGATTGTGTACCATGATATGTGGTGCAATTCCCATCATTTCTTTGTAATTAAATGTGAAAATCCTTTTGATGTTCCTTGAGGATCTGGGTGTGTATTTCTACCTCCTCTGGAGTTAACGAGGATCCCAACTTCAAATCTTTGGTTCTTCCTCCATTCCAATATTTATGTCAATCGTTCCTTCGATTAAGGAAGCGTTTGCCTTCTTCAAATTCAGGTGGGGCCGGAGGTAGTTCCAAACCTTCTCCATTCTCTACCTCGTAGATATCGAGATTCTTTTGGGGGGATTCTATCATGGGATTTCCAAAATAGGAAGAGGAAGATGGGATTAGGGAGAAATCCTCTATGTGATGAGTGAGATGTAATTCCACATAGGCATTTAGATATTCAAGAGTGACCCTATCATTGTCAAAGTGATCTAGGATAGAAAACTCATTCTCATCTTCTATATGTGTCAAGATCGGGTTTGTTGGTATTTTACACACCAATGGTTTAGTATGAAGTGATACCATGAAACTTGTATTTTCCAACTCACTGCTTGGAGTGAAATGGGAAGCTGAGGTTGTTATTGAATCAGTGAGAAGGTTTTGTTCTCATGGGATTGCTTTGATTGATATGAAGTTGAATCCTTTGGTTAGATCTAATACCATCATTTTATAGAGTTGTAAGTGTTCAGCTCTAGTCTCATATACCTCAGAGACTTGGTTTGCAACTAATTGTGAGTCTCCTAGCACTCTAATGTTATCAATGCCCATCCTTTTAGCTATGATAAGGCCAAGGAGAAGGGCTTCATATTCAGCCCGTTGTTCGTACATTTGAAGTTTAACTTAAAGGAAAAAGGTAGGATCTTTCCCTCGGGAGAAGTAAAGATCACACCTGCCCCTAGATCTCAAAATGACATCTAGCTCCATCGAAGTGGAGAGTCCAATATTTTCTTGAAAAATGGATGTTGGGACATTCTTCATGTCTACTTCTTTTGCCTCGGTTACTTCTACCATACAAACTTCATCTGCTGGAAGGGAGCCAATTCCTAGGGTGTATCCCATACCCATGGAATCAAATGGTAGGAGAATAGGTAGATCTTTCTCTAGTAACTCAAAATTTTTGTGGTAGTCCCTAATGATACCATCTCTATGACGTTAGTCTCATTTTTGAGTGTTGGAATGCCTTCGACTAGATTCGTAATTTCTAATTCTGTTGTAGGTATCAACTTTTCTTCTAGTTTTGAATTGATTGGTTTGTTAAGTTGATTCATTGGGAGTTCAAACTCAGAGTGAATGCCTGGTCTCTTCTTCAAATCTGCTAGGTGTATATCGAATGGTTTTGGGTCACCTTGTGCCACAAATATTTTCCCTAGGTGTAAAAATCTTATTTCCTGGAATAACGTGGAAGGGATTGCCTTCATGCGATGTATCCATGGTCGACCGAGAATCATATTATAGTTGGTTTCCCGATCTATAATATAAAATTCGGTGAGGACTGTCTTGGGTCCTAAGGTGACTGGTAATACTATAGTCCCAATTGAAGTGGCCTTGAGGCTATCATAACCTCTTAGCGTATTTCGTGTTGTGGAACAATTTGTTTCTCCATATCCTAGCTTTTGAAGAAAAGTGAAGGGGACTATGTTAACTGTTGCCCCATCATCAATCATTGCACGCTTAACATAATTATTATAAACCCATACCTATAAATGCAAGGTTGGGTCACCTCTACATGCACAATTTCAGCGTCTTGTTGGCATTTTTCTTATATCAAATATAAACTCAGTATCCCTATCTAGCTGCCCTGGAGGGTAGACGTCAAAGTCTACATGGTTTACTTGTGTTTCAGGAGGAGGAGTGATGTTAATTAGATGACCAAGACCTAATGCTTCTAAGAGAGCAGCCCTATGGGTGGGAGAGTTCTTTAACAAATCCAAGAAGGAAATGTGAGAGAAGGTCTTTGTTAGGTCATTAATTAGATCATAAGCGCCTATGGGTTTTACCAATGTGTTTGTTGAATGTTGTTTGGTTCTAATGGGTAGGTTGGAACTGGTTGAGAAGAATAATCTCATGTGTTCTTGTTATGGTTTCTACATGTAGCTCGGTATCTAACTCTACCAGACCAACTATCTTGGTTTGTGGTCGAGTTCCTAATTGGGGTGCGACCAGGTGGATTTAATGAAGTTGAGGCTTCATGATCATTATTTCCTATCATAACACCCTTGTTCATCCCATTTGGATCTAACTTATTATTGTTAGAGTGATTTGGGAGAGGATCATTAAAAATCTTGAGGGGTGCATTTTGAGGGGAAACTTGCTCCCGTATAAGTGTTTGGCGTGGGTAATGCAGAATTTGCTAAAAACATATCTATAAAGAGTTGTCTTTGGTCTTCTGGAAAATGTTGCATGAATTTATTGTAGTCATGGAAAGTCCTAGTATCATGGCCTTGAATTTTGTGGAAACCACAATACAAGTTGGGATTATAGTTTCGAGGTTGTTGGTTTGAAACCTGTTGTGGTCCAAAACTCTGATTAGGTTGTTGGTTGTTAGAGTTAAAATTTTGAGGTTGTTGCCTTTGGTTTTGATTTTGATATCTAGTTGGGTTTTGGATTGGACCTTGTGTCTAGATTTTCTGTTGTTGTTGTTGTTGTTGTCGTGATGGATGATTAAAATCCACCGCATTTGATTGTTGGAGTGAAGTTATTATTTCATTTGATTGTTAATGGGTGGTGAAATGTTCATGATGTTTTCCCTTTTAACCTAGTCTGTGACTCCATCTATTGTAACCCCATGGTTTTTGTTAAGGATCTTGGGTCCTTGATTGGTATTCTGACATTAGGATAAGTCGTAGTGTTTTGATTGGGAGTGATTAATTTCCCATTTGTTCCATATGTCTTACGACCACTTGTCTATTACCGCTTGATCGATTCGAAGGGCACTCTCGAGTACTTCATCATAAGTCCTTAGTGGGAACTTCTGGACTTCTTCCTTTATCTCTCTATTGAGAGAATGAAGGAATAAGTCACATAGTTCCATCTAATCCATGTTTGGAGCACTTGCTGATGAGTAGAGGACTATACGCCATCTTTGAATAAAATGGGCAGCAGATTCATTGTGTTCTTGTTTAATATGTAAGAATTCCTTGATCCTTGTTCTTAACAATTTGTTCATATCAAAAGCTTTGATAAATTCTGACACAAGTTGTTTGAATGAGTGTATCGAGGCCTCAAGTATTCTATAATACCAATCAAGGGAAATACCCTCTAAGGTTTTAGGGAATATCTTAGCAACAACCACATCCCAAGGGAGAATTCTCGAATGGCCATGGCATAGGCCTTGATATGTGCATTTGGATCTCCCTCCCCTTTGTATTTAGGAAAATCGGGAAGAGGTCTTGGAAGCATGATGCTTCATACGGTGAAATCTAGAGGTTCTTTTAAATATTCTAAGTAAGTTCCTACCACATAGGTTTCGACCATCGATGGTGTCTGTTGGGGGTGGAGGTGGAATGGGTTGTTGATATGGCATAGCATATGTATTTGTAGGGACATAAGGAAACCCTTGTGGTTGAGTGAACATCCGGGAGAGAGAACATGTCTCCCTGTGGTGATTTTGAATAAATGTTTAAGTAGGGAGGAGCATTGTTCTGATATGGGTTGTTTGGTGCTAAACTAGGGAGGTATCATACTTTCAACTAGAGCAGCATTTGAAAACATGTTTCTAGTTGGTGTTTGTTGTGGGTAGTTATACGAATGTTGAGGAGGCATGCCTAATGTGCCTGTTCCTGTGAGGAGGTCAACTTGGTTGGGATGATGCGGAGGGTTGGAAGTTCCTGCTTGCCTAAAATGTGAATTTTGATTTTCTTGAGCAAGTTCTAGTCCTCTAACCTTCTCAACCAAAGTTGAGATGACCTCGATTGGTGATGACATAGTGTTTTTCCTTAATGGTTGTTGTTGTATACCTTGAGGTTGTAGAGGGGTATGGTACCTACTATGAATTGATCATTACTTTTCCAAGCTTCACCAAGAGTATTTTCCATAGGTGGAGGAATGGGGGTGTTTTCTTGGAGCAGGGTATCGGGTTGTGTTTGCAAACTTCCTATAGGTGGGTACATGTTTTGGAAGTATTGTTCACTTCTAGCGTAGCATGCTAAGTACTCCTCATCCAAAAATGGGAGTGGATCGACTTGCCTACTTGATTTGTGGTCTAATAAAACCCGAGGAGATGAAATGGATTCTCCAGTAAACGTCATATTGTTAGAGCCTAAGGGCTCTGGTTGTTGTGTTTGTGTGAGCTGATCCAGCTCCTCAATTTGGAATGAAGAACTAGAGCTAGTTCTTTGAGGAGGAGTTTGTGATGACAAGTAGTTGCTTGAATAGTTGTCAGCCCATGCAGAAAGTGAGGGTGATGGTTATCTATTTGTTTGACCATAATATGCTTCGAGACCTGAGAGAGGTTTTCCATATGCGTCGTATCCCGACATATTCGGGGGTATATAAATACCCACAGAATAATGGGAAGGAGTGAAGATGGATGAAAGAAATGAAAATGAAAAGGGAGTAGTTATTGTTTTCACGTCGGGTTCACCAATTTTGTATGATAGAAAAGTGACATGCGAGCATGAGAATCTACAAGTAGCCCTTCTTCATACCCGACCTCCCGAGGTCATGTCATGAGACACAGTGGTGGAAATGAAATATATGTGGGTATGGAAAAACTAGTTGGGAAATCTTATATCCTCAACACACAATAATGGGATCTGTGAGTCTAAGGCAAAGAAAGCTCTCCTAACCTGAATTGGTGTAATGGATCGTTCAGATATAATAGCTTCTCGGAGGCTCCAATCAATGTCGAGCTCTGTCGAGATCCTATCTATTGGTTGTTGGATGTGTGGAAAGTGACCTGTAGGTGCTTCGTGTATATTTCCAGACAAGGTCATGAAAATGGTAATGGATTTATAGGAAACTATGGGTGGTTTTCTGGTCTAACCTAGAAAATATTAGCTTGATTGGCTTCTATGTTTAATGTGGAAAATTGTGTTATGATATCCGGTGGGAGTGGCGAGGATCTAAATACCAACGTATGTAAATTGGTGTCAATGTTTAACTGATTAGTAGGCCCGTTGGGTTGTGGGACCTGGGGATCACAACCATGAGTTCATGGTTGTTGTGGACCTATTATGGTCATGTGAAGAATCAATCTCTTCTTCCGACTATCCAATAGTCATAAGCTTTTTCAGCTTCTATGTTTAATACTAGGAGTTGTGTAATCTTCTCAGAATACCTTACGGGTGTTCGGAAACTTGTATATGTAAACCTGTGTCTATGTCAATGAGAAGGTCTCCTGCGTTTGGTTATGGAACTAATGGATCACAACCAAATATTTGTTCTCTTTTGGGTTCTTGTATGGTCATGCGGATATCCTATCAAGGCAATCTATAGTTGGGTTGACTTGACCAGAATGCGTATGCTTTGTCGTCTTCAATATTCAATTCTCTCAATTGTTCACTAACTGCTTGTGGGTTTATTGTCATTTGAAAGACGTGAATTCTAAGACCTTGATCTATATCCATTAATGTTGTGAAGATATTTGGCTGAGGTACTACCGGTTCGAATACGTAATCCCTGGGCTCTCTGGGTCCCGTAATTGTCATGCAAGAGATAATCAAACTTTAACTTAAATAAGTAAACTAATTATGAAAATAAATCTACACTATGCTTATATTCTTTTTTTTTTTGTATTTTCAAGGATGTGAATTTGAATGAAATTTAAAGAGTAGCTATTCTAATATATTTAGATAATGACGAACAATTAATCTAATAACAAAATTAAAACAAGCAAGTTAGCCTGATATAGCTATTTTCTTGTGCACTTGTGAATTTATCCTAAATATTAAATAACTAACTAATTTAACTAAAAGACCTTCAATCTTACCTCAGAAGTGAGGAATAAATCACATCTTCTCAGAAGCTATCATTCCCCATAGCTTCCTTGGTAATACTGAAAGCAAGCTTAACTGAAATAAAATGATTTGCTATTCTATTTGATATATTATAACTACAACTTTGACAATTCAAACCTGGAGTTTACATAACAACGGTAAATCCAGTTGTGTCATGACTTGTCCCCTCAGTGTGATCTCTTTGTTCCTTCGTGTTCTCATGAATCCAAAAAGTGGGAATGTGATAGTGGCAGCAGAAGGAGATACTCAAACAGTGGCAGCTTGGATGTAAACTGAATAGAATGCAAGTAAGAGAGGGATAGTGCAAGTGAATAGAGCTTGACTATGTGATTCCTAGCAGGATTTTTAGTAGGGATACAACACAAATATACCGAGAATTCTAGGATCTATTTCTTGTGACAAAACGACAACCTACAACTCTAAGATTATCAAATGAACTTTAATCTAGAATTGAAACTATCTTATGCTAAGCTGATTGTGTTGAGGATAACAATGGAGCAAAGTGAAAGTATGAAGATCAAGCGATCTCTAAATCAGAAAGGAAGAAAGGAGCCTTGAACTGAGAGGCTGAGAATTCATGCAAAATCTAAACCTATTGAAACTTATGGAAGAACTTTAAAACACATTGAATAATAAACCATAGAAGGTGAGGGGCCATTTGCTTGTAAACAAGCTTGGTATTTATAGCATTTGGATTTACTAGAGGGTAAGTTTGAATTGAACTCTTCTATTATAAACAAAGAGAAATTACTATTGGGTATAGATTTTTGAAGCCTACTACTCATCGTCTTTATATTGAGATAAGTGTGAAATTTGATGGTTCATCTTCAGCTTCTACTTCTCCACCCTCTTAGGTACTTATGCTCTCTCGATTCTAATTCCGACTAGTTGGATGATGATGTTGTTGAGCGTGCTCTTCCTCTTCTTGATCTTCCTAAACCTCCTACATCTCTCGACCCTCATGCTTTAAAGTCTTTCAATTATGAGAGTAGTGGTGATGAGGATTTTGTCCCTTCTCACTCAAGTGAAGAATCTACATATTCTAAACTCCGAATCACCTCATGGTCCTTCTTTGGGTTAGGAAGAATTTATAGACTTCTTCCTTCAAACACCCCTTTAGGTCACACTTTTCTCCCTCATACACAACAAACTCAATTGAGCTTTCTAATATGATTTTATACATGTATTTTGAAATTAATACACTTAGGCTGGAAATCATGAATTAAAATAAATTCCCAAAACATAAGAGCATCATAAAAATATCACTCATAGGACCATATAAGTCACCAACATCACCTAGAGCATTTTAGACCTCCATTAAGACTCAAGAAGCCCTAAAACACCAAAACAAGCAACTCGCCACCAAAGGAATGTTCTAGACCAAAACCAACTTCAAAAATATTGTAACACACTTATACATGTTTTATAAGCCTTCATCAACCATGAAACACACTGTAACAATATCTCAAGCCATAAAACCTACTTGAGACCATGCACAACCAAGCACCCTCAAAACTAGTCCTCAGAAAACAACCCATAACTTGCTAAAATATCATAAAAAAAACAAGTGTGATATACCAATGGGAATATAATGACCTCAGTGTCATTACAAAACTCAAACCATGCCGCAAAATGGACTCAGATCACCTCTAAAATAGTTCTACACCTAGAATGCTCCAAATTACCAAAATTGCCTAAAAATCAATCTTGAAAAATAGGGAACACTTAACCTCTTAGAAAATCAACCATGATCTGAAATTATCATAGACATGAATAAAAACTCCCATGTTTAAATAAATGCTAAACTAGTCAACTAGTCCAATGGATAATTTTTTAACAAATTCAAAATCTCTAGAAATAAGCATTTTTAAGTGGGGCCCACATACTGCCACAACCTCTAAATTACATCAACAAAAATATGGAAGATTTGATGTAGTCTAGAATTCTCAGATAACACCTAGTCGTGTTGGCACATCACTCAACATAGGCTAAGCGCTCACCCAAAGTGTGCTAAGGTACCAGTCCCTCTTTAGGGTTGTTGTAGCAGGATGGTAGCATGGTGAAACGATAAGGACATATAGTTAGAAACTAATCCATCATTACATAGTTATACCAAACCAGATCTATAAAGGCATGCATTTAAGTATAAATCATCAAGAAATCAATAGCATGCAATGATAACACATATAAAACACTTTGGTTTGTCCAACATTCTTCATATATTAAACATGACAACAATACAGAGGCTTGATATAATAATAGTCATGTGTGCATGGATCTGTTACAATTATCCAATCTCATGCACTCATGAATCTCTAACCCTTCAATACCTTCCATCAACTAGGTGATTCATCTAATATATATAGGGTGGGGAACTTTCCCTTCACCGCTAATTATGCCAAAAATAGGTCACATGCTAATAATAGCCACGTGTCGTTTACAATTATAGCCATACATGCAAGTATGCTAACTATAGATCGATTCTGGTTAACTAGAGTGATGAACCTATTCTTGGATTACTTCCATGAAAGAGTGCTTTGATATGATCCTTGAAATATAGACAAAGCATGGTGTGTAAGTCTCGGCATTGCTTTGTGTGTTCCGCACACCAGCCTTTGAAAATAGACTTGATCTACAAAATCGGCTAAGTCCCAAAAGTCTGACTCTGCACCTCCGCGTGTGACGCCTTCCTATTCCTTCACACCTTCGATCCCATCCTATTTTTCTACATAGACTCTGTGTGTGAGTTCTGCTAAGTGTTTTATCTGATCAACAATACCCCACACTAATCTCATTATCGCCCCGATAATGGTGATGTCCACAACTGGGTAAAGAATAGTTGAAATACAGAATGCCAAATGAATCTTACACAAAGAATTTAAAATAATTAAAGAATCAAAGAATTTTTCAGCTTGAAGATCCTCCATTTCTTTGTGAAGTATCATCTCTGAATACTCCTCCTTTATGTCTGCTTCTAAGTTCTCCCACTCCGTTAATACCTTTTCTGCTTTCTCTGGAACATCCACAATGATAGATTCTAGCTCATCCTGAGTTAGTTTTCCTTACTCATTCTGTATTACAAGTATTATGCTTGACATAGATGTATTCATCGCTTCAAGCACATCCATCTTCCAAAGACATCCATCTTCTAAGCAATGAGTTTTCCAAGTTCATCTACCCTCTCTTTATGCAGTGCCTGTGCCGCGGCCAATGCCTCGCGCTTCTGCTTTACCATAGTTAGTCATTCAACGCGGCCTAGTGTGTCATCCTTCATGGCCTTTTGCACCTCATTGTCTTCTACCAGTGTTTTTACCCTTATTAGTGCATCTGGAGCTATGCATATCATTAAGGCATGATCGGCTTTCTTCACTCCTCTCGGAGTGCTTGTAGTAGGCCCTCATATGTAGCAATCTTCCTTACTACTTTTGCTACATATGCTTTTTCTACCTCTGCTGTTGGGTCCTTGGGCTGCTCTGGTACATGCACCTTTTCATCCTCTAATACTAATTTTATCATTGTCTTTACGTAGTGCATCGCAAAAGGAAATTATTTTGGTACCTGTGATTCCAAATGCGGGCGTACCTTTAGTACATCATCTCCAATTTCCTCTGCCATACTAACAAAAGTCTCATATTTCCTTTTGCTCAGATCCCTCTCCTGCACTAAATGTGCTATTTCCACATTCTTCACTTTTAGCTCCTCTGTCAACACTTTAATTGTAGCATATTTGTCAATGTTTCTTCTAGCTACCTCAATAGATACTTTCACCAAGGCATTGCTTACCTACTCATCCGTCATAATAGTTGGTTTAATTGTCATGTGCCGGGCTTCTGGTGCCTTCTTCAACCATCTAGATGCACATGATTCTTCACAGACATCAAAATCCGGTTCATCCATATGCGTATGCATCGACCATGAAAGTTTCTTTCGTGTTCGTAATGTCACCTTGTTCTCGTCCATAAGCACCCATCCAAATAAATCTTTTTGCATGACGGTGCTCTGGAACCGAGTGTGAACAATCTTCTCCTGGTTTTTACATACCCCATCATTTGTACACTTATGTCCTCACTTTTCGACGGACATTGGCCCTTTCAGAATGACAACATCAAGGTTAGGAATATTGGCTGTATCCTCATCCTTACCTTGTGTAGCTTCTGATTGCTCCCTTTCTTCCTCTCCACTCATTTTTCCTCCTCCTCATTCTGAGGCTCCTCTTCTACCCTATGATGGATTGGAGATGGAAGCACTTTCTCCTCAGACTCTTCCGCTTCTTCATCTAGCTTGAGCTTTCTTCTTCTCTTCTTCTCCTCAGGTTCCTTTACTGGTGAGAGTCGCGGTGACTTCCTTGTTGTCTTTTGGGCTTCTCCTTGTGACCTTGTGTGCTTGAACACCTTTCTAAACCTTTGGTCACCTTGCACTACCTCAGTATTTTCTTCTCCTTGTGAAGCCATCATGCGCTCCTCCTCCTTTCCTCCAGATGGTTACTTCCTCATGTGCACTAAACCATCACTACCTCATGCTCTACGTCCTCTTCCTCATCATCTTGCATGGGTTTAGAAGGCCTAGATGCTAGGATGTTTTCCATAGTATGCTTCCCCTTTGGTGGTCCTGAGAGTGCAAAATCATTCTCTACATACTTATTATTTTCCATTTTTGGTTTAAGTTGGAGATATATGAGCGTGGCCCTGATATCCCCAACAAAAAGTTTTTCTGGTTTGATATTCAAAATCTCCGAGATAATACTCTCGTTGTAAGAATTCTTCCCTGGATATCCATACTTCTTTTACAAGGTATGGTATTCGTAATCCACCTTGTCTGTATTAAATAATAACCTCCTTGTATCAGTGAATCGATGAACAGAAGCTTGAAAATACCGCGCTGTGAATGCGTATTGTAGTTTGCACCAGGGGCTCCATGATCCATCCACCATCGAAAAACACACAATATAAAAGTGTTGGTAAACAACAAATTGAGCCTGCTTCCCCAATATCGAGGCAACTCCTTTGGTATGTGCCACTCCTCTTCAAAAGCCACGTGGAGCCTGTCATACCACATCTCCGCTCTCTCCTTTACCTCATCTGTCATAGACCCCTTGCATAGATACTTGCTAAATCTTTCAGCTAGAGACTTTTTATTCATGGGGTATTCCCATATATTTTCTTTCGGGCCATCCGGTACTCCAATCTCCATGAATACTAAAGAAAGTAAGACAAAACCAAAACTTATCTTACTTCTTGTGCACACTTCCTCTACTATTTTTTCTGTAATAAAGCCGGCAATGTTGTAAATAACCCCTTCTGACATGTGCTTTGCCACATGCAGCCACATTGAGTTTACTTGTGACCAACGATCTTGGTCATTCAATTTCGTAACCAGGTGTGTTGTTGCTTTTACTACCGAACAATCATGTAATTTGTCTATGTCCATTCCACGTGGTCCTTTCTGGTATCCCAACACTTTGTGTGTTTCCAATATGGCAACCTTGTCAGTTAGGTCATTTTTGATGTCCTCACCCGTCGCCTTTAAACTTGTTACCATGGCAATTAAAATGGGTGTTAGTCTTACCCTTCACCCTGCAAAATAGAAGAAGTCCTCATGGACTCGGCTCATCAGCCACCTGTATAATGGCATATATTTCCCAAAGTATGGGAGCTCATATAATTGGTAAACACCAATCCTTTTCAATAACTTCTCCCATGCGTCATCATATATCGGCATCCCATCACTAGTTCGCATGTTCGTTCGGGAGTTAAGTAAATCATCCAACTTCTTCTGATTGTCCTTAGTTTAGTGGTTGTACACACTTATTTTTCTCTTTCATATGTGGGAATCCCATTCCTGGCCCACAATTACTTCTTGAGTCTTGTATCTCTAAAAATTACTCTTAGTAGTCATCTCTTCCTCCTCTTCCACTACTACCTTCTTCTTTCCTTTTGTTCTTTTGCTTACTTCCTTCTTTGGAGCCATTCTTCCCTTTGCATTGTGTTTCTACACCTTATTTTGTAACACTTTAATGGTTTAATTAAAACCCTAACTCGACTCAATCGTACCCTAAATTGTAATCACGAAATTGCATGCCCTAGCTTTGCTCTGTCAATCTGCTTTGTTCAAACCCTTCTCCTACGAGGATACAAGCTTCTCCAATACATAGATCTGCCTTTCATGCCTGGTTTTGCCCTCTTCGCACCTTGAATCACTTACTCAACTCTTCACACTTAGCTCTTCGTCAAATTCTCGTAGTTGCAAGGGTAGAAATGAATTTGCATCCCGTCCTTATATAGATTTTCAATTTTTGATGCATTAATTGCTCCTCCACCTACCAAATATTTCTCATTTATTGCTCAATTTTGTCATTTCCACACTTTGTACATCTTTGTGCCATAACTATAACCTTCTAGCACACCTTCCTACCTTTTGGTCACAAAATTCTCTTCAATGCACACTCTAGCGCCCGAGTACCTCATCACTACACCTTCTCCTGGTAGTTATCATGGTTGCGCTTACCTCGCGTTATACTTTTCCTTCATTCATCTCCATCCTTGGTTACTTTTGAGAAGCAATCCTTTGTAAATCACCTTTAGCAGCTTACTTCCTCAACATCCGCAACATTATACCTTCCAATCTTCATAGCATTATACCTAGGAGTCACCAACAATCCACCCCATACTAAAAGTATGTGCAGTCCTTTGCACATCAACATGCTTCATATTGTAGTTAGCTTCATGCGCACAAGCACGCTTATTACACAAAAACAAGAACTAAATTGACAAAGCATAGCGACGATGAAAGAAACACATTAAGGAAATGCAGAAAGGGAAACCTAATCTATTTGGCAACACTTCCTTATTACAAACACCAAGAAGACTTATTTATAGTAGGGCTTCAACCTACTCTCGTTAAAGTAATCGAGCAGCCGTGTTCCGTCAATTACTTCTAACTGGCAAGCACCTGACTCAAGTATGTGAGTTATAACATACGGCCCCAACCAATGCACCTTGAGCTTCCTTGGACGGCACAAAAACTTAGAGTCATACAAAAGTACCATTTTTCTGACCGCAAGTTTCTTATCCATGATATGTCTATCATGACATGTTTTTGGTGTGCTTTCTCCTGTTTTTGACTCCATCGTGTGATGGCCTAGCGCTCATCCATTTGAACCATGTTCTCAATCCGTGCTTCCAAAGCTTGCTCATCAGCTAGACCTCCAATGTGCAATGCACAAAGAAGGTAACATAAATTCTATAGGAAGAATAGCTTCCATGCCAAACACCAACTGAAAAGGTGTGGCTTTGTTCAATCTCTTATATGTTGTTCGGTAGGTTCAAAGAATAGCAAAGAATTTTTCATCGGAATATTTTTGTCCCACATCGCAAATATTGGTCAATGTGTGGCTCAAAATCTTGTTGAAAGCCTCATCAGTTCCATTTGCTGAGGGTGATAAGGTGTAGTCTTATGGTGGGTAACCATAAAATCATCTAACATAATTTGGACTATCTCATTTAAAAAATGGGTGCCCCTATCACTAGGTTAAACTTAAAGGATAGCCATACCTAGTAAGAACATTTTCCCATAAGAACCTCATGGATGTAGCCGCTATACAGTCCTTTGTAGGTGCTGCTTCTGCCCATCTCGTAAGATAATCTATACAAGTAATGATATAGCATGATCCAGTCCTACACGTAGCTGGTGAAATAGGCCCTACAAAGTCTATCGCCCATTTCTCAAAGGGTTTTACACTTATAATTGGTCATAAAGGCATCTCATCCCTCTATCCTGGTTGACCTAGATGCTGACAATGGTCACATGCCTTACAATACTCCTTACAATCCTTATACAATGTTTCCCACCACAAACCAACAAGTAGGATCTTTCGCACTGTAGCATCACCTACATAGTGGCCACCTGCAATACCACCATGGGATTCCTCCATTATATCCTTTCGTTCATGTTCTAATACACAATGGCGTAACACCTCATCTTTGCCTAGCTTGTATAAGTCACCACTGATTAACATGAATGGTGCCGCGTGTATAGCAAGTTGCTTTTTCTCCAAGGACCTCATGCCTTCTGGTGCCATCCCCATCCTTAGGAAGACAACAATGTCCTCTAATTCCATTGGTGCGCATTGTAACCTATACAACTATGCATCAGGCATGGTCTCTTCTATTTTTTTGCTTCTTCACCTGATTGAACTCTAGACAAGTGATCCAGTCCAGAATTACTTTTCCTTGGTTTTACCACAACTGTAAAGTCAAACTCTTGAAATAAGAGCATTCATCTACATATGCACCCCTATAAGATGGGCTTCTTCACCAAATACTTTAATGCCATATGATCTATATAAAACATAAAAGGTGTGGCCAACAATCTATCACAAAACTTTTGCAAGGCATATATCATGGAAAAAGCCTCGTGCTCTATAGTGGTATGATTATGTTCTGCAGGGTCAACTTCCTACTAGCAAAACAAATGGGATGATCAACTATACCTTCTCCAGTTGAGCTAAGACAACACCAATGGCCATGCCAGAGGCATCCACATGAACATGAAAAGGTTTATCCCATGAAGGAAAGCACAAGATAGGCGTGGTAGTAAGTTTCTTCTTCAGTATCTCAAACGCGCACTGCTGCGACTCCCCCCAATAGAATGTACCTTTCCCCTTGAGTAATTATTCCAAGGGTGCAGCAACTTTGGCATACCCTTTTATAAACTTCCTGTAATACCCTATATGACCCAAAAATCTGCACACCTCACTCTAACTGGTGGGCACTTTCAAGCCTAAAATGACCGCAACTTTAGCTAGATCGACCAACAACCCTTCCTTGCAGATTATGTGTCCTAAAAGTATGCCAAAGGGAGTAGAAAAGATGCACTTCTTGATATTCAATGAGATACTCAACTATCTACATCTTTCAAACATTAAGCACATATTTTCACAATGATCCTTAATTAGCCCATAAACGGTCCAATCATTAAGATAGACCTGTAAGAAGTTGTGAATAAAATCCTTGAATGCTTGCACTACTATCCTTGAGAATATAGCAGGTGCATTCTTCAATCCAAAGGGCATCACAGTATAGGTAAAGCTTCCCCATTCAGTAGTGAAGGTGGTCTTTTCTTGATCTTCCGGGCAATCCTAACCTGATGATACCTTGAGAACCCATCTAAATGAATATATCTCGCGCCCAGCCACTCCTTCTAATATTTCCTCTATGAATGGTGTAGGGAAAGGATCTATAACACATGATTCATTCAAATCTCTATAATCAACACAAATTCGAATCCTACCATCCTTTTTGATACTTATAACCATAGGGTCGACACTTTCTCGACTCATCCAATGGTTGAATGATCCCGATTTCAACATCTTGTCAACTTCCTCCTTTACTTTCTTGCATAAATTGGGATTCATTCGATAAGGTCTCTTCCTAACAGGGTGTGTGCCTTCCTTAAGCTTTATCTTCATTTCTCCAAGTGATTTATGCATGCCTTTAAGTTCATGGTATCCTCTTGGGAATAAGTCCTCATAGTCTCGAAGTAACTCTATGATCTTTGCCACTTCGACTCGACCAAGAATCCCCAATTATCACTTCCTTAGGTTCACTTCGTGCCAATATTTACTTTTTTGTCTTCATAGGTTCATGATTTGTGCACGTATCTACATCGCAATCCTGCCTAACACTTCATGTGCTCCATGTGAATGATCAACTTCCAAGTGCTCAACTTCCTCATCATCAATTATGTAAACCAACTTCCCCTTGTCTTTTTCCAGAGAAGTGCGCTCAAGTAGTATGGTATCATCTACTTCTTCCTCAAAATGCGCCCTTGTCTCTGTCTCACCAAATAATTCTGAATAAGTTCTTCTACTTTCCCACTATCTCCCATGGTTAAGTGCTTGATAAATCTTAAAGCCTTGTTCACTGGTGGTGTAGATGAGAAGAAGTCAAAATTTTGGATCATCCCTGCAGTCAAATTCTACCAATTTCCAGTGTCATGATGTAATTCAGCATATACATACCAAGCACGCGCGCAACCTTGTAGAGTAGAATAAAACTGATGCACCCAAAGTGAGGGTAGTAATGCTTCTTGTCCTGCTGTCCAGAGTCTCTCACACTTGGATATGATGTTAAATAGGTTGATCACCATGATAAGGGAAAATCTTTGTAGGTGCATTACTTCTTGAAAACCTGGTTGATAAGGTGGTCCCAATCTCTCCCCATTCCAAGAGATTATCCCTGTGAACCACCCACCAGTGCGTTGTTGTCCCATGCAAAGTATATGATAGCATATCTCGTCTTTTAATCTGGTCATCCCAGTTTTCCTCCATGGCCTACAAGAATCCAGCCAGATCTTCGGATCCAATATATCGGTACTAAGTGACCTATACATCGACAAGAGCAAAAACCTTTTTGCAAGCAACCACACACTTAACTTCACGCCCCACCAGTTCATAAGTACCATGAGCCCAATTATCACAAGCAATACTAGTAGTATCGCTGATTGACTGAGAATCTTCCCAATGAAGGATTCCTTCCTTAGATGGCTCATTGACCTCTGGGTCCCGAATAAGCGCGTATATAAATTCTGTTCAAGTCCTCTTCACTCAAAGGTTCCACATATGGTATGGATTTCCCATTTGTCAATGGTATTATGAACCTTTCCTCCTTGTTCTCGAAGCTGATATACCCCTTGTTAAACCTCAAATCAACATTGTTTACATAACACCAAGGGTGCCCAAGCAAAGTTGGGAAGCTATCTGCTTCCACAAGTGCTAACACTTTGAAGTCTCCTATGAACTTGGCCCCTTGTATAGTGATAGATGCATCCTTCAAAACTCCTATGGGAGTAGCTTTGTTCTATTTGCCATGAACAATACATTAGATGATGGCTGTAATGGAGGTCTCCCCATTTGTACCCATGCATCCAATGTAAGTACATTTACTTATGCACCTGTGTCAATCAAAATATTGCTCAACAACCAACCATCCACAACAGCATTCAAAATGATCTCCTTGTCGTAGTCAATGCTATCGGGGAGATTCACATGGAGTATTTTAATTCCAGGTCTCGGTTCCCACACACGTAGTATTCCCCTTCAACAAATTTCCCAATAAAGGAATAATATTCTCCTGTGCAACATTATACATAGCTCTCTGATGTCATCAATATTAGATGGGGCCCTTTCTGTATCCTTATGCTTTAACTTTCGAGACTACTTTTTCAAACACTATATTTCACCTTGAAGGCTTCTAAGGACCTCCATAGTTTCCTGATAGACTTCTTTCTGATGAGTTGGATCTAGATACCTAGCATGCAAAACCTCCTCCCTAGTGATTGTCACCATTTGCAATACCTTCTTTGCGCATGCCACCTCATCTCGTGTGGTTATCTTGACTGTTACTACCTCGGGTTCTAGTGTTAACTTGGGAATCCACTGATTCTCTACCACACGCTGGATTCTAACCATCCCTGTGCCTTTGTTTTCTTGCTTGTGCTGCTTACTGAGATGCTCATACAAGTCTGGACACTCTTCATAACTATGCCCCTTTCCACAAAATGAACAGGAAATATTCTCGTGGGCATTTGCGCCTATAATGGTCAGGTGAGCCACATGTATAGAAAGTTCCTCAAGGGAATTCACCTCTTTCCCCACCTCAGCCTCGTCCTCCATATCTGCCTTGATATCCCCATCCTCTTCCATGACCTCCTTCAAATCTTCTATCATTCCTATCATAGCGCTTGATTATAATCCCTATCCTGATGCTCATTATTTCCTTTAGAACTATTAGCCACACTCACCGTTGTACCCCAATATCAATGGCATCATGGATCTGGCCAATCAATCTACAATCTTCAGTATCATGGGTCATGGACCTACAAATTTTACAAAAAGAGGATACATTCTTCCTAATCGCGTGTTGTAGTAGGGGGTAGTGACTAGCATCATGATTCAAATGGAAAATCTCACAATCTAACATCGGTGAATGTACGGATCTGCGAGGGAACTATCCTTGGTGTGGCCTTCCACTTCACAATCTGTACACCGAATTTCTGAGTGCGTCTCATGAGCTGAGTTTGCTGATAATTTCTCTAACTATTTCACCATAGCTACTATCTGAGCCTCCAAGAATGGACTAACTCTAGTGTCAATACTCCTAATCGCCTCGGCATGTAGAGTTGATTCCAATGCTTCACACGGTCGGTATAAGTCTTATGCGACAGTGCTCTTCGAAATGGAGTAATCAATCCCTGACAAACCATTGTGCATGCTGACTTGCATGTATGTCATAGGAGAGTTTGGATAGAAGTGTTTTAAAATGGGCATCATACTCATGTACACTTTCAGTAGTGCCTTGCTTTATATCCTTAAGTGCACTTATACTCTTTTGCTCAAACTCTGGGATATGGAACTCTTTTAAGAAAGCATCTTTCAATGTTGCATAATCAATACAAGTTTGATTGGGATCAAACTTCCTATACCAGCTATGCGTGCGCACCTGTAACGTAGTAGAAAATTGACTTTCCTTGCACTCAGAAGTTGTGATACCTTTCACGCGCCACAATATTTCACACATATGAATATGTTCAACAGCATCCTTGATACCTCTGTACTCTGGGAGACGAAGAGACATCTCCATATAAATGTTCTGGGGTTGCTGCGGGCCTTGACCACCCGACCTAGAACCTTCTTGGTTTCCTCTACCTCCAAAACCACCCAAACCACTAGAAATAGAACTACCCATACCTCCCGATCCTCCTCTTGAAGTTGGAATAGGGCCCGTAGATGCACTTCCCTGTGTCCCAACAGTGGTACTATATTGGACCCCTACATTTTGTGAAGTAGTCCCGAGTTCCCAGGTGAATCCTGATTGGCGTGTTTATAGTCTATGTAGATGATGATCCTGAAAACATACCCCCAAAGAATAATGAAGTTGTTTGTGCTGCCATTGATGTACTTATTATCTGACTTATTTATGCTCTTTCACTTCCTAAATGAAAACTTTGTTTACCTATTGTACTAGATACTGGAAAACCAAGTGCAAGGGCTAGGTCAATAGGTTGGCTTAGATGCGCGCCCACGACCTAGGTCATATCTGTTGGCACGCTTCCATGTGAGGCTGAAGAGGGTTCTCTATCATGCTTTCCTAGATGGGGGAGTTCCTAATGCTCTAGCTCTTCTTCATCCTCATGAGCCTCAAATCCTTCATGAGCCATCTCTCTCCACAACGCCATCCATTCTGCAACTTCTTACTTCTTGCATAATTCCCTCTCGCATGCCTCATCATACTTCAGCCACCTCTCTTCCCTTTGTCGTGCTGCCGCTAGGTCTACCATCTTTCACCAATCTTGTTCCTGCCCCGTGTGTGGAGATTTTTAGCTTGCCATGGGCTTATCTTCCAAGTTCAACATTACCATCAATATCTTGATTACCAATGGAATACCTTACAAATACGTCCCTCTAGGATATCATAGGAACTGGAACTCAACTACCTCTGGGCACGAATAAATCAAAATTGAATACTCCAGAATATAGCTATTTAGAACACCGCAAAACTAGGTATCTACCATGGGAGTCCAAATCAAGTCAGCATCATAGAGTGTTTGAAAATCCTCTTGTGTCCAAACAAGTGTGCGATACCTCCAATTCCACTTAGACACATATGCAGTTAACCAATCTTATAATTCTACGGGAAAGATAGAAAAGAAGCTTTCATACAAACTGTCATACAAATTCTACTCTACCCAAGTGCGTGTGTTAAATCTGGATCCAGTGTTAAACCTTCATGCGTATTCTTCCTCCGATCATGAATCCATTCTTTAACGCTCACAAAGTTAGCCAGTATGTCTTCATTGTGAACCATCCTGAAAAAAACTGAAAAAAGAGGTCCTAACAACGGAACCAATAATACAGTCTAGAATTCTCAGATAACACCTAGTCATGTTGGCACATCACTTAACATAGGATGAGCGCTCACCCAAAGTATGCCAAGGTACTAGGTTACTCTTTAGGGTTGTTGTAGCAAGATGGTAGCATGGTAAAACAATAAGGACATATAGTTAGAAACTAATCCATCATTACACAGTTATACCGAACCAGATCTATAAAGGCATGCATTTAAGTATAAATCATCAAGTAATCAATAGCATGAAATGATAACACATATAAGACACTATGGTTTGGAAAACATTCTTCATATATTAAACATGACAACAATACAGAGGCTTAATACAATAATAGTCATGCGCGCATGGATATGTTACAATTATCTAGTCTCATGCACTCATGAATCTCTAACCCTTCAATACCGTCCATCAACTAGGTGATTCATCTAATATATATAGGGTGGGAAATTTCCCTTCACCACTAACTATGCCAAAAATAGGTCACACGCTAATAATAGCCACGTGTCGTTTACAATTATAGCCATACATGCAAGTATGCTATCTATAGATCACTTACAATTAACTAGAGTGATGAATCTATTCTTGGATTACTTCCATGCAAGAGTGCTTCGATATGATCCTTGAAATATAGAAAAAGCATGGCGCGCAAGTCTCGGCATCACTTTGTGTGTTCGCATGCCAGCCTTTGAAAATAGACTTGATCTACAAAATCGGCTAAGTCCCGAAAGTCTGAATCGCACCTCCGCGCATGGCGCCTTCCTATTCCTTTCGCCTCTAATCCCATCTTATTTTTCCACGCGAACTCTGTGTGCATGAGTTCTGCTAAGTGTTTTATCTCGATCAACAAGATTCCTCTATAAAATCCAATCATAAAATTTTAAAAATCAATTAATTATATACCATACAAGGAATTTCTTCCAAGTCGCTATCAAGCTAGGGTTTTGGGAGGGTTTAAAATTTGTTTACCGTCTTAACAATTTTCATAAAAACATGAACACAAAACAACCTCATTCCACTTGGAAAATATTAATAACAGACCTATTCAACTATCCATGTGATATTGGGTCCCAATGAAAATCATACACTCTCCAACGAGTATCGAAAGTCAACTTCTCACCTTTAGGAACTCGGTTTTGGTAAAAGTGCAATATCTCACAAAATATTCATCACCTAGACCTGAAATTTGGACCACGCCATTATATCAACCTACTAAACCTTTTTCAATTCTCACATTTCCATTTCCACACTTAAAACAATCCAACTCATTTCGCTAGGGATGCTTTCTTAAGGATTAGGTTTAGTGTAGACCTAGAAAACATGACTACCAACTGAACCAACCCTTTGAGACACTTGTGAGTGTCCCTACACATCATAAAAATTATTCTTATGCTCTCAAAAATATTATGTATCCCATACATACATGTACTTAATCTAACCATACCATACATGCTTGACTAGGCTTCATAAACAAACATGAAGAACATCTAAATATGACCTCAACACTACTTTCCCAATCTTGAACACCCGCTTTAGAACTTCACACAATGCATGAAATCATCAAAACATCCTCCATGCATTTTAAATTCACTATCACACTCCAACAAGTCATTATACATCTCAAAACCCATGCAAACCCATGTAATATCAATAAGAAACTCACCTTGCCTTGACACTACCAATCAACCTTAAAATTTCTCTTTCCTTTTGACATCAATTACACTCAATTAAAAATTTGAAAATAAAACTCTTTGACATCAATGACAACACTATGCAAACAATCTCCCCCTTTGTAATTGATGGAAAAACTATTGATAACAAAACACACAAGACTCAAACTCCCCTAAGGAATTCACATTCCATCAAATTATTCTCCCCTTTTTACATTAATGAAAAAGATACATACCCCAAATACTTATTTTGAAAACAAAAAAATATCTGTACTTTGTTGGAAAGATCAACCAAACATGACAAAGTCAAATTTCATTCTTTAACACTGATTCGATTCCTTGGCGCAACAAAAAAATTCCCCTAAGAAAATGCATAATCTTAACTTTGTTTCATACCTTGACTATGCCAAACTTCTCTCTACACAACCTGTTGTCATCAATTTTGATACCAAAATTCTTCAAAATAATGCTCATGAGTTACCAAGCAAGAAACAATCATGCTTACCTTCAAACAATTCTTAACTCTATCTTGACTTCACACTTGTATCCCATTCTGATTGACCCCTTGAGTCCATAATATCATTCTTCATAACATCAACTTTGCAACATCAACTTAATCAAAACATACCAACTTGATCCCCCTAAGACCATGCATCCATCATAATTATGAGATCAAAAACAAACTATGAGACCATTCTTACCAACATTGTATCTTCCTTGACATTTCATCTTGTATTAATACAAACCTATAGCAACACAACAGGGGACCATCAACTGATACAAACCATACTTACAAACATCCTTAGATACCTTCTTCATTCCTTTGATGCTACTTCAACAAAATTCTATTGTTTCTTCACTAATTTTCTTACTATACATACCTGATTATGCCAATAATACCACTCCTTTCAAGCCTCACAACACCATTTTTAGTTCAACTTATGCTTTCGAAATCATCATGAATATAACAAGCATACACCTTCAACTCGCAACTCTGTGACTATCACACTACCATCCTACTTTCTATATCTTTGTTATCCTTTGATCACTTGATAACATTCAAACATTTGTGCAACAAGGGATTAGAACTCATACCTTATTGTCTTCATCTCAAACATATCTTACTGCTCATCTCAAGACCTCCAAACCATCTAACAATCATTTTTCACACATTTTCTTAAGCTCCATATCCTAAGTTCTTTACATTATTTTTCATGGCTTGATTTGCAAATAGAAAAAAGGCACTGATGCCCTCTTGTTTAGGACTGAAAAAATATCCTCGAGACAACTCATTCTTCAATCCAAACTGTTTGCAAATATATGCTTCATAAATTAAACCACTATCAAGACATAAATCTCATAAAAATAGTTTGCCTCTTATATATCCATGTAGCCTTCTTATATTCTGATGATACTCATAGATCAAAAGGATATATAGGTCTATCAAACCAATCTTCAACTCAAAAAATGCAAGAGACTTCCTTTATAGACTTCTAATACTTCAATCCACAGTATACTTAGATATTTGTATGAACAAAAATTAATCAAACCATAAACATATCTTGAACAAGAATCCATACTCAGCTCTATAATTATCCTTATCATGTCTTGAATAATATCAACAAGCCACACACTATACTTTGTTTCATTAAACTATCCAGTTTTCTATAGGGCCCTTCCAAAGCTACTTTGAGAGACACAATTCTACCTCTCATAGGAGTCTTCAAGATACCTTGATGCTTCCTATATGGAATATTACATCATGACTTTACTAAAATAATTAGGAGCAAACAAACATACCTTACAAATCTTCAACCAACATGATAAACTCAACAAACTACCCCTGAGATAATACACCTATATTGACCATACTTCTTTGCAACATGAGCTCTATCATACTCCATTTTACAATAAAATCCTACCAATACATGTCAACCCAAATTTCTTGTTCCAAAATGTCAAACACACCTTCTTGACATCACACAAAAATTATTGATCTAATTATGTTTTATGACCTTCAATTTAGTGATCATATTCACTCCAAAAGTCCTTGCCAAATTTTATTCCTGTAGCTTGTATCTTTACTTTTCCTAAACAGTCTCACAAACTTATTGAAGGTCTTCAAACACAACATACTATTAATATTTTATTATACATTCTCAATAATCATAGACTCATAAATACATGAATGTTACTCAAATTGGAACAAATAACCTTCAAATGACTATTCAAAATTTGGGAAGCACCTTATCAACAACATGAAATACTTGGAGAAACTTTTGAGTAACATGTGACCTTCTTTGAAAGATACAAAATAGTTTTGAGTCTTAAACAGGATCATAAAATGCTTCAAACTCTACTTTTTCTTATCCATCAATCTTCACTCAGCTATACAACCTTCATGAAGCCCTCCATCTTGAATATACTAATCAAATATTCAATTTTTGCATATGCCAGAATTTTCAAGATTATCTCAAACTTGCTTTGCTTTCTCAAACCTGTTGGGTTTTCTTTGCTAACTTTTTCCAAACACCTCAACCTGCATTCTCGGTTTGAGACATCAATATGCTATAACTACATGGAAAATTTTAGTCATCAATCACTTTGGTCTAAAAATATTTATCAAGATACCCATAATCCTCTAGACAATCAAACACCTTCTTAAGACATATATGACCCGAATGTACCTTTTGATCATGCCTACAAAATACCTTCAAGGAGCTTTAAAATATTCTTTGAACTATCTTCATACACTCACTACCATGTTTATGTTTCACATACCTTATTGGGGCATGTATCATATCATATCATAACAACTTCTTAGCAGATGGTAACTTTATTAAAGTACCTTCTTTCATCCTTACAAAACTTAAATTTTCACTTTCTTCCTTACAAGCTATCTTGATACTTAACATTAGAAAACACTTACACTATGACTATATGACTTGAACATGACAGATCAAAACATACCTTATTTAAGATTCATACAATTGGAAATATACTTTTAAGGCTTTAAATGTGCAAAATCATATTTATGAGAAATCTTACCCTCTTGTCGCTTTCTTTCAAACTCCTTGTCACAACCTTGTTTCACTATGCTCTAGCATCTCAAGTCCTTATGGTTTCTTTGTACCTTGCCTAGAATAGACATCCTTGTCATGTCACCTCTACATAGAAATTTTAATCACATCATATCCTTCTTACAACAATCCTCTAAACATGACACAAACCACTTCAAGCTGTAAAACTATTTGTCAAACATTTTTAAGTACTCTACCCAGATTAGGCCTCTATAAATTGCTTCTCAAGGCTTATCTCCAACATATGAAATCCTCTTGTAACTTTGCAACACTGAGACAACATATATCCCTTTAAGAATCCATTATGAGCTTCATGACTTCATGATATCAACCTCAACATATCCATTAAAGAAAGATCCCTCTCAACTATTTGCTCTATTTGAGACATTGTTTCCCCTTATTCTTCTTCTCCACAATCCTGTGTTCACATTGTTTGAACAAGAAGGAATATTCATTGAACAAAAACTCATACCTTGCTTGATAGATTAGTGGACCATCATCTTACTACATTCTTGAGAATGTCATGCCCTTCTTGGTTTGTTGTTGGTAACATTTTGTTTTATGAACTGCATATGATCTCACTCTCATAGTGCCAACACTATTTGATACATCATTTTTCAAAGTATGCCTTATCTCAAACATACTTTTGAGTTTCCTCTTATCCAGATTAATTCTACTTCAATATTTTCTTTGGTCAATTCATTAATTGACTCAATGATTAGGATTCATGACTCACATCTTCTTCTTCCTTTTCATTTAGAGGTTAAATCATATCTGGGACACATTCAAATTCTACTCCTAGGTCATCTTCAATACCTTCATCTTCTCCTTTAGGGCAACATGAAAGGCCTTCTTTGTCATCTTCACGAGTCTTTTCATCATTTGTATTAGGTGGAAACTTAGTGATGGAAGTGCAAACATCAAGGAATGACTAACATATATCAAACCCCAAGGGTTTCAAGAAAATTCTCATTATGAACAAGGGTGTATTTCCATCTTAAACTTGATTTCCTGTCATACATGTGCTTCAATGATCTCCTCCAAGTTGCTAAACTTTCTTAAAAGGACCTTGAACTGATTCCAATTGTTGGAAGCACAATCACTGGGGTGTGAATCGGTGAGCCATTAAACATTCACATCCATTAACCATTCAAGAAATCAACAACCATTGAACATTGTATAGATTTATCAATGATTAAACAAACATGTAAGCATGCACCACAAGAAAATAATAAACAAAAGTACACAAAATTCAAGTGGGATACCCTCTAGGGAAGAAAACCCATTGAAACAAAACTTTATATAGCCATGTTTCAAATTTAGTTGAGCACCAACTCAACAAGGAGCACAAACCCCTAGATTTAGTGAGGAAACCAACCCCCTTGAGGAGCACCAACCGTACAAGGAGGCACCAACCCCTTAGATAAATCAACACTAAAATCCATCTAAAAATAATTCCATCTCTGAAATGTTGCTCACACAACTGATGATGACTCTATGAAGCTCACTCTTCTCTCTATCTTCCTCAAAACATCTCTCTAGCCTTCCTTGCTCACATGCTTCTTCTTCAAGCTGATTTGAGCATTTTCCTTAGCTCACCATAATTTTATATCTCTCTATAATAAAATCATATCCTCATTTACCTCTCAAAGGTCAAAAATACCTTCTTTTCTTCCTTCAAACACCCCTTTAAGTCTCACTTTCTCCCTCATACAAAATAAACTCAAATGAGCTTTATAATATACTTTTATACCTGTCTTATGAACTTAAAACACCTAGTTCCACCATCATAGAGTAAAAACACTCCCAAAAACATAATAAAATCATAAAATATCAATCATAGGACCATATAGGTTGCAAACATCACCTAGAGCCTTTTATACCTCCATTAGGACTCAAGAATCCCTAAAACACCAAAACAAGCAACTCACACCAAGGGAATGTTCTAGAACAAATATAAATTCACTAGAGCTTGGAACACACTTATACATGTTTTCTAAGCCTTCAAAACCTCCAACAACCATGAAACACAATGGAACAACATCTCAAGCTCAAAACCTACTTGAGACCATGCATAAAAACACCCTCAAAACTAGTTGTCAAAGAACAAGCCATAGCTTTCTCTAATATAATAAAAAAATGATATACCAATGGAAATTTCATGACCTTAGGGTCATCACCAAACTCACCAAAATCTTGAATGTAGCACCTCCAAAACAACTCGCACCTAGACTACTCCAAGTGCCAAAACTACCCTAAACACCAATCCTAAAAATAGGGCACACTTGACCTCTTAGAAGCTCAAAAAATATCTAAAATAATCATGTAAATTAATAAAAACTCACATGGTTACATAAATGATAAATTAGTCACCTCCTCCAATGGAAAGGTTTTCCACAAACTAAAAAATCGTCAAAAACAAACATTTTTAAGTGGGACCCACATACTTTCACAACCTCTAAATTAAATAAAAAATATGGAAGAGTCCTCTATAACATCCAATCATAAAATTTGAAAAATCAATCAATTCTAGACCACTACAAGCAATTTCTTCCAAGTCGCTACCAAGCTAGGGTTTTGAGAGGGTTTAAAAGTTGTTTACCTTCTTAACGATTGTTCATAAAAACTTGACAATCAAAAACCTCATTCCACTTTTAAAATATTCATAACATACCTATTCAACTATCGCCAAGATAATGGGTCCCCATACAAATTATACACTCTCCAACGAGCATCTGAAAGTCAACTTTTAGCTCAAATTCTCACCTTTGGAACTCGGTTTTGGTAAAAGTGCAACATCTCACAAAATATTCATCATCTGGACCTAAAATTTGGACCACACCATCATATCAATATAAAAATAATAAAAAATCTTAAATTCTCACCTTTCTATTTTCATGCACTCAAAATAATCCAACTCACTTCACTAGGGCATGCTTTCTCATGGATTAGGTTTAGTGTAGACCTAGAAAATATGACTACCAACTGAACCATCCATCTGATACACTTTTTAGTGTCCCTAATCCTCATCCACATACCTCCCATGATCTCACAAAGCTCATATAGCCAATACATACTTTTACTACATCATACCATACCATACCTGCTGACTAGGCTTCATAAACAAACACCTAAAAACATGCTTGTTTCACTTGAATATGACCTCAAAATTACTTTTCCAACCTTTAAAAACTGCTAGGAACTTCTACACACTTCATGAAATCATCAAAACATCATCCTTGCATTTGTAATTCACTATCATACTCTAACAAGTCACTATACAACTCAAAACCCACACAAGCCCATGTAATCTCAATAAGAAACTCACCTTGCCTTGACACTACCAATCAACCTCCGGTTTCTATTTCCTTTTCACATCAATGAAACTCAATGAAAACTCTGAAAACATCACTCTTTTACATCAATGGAAACAATCTCCCCCTTTGTGCATAGAACCATGAAACCTATATCTTTGCACAAAACTTGAAGGCACTATGCGATGAAATAGTGAGTATGCTAAAAGACAACCAACTGCCCAGAATCAATGGAGTTGCAATTTATAACATTTTAAGGGGTATTTTCTATTGCATCAAAATATTTTCTCTTTCTCCCTTTCATGCTCTTTTTCCACCTTTTATGCCCCTCTAGATTAGAGTTAATATAGGAATAGAGTTTGTAAATTTTGATTTATTTAGTTAATCTTTATGATTGCATATGATAATCATTGTAGAATACCCCTTGGGAAGGAGATGCATATACAAATAATAATGACCCTTTTACATATGTGCACATGTTTTAAAGTCTTTTAAGGAGAATCCCTATGTTTTCTCATTAAACAATATATGTGTGAATGTTATCATGCTTAGAACCAACCAATGAATTAGAAAACACCCTTCATAAACAAACACTTCCACGCCCATTGAGCTATTCCAAACAAATATTATGGCCATCAAAACCTAATGAGAATTAATCTTGGGGAGATCTCGTTTGCACTCCATTGCACAATAATTATGTGTGCTCCTTCTTTCAAGAGAGGAAAAGTCCCACCCATTTGCGTAGAGCTCTACCTATTGTCGCATACGCTCACGCAATGCTCATTTTTCTACAAAAACCAACATCTTTAGTGCTAGGATTGGTTGGGGAGCATTTTCATGAACAACTTAGTTTATTCCTCTTTAATTATATCACTTTTTAAAATTGAAAAATACTTTTGTTAAGTTTATGTTATTATGCTAGTCTTTTTAATATTACTTTGATGATGTAATTATGATAATTTTCAGAGCTAATTTTAGTTAGATATGATTGACATTACGGAGAATAATTTCTTCCACTCATTTTTATACAATCAACATTATACTATTATATATTATTAATAAAAATATTTTTTTCTATAAAAAAGTAATATTCTTATATATTGTGTGTAAAACACTTTTTATCTATGTTTTAGATTTTATGAATGAATTGATGTACTAATAAATCTATGAATGAAATTGGTCTACTATTTAATAAATTTTCAAAGGAATATGGAATGAAGCCAATATTAATGTCACTCATTATGTTTTACATATTTTCCCCTCAAAATGGATTCAATAGGAGATGCAAAAAGTAATATTCTTATATATTGTGTAAAACACTTTTTATCTACGTTTTAGATTTTATGAATGAATTGATGTACTAATAAATATATGAATGAAATTGATCTACTATTTAATCAATTTTCAAAGGAATGTGGAATGAAGCCAATAGTAATGTCACTCATTATGTTTTATTTATTTTCCCCTCAAAATGGATTTAATAGGAGATGCAAAATATGGGCAATTTTATTTAAATAGCTGATTTTAGAAAAATATTATTTAAGATAAATTATTAAAATTTAAGGAGGATGTATATTCAACATCTTTCTCAATTTTTGGAGTATGCACAAAGATGAGGGGCCAAAAGTGGACACAAATATGTTTTTGGTCATTTTGGCCATAACGCGCTTGCATTATGGATCGGTCCCGCTATAATGTGAAAATAGAAAATCTAGGTTACATTATAACAAGATCACGTTATGGCTTGAGTTTACCAAGCTAAAACGCGTTCGTGTTATGGTTTTATATGTATTTTCCACTTAATCCCTCCCAAATGGACATATTATGCATTGGAAACAGGAACGCGAGTGCGTTATAACGCTAGCACGTTTCATCTTGTTGGGCTTTGGAACACCCAATCCAAAGGCTTGGATTTCCAAACTAGAGGTTTGGACTATGTATTTGATTAAAACCGTGTTTGACATAAAAACATCAAAATTTCATGTCTGCACCCCAATATCTCGTGCATTAAAACATAATATTTAAAAATAAATTATACTATGATGTCAAGCTCATTTTTACCTTGATGACGATATAATTCTTTCTAAAATCTGATTAGTTTAAGGCTTTCATTGATAATTTCTTTTACTAGTGCCTTGTTTTCTTGCAAAAACCTATGAATACGTTTTGGTGCACAATTTACGATTTTTTCATCCAAATTAAAAAAAAGTGTTTTTTTATAAACTTCATTCTACACGCACTAAAAAAACTAAAAACATTTTTTTCTCAAAGTTATGGGGGTGCACACACAAATATTTCATTTTCGGGATATGTGCAGTTTGAAAATTAATAAAAATTATATATTCATCCAAAAATTATGAAAATTTAGTGGGACCTTGTACATGGTCTTAGCTAAATTACTACAGAAGGGATTTGGGAAAAAAATTATACAACTCAAAAAATTAGGGCGCACACACAATAGGTTCTTATCTTTTTTACACAAAAATAGACATAGTTTGTGTGCGCACCACATTTGAGCCTCTTAATCTCAACCATTTTTAAAAAAAAATAGTAGTTTAGAAACTAGATTCTGAGCTCTACGATACTTGTTCTTATTACTTTGTCAAATTTTGAGCATAGGCATGCCAAATTATTCAATGAAGTTCCTTCACTGATTTTAGGAAAAAGGTGTCCCTTTTTTACCCTTTTGGCCCCCCATCTTTATGCACTTACCCTTTTAGGTGTGCTCACTTCTTACTAGTTTTACTCTTAAATTCTTACCACAATCTCATATAACTCAATGTTATGTTAATGGTGGTTATCTAGATGATCCATATTATCGTGATTGGTATGTTTTTCTTATTATCGACAATGAGATATATCAACATTTAGGTTTCCTTAGACGAAGAGTCATGGAACCGAAATTCTTGCAAGTAGATGTATTACACATTGTATTCATGAATGACACTAAATCGGAAGAATTTTTTTATATAAATAGAATGATATTTATAATTGTAATTGTAATTGTAATTATAAATATAATATTTTTAGTTAAAATTATATGATAATTGTTGTACTAATGTTTGAGATTATATTATATGGATTATGATTAACAAGAATATTAAATTAAATGCAATCTAAAAATTGATGCAATAATTATTATCTAATTTTAATTAAAAGTATTAAATCTAATGTATATGGAGTATATAAATACTCTCTTACAAATAAATGGTTAACATATACCATTAAATGTTTTTCACAACACAATTTTTATGATTAATACACATTTTTAATATATTTATAGAATGATGTCATTCCATAATAGTTATATATTAAGAAATTGTATATGAAATATTCAATTTATAATAAATAAATATTAAAATAATATTTTATATTATTTATCATTTAATATTATGAATTAGAATTAATATTTAAAATTGAATGTGTAAGGCTAGATTAATAGGTCTAATTGTTCAAACATTTTTTATGTACTATTTTTAGTATTAGAATGATTACATTTTAAATATGGTTTATTATAGAAATTATTGTGAAGGCACATATTGATTTTGAATTTATATAAACAAGAGTAGGTGCTTGTTATCAATTAGAAAATAAATTTTATAGTCATTTTTAAGAAAACTATCCAATTATCACATGTAATTGTTTTTCATATAACTATACATATTTTGATATTGACGGACTAATAAAATAAAACACTAAAAGTACTAAATAATTCATTGATTGGTCAACATTTCAACATTATTATAGGTGCAGCAGTTGGTTATGTATTTTTTTAAATTTGTGGTGTCATGGTGAATTCAAATCATTGTCTCTACCCCTCTCTTGTACCTTAACAAAATTAATGAATAATATACACTTACTTGTAATAAAGTGGAAGTGACCTTCTTACTAACATAATTATTAAACATATTTACTTTCTAGGTATTCCCCTCTCATCCACAAAATACTGTTATTGAATTACGAATACAAATATTGTAACACAAAAGTGTGGGATTCACTGAACTTGATTACAGGCCTAGTTTATTCTCTTCACCTTACAATACGGTGTGCATGCAATCCGCATGTGGAATATGATCTAAAAACTTACAATCACCATTAAATACAAACTAAAACTAAAATTCTTCCGTAAAATACATTCCATAGAGCTGAAAACACAAATTCAAGTTCCAAGATCTCCCTGTTTGTGAAGAATGGCTGCCAATGCGAATCCGCCACCCATTGCAACCAGTTTAAATATGATACCAATACCAGTGGATCATCTGCCCGTTGATGCAGAAGAGTTTTGGGCACACGTAATGAGACTCTACGAGGAACAGCAAGAAAGCTTATCATCTGCTCCAGGAATGGAACCGACCAGGAGAGGAATGGGATGGGTCAATGTAACTCATCATGTTAATGGTTTAACGCCTCAATCGAGAACAGGAAGTGCTGCATTCGCCGCCATTAGAGCAGTGGGCCTCAGTCTCCACAAAGAAATGGAAAAAGGACGCGCGGTCATGTTCCCTTACAACGCTACAACCTGCATGTTATAGTGAACACCACTTACTGTTTTCCAGAATATGTTGCAGCCCCTCCACCTTTCCCTCCTCAGGTTGTATTTGCCGAATTTCTATGCCCAGAAGAGGGCGGGATGTTTCTGGAAATGATTCGTTTTAATGAATTGGTTCAGCGCCAAAATAAACTTTCGATCAGTAGCCCCAGGATTCCCTGCTTCCTGAGTTAGCTCAAAGGGTTCTGCGCCATATCACCTGATCAGCCTCCTTTAATTACAGTGGGAATTATTCAGTAAACTAGTGTTGTTTTTTTAATGGAAAAAATGTTTGTGGGATATACATTACTTGTATTCTTATTCTTATTTTGTGTTGATTGCAAATGAATGGTCTTTGTTTGAATGGTGGTGACAATTAAAGAGGAAATTTGGAAATTTTGTGTAGATTGCAACATGAGTCTACCCAGGTGAATCCAAATCCTTGAAACTAGTATAATGTGTTTGGAAGTGAAGTGTTAAGAGTCTAACTCAAAGGGATCTCCTCAAGAGAAGTGTTTGAAGAGGTAAACCCAAGAGTAATGACCATCTACCCCAACTGCCAGTATAGAATCACATAGTAGTGATCATTTATCCCCACTACCACTATAGAATTATTGTGCAACTCCGTAATAACAACAAAATCTGAAGTGAATTCAAACCACTTGCGTGAACCATGGTGTGCTCTCTAATATATTGATAACATATTAGTTGACAATGAAGGTATAGAACAAACATCTTGAAATGTCCCATTACCTATGTCAAGATACCCTCTTTTAGATACTTCAACAAAAGTGTAACCACCCATCAAAACAATCGGCATAAAACATGGCTCTAAGGAAGTGAAGGCAACATGTGACGAAGCCATGTGGTGTGAAGCACCCGAGTCAAGAACCCATGTGGTAGGTTGAGATGCCCCTGCTACAAGTGATTTTCCCTTTGACTTCCCCTTATTTTTGTTTTTTTGCTTTGTAAACTACTAAATTGTTGGAGTTTGTGTATTTGAATCGGGAACTGTGATATTGATCTTCTTTAGAATGTGTGCTAGGTGATCAATTTATTTTTGCATACACTTATGTTCATCATATCTAGGCTTTTTACAATAGGAACATTTGTCCCTCTCTTTCTTAGGTTTAGCTTTAAAGGAGGAGGGCTCAGTGGCAGGTTTCAGATCCTTCCTTTTCTCATCGTCTTTTTTGTCTTGTTTCTTATCCTTGTGATTTGAAGGCTTCTGTTTTTCCTATTTAGAAATAGGGCATGTGACTTTATCCAAGAATTCAGATTACCCATATGTATTGATATTATCTTGCTCCGTAGTCGTGAAGGAAGTAAAACACTCTAAGTAAGACATTTTCTACATGGCTCCAAGGGCACTTCTAGTGGCATGAAAAGTAGAAACAAAAATTAAATAGTCAGGACCCAACTTGGAAAGAATAGAAAGAATCAATTGTCTATCCTTTTTATTTACCTAACATTGTTTCAATTGAAATCTAAGTGATTTGAATTTTGTGAAGTTGTCTTGTGTAGTGTTAAAGCTATTTGGACTCAAACTAATGAGCTCATTCTTCAATTCATGGCCACTTGTTGCATGTTGATTTCAAAGAGTTCTTCCAATGTTGTCTATATGTCACTTTGGGTGTGCTAGCCTATTCTATGTGAAATAGTAAATAATATATGGAAAGCCTCATCACATCGGTAAAACCACTTAACTTTAGCTGCATCTAATGTTGGTTTAGTTTCAAGACCCATTGTGATCCAATGTAAACCCTTTCTCCTCAATAAGATTTGCATTTTGATTTTCCACTCATGATAGTTAAATGGTGTGAGAATCACATTCTAATCCATAATGTAAAAAAGAGATTAAAAAAATGAAAGTTCATAGAATAGCCCCCTAGAACTATTAGCAATGACCCCCAAGATTGGTACTTAATAATTTAGCGTGTTTGCAATTATTCAAGGCCAAAAATATCGAGATAAAGGCCGAAAAGGGAAATGAGAGTAACACCAATGTGGATAACTCAAAAAAATATGCATGTTAAAAATAATGCCTATAAAGGAGTTTCCAGAGAAAGTACTTGTTCATGAGCCTTCACAAAAAAAACACACATCTTCACCTATTACAATTTTCAACACTTGCACCTTGCAAAAATCACCTCTTATGAGTTAATCCCATTGGGTGGGGAGTGACCAAGTACTAATAATCCATGTGATTGGGGCTAAAATCCATGTGGTTTGGGGCTAATGCTATGAAAAGTGGTGGGTGGTATTTCTCAAATTTTCACAAAATGATGGCACCTTTAGGGGGAGTTGCGCACTTGATTATCAACCTTCCCAATAAATTACAAAGGTGCATGTTTATCATTGCACCTAGGGTTAGGGTTAGGTCACCCACATATAACAATGATCCATGACCCAACACACTATCACTCCCTCAAATTGTGTGCCACAACCATGGTCATGTAAATAGAACCATTGTATGAACACCTCCATGGAAAAATATCTTTACACACAAACAAAACAACAATATGGCTGCATTCATAGTATGACTAAATCCATGAATTGCTTTTCATCACTAACCCAAAAACAATAGTCCAACAACCAACTCAATGTACATGTGTAACCATAAATCGAGTGCATAATTGTAGTGATAAAAATAGGTACAATATCTCACAACACACTCGGGAAGGTACAATGACCAACCTTGATAATGAATGCTTTCAAAAGATCTTACAAAATGAAAAAACCCCTCTAATTTTCTAGAGAAAACAAGAAAACTCAAACTTTGGCATGGTACCACCAAATATCCCGAGAGATGACCGCAAAAATCTTCAAAAATACCAAATCTAGCTCGCTTGAAAGCATACTCACTCTTACTTTTGATCCTAGGATTTTGGTACAATCCAAACTTAATGACATAGTGCATTTCTCCTTATAATGTAAAAATGGATAATTTATTTCAAAACCACCTATTTCCTTCATTCTTTTATGATTCTCCAATAATGTAAAGATGCAAGAGAAGAGGATACTTAGAGATCAAAGGATATGCAATAATAATCTTGAAAAACTTAAGATTCCAACATATTAAACACAAAAAAAAATGCCTTTTGATTACTAGAATGAGTTATGATACCATGTGAGAATATAGGCCAAGATCAAGCACTAATAAAATATAAACACTCAATAAGATTAATGTTACGAGAGAGAGGAACAAAACACAAGCCAACATATAACTTGTATTATAATGCATCAAAAACTAGCTTGACAAGAGGTGTATAAAAAAAGTGGGGAAGTGTAACTACCACAGAAAAGGTGGAGAAGGGTAACTACCATCTATTCCACTGACACCTAAGTAAGATAAATAAATGTGTATGAAAAACCATGCAATGAAATAAAAACTTGTACTAACTTTCTTAGAAATTTAGGATTCAATAGACCTAGTCTACTTGTTTAGGGCTTGAAATTGATTAATAATTAGGTACAAAAGTGGGGTAGAGTGGAATATATCTTGTTTGATATTTGTTTCAATGTATGTTTGTGTTAACACCAAATTATTAGATTTAATATGAAACCTAAATGATTTTAGTGAATAGTACACTAAAAGATGTAAGGGTTAGTAACAAGTGATTATTCTGATTAATTAACTCCCACATTAATTATCATAATCAAAATAATAACTTATACTTGTAGTTGATATACTAGTAAAGATACACACTCGAAAACACAAAGGAATAAGTGCACTTAGTTGATTACACATGATTTTGGAAGGTTCTAGAAGGACACACTACTAGAACATGAAAATTTGAATATAATTTAACAAATATTGAATTTATGCTAAACCCTAGATATTACATAGTAATAGATGTAAACTATGATAAATAAATGCTAGATATAAGATGACACAAATAATAAGCTAATGAAAATTGAAACCCTAAGTGCAAGAGAGGGAATGAAGGACTTAGCTTATTTTTCCCGATTCCGGACTGTGCAAACTGTTGGAGTTGATGGGACTAGAGAAAAAGTGAACACGCATGTGTATACATAAATGATAATGACATATGAATTATTTGTCTAGCATGTGAAACAAAGTGTACATGTAACTAGTATAAGCAAGTAAGAGTATGTGCAACAAAGATATACGATTATACCGTGAATGAGTGAGATGGAATGATATGCAATGTGAATGTGATAGAAGAAGTGTGCCCCTGAGCGAATGTGGATGAAAATGAGATGAGGTTCATTTATAAAATACCCCTCGAGAGTCAAAAATGAAAAAAATAGAACAAGAGTGCATCATTGAGAAATGGTTTGAAAATGTGTGCTACATACATAGATTAATGAAGCATAAAGCGTAGATTATAGAATATGCTAATATGATGTGTGAGAATAAAAATTCTTGAAAGATGTATCGCAAAGCATGGAGCGTGAAATGTGTAGTGTGTGAGGTTCATCGATGTAGTATGCCCTCACTAGTCAAGTGTGAACCTTAGCACGAGAGTATGTCATAGGGTATTGATGATACAACGTGTATAAGTTTCGTAATATTGATACTTAGAAGTGTGATAGTAGAAATGAGACACACTGATAATGCTAGGAGGGGGAGAATAAGCGTGATGCCCCCTAAGTTTTCTAATAATGGATATCTATGTGGTGACATGAGAGATACCATGTCATTATGGGAGAGCATTATTTGTGTCATGAGAAGAGAGAGAGAGAGAGAGAGAGAGAGAGAGAGAGAGAGAGAGAGAGAGAGAGAGAGAGAGAGAGAGAGTTAGCACAATGGTAGGAAGAAGAAACATTAGGACCATACCATGGTGGTGGAGTTTGAAATGTGTCTTGGCCATCGGTATATAAGGAGTAGTTTTGGGATAAAATGAAATTGTGGTAGATTATATGGGATTGATGACGTTACGGAAGATTTGGGAGGAGGAGGAGTTAGACTGATTTTGAGAGGCGGTTTCTTAGTTTGACTTGATAATGTTGTAGAAGACTTAAGAGGAGGAGGTGATGGAGGGTGGACCTTGAGAGGTGATTTCTTAGTTGGAGTGGGTTGTATAGGTAACACTTGAATGACCAAAGAAGGAACATTAGAAGTGATGACATGATGCTCATTAGACATAGATGAATCAGATTTAGGAACCCAATGGGATGTAGTAATTGGAGATGAACATGTAGTAACATTTTGTGTAGCAAATGAAATAAGACCATAATGCTTAAGGTGGCCAATTTTTCACTTAAGAGCATAAAAATCATTGTCATTATGTTCATTAATTCGATGATAATTGCAATACGGATGACCATGATATCTAGAAATATAATAAGGAGGATATGAATGAGTAGATGGCAAGTTGATTAATTGATGAGTGATGAGATGCAGAAGAATATCATGTTGCTTAGCAATATGATAAAATGACAGACATGGGGAGCGGTAATATTTGAGGTTCATTGATATGAGCACATGTAGTTTAGACATATAAGTAGAATGAGATGTAGAAGAAGAAGTAGCATGGGCCTGAGAAGTTTCCTTGAGATGTTGAATTTCATATTTAAGAGATGTGATCGTGGTTTCCATAGCTTGAAATTTTTCTTGGAATAAAGAATGTAACACTTGAATTTATTTGTAAATATATTGATGGTGTGTGATATCTAGTTCATTAGAGATACGATCGAAGAGGGAACTTATTTGTGAAGGTGGCATATCAAGAGGGAGGAAGATAGAGTGTATGAATTTTTGGAGAGCATCTTTGCAAGGTGGGTGCATTTGAAGTAATTGATATAAGGGAACTTGAGGAGATTTAGAAGCCATGAAAGAAGACTGGATAGAATGAGAAAAATGAAGATCCTAGAGTGTTCGAAAGATCGAGTTCACCAAATGATTTAACAAATATTGAATTTATGCTAAGCCCTAGATATTATAGAGTAACAGATGTAAACTATGATAAATAAATTCTAGATAAAATATGACACAAGAAATAAGCTAATGAAATTTAAAACCCTAAGTGTAAGAGAGGAATGAAGGACTTAGCTTATTTGGGCCTGATTATGGAACCGTGTAGAATGGAGAAACTAATAAACAAGAAGGGTAGTCTATTGCAACTGTGCACAATAAATTCCTGAGTTATCGGATATGCCTAGACCGGGATGCTTGGGTGGGTCGGGGCATCCAAGTGTTGGAGTCCATTACTGGGTGCCTGTGATTGCAAAAATGATCGAACCTAAATCTTCTAGTTTTACAATGTGGTCACTAACCTTCGTTGTTGGTCACCTGTATGTCACACAATGATTGCAGAATTCACCTATAACCTATAAAACAAATGATATCCTACAAAACCCCAAACTACATCAAATCCTAAAAAGAAAGATGTAAATGGGGAGTTTTATTGACCCCAGATGGTCACCTAATATAGTGAACTTACAATCAAGCATTGCACTACATCTCAGACTCCATGTAGTTCTTGTGTGTGTGTGTGTAGAAATTGTGCCCTAAGAAGCTCTTGTGAAAGATGCACTTGATAGTGAGCAATAGCTAGATGTAGTAATGTAGATAGATGTGTGGATTGACAAATTAACTTCCCATCCTATACGTGTATGCATAAACTGTAGTCCCTTTTCTCTTGTATGAGTTCTAGATGGATGTCTTTGATACTCTTAGAATGCCTTTGGATGTAACCTTAGGTGATGATAATAGATGCTTAGATTTTGGTACTTTATTTTGCTCACATATCTTTGTACGTATATGATTGATTCCCTTGGTTGAATTTCGTAATTGATGACTAAAAGGTCGACCCATAAGAAATAAGATGCTTAAAAGATAAAAGTGGCCTAAAAGAGATGAGTAAGATATAAAGATGTCGAGGGTGCCCAAAAGGACGAGGGATCCTAGGCGTTGGCGTCTTGGATGGGCACTAGTGTCTAGAGTCAAGAAAGATGAAAAAAATGAAGTCCATATTGGGTTGTTGGGTGTGCAAGACTAAAAATAAATAAAGAAAGATAGATAGAAAAGAGGCCAAAGATAGTAGTCAATTACTAGTTTTCTTGCTTATGAATAATATGAATAGTAGTATGTGATTCTGACCTAGAAATGCACCCAAGAGTGTGATTTTGTGTCTATAGAACATGATGATGATTTTTTTTGGAGACTTTGTGATTGGAAATTGAATTGGGTCATGACCATAGAACTCTATCAAAGCCACAGCTTTTTCGATCTCAACCCGTCTATACAGCTTAAACCTGCTTGGTTTCGGCTATGTAACTTCTATACATTGTTAGTTTCTTGAAATTATTTTTCATTTTCAAACCCTATTTATCACTCATGTTTCAAAGTTATTTGAATACTCTAAACATGATCTCAAACCCTAACCATCTATGGGAAGTCCTACAAAACAAACTTTAGTTGGGTTGTGGGCACCCCCATGCACCATCGATGTTGGCACTACTCATTAGAGGCATCAAACCACAAGTTGTTCTCCATGTAGCATGTGATATCTGAATGAATGCAACTATAGTTTATGACCACCTTTGATAATGCTTGAGTTGATTTGGCTCTTGCTAAGATACTTGGGAAATAGATGTTTGAGTGCTTGTAGATGAAAGAGATTGTTTTCTTAACTTTAGGAAGCTTTATACCTAAATATATTTCTTTTTAATGATTGTAGATGTGTTATTATGATATTTAGGGAGCCTTGGGTTCCTTTTGCAAGTGTAGGAAGTGAGTGTATCAATGTAGTGCCATAGTATTTCTTGATTAGAAAATGAGGTAGTGTTTACTTGCTTATATAGGGTTTTGTAGATGATTTATCAAAGAAAGAATGTCCTAGAAAGATTAGAAGACCTAATAAAAATTAGAATTTTGAAAGTAATGTTGGAGGAAATATCATTTCAGATAATACAAGTTGGTAAAGAACAATTATACTATCATGACCAAATTGTAGGACCTTGACCAAGGAAGGAAAACATGCAATCTTAAGTATAGAAATTTTTACTTGATGTTTGTATATGGATTTTATGCATTATACTCTTAGAATGTTATGATATGTCCGTGTGCAAAGATAAAAAAATATAAGAAAGAGAACTTATAATGTGCTAAGTGGGAATGGGTAGGTTGTATTTATCTTAACAAGAGTGCACTATTAAAAATAGCGAGTGTCGAGGAGTGAATTGTCAAATTTTAGCATTTACGGTTTGAATTTGATCCACCACAAGAGGAGTAAGGGAATGAAAATAATGTCTTAATTTACGTAGGAATGATTGGACATCAATTTTCATCCAAAACTATCGTGGATAGACCATGGGTTGTGTGAAGCTAGTTTGGAAGTTTTATGGTTCTTATAAACTTGAATCGTAGCTATTTGCTTGTGTTTTTGAAATGAATGGTTTGTTGTTTTTTGTTAAAAGAGATTAATTTGCAATAAATTTGTTTATTTTAATGTGTTTATATAAATTAAATGTGGTTGGTTGTGTAAAATATGAGGCACATTTGTGTGTGTGTGTAATGTACAAGGTCGAGTAGGAAGCTTATCTACTTGCATAGGATATCACACAAACACCCATTAAATATCATGATGTGGTGAATAAGTATCCTAAAGACAACCCTTATCTATAAAGTGAGCACTATAGCTTATATTATTAAAATGACATGATTTTCACACCCATTGATGAAACATATGAACTACTTTGCAAGATAATTTATAATTCTCATCATGAAGGTGTCGAGCACTAAAGTTATCCCTTCCCAATTTGTGTAGGATTAATGAAGGAACAAACACGTAAAATAGTTTCATAATGCTCTTATCAGCTCTGTGCAGTGTGGATAATATGTTTCTTGAATTACTATTGAACCACTGAGAGTAAATCGAAGTATACACCTCCCGATTCACCATGCCATGAGCTTCATTCATATAGGAGTATGTTTCTTGAGAGTTGAGGAGGTCAAGATTAAGAGTGAAACTAATAAAAAAATTGGAGAGGATTTTTCACACATTGAAATAATATTGTCTCTTACTTGGAGATGTGTTGGATCTAAATTTACTTTCTTTGACTGCTTGTTGTGCACACAGATGAAATCACAACCTAAAAATTCTTGTGTGACCTTTTTATCCACCTTTTAATGTATGATATAAATTTTAGAGTGTATAGAAGGTTACACTCCAAATAAATTACATTCTAAGGCACACATAGCATCCAAAATAGAGACAACTAACATAAAGGAAGATAACCTCAAGGAAACAAAAAGGATGCAAGAAAATCTTGCATTTGAGGAGTGTTATGCAACCACTATGCACCATAATGAACTAGTCTCCACCTTCAATTAGATTTACATGCAAGGTAATGATTTCACCCCCTCCCACATACTTATCCTCCATTTTCATATCAAAGCTAGTAATCATGTTCATCATAAATGTAGGTATAGCTTTGAGTTTAAAGTATGGATTGATTTATCTCAATAATTTAAAGATATTCATGTATTCCTTAAAATAAAAAATTGGGAGGAGTTTGTTATTGCCCTTGAGTAAAATTTCTTTCACTCAAAAAAATTAAGTCCACATTCTTAACCTCAATTGTATATATTATTATGCCGAGAGGCATCTTCATATATATATATATATATATATATAGTATAGTTGAGGAGTCGATGTCGTGCTGTGTAAATTTATTTGTGTAAATAAAAAATCTGCGTAAATAAAAACCAATTCTTTTATTACGCAAATAAATGTGCTAAGTGAAATGGGTATTACGTGGTAAATGGATAAATTTAATTTCTTTTGAAATGGGTTTTGGGTAAATTTAATTTCTTTTATTGATAATGATAGGGTGAAATGGGTATTACATGGTAATAAAAAAATCCTTTTATTGATTGCTTCCTAAATTTAATTTCTTTTATTTACAGATCTCTTTGGTTAGTAAAGGGTATGGTATTTTATTAATTAATAAAATGGTGAAATGAGATTTCAAAGTAAAGGGTATTACACAGTAAATTCAATTGTATTTTATTAATTAATGATAAGGTGAAATGAATGGGTATTACATGGTAAATTTAATTTCTTTTATTAATTAATGATAGGGTGAAATAGGTATTAAAGGTATTACACAATAAATTCAATTGTAGATAAGGGTATTACACCATATTTTATTAATTAATGATAAGGGTATTACACCGTAAATTTGATTTCTTTTATTAAAATACATATGAATAAAATTAATTGAATAAATTTATTATACATATAAGTTCACTTTTTAATTAAAAAAATATTATAAGAACAGTTACAAAACTGTTCCACCCAAACATTTTAGGCATGTGCTTCCCTTACTTTTCTTCTCTCTTTTGCAGAGACTCTGGTAAAGGTAAGTAACCCTATTTTCACCTTATTTAACAATATGCCTACATTTTCTTTAACTGGTATGTGCATTGGTTTGAATTTTCTTAATAAAATGATGTTTTCACATTGATTATTTTAGTTTATATGGATTGTTCAGGGATAACATTGTGCACTTTTGAAACCATAAGGAATTGTTGGAACAGACTTATTTGCTTTCTATTCAAAAATTGTGAGGTATAAATTTTTGTGGAATAGACTTATTTGGTTTCTATTAAGGAATTGTGAGGTATAAATTTCTAGACACGTAAATGGTTTATTGACTTTTTCCGGACTTATTTGGTTTCTATTCAAGAATTGTGAGGTATAAATTTTTGGACATAGTAAATGGTTTATTGATTTTTTCTTCCGTAAATTTAATTTCTTTTATTAATTGATCTCTTTTTACACAGTAAAGGGTATGGTATTTTATTAACTAATGATACGGTGAAATGGGTATTAATGATACGGTCAAATGGGTATTTCAAAGTAAAGGGTATTACTGACATATTACACTACATTCACTTATACACATTAGACAACAATAAGAAAATAATATACATGTGCGTAATATAGTACATTCAAAATAGAAATGTCAATTTATTTAAAATAATAACATGAACATGCTCACAAACATTATAACAAACCAAAAACTATATTAATTAATATCTTTTATTAATTGATCTCTTTTTACACAAAGAAAAGGGTATGGCATTTTATTAATTAATGATAGGGTACTTTATAGTTAATGCCGATATAAATCGGAAGAATTCAATTTTAGACTTTTGTGTGAATTTTACAAGTAATGTCTTTTTTTAGTGTAATATGAAATTTTGATTGTCATTGCACTTTTAAATATTAGATGAATCAGAATATCATGGTGCCTTTGAATATTAGATAGATCTATATACAATTCATTCATGATTTGTATTTATTACATTTTGGAAATAATTCTCTAAAATTGCTAGACCATTTACACAAGAAGCTACGGACATTTGTCCAACTCGGAATCCAACGTTGCATATGCCTTTTTTGATACCAGGAGCTAGGATTTTTGAATGGGATATTTCCCTTTGAAACTATCCTAGCACGTTCAAATTTGGACGTCACTGTGTTTTTGAAAAGGCTTTTAAAGCAACGTAATGAGGGTGCCCCTAATGTATGTTAAACTTGTCCATTTTGGGACGATGTAATTTTTTTAGAAGTCTCAAAATTAATTGTTTGATGTTTTTGTAACAAAATCATGTCTAATATGATGTTTTTATTAATTAATGATAGGGTACTTTATAGTTAATGCCGATATAAATATCGGAAGAATTCAATTTTAGACTTTTGTGTGAATTTTACAAGTAATGCCTTTTTAAGTGTAATATGAAATTTTGAATGTCATTGTGCTTTTAAAAATTAGATGAATCGGAATATCATGGTGCCTTTGAATATTAGATAGATCTATATACAATTCATTCATGATTTGTATTTATTACATTTTGGAAATAATTCTCTAAAATTGCTAGACCATTTACACAAGAAGCTACAGACATTTGTCCAACTTGGAATCCAACGATGCATATGCCTTTTTCGCACTTTTCAAATCACAAGGAATTGTGGAACAAACTTATTTGGTTTATATTCAAGAATTGTGAGGCACAAAAATTTTGGACATAAGAAATGGCTTATTGTTTTTTTCTTCCATAAATTTAATTTCTTTTATTTATTTTATTAATTGATCTCTTTTTACATAGTAAAGGGTTGTGGAACGGACTTATTTGGTTTCTATTCAAGAATTGTGAGGTATAAATTTTTGGACACAGTAAATGGTTTATTGATTTTTTCTTCCGTAAATTTAATTTCTTTTATTTATTTTATTAATTGATCTCTTTTTACACAGTAAAGGGTATGGTATTTTATTAATTAATGATACGGTGAAATGGGTATTTCAAAGTAAAGGGTATTACACAGTAAATCAATGATCACAGTAAAGGGTATGGTATTTTATTAATTAATGATATGGTGAAATGGGTATTTCAAAGTAAAGGGTATTACACAGTAAATCAATGATAAAGTGAAATGGGTATTACACAGTAAAGGGTATTACACTATAAATTTGATCACTTTTATCAATACATATTACACATAAAACATATTACACTACATTCACTTATACACATTAGACAACAATAAGAAAATAATATACATGTGCATAATATAGTACATTCAAAATAGAAATGTCAATTTATGTAAAAAAAAAAAACATGAACATGCTCACAAACATTACAACAAACTAAAAACTATATTAATCAATAGCTTTTATTTATTTTATTAATGATCTCTTTTTACACGGTAAAAAGGGTAAGGTATTTTATTAATTAATGATAGGGTACTTTATAGTTAATGCCGATATAAATATCGAAAGAATTCAATTTTAGACTTTTGTGTGTGAATTTTACAAGTAATGTCTTTTTAGTGTAATATGAAATTTTGAATGTCATTGTGCTTTTAAATATCGATGAATCAAAATATCATGGTGCCTTTGAATATTAGATAGATCTATATACAGTTCATTCATGATTTGTATTTATTACATTTTGGAAATAATTCTCTAAAATTGCTAGACCATTTACACAAGAAGCTACGGACATTTGTCCAACTCGGAATCCAGCGTTGCATATGCCTTTTTCGATACCAGGAGCTAGGATTTTTTAATGGGATATTTCCCTTTGAAACTATCCTAGCACATTCAAATTTGGACCTCAGCTTGTGTTTTTGAAAAGGATTTTAAAGCAACGTAACAAGGGTGCCCCTAATGTATGTTAAACTTGTCCATTTTGGGACGATGTAATTTTTTTAGAAATCCTGAAATTAATTATTTGATGTTTTTATTAATTAATGATAGGGTAATTTATAGTTAATGTCAATATAAATATCGGAAGAATTCAATTCAATTAGACTTTTTGTGAATTTTATAAGTAATGTCTTTTTAGTGTAATATGAAATTTTGAATGTCATTGTGCTTTTAAATATTAGATGAATCGGAATATCATGGTGCCTTTGAATATTAGATAGATCTATATACAATTCATTCATGATTTTTATTTATTACATTTTAGAAATAATTCTCTAAAATTGCTAGACCATTTACACAATAAGCTACGAATATTTTCCAACTCGGAATCTAGCGTTGCATATGCCTTTTTTTCGAACTTTTCAAATCACAAAGAATTGTGGAATAGACTTATTTGGTTTCTATTCAAGAATTGTGAGGTATAAATTTTAGGACACAGTAAATGGTTTATTGATTTTTTCTTCAGAAATTTAATTTCTTTTATTTATTTTATTAATTGATCTTTTTTTACACAGTAAAGGGTTGTGAAACGGACTTATAATTTGGTTTCTATTCAAGAATTGTGAGGTATAAATTTTTGGACACAATAAATGGTTTATTGATTTTTTCTCTAAATTTAATTTATTTTATTTATTGATCTCTTTTTACGTAGTAAATGGTATGGTATTTTATTAACTAATGATACGAAAATGAAAAATGGGTATTTCAAAGTAAAGGGTATTACACAGTAAATCAATGATCACACTAAAGGGTATGGTATTTTATTAATTAATGATATGGTCAAATGGTTATTTCAAAGTAAAGGGTATTACACAATAAAGGGTATTACACTGTAAATTGATCACTTTTATCAATACATATTACACATAAAACATATTACACTACATTCACTTATACACATTAGACAACAATAAGAAAATAATATACATGTGCATAATATAGTACATTCAAAATAGAAATGTCAATTTATGTAAAAAAAACATGAACATGCTCACAAACATTACAACAAACCAAAAACTATATTAATTAATATCTTTTATTTATTTTATTAATTGATCTCTTTTTACACAGTAAAGGGTATGGCATTTTATTAATTAATGATAGGGTACTTTATAGTTAATGCCGATATAAATATCGAAAGAATTCAATTTTAGACTTTTGTGTGAATTTTACAAGTAATGTCTTTTTTAGTGTAATATGAAATTTTGAATGTCATTGTGCTTTTAAATATTAGATGAATCAGAATATCATGGTGCCTTTGAATATTAGATAGATCTATATACAGTTCATTCATGATTTGTATTTATTACATTTTGGAAATAATTCTCTAAAATTGCTAGACCATTTACACAAGAAGCTACAAACATTTGTCCAACTCGGAATCCAATGTTGCATAGTCCTTTTTCGATACCAGGAGCTAGGATTTTTGAATGGGATATTTCCCTTTGAAACTATCCTAGCACGTTCAAATTTGACGTCAGCCTGTGTTTTTGATAAGGGTTTTAAAGCAACGTAACGAGGGTGCCCCTAATGTATGTTAAACTTGTCCATTTTGGGATGATATAATTTTTTTAGAAGTCTCGAAATTAATTGTTCAATGTTTTTGTAAAAAAATCATGTCCAATTTGATGTTTTTATTAATTAATGATAGGGTTCTTTATAGTTAATGCCGATATAAATATCGGAAGAATTCAATTTTAGACTTTTGTGTGAATTTTACAAGTAATGTCTTTTTTAGTGTAATATGAAATTTTGAATGTCATTGTGCTTTTAAATATTAGATGAATCGGAATATCATGGTGCCTTTGAATATTAGATAGATCTATATACAGTTCATTCATGATTTGTATTTATTACATTTTGGAAATAATTCTCTAAAATTGCTAGACCATTTACACAAGAAGCTACGGACATTTGTCCAACTCGAATCCAGTGTTGCATATGCCTTTTTCGATACCAGGAGCTAGGATTTTTGAATGGGATATTTCCCTTTGAAACTATCCTAGCATGTTCAAATTTGGACATCAGCTTATGTTTTTGAAAAGGCTTTTAAAGCAACGTAACGAGGGTGCCCCTAATGTATGTTAAACTTGTCCATTTTGGGATGATGTAATTTTTTTAGAAGTCTCAAAATTAATTGTTTGATGTTTTTGTAACAAAATCATGTCCAATTTGTGTAGAATTGTTTTGTATGTTGACTCTAATATTTAAAAAATTGATATTATATGATTGTTGTCTATTACATGTACGTGAAATTTTTAGTTATATAAATAATTAAAAATTTCTTGAAAATACATTATAGGTATGGCTCGACCAAGATTAAATTTTGAAAATGAAGAAGAAAGAAGATCTTATCAAAGAGAATATCAAAGACAATATCGCATAAGAAGACAACAAGAATTGACAGATGCACAACGAGAGGAACAAAGGAAACATCAAAATGATAATGATAGACAAAGACTTGCAACACAGAGAAATGAATTAATAAATGAAGAATTAGGAAGAGTAAATTTTGAAAATGAAGAAGAAAGAAGAGGATATCAAAGAGAATATCAAAGACAATATCGCATAAGAAGACAACAAGAAATGACAGAGGTACAACGAGAGGAACAAAGAAAAAATCAAAATGATAATGATGGACAAACATTTGTAGAACAGAGGAATGAATTAACAAATGAAGAAGAGAGAAGAGCATATCGAAGAGAATATCAAAGACAATATCACAGAGAAGAAGACAACAAGAAATGATAGATGCACAACGAGAGGAACAAAGGAAACATCGAAATGATGACGATAGACAAAGATTTGTAGAATGGAGGAATGAATTGACAAATGATGCATTAGATGTAGAAAGACAACAACATGCAGATAAGATGATAACAATTCATGCACGCTCATCTCAAGATGACTCACATGTATCAAGAACAAATATACAAAGACATATTCATTCAGATCAGTTGCCAGAAGAAGAAAGAATTCGAAGACAAGAACTTCACCACGAAGCATCTCAAAGGCACTATCATAGATTGGTTGGTAATGATGAATTCAATTTTGGGGGAGGAAATTCAACATCGGTGGATCGCGTGCTCCAAACACCTGAAAACTTGGGCCAAGATACAATGGATGTCGATGTTACAGATAATGTAGATAATAATGGTGTGCAGGAGGAGACAACATTACAACAAACACGAGAAACGAGAAGAAGAAGAATGCAGAATAATCATTTACAGGAGGCATCAACAAATGAACCTAGAAGAAGAAGAAGAATGCAAAACTCACATATTGAGATAGAACAAAATATATTTGATCCCAATGGAATGGTTGGGAGAGATTTGAATACCATCCAAATGATTTTTTGACGTGGTCTTGATAACCTTGCTTCACCGATCATGTGTTATATTTTTCAAGAATGCTACCTTGGAATAAAAGTTTCTCGAACACCTGAAGGACCCATGTGTACTAGATGTCGACAAGAGAAAGGTCATCATCGATTTTCAGCATCAAACAATATGGATCCTGGGCACAACCACCAGAACTTGCAAACTTAACTCAAGTTGAGGAAATGTTGATAGCCCGTGTCAACCCAATCCTACAAGTGACACATGCGACAAGAGGTCAATATAAATATAAAGGTCACACGATAAGTTTTCCTCAAGAAGTAAAAGAAATCACTAATCTTTTTCTGCATAGATTGAAAGATTTTCGATGATTATTGTTCGGAGGAGAGATCGTGTGGAACAAATTACAACTTTACAGTCAATAGAGAGTGAGTTTACAATGTGCTGAAATATAAAATAGAACATGATAAGTTCTATTCAGATGTTCAGATCGATGAAAATGCTCTGAATGAACTTCCACCTCATTCTGATGAAAATGTATTTGAGGAGTTGAACTCAGTGCATATGGAGTTTGATTCTGATGCAAATGAAGTTGTATTTGTAGGTCCGACCATGGAGACAGATGAAGGAAACATAATTACTCATACAACATCAATGGCGTCTAAACCACCTAATGCCCCAAGGGAGATGGAATTAATCCATGCATGGGTGAATAACCCTCACATGGACCCTGGAGCACTAATTGATTGGCCAGGGATAGGATCATCTCCTATCAATGAGTATGTGACAGTAGGATTACTTGATATGGCATTCCCTACTTTGTTTCCCGATGGAAAATGTGACTGGCTAGAACCATGCGTTAAAGACGAGTACGTCTCCATGAATTTGTAAAACATTTATTTTGATATAGGGATCACCGATTTGGCCGACATCCCCGATTCAGGTATTACATGATGAACATGATCATGAGACATCGTGCACAAAACTCATCTGCAGTGTTTGTTAAGAAAAACCTCCAAGATATGCCAATCACCATTAATGAGTTACGTGAGCATATGCAAAATGTTCCCCATTCCAATCTGGCTGATCGTTTGATGTGGTTCAGAACATCTTTAAGGGGTACGAGGTCTTATTGGGAAAAATGTCATGGTGAATTGACGGACATGTTGCATCAAATCGGATCACCTACCATTTTTTTCACATTAAGCACAACTGATATGTATTGGCCTAATCTACATGCATTAATGCTTGGAACACCTGCTAGATAATCCAGAAGCACAAAATTGGCAAAGGAAAAATGTCATTGAATATCCACATATAGTGGCACATTATATGCACCTACGACATACACTTTTCCGAAAGGAGATATTACAAAAAGGAATGAAAGTTAAAGATTATTGGTCTAGATATGAATGGCAACATAGAGGTTCTCCGCATGTGCATGGATTCATATGGTTAGAAGGTGCACCAAATATGGACAACCTTGATTGGAATGATGATTTTCAACATGGAAATGCTGAAAAATACTTCCATTCTATTGTCCATGCATGGAATCCTCGGGAGGACCCACACCAACGAAACATACAGGTAATTTATCAATTCTCATCGAGTTTGTGATTTATATAGAATTTTTATGTTCTCAAAATATATTGCATATTCTTATGTTCTATGTTACAGGTCTACCAAAATTTTATGCAGCATCCATGTCTTTGAAATACAAGACAACTGACACAAGTCGATATGGAACATGACTACGAAGAGATTCTCAACAATGTAGAATGACATACAATGTGTAGAGAGGGTGCCTGCCTACGTAAGAAAAGGGGAAAATGGTTTGTAGGTAATGTTCAAAATTTTGAATAATTAAATTGAAATAAAAAACACATATGTGGAAGAACTAATAATTGATTATTACATTTTGCAGGTATAATGCACCATGGCCATTGAATCTCAATGGATCAAAGTTATATCAAGACTCAAGAGATGGGAGATAAAAATTTTGAACCTACGAGAAATGATGATAGGGTAAATACACATAATCGCTACATATTACAATTGTGGAGAGCAAATGTAGATTAACAACCTGTTCTTTCCAAGCATGCCGTAGTCAAGTACATTTCAAAGTATGTAGCAAAGTGGAGAAAAACTCTTAAACTTATCATCAAATGTTGATGCAGGATTACAAACATTGAAAACCCGAGATGAAATGGCAGTGACAACATATAGGAGACTTCTAACCAAAACAATTGTTGAAAGAGACATTGGCACACAAGAAACATGTCACATGTTGTTGGAGCTCCCTTTGGTAGAGAGTAGTAGAGTATTTGTCAATTTGAATGTTTCCCATGAGGTGTTCAAAAAAACAACAACTGATGGAGATGACCATGAAGAACATGCAATAAGTTTCATTGACGGGTACAAGAATAGGCCTTTTTCCATGGAAAGTGTGTCTCTTATTAATGCCGCTAGATCTTGGACATATAATCCAAGGAGAAAATGGGATAAAAAGTGGGAGGTCAGAGTTTGGCAGCTATTGTGAGAGTGTTCCTGAGGTTTTCCTCTGTCCCTTCATGGGAATCTCATAAATGGGTTGATTTTTGTTGGTCAGAGTTGTTTCTTTACAAGCCATTTTGGGATATAGAGAGAGATATCGACTTGATTCTGATTCAATAATTTCAAACTAGGAATCATTCGTTATAATCCATGGCATGTCGAAAGGAGGATTATAGTAGAAGATGTTGAAAATAACAATGATTCTAAAGAGGAAATTAATCAACATGTTCAATAGAATACAATAAAACATGATTGGGAAATCATGTGTAGGCTTCATCATGGTCAAATTTTGCAAGTGACAAAATAGATATGTTGGGAAGGAGAGATATTGATGAAAAGCACCATGGAATGATGAATATCGAGGTGAAGAATACACAAGTAAAGCGATAAAATTCATAAGCAACATGAAAGAAAATGGGTTGGTTATAGACGATGAATTAGCCCCAAATTTCAATTATGACACCTTGGGTGCTAAAAAAAACAAGCACTTGATATAATAATGACACATTATAATCAACATCAAAATAACATTCCATTGCTCATGATAGTTCAAGGAACAACAGAACAGGAAAATCCTATTTGATTGGTGTAATTCGTCAAGCACACTTTTTGATGCATCATTCCCAGAACGTTCTCCTCTTCTATTACTTACACCAATAGGAGTTGTAACTTTTAATATTGGCGCCTCAATGATCCATTCACAACTTCAATCCCTATTACAGATTTTGCAGAATTAGAAGGATCGAGACTTGCAACATTCCAACAAGAGATCTGCCACATAAAATATGTATTGATTGATGAAATGAGCTTCATTGGACAAAGTTTGCTAGAAAACATGGACTCCCGACTTCATCAAGCATTCCCTGAAAAAGTAGACATGAGTTTTGGTGGTGTTTCTATGGTTTTGGTAGGATATTTGGGGCAACTTCCTCCTGTTACCGATAAACCTCCATATGATAGTAATAGACGCGTAAAGATGTTATGGGAAGCATTCGAAATAGTTGTTACATTGGATAAGGTATTTAGACAAGGAGGAGAAGATGAAGACCAAAACGTTTTCGACAACTTCTAGAAATCTCATAGATGCAAATCCGACAATGGATGATTGGATGTTGTTAATGAGTAGAACAAGTTTTGCATTAGAAAAAAATAACAATGAAGAATTCTATAATAATATTCACTTGATGGCGACAAAGATTAACATGAATAACCACAACAACAAAAAATTACATTCATTGAAAAGACCTATCACACGTAGCATTACAACTAGAACAAGTACCACCAACACACTAGCAGGAGGTTCTGAATGATTAACTTGATTTAGAATTATTAATTTCTAATGATGTAAGGGTTATGCTAACATCCAATCTTTGGATAGAAGCAGGTCTTGTAAATGGAGCTCTAGGATATATTCGAAGCATAGTATATGCACCTGGTAGTGGTCCACCGAACCCGCCAACGTATGTAATGGTTGAATTTGATAGTTACTTTGGAATACCATTTGAAGATAGAACTCACGTACCATCCCAATTACACCAATACAGAGGGGATGCACACACCAATTACCCTTACGGTTGGCATGGGCATTGACGATACATAAATCGCAAGGTTTGACTCTTTCCAAGGCTACAGTTGATATTGAAGAAAGAGAAACAATGGGGTTAACATTTGTGGCTATCTCTCGAGTGAAGTCATTGCAGAGTCTAAAAATATCTCCGCCATTTTCATATGAGTGCTATGCAAAGATGAAGAACGGAAAACTACTTTCAAAACAAGGCAAGAAAAAAAGACTTATGTCCTTGGAATATAAATAATGTACCATGTGTAACACACATTTCATTCTATGAATTTTCATTACATGTGATGTACATTACACATTTCAATTCGTATGAAAAAAAATTGTATTTTTTAACTTGATAATACTGATTACTAATAAAATCCATAAGAACTTTGTGTATTATAGACCTTGATTTTTTTTTCTCATACTCATTCTCTTAAGAGATATGGTTCCTTATTTAAATGCATTTATGATGTTCCTTGTAAGATATTTGATTTTATTCATGCACGAACAAAATTCCCCCTTATTTTCCATACTTTATTTTAGGTATTATTTTATGCAATTCCAACGGTTTCTTATTAGCATACCTATATTTATATAAATATATTTAATATTTGCCGAGAGGTATATATTACATATATTTATATATTATATAAATATATATATAGTGCCTTTTGAACTTCACCTCTCTCGCATATTTTACATATCATTTTTTTGGTTTATGTTTCATGTATGTAAAATATGTTGAGAGGTGAAGTTCAAAAGGCACCTATATATTTATATAATATATAAATATATGTAATATATACCTCTCGGCATATATTACATATATTTATAGAAATATAGGTATGCTAGTTTTATTTCATGCTATTTAATTTTCTTTGACTTGATTAGTCTGTTCTTTTCCTACTTTTGTAGTTAACTTTCGTTTGTTGTTGTGTACAATAAATATGAAATTTTGGGATACAATATTCATCCCTACTCTTTTCCACCTTCACCCAATCATAGTACTTGATTTCCCCTTTGTGTAATTTCTTAATCAATCCAAGAAAAACCATGTGTATGTTGTCTTGGGCCAAAAAATGGTAAATTTTTGTTTTATTATAATAATGCTTAAGTTACAGATTGATTTGACAAGTCTTATGATGAATATAATTAATTGTGCTCATATTATTCACTTTTAAATTAATTATTGAATCTTTGTTAGTTATTTATCTTACAAATAGAATGGTTTTTATGCTAAAGGAGAGTCGCATGCACTTTATCATGATAATAATTTCTTGAGAAAATCATTCACACTTAACTTACTTGACACATCCTTTAACCTAGCTAACTTGGTTCCTAATCCATACAAAGAGAAGAAAAAAGAAAAAACTTAGGTTAAAGTATTTTAAAAGATTTCTTCATAGAAGGGTAATTATTGTAGTTTTCATTGGGGCTACGGATTTACCTTTGACCGATAATGGAGTAATGCCACAAGTGGAACAAAAAGAATCTCTCTTGGGGTAGATATAAACGCGTGGATGGAGGTAATGTAATACTTCAATCTATCCCTTCCATCCATCACCATAAAAATATAGAAAAATACAAAAATAGAATATAACCCTATCAACAACTAAGCTAGGTGACCAATCTTCGTGGCTTTGGATTAGAAAATACCAAGGGAAAGGCAAATGAAATTTATACACACACACCTGTATCTATGTAAATATAAGAGCTTAGTGTGTTGTGTGGTAATATTGATGCCCTTGATTTTTTTCTTAGTGTAAAGATTTTTTAGCATTCTCATTTGTGTTTGTTTTAATAAGAATAATATATTCTAGGTTCTAACTATTCCACAATTTATTAAAATGTTTAGGAAAATATTACAAAAGATTCACCATGTTGTGTCTACATAACACACACTAATTTACCTTTAAGAAATCATGGAACCTCTATCCTTTCCTTGAATGACCAAATTGCTTACGTTTTGGACCATGTTTTCATACCCTTTATAGTTCACCTTGTTCTTTCCTAAGGACAATTCACGTGTTTCTTGGCCCCTTTATTGTGACATTTTCATTATTCAAGTTCTTGTAACATCCCTTGACTCTTCATTTTGAGTGTCTAGGTGATCCCCTTTACACTTGAGATCCAAGAACCATAAGTCTATCATAGAATTCCCTTCATCTACGTAGTATTGCATAAAATTTTAATTTCCTCCATATTATTCTTAATTATTGTGTGGTATTTTATTTGATCGAGGACCTAAAAAATCACATGTAATATTCCATTGTTCCTTAATATTGTGGACCCTTATATTCATTCCTCACCCCCACAGTCTTGCAGAGTCTTATCTTAATCCCACAACATGTAATTCCTTATGCAATGTTCCATGAACTTTCTATTTTCCTTTGGCACCACCATACACATAAGTCCTCAATACTTTTGAGACTTATCACATTCATCAAAGTTGTGTGCTTCATTGTACGACTATACCATGAGATCAACGACCTGAAAAAATGCTTGGCTTTTAAAATTTCCAGGAAAACTAACCACACTATGTGTAGAACAAAAATTCCCCGTGGTATTGTAATTTATTTGGAACATGAATGTTTTATATAATACATCATCCATTTGGGAAATCCATTAACTAACGCTTGGCATTATCAAGATTTATGTTTTGCAGGTAATACACACGTGGTCATGACAACTAAAATACCACACAAAAGGAAGTGTTATAGATTTATTTAAGAATGGATTCGTGTGGAGGAAAGTACACAAACATTCGTACTCTCTTTCACATGCAATACCATTACCCATCAAGAGTGTGCATTCTTATGCACAAGAACTCAAAATAGAGAACACGCTGCTATGGACAAAAATAGAATAAATAACTTAGCACATACATTTGCGCATAAAACAATGAAAAAGAGACGTATGTAGAACTAGTGCGTGCAGTATATATTCCTAGCTTAAGTTTCCATACAAGAATTCTAATCTTATCTTTCTTTTTTGTGTGGTAGGAATAGAAAACACATTTACGACACTAATAAAACTGCATAAGGAAAATAAGTATGCAAAAGAGACAAAGGTCATGCAATTTCATCATAGATGTTGTTGTATACCAAGTTAAACATAGTGGTATGCAATGAAGACCCATGTCCTATGGTGCATAACTAAGTACTCACCTAGTGCATAGAACCATGAAGCCCCTACACCACACAAAGCTGGAAGGCATTACATGACTAGCAATCACACGTGGAATGTGCAATGGAAATGCCAAAGGGGATGCATCAAAGAAGTTAAATTTGATGGAGATAAACAACGTAAGAGGGCCAAGGGAGATAAAGAAGGATATTGGTGGAGGAGAAGTCCATGAGTGTGGAAAATATTGGGGAGAACCTACATAGAAGTCCTTTTTAAGAACTAATATTATGTGAAACACTTGTCATTTGTGTTACTACTTGAAGGAGAAAAGGGGTAATTGTGCATAGGTTGTCAAGGAAACATATGTGGTCAATCAATGCTTCCAAGGGAAACTTGCACAAGTTTGAATCCCAAACTCTACATATGTTAGATAAGGAAACATAATGTTTAGATTTCCTTATGTCACTGATTTCATGGACATTTATGATTAGAGTTTCTCAATAGCGATTAAGGTAGTGATTAGGGTTTCCCCTCATTAACAATCTTGATGGTGTTCTCTTTCAATGAACACTGAAAAAAAAACCTTGAAATTTCATCTCTACAATGCATGCTATGCACAATTATTAAGATTCACATTTAGAAATCCCTAATAACATAATTAATGCTTGAGGCATTGGCAAAGGAGGAAATTCAAGCTTGGAGGACCATCAATGAAAAGAATGATGCATGTTGATCCCAAAAATGAATACAAATAAAATCATAATCTTTGATGTTATCACGAAGCCAAGAAACACATGGAAGAGATGAGGCATTCACCTTACCAATGTCTGTAGAGGAGAATGATTCAAGAAAGATAACAAAATGTACATTCCAAGGTGAAAAGAAGAACATGAGAACCTTGTATGGCATCTCCTATCCTAAACAAAAATATCTCTACAATCATTCATGACATAGATGTGGCTATAAGACAACGAGCACATAACCCAAAGTTTTCTAGTATTTGTGCATTGTCATAATTTTTATGCATAAGTGTAGTTTGAAAAATGCTATTAAACGTAAGTAGTTGTTAACATAACAAATCCAACTACCGACATCATGCAATATTATTTGTGAATAGATTTTAGCCAATATTTTTTGTGGAAATATAAGTGATGGTGTTTACTTTATAGTCTTCATTTTGTTAACTCAATGGAGGATTGGTGAATTTTGGGTTTTTTCTATTATTTTTCTAGAGGTTCTAGGTTGTGAATTTCAAAATTTTCACACATGGGGTCTTTCCATGCCCAATGATTAAAGTTGCATCAACAAAAGCTAACATAATTCAACTTAATAAAAAATAGTATCAAGCTTAAGAATAACACTTACCGTGTCTAGTTTAATCTATATGGAGGGTTCATTGTAGACAAAAAATCACGCACTTAATACTATTTTACTATACCGCCAAGTATGTTGTTTTATGTATTTTTCTTGTGTAATAGAAATATTCACTAGTGATACACTGTCTAGTCCATCTTCTTTCTTTGAGTGTCTATATTAATTTTATCTCTTACCTCTCTCACTTCTCCACCCATTTCTAGTCAGGTCACATGGATCCTTGTTTGTCGGTCTTCGCAAAATTTTTGTTAGTTGTCTCTGACACCGGTGCTAGGACTAGACACTAGCGCCCAAGTGCTCCTATCCATCTTGGGTGACCATGTCCTCTTTTTTATTGTTCACATTTTTATATTTGTGGTTGGCCTTTTTGGTTTTCTTACTTTTAACCCGAGGTTCTATTCGAATGTTAGGTCACTAGTATCAAAAGTCAAGCAAGAGATCTCTATATAAACACAACATACATACTATTATAAGGGCGGAAATTTCTATCAAGGGCTATTTATATACATATCAAAGGGAAAACATCTTGGGATTATTATAACTCTGCATACACTCGCATAAGAAGGAGAAGTTTATTTTTCCATCCACACATTTGCATTCTATATAGCTACTGCGTGTTATCTTGGCATCATCGAATGAGGTAAACCTAGAAGCACTTTGTTGCACACAAAAGCACATAGAACTACATTGGGTCCGAGATGAAGTGTAACACTCAATCATAAGTTCACTTTATTGACATTTGAGGACATTTCGACCACTCGTTTTGAATCTTTCCTTTTAGGATTTGATGTGGTTTGAGGGGTTTGTAGAAGATTATTTGTGTTACAAATTTACAAGTACCTTGGCGATCTAAGTGCAACATACGAGTGATCATTGGCGAGTAAGTGCAAAACCCTAGAAATATTGAAGAAATAATATTATGACCTTTTGACAGACTCCAACGTCCAATAGAGGTCTCCTGTCGCAGCGCCTCACTCCTACCCAAGTTCCCGTGTCTAGGCTAGTTTGCAAATGCCGGGATCTTGATCGAGCATTTTCAGTTATGTGCACAACTTTTTCATCAACATGTTCTGTTCGGATATACTTTGGGATAGGTGAAATCAAGATAAGTGCCCTACCTTTCACATTTGATTGCATAGTTACATCTATAAAAATTGCTTAGCCTTTTGTATCTTATTGTATATCATTGTAGCAATTTTCTAAAATAATATTTTAATAAAATAGATTAGATTTTATTGAATCAGTCATTCAAGAAGTTAATCGCTAACATTTCTAGAAGTTCTACAATGCTAACAAATGGTCCTTACACTAAAAAGAAAAAAAAAATAGTATAAAATATGGGGAAAATGGGATTTTTTTATTTCTTTATTTTATTTTGTATGGTGTCAAGATTTTGAATTGGAAGACATTTTATTTGTTAGATAAGATGAAGACATGAATGAAATGTTTGAAATTTAAAAGGAGGTAATTAAATACATGGATGTCACACACTTGTTCCATGAATCAAATTATTCCTTCCCAAATTATATATGTTATCTTTTCTCCAATTAATCATATCTATCTCGAAAAAACTCATGTGATCCCATCAATGGTGCAAGGAGATGCTATATGCTACAATTATGAATCACAATACTCATAACATGATCCATGATACAATACAATGTTGATCTCAAAGGACCCTAAATGAAAAAATTAATTCCTATTGATACTAAAAACCAAATTAAAATCCACTATAGACCAAAGTTTAGGGATCAAGTCAAGCTTGGTGAAAGCAAAATCTTTGATGCTAGCATGAAAATGTACGACATCTGTGTGTTAGATTTTTTCACATCTTTATAGTTTGGAAACAGTTCTAGCAACATAATTATTTGTTAACATTACAAATCCAACACTGACATTGTGTAGTATTATTTGTGGATAATTTGTAGTTGGCCTTCTTTTTTTGTATATATAATTGATGGTGTTTACTTTTACAATCTATGTTACTAAATCCATCTTATATTTGTACATTGTTAGAGTTCACTTGCATTAGTACTATAGTTTGAAAAAATGCTATCAATGTAATTACTTGTTAACATTACAAACCCAACAACTGTCATTGTCTAATATTGTTTATGGATAATTGGTAGTTGGCCTTCCTTTTTGTGTATATATAAGTGATGGTGTCTACTTTTACTGATCTTCATTTTATCGATGCAATGTAGGTTTTTATTTATGTGTTTGTTATTATTATGCAACGAGTTGTAGCTTGTGGATCAAAATATTCACACCAAGGGTCTTTCCACCCCCAACATTGACAAGTATATCTAAAAAATGTAACATGAGTCAACCTAATTTAAAATAATATCGAGCTTAATAATAACATTGTACCCCGTCTATTTTTATCCACATGAGGGGTCACTCAATAAGCACTCCTAAATTATCTATTACTTGTACAATGCTAACAACCAACCGACGTTACACAACCGAAAGAGATTTTTTTTTTTAATATGGGAAAACTGGATTTGTTATTTTTAATCTTATTTTTATGGCATCAATATTTTCAATAGGATGACATTTTATATATTAGATAAGATGAAGACATGAATGGAAAGTTAGAAATAAAAAGACGGGAATTAAATACCTACTTGTCCCACGCTGTTTCGTGACTTAAAGTATTCATGAAAAATAATATCTTCTATGTGTGCTCGAATTTATCATCTTGATCATGCTCTCAATATTCTTGTGACTCAAATTTGTGCTTGAATTGGAAAAAATAAATTGGGGAAAATACTATATGTTACACATTCAAACATGGATATCGCTGCAAGGTAACAACCAAAGAAGCTAGAACCATCCAATATATGTGTGTAGTTGGAATTTTCTCATATTGGTATAGTTTGGAAACAAGACTATTGATGTAACGAGATTCTATTTTATCATAAATAGTATCAAGCTTAAGAATAACATTGTACGGTGTCTATTTTATGCCCTATGAAAGGGTATCTCGGTAAGTGTTTCTAAATTGTTTGTTAGTTCTACGGAGCCGATAACTTACCCTTACACAACCGAAAGAGACATAATTTATTAGGAAATTATTTGGAAAGTGGACTTTGTTAAAAAAATTAATATCAAGATTTTGATTGAACGACATTCTATTTTTTGGATAACATAAATGAAAATTTGAAAAGAAAAATGTGGGAATTAAATGTCTACATGTCTCACACCCATTTCATGAATCAAATTATTCTTGACGTCTTCCCTAAATTTCGCACCACTGCCTAGAAAAAGAGCTCGCTACTTTTCTAAAAGATTTGTTTTTTTAACTGAGAGAAATGAATAAGCATGGGGATATTTATTTCTTAGAGATAATGGGGGCATATATTATTGTAACCCCAATTCACCTTGTGTTTCTGGACAACAATATTATGGGCGAGGCCTCATGGAATTAACATGGAATTACAATTACATAGCTGCATGGAACAAGGACTTTGACGGGCTGAAAACGATAGACAACATTAAACATTTTGTTGTACTATCAACCTACATGTGGACAGTAAATATTTTGTTGGACTATCAACATACAAACAAATTCAATCCCAGCCATCTCAATTTTTACGGGTGTTAGAGGGAGCCACCCTGATTCTAAAAGAGAAACACCTTCAAAGTAACACAAGTGTCAGTCTACTAAAAGAAAACCAACTGCCCAGAATCAATGTATTTATAATTTCTAACATTTTAAGGGGTTCCTTGCCACTACATCGAACTCATATCTTGTTCATGCTTCCCTGCTCTTTTTCCGCATTTTATCCTCGTGTTAGATTAGAATTGATTTAGGATTATAACTTGTATATAATTAATATTTATAATTTCAGATGATGCTTATTGCAGAATATCCCTCGTGAAGGAGATGCATATGCAATGAATAAATGACACCCTTCACAAACAACCACAGTCGCGGCCATTGGGTTATTGCCAACAAATATTATAGCCATAAAAAAATTGATTGAGCAAAAATTATGTGTGTTCCCTTCTTTTAAGAGAGACAAAGCCACACTTTTTGTTCTTGTCACACAAAAAGTGTGGGATTCACAGAACTTGAATACAGGCCTAGTTTATTCTCTTCACCTTACAATACGGTGTGCATGCAATCCGCATGTGGAATATGATCTACGTACTTACAATCACCAATTAAATGCAAACTAAAACTAAAATTCTTCCCCAAAATACATTCCCAGAGAGCTGAAAACACAAATCCAAGTTCCAAGATCTCGCTGTCTATGAAGAATGGCTGCCAATGCGAATCAGCCACACATTGCAACCAGTTTAAATGTGATACCAATACCAGTGGATCATCTGCCCGTTGATGCACAAGAGTTTTGGGCACACGTAATGAGGCTCTACAAGGAACAGCGAGAAAACTTACCATCTCATGCTCCAGGAATGGAGCGAAACAGGAGAGGAAATGGATGGGTCAATGTAACTCATCATGTAATTAATGGCTTAACGCCTGCATCATCGAGTACAGGAAGTGCTGCTGCATTCGCCGCCATTAGAGCAGTGGGGTTCAGTCTCCACAAAGAAATGGAAAAAAGGATGCGCCATCATATTCCCTTACAACGCTACAACCTGTACGTTATAGTCAATATGACCACTAGCTGTATATATGGTGCAGCCCCTCCACCTTACCCTCCTCAGGTTGTATTTGCCGAATTTCTATCTCCGGAAGAAGACGGGATGTTTCTTCGAACGGTTCGTTATAATGAATTTGTTCAGCGCCAATATAAACTTTCGATCAGTAGTCCCCAGGATTCCCTGCTTCCCGAGTTGGCTTTAAGGGTTCTGCGCCATATCACCTGATCTGCCTCCTTTAATTACAGTGGAAAAATGTTTGTGGGACATACAACTGAATGGTTTTGCTTGAATGGTGGTGACATACAAAGGGGAAATTTGATCACAGGGTGGTAGTTTTCACCAAGTCTTGTCTTAATAAGATTAGGGTTTAGTTAGAAAAGTGGTATTGGATTTATGTGGGGGTTAGAAGATGGAGAAGGATTTGTTTGAAAGATTATTTAATATTTGTTAGAAAGTGACAAGTTTGTTTTGTATGATTTCTCCCTAAGTATGTATGTATTATCTTATATGATAGGCATCTCTTTTTATAACCACGTGTTTCTGTTTTTTTTTTTAAATTTCATTTCTGATTTCTATTTTTATCTAATTAGCAATAGTTTTTGGTACTACTTTTTAGTGTCTCCTTCCTTTGTTGCATTTATATTGAATTTCATATTCCCATCACCTATCATTTGTATAACTTGTCGTTGAAATATAATTATTGCCATTGTTTTTTAATCTTAGGAATCGTATTTAAAGTGTACGATAAAAATGTCGAAGAGGATGGAGTGAACACTAAAAATGAGGAAGCGAAAAAGATGGAAAGGATGAGGGATTATTAAGAAAGGGTTCGATGGAGGGGGAGGACATTTTGTTCTAGTGTATCGTCTCTATCTTATAGGGATTTTTCATGGCATTGCAATATGCATTTGAAGAGACCAAACTAAAAAATAGGGAAATTTGAAAAGGTTCCATGTTTGAGACCCAACGGAAATGCATGTATCGCACATTTCCACGGACAAATTGTAAGACCCTAATAATATCGGTTATCTGATGTTCCTTTTTCTTGTGAGTGCAATTTATACGTAAAAGAGGCAAAATAAATAGTGGGAAAAAGCCAACAGGTTTCAAGTTTGAAACCCAACTGAAATGCTTGTTTCTTGGAGCACTTTAGGCACCCTTTATAATACTAAGCTCGAGTAAGCGCAGGAAACAAATGAAGAAAAATCATTGATAATCAAGTTAACATTATGTGCGTGAGTGTAATTTGCACTTAAAGGTGACAAAATAAGAAATGGAAAATATAAAATCTCATATAAAAGCTCTTATGCTAACGTAATGACTATATTGACTAATACTTAACATAACTAAGGACATTTGTTTTACTTTTTATGGGTTTAAAACAATACTTAACTTTGAATAATATAAAAACAAAACATGATGGACTTCAAAACTTGCATGGACGGTGGGGAATTGAAGAATGGTTGTGATTGATGTGTGTACGTAATGGATTGGTAGGAGTGCAGGCTTGAATGGTGCATGGAGTTTGCAGCGAGCTCTAAGCCAAATCAAGATCCAACTAAAAGCCAAATTGGTGATAGATGAAATGCATGAATCACCAAAACCTTAGAATCTGCGGGATGAGTCAAGAATCAAATACAAATTTTCCTTAGGCAGATCTCATACATATAATGTGGAGACCAAATACATGCAAAAATGCAAACGAATTTGCATGTCACAAAAGGGTTGATTCCCAAATACTAGACCTCAAAACTTGCATGGACGGTGGGGGAATTGAAGAATGGTTGTGATTGATGTGTGTACGTAATGGATTGGTAGGAGTGCAGGTTTGAATGGTGCATGGAGTTTGTAGCGAGCTCTAAGCCAAATCAAGATCCAACTTAAAGCCAAATTGGTGATAGATGAATTGCATGGATCGCTAAAACCTTAAAATATGCGGGATGATTCAAGAATCAAATACAAAGTTTCCTTAGGAAGATCTCATACACATATAATGTGGAGACCATATACATGCAAAAATGCAAACGAATTTGCATGTCATGAAAAGCGTTGATTCCCAAATACCGAGCTTGAAATGCAAAAACCAAATTGTTTACCAGTATTTTGGATCCACTGATGGATAATGATGGATGAATTGATAGAAACAACTATGCAAACTAACTTTTGAATTTGTTAGAATATAAAGAGTTTTAAAAATAAATCTTACCCAACCTAAAGAGTTTTAAAAAATTGACACACTTAAAAGAAACTATAAAAAGGAAACTATCCAAACTTTATGATAATCTCCACGTGAGTGAAAATGTGGTGCACTTTCGAATTATATGGATACTTATTTAAAATAATAGTGACACATTAAAGATCTGTAATTAAAAAAACTAAAAAACCTTAAAACAAAGGTTGTCACGAGTCATTTATCTTGAAAATGAGTAATGGTCAACTAGAGAAATGAAAACCTTAAATAAAAGGTAATTAAAATAGCTTGTCCACTTCCCACACATTCATTACAAAAATTCTGGATTTTTCCACTCTTTTCGACAACTATCATCACGAGTCTGGTATTCGGGGAGCATTGGATACCGTTCTCCTTCTCTGCATTAAATATATAATTAAACTCCACATGCATAGCCCACCCCCCTCACTCTCCAAAACCATTTTTCTTGCATTATGAAAAACCATTTTCTCTCGCTTCACAACTAAGTAACTACTTTAGTTTTTGTCATGGTGGGGAAGAGGTATAGATTCACCTCGACCGACGTAGTGCACATTTTTGGCCGTGGTCATGTAGCAAGCTACATTGAACTTGGATTTCCACTTCGAGTTGAACCTTTATTCCATCAACAACCTTGAAATGAGTTTCTAAAAATACAATTAAACGTGAAAATTTTAAAGCCGAATTAAAGGTTAGGAGCACCCTAGGTAGTAATTGAAGTAGACGCCCTTCTTAAAATTTTAGTTAATAATTTTTCCCATCAAATAAATAAATAAAAGCTACATACATTATCTTTTTTATAATTTGCATAAGGATCATAATACATCATTAAGTTAGAGAAATTGGTATACAAAAGGATTAAAAATATTCTATAAAATTATCAAATAAGGAAAAGTAATAATCCATGGAGGGAGAGAATTAATCACAGGAGGTGCTTAGAATGCAAAATATAAAATCTTGGTTACTTGTCTTATTTACCAATATCAAGTAGGTGATGGGACTTAAAACTAAACGAAGCACCTATTTTTCACAAAAAAAAAAAACTTAGGTGGCTCCCATCATTTTGTGAAGAGTGGTATCTGGACCATGCCTACTAATTCCTCCATAAAAAATAGACATTTCCCCTAAAACATTAGGAATAGATAATTAAATAATTCTTTCATTAAGTTGTACTTCCCTTTACTAGCTACACTAGTGACATTATAAAAAATACATGAGCCTTTTCTGAGAAAAAAATTACACACCTCAATTATCTAGAGCTACATTAGAGAAAGAATAATAATACCAAGAAAATTGGATGAGCTTAAAAATATGCATATTTATTTTTACTTGCAAAAATATTATAGTACATTTTTATGTGTATGCATAAAATTTATATTACTCTATAATAATATCAATAAAAGGGTCAATTAATATTGACTTTAGGTAACAAAATAAATTAATATTAAATTCTAATAATAGAAAAAAATTAAAAATTTAGATTTAGGTGCCCCCTTAATGTTGGCACTCTAGGGAGTTGCCTAATCTATCTAAGACTTAACCCCCATTGCGTGAAATGGTATAGCCTATTAGTGTAAAGTCATCACCAATCTTTTACAAAGTTACATAAAACAAGAGTGGACATTTTGGCAAGGCGCGAGGTGTGCATGAGTTAAATGTTTTCAATGATTGTTGTCTTTTCAATAATTGCAAAATATTAATAGAGACATTGAAGATTGATTGGGAGATTAATTACATAAGGATGGTTGAGTTTACATTGTGTAAGTGGTAGGTATGAAAGTAGGTGTAGCTAAGGCTAGAAATGGGCGTAGAAGTTGTGGCACCTAAGATCGGCGAGGACCCTGGAAGCGTTGATCCTGGTAATGGGAGCAAAGGCATCCCATCCGTAGACACTCCAAGACATTATTCCAAAGGCTAGATTGTTGTACAGAAAAATATTAATAAATCAATACTAAGGACATTACCAGAACGTTGAGAGCACCGACCTTAAAATTATGGGGATATCCAGGTTTCTTTTCATGGGAAACATATACAAGACTCGGTAAATCATGGCCCTCCATGTCGTTGTCTTTTCCTTTCTCAAGAAAAACCTGAAATATACTGGGATGGTCTCTGGAACTTATTCCTGAACTCTGTTCTTTGAGTTATTAACTTGTGCTTGTTCAAGTTATTTTCTGGAACACTACCCCTCCCGAAAGTGTTATTTATAGCATACTTCATCTCCTCATACATGTTCTAACAAACATAAAAATTATACTAAGTACGGTAAAGCTACGAACAATGCAAGAGAGAAAAAAAATCGAATTTTATTTAAGATAATCACCTTCACATTTTTCAATTCTGTCAAGAATGACAAGCTTTCATTTTCATCGACAAAATTTTTAGAGAAATATGCTTCAGGGCATCTCTGCTGAATGGAATACTTATGACAGAAAGGAACCCAAATCTTTGCAAAACAGGAAGCTTCAAAGAGAGCATAAAACATAAGGGCGGATCCTTCGTCATCTGACACATAACATGACAGTTTTTCTATCGGATAATGAAAAGCAAGAGTAGACAATACAATGTTTACAACATCAATGGGAGGTTCTTTGGTTGGATCGGTAGTGCATATAAATATATCCACAAGCGGTAGCTCTTTCTCAAACCTGTACATTTATAGACAAGCTTAAGCTTAAAGACCCAAATAATTATGTTTTACAGTACGAACTGCAAAAGAATCTTAAATACTTAACGATCATTAGTATACGTGCATTGCTTACCTACTAGAAAGCCTTTTGAGATACGTGCATCAATCCACAAGGTGCCATTTCATGGCTTGCTCTAATACCCAATGGAAGGAGATCCCAAGCTCTGTTCCAAAATCAGAGTCCATGGAAAATTACCTTCGCTAGGCATATACACGATGCGATAATATATAAGGCCAAGAATAGCATGAAAGTGTATACAGGAATTAGTTGTTTTTAGCTTTATAATGGGTAAGTATACTGTAACGTACTTTCACGCACTCCATCATTCATTCCGTAATGGAGGGAGTTGAATTGACGCAGATGTGATTCGAACGTGAAACATGGAGATTAGATTCCTTGTGGAACTTATTCTTAGGGGGCCGCCGATGGCGAGGGTTCTCAAAGGCGTACACCTCGGTGAAGTCACAGGGGTACATGCGAAGGAACCATCTGACGTTGGAGGCTAATATTTCGGCACCCAAGTCCAGGTACACTCACCTCCTCCTCCCGCGCATCTCCCCTGTTCTCACCGCCATCAACCACGACAAGAGATGATTCTTTTCCTCCACATCGCTCGTGAATTAATAACATCCCAATCCGAGCAGAGAAAAGGACACTAGGTACCAGCACTACTACAACATGGGCTGTTTAGAGACGTATATTAGAGACAAAAAGTACAAATTCGTCTCTAAATTACAAATTCGTCTCTAACTTACCTTTTTGTTTTCAATGTATTAATTTTATTGTGGTCTTTTCTATTTTTCTCGCCTTTGACCGTGCACTGTCACAAGAAGGGAATGGAGTATTTGGGGAAAACAAATCGAGGGTTTGTAAAAAGTTCGCAAAAATTTTTGCAAGAGAAGAGGGAGGTAAAGGATTCACGACATCACTAGACCTGCCATTCGATGTCTCGCCAGCGGGTAGGCATCACCGTTATCTCTCCAGCAGGGTATGAAGCAAGCATATCAATGGCTTTATATATGAAGAAAGAAGGGACTTTTTCTTGTTTGATAATTCCATCAGGGATGTCATGAGGTAAAATGAGTATGTGTGGTTGAAGATATTGTTTATGCCCTTGACAGCAAGGCGGGACATTGTATGACATCAGCGAAAATGCAGTGCGAAAGATGCCATAGACGAGGGCATAACAGACGTTTAGTTTCCTCCACCCAGTTATTCCGTCGCTCCTCAAGGTAAGGTATTTATGGCGCTGGTGACATATACGGGAATCAAATCTGAACGCATTAATTTTGGTGTTTAGGGTATTTACCGGGGAAGCTGTATGACCTGGAATCGTCGAAATAAGGAAGTCTAGGTTAGCTCAAGCAGGCGGTGGAGGCGTTCTGTCAGAATGGAGTGCGGTGCGTGGCCGACATTGTCATAAACCACAGGACGGGATCAAAGTTGGACGACAATGGAAACTGGCGGCAGAACAAACAACGACCGACTGGACTGGGGTGCATGGGCCATTGCTCCCAACGATAAGTCTTACCCGGCCTGCGGCTCTGGTAATGCCAAAATGGGTAAATACTACGAAGCGGATCCCGACCTAGACCACACAAACCCTCGAGTGTAAACGGAGCATTCCGACTTGATGAATTGACTTAAATCAGACATCGGCTTCGACGGCTGGAGATTTGACTTCGCCAAGGGATATGTCGGAAACCTGCTAGGCCTGTATGTGTGAAACACTAGCCCCGTGTTGGCCTTGGGAGAGGTTTGGAATGGCCTCTCTTTTGGAAATAACCATGATATTGTATGGGTTTTGATGTCTATTTTTTTACATCGTTGTTTTGAAATAACCCTTTTGTTTGATAGATATATGGCATTTTCAAATAAAAAGAGAGAATGGACTCGAGTATGCAGAGGCATGGCCTGTATCAACTTGAAACAGAGTGGCATGGTCTGTATCAGGTTGAAACAGAGTGTAGAGGAAGGGTTTCTAGGAAAATAATTATAACCATTCAAGATCTATAACGATTATAGCCTATACAAAAATGAAAAGGAAGAAATATGGAGGCATCAATGGATCACACCGACTAATATTTAAGGTAACTTAGGTTTTTTTTTGTTGATTTGGGTATTGATATCCTTTAAGATTGCTAACACGAAATAGGATTTCCTTGCTAACCTGTTGTTCTACAGGATTCTCATGTTCCATTTCCTGTGTGGTGTTTGTGGTTAGATGTGGGAATCCATGCTGTAATGTACATAGGTGTTTCTACTGGAAGCTACTTTAGCCATGTTCTTGAAAAAATCATTTGGAGAGAGTCGAGTCACAGGGCTTCAATTTTCTTATTCAGGTATTTTTCTTTCTTTTTTATTTAATGTATACAAAGCCATGGATTTTAAAAAATAATCAAAACTATGTTTGAATCCTTTGCTTTTTTATTTGTGAATATTGTCATGTTTGCATGGTACCGTTGTTTAACTTGGGAAAATTTTAGTACCCCTGTTCAACTAGGGAAAAATTTTGTAGCCTTGTTCTAAGTATAATAAGTCATTTCTTCCAAATCTACACAGATCTCTTGTGTTTGTGGACGGGTTTACTCATCGAGTTTAAAATTATAAGGAATTCTTTAATGGGTATGTGACTAGATTTAGGTACAAGTCTTCCTCATATGCAAATAACCAACATTAATAGATTAAGAATTTAGGCAAACATACAGTTTCTTTGCATGAATTTTTAGGTAGTGGTTGTGGAAAGATTTATCCCATATTTAAAAATATTCATTACTTAGTATATTTGGAGTATTCAGACCCCTTCAAGTCAAACCTAAAATTTTGAAACTCATAAAATAAATGAACAATGAAATAAAATTTGGAAATTAACTCAAATAGTTTTTAGATCACATGCCGCTTCGAGGGGGCAACCTCCTTTAAACAAGCTCCATACAATAATATTTGTAAATACATTTCATGGCCTAAACACTCCTTAATATATTAGTTCTATTCTAGAAATGTGAGATAATACTTAATAACTTACGAGACGACTTACAACGCATATGCATATATACTACATTACTAAGGAAAGGAGAAAGGTAGGACGAATGGTCTTAACAAAAAGAGGGGTTCGAGTAAGGACAAAGATGGGGACTTCGACCCCCTTTATTCTAATAAAACCCATCAAAACAGGTAAGCATGTTAGAGTCCTTCCCCTTCTTCTTGGGATCCATTGCACATGCTGCAGGACTGGATTTTCTTCTCTTGAAGTCATCTACCATCACATACTACCCAAGGTAAGGGCTGTGGAAGCTTCAGTCTTCAACCTCTTAGTCCCCATTTTAGGCTTGCTAAGGCCAGCCGACTCATCAACCAGTTTAACAAACTATAAGACACAAGGCTCGTCAGCAGTCTAAGTTGTAAGATGCACACATTGTTCTTTCTTTGTGGAAGGTGTAGATGGTGGAGCACACAAGTGGAGACCCATCCCTAATAAAAGGAGAGCAATCGGGGGCGAGGGTGTCAGGGTACGAGGGTTAAGCTAGTTTTACCCTAGAGGAGCACATTTAGAGCATATTCAACGGGTTTTTAATCCAAGCTACTGCAGCAATAACAACCCAACCTTGCCACCATACCACATCCCAAAGCATATTTTAGTAATTCAACAAAATTCCTACCAACAATAAATCATTGCATACCCTATGAGCCTATCTATCTAAAGCATTTAACAAGCCCCTAAGAGCAATCCACTGTATCAAAGCTCTGAATATTCAGTCCCAGTGCCATCCCAGGATCAGAAGAGTCGGAATATGTAAAATATTAATTCTCACACTCCCCTGAATTTTAAATGGACGCCAAATTCTTCTCCAGAACAGTTTAACAAGTACCAGTTTAATTGGGCAAACTTGTTAATGGCTCAAGCTTATTTATCTTGGCAACCAACAAAGAGACCATATGACACAATAGACATCACCAGTGGGGACGAGAAGATTAAAAGGTATCCAAAATAAGTTGGCAGCTTATGATGCTCAAAAATAGGTAAGAGGAAATTACAGGTGGTAATGTATCAGAAGCACATTCGTGGTTTGAATCCACAGGTTTCTACCAGGGCACAAATCAATAAGAAATTAAAAGAAGCAGAATAAAGCCAAAACCACAACAGATATGATGGTAAAAATAAATCAAAATGCTATACTTAGGGAACGAAGGCATTACAGGATGCCAGTAGGCTACTTACCATGGCTAATTATTAGGCATGTTCAGATATATATTTAGGGTGTTGTCTTCTCTAGCTTATTTGTTTGTTTGCTGACTTTTACCCTTGGTTAGTGTGTTCTGTTAATAGATTCATTTCAGACATGTTGTAGTTTACCCCGATGCTTCATTGGAAGCTAGGCAGTCTCAGTGGTCTTCAGATGAGGATTTTTGGGTGCTATCTTCTATAGCTTAATTGTTTGTTTGTTGATTTTTAGAATTAGTATGTTTTCTATTTAGAATAGTCATATCGGACACATTGTATTGTCATGATTATGGGTCTTAATCAATGGTTCTTAAAACATCAGGGATGTCTGTTTCTTTGAAATAGAGGTACATCCGAAGCTTTGGTTAACATTTTATATGAATAATTGGCCACCAATTCTGAAAGAAGAAAAAAAAAATTATGTTAAAAAATACACCTATTGGAAAGAAAAAACAGCTCACAATTTTTTTTCCCAACTATATGCATCACATGACTGTTACTTACAGTATAAACTTTCTAATTCTTATTAAAATTTTCATTGCATACTCCATCTGAACTTTTGAGTTCATGACAAGGGGACTGTTAGTTGTGGCACTATAATAAGTGCTCATCAACTCTTAAAGTTCTGCCATGCCATTCTATCAAAATCAAACCACATTTGATTCAGTCAAACTTTCTTGGTTTGAATCCAGTTTACAAAGTAACCAACGGAATGAGGAATTTTAAATTTGACGTAAATATTTTTATAAATCCGAAATATAAATAACGACATACTCAGCCCCATATACCTTCCCCCCCGCCCGCCCGCCCCCACCCCAAAAAAGTCCAATTTTATATTATTCTCATCTTGGATCAGCCAGGCCTACATAAGTTACCCAAATCAATTTATTTGTAGCTATGTGAATTCACCAATCCACAAATGACAAAATTCACCGTCGCCATTCAAGTGACACGTCACATTATTTTAAATCGTAGCAAACAACAATAAATAAACTGATCTGGCATTAAAAGAGCCTCATTACTCGAATTTCATTCAAACGTTGAAAATCTAATCTGTGGATAAGAAGTGCCTAATTATTCAGATTTCAAAGATGTACTTGGTTACATAGTTTGCATGATTGGAATTTTAAAATAAGAGAATACTTCCTCAAATAAAAGGGGAGTTCAATAAAAAGAATTGCATTACCTGTAAATGCAAATCCACACCAAAAGACTAAAACTGGGGATCTTGGGAAGGCGCTTACAATTTTCAATTTATTGTGGCCTTTCTTATGCAGGAGGTTCCAAAAGAAGAGTTTTATAATTCATATTTTTTAACCAAATAACAATGCCAATGACCTACCCATTACATCACATTAATAAAGATTATATGGTGGTTACATGTCCAAACCCCAATGCTGCTATTATCTGATATACCAGAAGAAAACAAAACAGAAGAAACACAAAACAAAAAGATTATAGCATTTGTCACAACACGGGCATTCATTTCTGGATACTGATAATACAAGTGTCTACTTAAACAATGGATCTTATTAAAGACTTCTTGTGAGGAAATCAGAAAGCAAATAGTTGTAAATCAACAAGCCTGCATCAAAAAGTTGACACTCGGTGTTTTAAGTTCAAAAGATACAAAAGCAACCAAAATGAAAAGTCTGAGCCTAAACTGCAAAAATGAGATGGCCTGATGAAGCTGTAGTATATGCTGTTCATCTTTATTTCCTCTGGCAATGATGAGTTGAAAGGAATGAATTCAGGCAGCAGCACCTGCTTTTGCTTGCTTGTTTGCAAAAGCAATCCCCTTCTCAATGCTTCCCTTCAATTCTGGCTTAAGTGCTTCTAAAGCATTCTGTTCATACTCAGTCAGCTCCTCAAGAATATCAGGTAATACTGCTTCAACACCTTCTTTTCCAAGTTTAATCCTAGATGCAAAGAACGGTAATTCTGTCAATTCAGATTGAACATAGGAGCACTCATACACCTCTGGATCACCATCAAGCGCGCGAAGAGAAGATTCGACAAATCTGGCAGCAGCATAAGCCATGGAAAGAGTTGCAGATCCAGCACCTGCTTTTGCTTCAACAACTTCAGTTCCAGCATTTTGAATTCTAACTGTTAGCTGTTCGATCTCCTCTTCAGTGAAGGTTGCATAAGGCTCGGTTTTTGACAACAAAGGAAGGATGGTAATTCCTGCATGACCTCCAACAACTGGAATATCCACCATAGCTAGCATTAGATCCTTCTTCTGAGCAACAAAAGTGTTCGCTCTGACAACATCCAAGGTTGTAACACCAAACAATTTTTTTGGATCATAGACACCTCTCTGCTTGAGAACTTCAGCTGCGATGGGTACAGTTGAATTCACAGGGTTACTGATGATGTGAATGAAGGCATTGGGGCAGTTATCTGCAACGGCTTCTACCAAGGACTTGACAATACCCGCATTGATGTTGAAAAGGTCATCACGCGTCATCCCAGGTTTCCGTGGAACTCCTGCAGGGATCACTACCACATCTACACCCTTTAAACAATTTCCCAACTCAGTAGGACCAGTAAAGTCTTGAACCTGTGCAGGACTGTTGCAGTGGCTTAGATCTGCAGCAACTCCCTTCACATTTGCAATATCATAAAGATTCAAACCAGAGACCAAAGGAAACATTTTAATCAATAGCGAGAGGGGTTGCCCAATCCCTCCTGCAGCACCAAGGATGGCAACTTTAAACCCCTCAACTGATGACGGAGCCTTACCGGCCTTCATACTAACTTGTCTCTTCTCTGACATCCTTGGAATACCTAAAGAGGATCTAAGAACTGCATTTGTCTCACGAATTAAAAGAGCTGCCTCAGATTCGCAGGATATACCAGCTTTCAGCCCACTAAAGGCCTTGAAAGACATTTTGCTAGGAAACTTGACTGCACAAGCCTGTAGATGTGATCCAACCCCAGATAAACGGGGTTCAGAAATGGATGGTAAAAACCCAGAGGCAGAAACCTTGGACATTGATAAAGTTGCAGATGCCATTATGCTCCTCACCACCTGAAAAAAAGTCAAGATTTCCTACTCAGCAGATTAAAATCATGTAGCAATCCCACACAATGCCTTTGACTCATATAGTTTTTGACCGACAGAAGAAACTGGTGACTATAATAGTCATTTTAGGATTCATTTGAAGTGACTGAACGGAGAAAGAGGGATTCGAACCCTCGGTACAGATAGTCTGTACAACGGATTAGCAATCCACCGCTTTAGTCCGCTCAGCCATCTCTCCGAGATGGGAGATATAGAATGAATAGAGCTAAAATTTTGAAGCTAAAGACCACGAAAATACAATTGTATTGTTCATTCCGTTCTAAATTACTCTTCGATTTCTCTAGCCCGGCCAGTATCTGGCCAGGCTATGATCTTCCCTATATCAGGAATAATTGAATAAATTATTAATACAGTGCTTTACCTAATCTGAAAGCTAAAATGCTTGTTATAAAAGCAGCAAAAAGGGCTATCAAAATTTGACCCTCTGATATCATTTCTTTATTTCCTCTCCAATAACTTTTTAATTCATTATTTAGATAGAGCCCTCTATTTATTGTATTATTTTAATAATACAAGCTGTTCAAGGCTATAATCTGGATGAAATGTTGTAGATTGAAACTGGATAGATCAGATTAGGATGATAAAAGATTATAAAAAAAATAAAAAAAAAAGAATAATAATTATTTTTGACTTGACCCCCCCCCTTTCTCTCTGCCATGGAGGAGCCGAATGAAATTTTCATGTTCGTTTCTGAATTAGAGGCGTTAATCGACGCCGACTATAACCCCTAGCCTTCCAAGCTAACGATGCGGGTTCGATTCCCGCTACCCGCTCATATTGCTTATTCAAAGCATTTTGTCGTAGGTAGCATTTCATTCGAAATTAATTTTTGATGCCCTACTATTCTTTCTCATACAGAAAGCATGGATCTTTAAGTGTGTGGGTTGAGTAACAAATTTCAAGTACTCTAGGAAGGAATGAGAAATATAGTAACCTATAGGTTGGCATCTACTTGTGGAGTAACATTTAGAAAATAAAGAAACAAATTAATCGAGAACAAAATCTAGTAAAGCAAGACAAGACAACGGGTAAAACATTCCCAAAAAAATATTAAGTATAGGATACACATTTTGTACTGAGTACGAAATAACAATTCACACTTCCAGCGGGAACAATACTAAATAAAAAAGGGGTCCTAAGAAGAGGGCTACTGCAACTATTACTTTTTCCCAAGGTAGTTAATACATGCAGCCAATTAACAATAGCTTGGGAAGACTTGCAGGTCCCAAGCTAAGCCAGCAGCAAGTTTTGTTGTCTCTACTTGGGCAGCTTGTGAGCATGATAAGAGACTCACAGATCTTACCCATTTCTGCCATCGTTGCAGATTTCACAGATGGCAGGCCGTCTCTATCTGAAAAAATCAAAACTTAAAAGAGTAACATAGAAAACCATAAATGAACATAAAATCTGTTATTTCATTTTCAGTGCTCACTTATTTGGCAGCAGCAATTTGCTTAAAACTTCAATCCATCGATGACCAGAGAGTATGCAGCTTGTTGCTCCATCAACAATATCATGCACAAGGTTAATTGTGTATCTTATTGATGCTATTCTGGTATTAAATGCATAGAATCAAATTTATTTGAGTAAAATATGTAAAATTTATGGTCTTTTACTTTGTCAGAATTATGCCAAAGTTTTTGCCCAGTCCTACTCCATACCTAAAATGTACCTGCCAAACCCTAGCAGGCATTAACATCAACAACAGCAGAAAAATATATCTTTGCCTCCAAATGCAGAGTCCCAACTGTTAAGGAAGAAAATTTAGGGAGCATTTTAGGAGGCCAAATGCTTTGCAGTGTCTACTGAGAATTTCAAGATGCCAACTGAGCTTGCATCCAACCAATTTTTTCATTTTTTTGTAAATTATTTTTTTCAGTAGGAGACTCTTAATTTTTCAACATCAGCTATTTTTGGAACTCATGGGCTAATTTAGATGCAAAAAGACAACTAATTTATCTCTATAGCATAGGCTGAAATACATCGAAGTGCTCCCTCCATGGGACTAGGAAATAAGAAACACAACTCGTAAAATGCTAATACAAAGATACGAAGGTTTACAATAAGCAGTATGAAGGTAAAGGTAATTATTTACAGTGTTACACGGACGCATCCCCTATAGATGTTCCAAATGTCCTCATGGTTCCAAACATTTCTGAGGACTTGAGGACTTGGAAAGGGCTCCCCCAAATTTTTTAATTCTTATAAAAAAATTGATGCTTTCACTTTTTAAAAACTATTATTGTTATCAAAAGAGCATTAAATTCTAATCTTCAAAATACCTAACAAACATTAAATGCAGTATAGACCCCCTAAATTTCATTAAATAAAGTTAAAATATTTAAATATTAGTTTCTATATATTATTTAATAGTCGTCCCCCTGCTGTCCCCAAAATATGGGTAATTTTTTGCTGTCCTGAAAGCCATGTCCCTCCGTCCCACTGCCCCCGAGACAAAGGTAAAAATGATTATTTGTCACTGTGTCGTACCCAAACTTTGTCAAATTTTCAATGTGGTCCATAAATTGCCAAACTTGTGCTCAAAACAAGAGTCCTTCAAAGACAAACGACTTTGACCAAAGAAGCATCATCAAAAAATGAGTTTTTTAACCCCAAAAAGTAAAAGGAGCCTCTAAAGAGGTAAAGTCATACTGCACCAACTGCACCAAGGGCACCTCAATTTTCTAAGTGGTCAAAAGTTTGTGAGTGAGTAGTCAAATAGAAGAGGAAATTGAGGCAAACAATTTTTCTCAAAAACATTATTGTAAAATGTCATTTTGGCCCTCAAAATTCTAGACGCCCCTAACACACCACTTTCATAGTTTCACACTATGAAACACGCCTAGGGGCACCTCACCTTTTTGGCTTCAAAACACCTTTTGTTCTGGAATTGGGTATGAAGGGAAAAGGTTTTACATCTGGAAAAGAGAAATGGTTTGACGTTTAACTTTTCGAAAAACAATTAAAAAGGGAAAAATTGCCCCCAAAGGACCCCAGGTGCCCCCCGGCTTGCATTTTCATAGTAGAACCAAACTACAAAATGTTCCTCTTAGGGGCATCTAAAACGCCTAGGGCACTTTTTGCCCCAATAAAGTGTTTTTCAACACTTTTTGACCTCTCATTTCCTCACTTCTCCAAATGCAACCCCCTCCTTTGCGCATTTTTCAAATTACTTTGCACATTATCTAGATTTTCCGTACCCTTTTTCATCCTCCATGTGCCCATGTGCTTAGTTTTTAAATCCACTCGTACGTAGTTATTCACTTGCACAATTCTTCATACAAGTGTTTGTTACGCCCCTTCCACAAATGTTCCACCCAAACAAATTGCACATCCTCCACCTTGCTTCCAACAGCATTTTATCAATTTTTTGTGCGAAACGGAGTAAAACCAACCCCTCAAAAAGTCAAGCACCCCTGAGTGCTACGAATCACACCTCCCAGAGGCGTCTAGCCTATTTGGGCTCATTTTCAAAAAAGAATGCACTCACTTGGTCATTGTTGCTCCCACCTTCGAGTTCCCCCACTCATTTTTCCCTTTCAACATACTTTTTGAAACCCGCTCTTGTTGTCCAAGTTACCAATACACCAAAATGAAGTATCAATACCCATGGTTTCAAGCCTAACACTATGTTGGAAATAATCTTTCTTGAGATCCGAGACTCAATGTTGGGGCAATGCCACCTAAATAATTAATTTCATCACGAATTAATTCTATGCGGAGAATAGATAATGGAAGCATTACATAATTAATAATTGAGTAATCCCTGTGCAGGAGTTTTGTCATGCTTCGTGGCAATGTCTTTAATTAGAGGATTATCCAACATATGGCCAGTGCCCCACGAATTCCCTGGACCTCCCAATGGCGCCCAGGCAGACACATGAACATTCACACTGTTGCAATATCCTCTCAATTTCTCCTGCTGCCAAACAGGATGCATCTCCACCTGCTTCTAGATAAACTCAATAACTTTTATACCCAGAAGTCTTGAAACAGGGAGAGGGATAAATATAAAAGGGAAAAAATGTTCATAGTTGGATTTCAAAGAACAACTTTTATGAAGCCAAGCTAATAAGGCTGGACACCTGATTTACGGCGGGAGGAATCTTTTAATAGGTAAGAAGGTCTTCAATCTTTTTAGAGGAAAAATTAATGACTCCGATTTCTCTAGTGAGACCAAGTTGAACACAATCCTCCATTTCTCTCCAAACACCTTGGGTGTCCATTGCAACTGCATCATGTGGTGTTAGATTAGTAAACGTGACACCTTTCTTAACGGCTACAGGCCAGTGGATCAGATACAGATCCAAGTATTCTATCTTCAATGCCCTGGTTTAAAACAAAACCCAATAATAACAATGTTTAGTCCTTGAATCACATGAATGGCAGAGTTTATATGGTTTGTTCCTCAAAGATCTTGGTATTCAACACTTTCTAATGTTAAATTATGTGAAAAAATAAAACTGTATTCTACTCCAATGCTGTAGTTCAATGCCCTGTTTTAAAACAAATACAGGGAAAACAATATTTAGCTCTGTAATTACATGAACTTACTGCAAGCTTTTCTTGAGAGCAGGAATCACATCCTGGGGATAACAGTCACCGCACCAAAGTTTGGAGGTAACAAAAACTTCATTGCGAGATACAAACCCCTTTTCAAAGGCTTCCTTCAGTGATTCCCCCAATAAACCTTCTGTGTAATAAACATTTGCAGTATCGAATGCTCTATAACCAACCTAAAATACAAGTATTTACAGAACAAAGATATGATTAAACAATAATAATAAACTCTCAATATTAAATTATTATAATATGGTCTACAAATGACCAAACCCATTAGGGAGGGAGATTATTTCGTCAGGGTTCGGGTAGACAGCCTGTACAATCACGATGAATGGCGTTAAATGCATATTTTAGCATTTAAACAGGCTATAAAGTGCTTAATTACGCCGGAGGCGTGGCTACTGTGAACTAGATCTCTTACGACTACGGCCTCCCGCTTGACCTGCTTAGCGGGCTTGCCACAGGTGTCGCTCAATACATTTGTCTCTTACCTCTCTCCGTTCCCTCCTGCTTCACCTGCGTGTCTTTCCGTGGCTGCGTGTCCTGCGCTGTACTAGCGGTGTCTTTTTCTGGCAGGACTCTTCGTATATTGGCGTTTTGTTCTCTCTCTTTTTTTTCTAAAAGATGGCTGTTTTTCATCTGTGGATGTCTTGAAGTGGTTGAAATCATTGCTGAACTGAGAAGTAGGGTTCAGACCATGGATGTTTAGTGTACAACTAGGTGGAAACACAGAACTAGAAGATGAGTACCGAGGAAGTGGGTGCCCAATAGTGTCTTTAAAGAAGGCCAAAGGGTTAGTTTATGTATTACTACAGAGAATTTCAGAGAAGTGAGCGTCCATGGTCTCATTGAAATCTGGCTGTTGAAGACCAAGTTCTGCTTTGATTTGGTGCAAGATAAATTCACCCTCCCCCATTAAACAAGGCAACTGGAATTATTGTGAGATTCATTGCTTGGCGACTCCAGCAACATGCTCTCCAAATCTTCCATTACCATTGATACATTGGAATTGACATTCTCTGTTTCAGCCCTGAAATTCATTCTCTTTTCCAATCATGTTTTGGATTTTCCAGCCAACTCCATCCTCGGACTCCATTACACTAAGGCAATCCAACAGTTGTACATCGCACTCATTTTCAGGAAAAAGGCTGCCATCCATTGAGGCTCCAAGAGAACAAGTAGAGGTAGGCCTTGGGCTGCCAATGTCAAGAACTGATGTGGGTTCAGTCTGAGATTCACTCCTGGTCATCCTCCATCAGTGAAGAGCAGGACCATGTTTTTCGTAGGACACTCCTTGCCCGTGCCAAAAGAGGAGCTTGGAAACAGGGTATGGACATCCGCCAAAGCATAATAGAGAATGGACTTTTGTCAGATGATGTAGTCGCAGGTGCCCTGTAGACATGTATGCAAAAAGTGGAAGCATTAACAATGTACGTGAACTGTTTGACAAAATGCCTCAAAGAGATGTTGTCTTATGGAATGCCATGATTGCAGGATATGATTGGGTACACGTACAAATTCAGAATGTATCCTTGCTAATTGTAGTCTTCTTGGCCTCTGCAGCAGGCTCTCAAGTTCATCCAGACCCCATTGATCTTGTGCCTACTCTTGAGAAGAATTATGGTATTGGGTTTGAAAAGGTAGAAAAGATAGGATTTGGGCTGCTTCCAAGTCCAGAAGATTTAGTTGTTGATAGAGAAAAGAAGTCATTTTTAACTGGTTGTGGCGATGACTGGATCAAGCGGGTTTGGATTGATGGGAAAGGTGATAAACAACGAGTAGAGAATTGGGAATTTGTTGGTGGACGACCTTTGGGTGTGGCTCTTGGTCCTAATCAGGAGCTCATTGTGTGCGAACTTACCCAGGTAATTTATTTTCCATGTATGTAATTCTGTGTTATAAGTTCTAAGGGTCATCTACTTTCATAAATTTGATGTAAGTTTATATGGAATCATTAGTTTGTTTTGTTCAAAAGTTTTGGATTGAATACTATATTCTTAAAATGAACTGTGTTAGGGTTTGCTGAATGTGACGAAAGACGATTTTTCCCTCTGTATTTGAAATTTCCCTGCATTTGATGCTCTGAGGACGACTTTATTTGAGTTGCAGAGATTTTAGTGGTCATCATGAGTGGTTCATAAGGTGTAATATTTACTGAAGGTTTTGCAGATGGGGTAGAGTAAAGTAAGCAGATTTTGATTGTGGGAGGAACTCCATGGTTAAGCACACATGAAGTAGAGTAATTTTGGTATGAGTGACCTCTGGGGAAAGCCCTTGTACTAATTCACCCCTATGATCTTCACCCAGATGTATTGAATGCCAATTGCGTCATTCATACTTGTGAGAGTGACTGCTACTCATGAAACATGGGTCAATGTGGGAATCATCTCACTTAATTTGATGGAGGCCAAGATGATCAAGTCAAGCCTTCTTTGCTTAAACAGAGGAATGAGTTATTGATAGGATTTTAGAGCCCAAAGTCAGAAGGTCACTGTCACAGGGTAGAGTTATAGGGGTTTCAAAGTATTAAGCTCTCCAAACATACTCTTAGGCTTATATTACATTCCCTCTCAAAAGTTCTGATGGAGGCCTATATGATGACAACCAGGTTTCAATGCTACAGTTTCCAAAATCACATTTTGTAACCCTAACCACATGTTTACTAAGAACAGGACAGAGCATGAGAGATTTAAGAACCAGTGACTCTTCAAGAATATACAAAGGATCCTACAGTTACTGCCTCGTTCCAAGACATACATCCAAAAATACAACTTGTAGTCATCTAGATATCAGGGGAACATGTAAGAATGCTGTACAGACCTGTATCAGCACAGGAAATCCATAGGATTATATGACAGTCAAGGCAGAATATAAGGGTTGTCGTAAATATCGACACACCAAGAATATACCGAGGTTCCTACCAAATTCTACATGCCTCCATACGTACAGCAAACCCCTAACAAGCTATTAGCATCTCGATATAAAAAGAAACATATGAAATCTCAGTACAGTCTTGAAAATTCTGGAAAATACAGAGTTTCATAAGATTTGAGGAATAGTAACTGAACAAAGGAGAAATTATAATGTCATGAAATTTGTCTTCATCTTTATTAAATACCTAACACCCTCATACCATTCGTTGGGAGCTCAAGAATACAAGAATCAAATGCAAAACCTTGTTTTTTGGGTTCTTCTCAGAATTGAGACAACATATCTCAAGAAACTTCTCACCTTTGGCTTTCGAATTACTCCTTGCATTCTAAGCTCTGCCACATCCTTCTTGAATTCTCTCTCTTTTGAATGAATCCTCCCACCATCATTTCTTGCATCATATTTCGGTTACAAAGCCTAACCATACTCACTTTCACTAAGGAATTCACCATCTACCATTCCAAGTACTTCACAACCATGTTCATTCATATTAATTTAAAGAGTTATTTAGAATACATTTGCAAGTAATCACAGTATTAAGTAACATATGGCAACATAAAGACTTACAAGAACAATCTCTCTTTCATACTGAGCTATGCAAAATAGATGCACACTTATTCTTGCATACTGAATGCCTCAATTGTAGGGATGGATGGGTCCAAACTACTCTATTTCTACTGCTTGTGCAACAAGCACTTTCTATTTCATAGGTGCTGCAAATCATATAATTCGGGGTGAAGCTGTAAGTTGTTTACACTTATCTTATTACTCGTTGTTTACAAAAGAGATACATTTCATTACGGAGGCACTAAATCTACATGTTTTCAAATTGGTGTGTTTTTAAGATGTCATGCTTTCGGTGGCTCTAATGCTGCTATTATTCTAATAGGTAAAGTCAAGTAGCATCTATTTTCTTCTTGTATTTTGGCTTGTGACTCTGAGTTATCTTTTACAGGATTATGATATGATTGTATAATAACCATATTCATATAATTACTTTTACCGGGCTTCACATGTCACTTTGTCTAGAAGTATTCTTTGAGTTTTGATCGAGTGAACATATGTCTTCTTGCAGGGCTTGGGGATCACCGTCTGCAAGTACTCTTTGAGTTTTGATCGGTGAACATATGTTTGCTTGCAGTCTTGGGGATTTGTAGCTTGCGGGGCATTGTCAGAAAGGAATGATGATCCCACAAGAGCATCACGTCCATGGGATGAAGTATGATTATTGGTCCATTATGATGATCCAACAAAAGAATAATGTCATTGATCTCCTTTTGCGTTTTTCTAATATCAAAGCATCTCATACTTGATTTTGGGACAACTTTTCAAATTAGCTAAACTAATTGCTCCACTTTTTGACAGGATCGTGATTGGTTTTTCATGGGGGATGGAGCAAGAATTCTGCTTCTTGAGGAATTAGAACATGCAAAGGTACATTCTTTGTCAAGAGGCATCTTTTGCTAGTGACTGAAGTTTAAGGCTATCTAGCTTGTATTTTGAGGTTTGTAATTGTTATATGCTCTAATAGATATGTTGCATTCTCGGTCAGGAATATTTTGCTTTGGCTACTATAAATTTTGTGATTGTAGATGTTCTTTGTTATGAATTATATGTTAATTGGTTTTTTCTATGTGCAGGGAGATATCTAATCACCCAGAAGCATATGTTAGAAGATCATCTCTTTTTTCAGCATCTCGCATATTGATAGCTCTCCATCCATAATTTATAGCAAAATATTTAAGTGGCGGTGATGTTGAGATTGCTAAAGTGCTGGAATGGATTCACACTTGGGCTCTTTGTGTTGTGTAAGTTGATTCTGACTTTGAGTGTTATGCGGTATGTACCATATATTAAGTTTAGTGGAATTATTGATTAGTCTCTACTATAAGTTACACCTTACAGTTCATGAACATCCATATTTATTTCACTATTTATTTGATAAACAAATAGAAACTGAATGTGTTTATAATTATTGGTGATTTTAGATATACAAACTTTTCTGAGGCATATATCATTTAACATTTAGGATTTATTATCTTAACAGACCACCTTGGAGAATTGAACCGATTGAGGAAAATACCAATTAATTATGTACTCCATATGTACTATTTTAGACCTTTTGGGGTGATGACAAAAAAACATCTGCAGAACAGTGAACAGTATGCAAAACCATTTTTAATGTCATCCATATTCGTCTTACAACAACATGTTCAAACAAGTCTGCATAGTCTGCACCGCCGCAACAGTTAAACAAGAGTTTCCTTAAGGACATGTTAATAATGTATGTTATGGAATTGGCTTAAAGTAAATGTCGAGTCTTGAATTAGCAGTCAATCCCGAATTATCTATGGCGGTAACTAGCTTCTCTCAATATTTCTCTCCCTACAGCTTTGAATGATTTTTTATTCTTATCATCATTGCCATCTTCTTTTGGGTCAATGATGGAGGAGGAAACTTGAATATTGCTGAAATTTTAAGGTCATTGTAAAGAGTGGATAAATTGTCTATGTTCATGTAGGATAACATGTTCTTACTCATGCCGTGCAAAATCACTTTAATATGTGCCAGTCAGCTTCTTGTTTGACTGGAATAAATACACCATTACTTGTTTTGCATATTGCAGGTTTAGTAAATGCTGGAAATTGTGTTGAGTTGGCAGCACATCTTAATGTTGATGGATTTCTAGTCGGAGGGGCTTCTCTGAAGGTTGGCTGCAAACTGTTTTACCCTCTTTATACCTTTTCGCTGAAGTTTTTCAAGCTCTCCATATTGTTTACTTCAATACAAACTTTTCTCATCCTGGCCTACGAAAGCTCGTGGTCAAGTTATGCTTGGAGGTGACTATACTCTTTTTATGTGAGCTCGTATCATCAAAATAACTTCAAGTATAAGAGCAATGTTATTATGTATTGTATTTTCAAGTTACCTGTCACATTATGAAAAGGCTCAACATAGACATGCCTTGTTATTAAAGATGGCCTTTTTATGAAAGGTTGATGGTTTCTTGTTATATGTTTAATTCAACCTCAGTATTTTAATGAGATGTTTGTTATAAATTTTCAAGTGATAGTTGATAAACGCAACGAGTCATTATAATCTTTGTTTTCATGAAGACTAAAGATGAGTTGCTTGGTGCTATTGATAGTAGAGAATTGTATCAAAGTTGAGACAATCAAAGCGAAGAACATGAAATGACCGCTGCCGACAGAGAGACACTGACTCAAAATTAAAGTTAAGAAAAAAACCTCAAAGTAGCACTAGGGAAGCAGACAGATCGCTTGAAGCTAGGGGTGGAGAGGTGTTCATATTGTATGCAAAGGGTTAACGGAATTTAGGCACCCTTTTGTATTTTATCATTGTATTTAAAGGGTTAACGGTATTTAGACACCCTTTTGTATTTTATCATTGTATTTAAAGGGTTAACGGTATTTAGACACCCTTTTGTATTTTATCTTATTTGATATTAATAAAATGTTTGTGGACCCATTTGTTGGGCACAAGATTCAAATCAAATTGTTTTTAATTTATGATATTCCTTACCGGTCTACTCTAACATCATAGATGATATGTAGCCATCGATTGCACTATATGATATTTGGTTATTATTTATTCTTGAAATTCAGATTTTTCATTCTTTAAATTCGTATTGTCTCTAGAGAGACAATAAAAATTGAAATTAGTATTGTCTCTAGAGAGACAAAATCAGTATTTTGTATTGTCTCTAGCGAAACAATACAAATATTGTCTCTAGAGAGACAAAAACTATATTGTCTCTCAAGAGACAAAATATGTATCAACCTATATTGTCTCGAAGAGACAATAATTAGAGACAATATTAGAGACCCGCTTTGAGACAATAATAGAGACAATATACAACTTTTTATTGTCTCTATTTGAGACAATTTGATCAAGTATTGTCTCTATTATTGTCTCAAAACATGAGTGTATTCCCAATCATTCGTCACATAACAATACATATTTTCTCAAATAATAATGACAATATTTCTAAATATAAAATGATAGAAATTTTAATTTGTTATACCAAAAACAAGTTTATTTATATCACTACATTTATTTTTCATAAACTGCTAACTTTACATAAAATTTCAAATTTGTGAATGTTACTCCAACAATAGGTTTTAAGTTCATTGTTCTAAGGCATAATTTTATTGTGTTCTATGAAGATCTAACCTCAAAACTTGTGAAATATCATTTAGATGATAAAATATTTTTGTGAGTTTTAGGTTTAGATTACGATTTTAGATATATTGTTAAGTAGTGAACATGATTAGAGGATCTAAAGTTTATAAAGTTAAATATTGGGATTAGGAATGGGTTTGGATTTGAAGTTATTACAACATAAATCAAATTATCCAAAAACAATTTTAGATTTAAAATGAAAAGTCTTGAATATTCTTCAGGGATATGTTATGTAATGAGTATTTATTTACGAGTTTCATGATATATAAAATCTTCAATCTTCATTAAAAAAATACTAAGACTAATTTAATATTTAATTTTTGAATGTTGAGATTAAATAGGAAACTATAAGGAAAAAACCCTTTCACTATTAAATTAAATAATTTATAGATGTGGAAAATTGATAAATTACCCAAAGTTTTGAGGAGTCGCTCAACCTTATTTGGAGCAACTTACATTGAGCCCTCAACACATGTTGCGGCTAAATCATGAGATTTGGACACATGATGTGGACCACCTAAAGTAGTGGTGGAGGCCGAATGAGCCAACCACGGTGGCTAAGAATGTTAACAATGTTAATGATACCTAATAATAGATATCGGGTAACACCGAGTGATAAGGGTTAACATTCACTATATAGACTCACAAGTGGATTTATTGGTGGACTTGCAATTATTTCCCACATTTACGTTTGAATACTACATGTGCATGATAAAAGTTGTGCATATACTTATAAGAAATGTAACACCCATGTTATGATTCATCCAAATCAAGGGAATTTAAAAAAAAAACAAAAAACAAACCCCTTAAGTTTAATTAATGCTTTTAATGATTGACATTAATATTTAACTTGCTGCTAAATAATCCAACATAATTTAATATTAAAAACTATCGATAACATATGATAGCCTTGTGTAATCGTGCAAGGGTCTACTAGATCTACCCAATTTCCCATGATCTCTCTAACCAAATGTGTATAACTCATATACTTTTGGTTAAGCCTTTAACATGTCATGAGAACTATGTGCATCTCCTATGTGTCAACTTGGAAAACATAAAAGTTGCATTCTATCTGATATCTAACACACTAAAGTAGGGGACTAGTGAACAAACAATGTAGTCATCTAATACATTACCTTGTCCAAGGATATAAAGCATTACATTGCAAGATTAGTTCTAGGACTACACACAAGCCCACAAAACTCGTCTTCTATCACCAAAAACCATCTCAACACATCTATCTAGATTCATTTTGTTATCTAAGATGATGAATTATTTTAAAATAAGAAGAGTCCATGTCCGCTCATCCTTCTAATTCAAATGATCATATCAGTTCCATTTTAGGATCTCTATGGGAAATATAGTGACCACGTAATGATTTTCATCATTATGTCTTCACTACCCTTCCCATAGTCATCCTAGGTTGGCACAAATATGATACTATTAAGAGGACTAAGGGACATAACATCTACACTTCTTGTATTCTTTAAGTTATCATTGATGGGTGAACTCTCTCGAGTCTTTATTTACAAAACATTATAATGTTTTGATACACGATATTATATTCTTGAAAGAGAGCTATAGTAACTCAACGAGCTACTATAGACACAAAATCATGCACTTGGATATATTTCTAGGTCCTAAAAGCATGCTTTAGCATTTACATGATTCTTAAGCAATAAAACTAGAGTTTGATAAGTATCTTTGGCCTCTTTTCTTTGTCTCTTTTTTTTCTATTTGCTCATACACACCCTATAACCTAGTTGTAACTTTACGTGTTCATCTTTCATGGCTTCGACACACAACTCCCAACCAATTAGGCGGCGGCAACACTGGGCAATCTCGCCCCTCTTAGGTGCCCCTAACCCTTTCTTACCTTACTCACTCTTTTTGGGCCTCTTTTATCTTTTAGGCATCTTTTTCACTTATGGGTCGGCCTTTTAGTTGTCAATTACAAAATTTAAACAAGGGAATCATATAAATACATAGTTATGTTTTCAAAATAAGGGACCAAGCACTAAGCATTACTATCATCACCTAAGCTTGCATCTAAAGGCATCCATATAGCATCCATTCAAGGGATAAGGGCTGCATACTTCTACATGCACAACATAGGAGGGGGAAGTTTATTCTATTCCATCCACACATACTATTACATCACTACATTCTAGCTACAACCCACTATCAAGTGCAACTTGCTGCACAAGGGCATCCTAGGGCATAATTTCTATACACACTTTAGAACTTCATCGAGTCGGAGATGTAGTGCAACACTCGATCATAAGTTCACTCTCGAGGTGACAGTCGAGATCGGTCGACTCCTCATTCTACATTTTTCTTTTTAGTTTTGATGCGGTTTATGAGTTTGTATAGGAAACTTCTATTTTTCGGGTCACATGTATCATTGGTGATCTTGGTTTGAATATCGAGGCAATCAAAAGGAAATAATTGTAAAACCCTAATGACACAAAAGAAACCAGATTCTGAGCATCTGCACAATCACCAATGCCCGGTTCAGGTCTCCAATGCCTAGGTGCTCCTGTCTATTACGAGCTCCTATGTCCGGTTTTGTTCCTATACACCGGATTTTTAGTGACCAGGTGAAGACCTTGTTTGCGATCTGTCATCGGTCTCACCTATCCAGTTACTTCTGTCCATTTGGAAATCAACTAACTTTCTCTATCTCTCCTTCTTGCTTAGGGTTTTACACTATTGTTTTCCCATTGCTTGGATCTTATTTTATATTATCATTGTGTATGTCATTCATTTCAGAAGTTACTCTGCAATCATAGTTAATTCAAATTAAATTAAATCATTTGGTGAACCTCAACTCCTAATCGGACACTCAAATCTTTCTTTCTCCTATTCTCTCAAATTTTTCTCAAACCCTAGTTGCATCAAGGTTCCTATTTCCATTTATTTTGATCTACATCATTCTTCTTAGGGTTTCCTTCTTGGTTCTATCATGGATCCTAAAATCCTCTAATCTCCTTGCATGAATTACTTCAAATGCACCCACCTTGCAAAGATGTTCTCCAAAAATTCCTAAACACTATGTATCTCCCTCGTAGTATGCCACCCGCTCAAGTAAGTGTCATTTTTGATCGTCTATCTGATGACTTATCACCATAAATCCTCCATCCAATCAACCCATATTAGAGTCAATTCAAGCTTTACATTGTTTATTTCAAGATAAAATTCAAGCTATGAAAACAACGATTACATCTCTTAAAGCTGAAATCCAACTAATGAGACCATAAATTGGCCATAAATTACCATTATTTTATCCTTCTAAGTTACCTTTGAAAGTAGATTTAAATGTAATCTATGAACTTATAGTTTGCTTAAGATAGAATATAGGATATATATCTTGTTCATTCTTTAGAAATATTTTGTTATCTATTTTGTTGACTAATCCTATTGATTATTTGGGGAAAAATGCAAAGTCTTGTGTATGCAGCCATAAAGGAAAGATAATGCTAGTATTGGGAAAAGTGGAATTGATCATGGATGGTATATCTAAACTCAAATATAATTTCATATTCAGATTCCTCTCGAAAAATTATGCAAGTTCAAAAAAGAATCATCTCAATCCGAGATTGCATGTAAAAGTTATAGTTGTTTTAAGTTAGTTTTGGAACTCGTAGGTTTAGTTCCGGAACTTGCAGAGTTAGTTCCAAAATCACGGGCTTAGTTCGGAACTCACAGAGTTAGTTCCAACTCACAGCTTAGTTCCAAACTCACATTTTGACGCTTTTAAGGAATTGTGAAAGATCGAGAGAATCCAATGGAAAATATGAGAGAGGTTTTTCTCATAGCAATGTGATTAACAAAAATATCATTCATATTTACTACGGGTATTACCAATAAAGAGAGATCTTGTTGGCATAATTAATACGAGTTTAGTTTAGCTACATGTAACCAATCATCGATTCAGGAAGTTACCTCTTAACCACATTCTCACTTGTATTTATACACTCCTCTTACATTCAATATATCATTCAGACATTTTACATTTCTCCTGATCTAACATTGGTATCAGAGCGGCGTGAAGACGGGAGCGTGGGAGTGAGAAAGGTTTGTCTTTCATTGGTTTCGTGGACTGTTGAAGATCTGTTGGGAACCATCACTTCCTCTCCTACGTGGAAAAGATTATTGGAGGCCTGCGCTTTCATGGAGTCGTTTCCTATTTTGGTTGAATCTGCATGAAAGAACAGTTTCACTTGCGACCCATTGCACTGTGGGAGTGACCTGTGCGTGTAAACCTATAGCATTCTCCTTTGGCGCTTTGCTGGAAGTCTGCAGTGACCAACTCGACCAGCGTTAACAATAGTTAGAGAAACCGGCGTGGAAGCAAGAGCATGGATTCCAACACATAATTTCTGCTGTAGATCCTCCTCTGTTACGCGACCAGCACATAATACATCTTGATCAGAAAAGTATTGAGTTTCCAAATCACCATACCAATGATGGATTCCAGCGCAGACTGTAAAGGCGACCAAGGAAGCGCGTGAAGCGCGTGACAGTTTCTGAAGAGAGTATTTGGCGTTGGAGGAGCCCCGCGTGGTTTGCAGCGCCTGAACCTATGTGTGGAGATTCGGTGTGGCTCGCCGTAGGAACCCTCACTTTCCCGTGTAAGCGTAGCATGCAAAGACAATTCCCCATTCAAGTACGATGGAAGGGTGAATGAAATTTGGATTTTCATTCATCTCCACGATTATCTTCGAAGAGAGACGGATAAGCGTGTCTTGAAGAAGAAAGTTATGAAATATAACCGCTTCAAACAAAATAAGAAGACCATACCGTGTGCAAAGAATAACAACATGGAGAATTCTGATTGTTGTATTTCATGTCTGGCAATGTGGCATCGATCATTAAACCGATCCAAGTCCACCTGTGAGTTATCCCATCAACGACCATTTCTCGGTGTGTGAGGAAACAAGCAGTGACCAGAAGAGTAAATAGTCAGGCGTGTGAGCGTACTCAGAGGAGGATACCCATGGTACAAGCCCGTAGTTCAAGAATTCAAAAAGAAGAATCAGTCACCAAAGAGGGAGAAGAGAGCATGTGGCAATGACCACTGACCAACTTATCAGCACTGTGTGGAGTTTGACATGAGTGGCATCGACCACCAAAAACCCAGGTGTGCATTGGTAGACTCCTTCCCCCAACATCTTCTCAACTGTTGTTCGCAGACCATGCAATACATTAGCAAGCGCATCGTAAAAAAAATCAGGAGACATGTGGAATTTGTTTGAATCAAATCGGAACAAAACGAGATTAAGCCCCTTCATTCATTCATCAAATTTGCTATCAAAGATGGACGCGAACAACCAACCTATGATCCCATGCAACAGTCTGAGAGCATGAAAGTCATGCCCAGAGATGTTAGCAACATTGCGAGCAACCATAGAGACGTGCCGCATTTGAGAGAACCGAAGAGCATCGGTATCTACTCTTCGCCAGTCTCCAAAACTTGCAATTCGAGGACATAATGGACTGAGTCTTGTTCGACATATAGACGGAGAAGAGTTGTGTCGATCCAGATGACAAATACGAGATTAAATGCCCTCAAGCACATCTGTGGCGCACCACATGAGCTTTTGAGCTCAATTCTTCATCTGTTTTTCTACAAACGAGAGCACATTTGTCGCAGAGATTCAAGAAAATCCAGACAAAGTCCTTTTTGCAAGAAGCAAATAGGACATGTCACGACATAACAAGACGATGAATCAGGGTAGATTTGTAAAAACAATGTATTAAGGGGGAATGTTGGCATAATTAATACGAGTTTAGTTTAGCTACATGTAACCAATGCATCGATTCTGAGTGGTTACCTCTTAACCACATTCTCACTTGTATTTATACACTCCTCTTACATTCAATATATCATTCGGACATTTTACATACTCTGATCTAACAGATCTAACTTTTAGTGAGTTGCGGTCAGGAAAAGTGTATCAAATGAGCGCTAAAAGTTCCATAAACAGAAACAGAAAAGTAAAACAGAAAATATGAGAGATATTTTTGTTCATAGCAATGTGTTTAACAAAAACCTCATTCATATTTGCTACAGGTTTTACCAATGAAGAGAGATATAACTTTTAGTGAGTTGCAATCCGAGGAAAAGTGTATCAGACGAGCACTAAAATTTCCATAAATAGAAATAGAAAATTCAAATGGAAAATCGAGAGAGTTTTTTTGTTCATAGCAATGTTTTTAACAAAAACCTCATTCAAATTTTCTACAAGTTTTACTAATGAAGAGATATCTAAATTTTAGTGAGTTGCAGCCCGAGGAAAAGTGTATCAAACGAGCACTAAAAGTTCCATAAACAGAAACAAAAAGTCAAATGAAAAATATGAGAGAGGTTTTTATTCATAGAAATATGTTTAACAAAAACCTCATTAAGATTTGCAACAAGTTTTACCAATGAAGATAAATATAACTTTTAGTGAACTGCAATCTAAGGAAAAAATGTATCAGACAAGCGTCAAAAGTTCCACAGTCAAAAACACCAAAGTCAAATGGAAAATCCAAGAAAGATATTTGGTCAAAATTATATTTTGAGGAAAATCCTCCATCCATAATGTAGAGGAATAAAATCATTATGATTCTTATTCTTGAAATATAAGGAGAAAATTTGGGAGAAAATCTTCCCAAAATAAGTGAGATAAGACTTTGACTCTTTATTCCAATCCTAACAACTAAGATCTCCATCTCCACAAAATAAGGAGTTGTTTGAATGCATGAATTATAAATGCAAGCTTCCACACTAAGATATGTAATTCTTTTCTCCCAAGAAATAAAGATTTGATTTCTCTTTCCAATCTTTTGAAGTAAAGTTATTCTCAAATTATGAATTAAAATTATGAATTAAGTCCTCTTCCAAGGAATGAGTTGGTCACTCATTCCAAAGACGATGGATCAATGTGTTAATGTTTGTTTCTATATTTCGTAGTTTTCCTTTTATTGTAAACTTATAATTTAATGTTATGTGATCCTTCTTCAAGATAAATTTTTTTGTGAACATGTAGGTGTATTTTTATCTTTCGGTTATTTTTAATTCAAAATTTTTATTTATGCAAGTTTCATTTATTTCATGCAACCTTTATTTATGTAAGTATAATTTCATTTATGCAAGTGTGTCTTTATATTCCTGCAAGTGTGATTTCCTTTATGCAAGTGTGTTTACATTTCTGCAAGTGTGCCTTTAAATTTCTATATGTGTGATTTATTTTATATAAGTTTTGATTGTGTTTAAAGGAGCTACTTTCCAAGATCTTCTTCGCTTAATGCATACAACCTTCAGACACCAACCTAGATTGACATTATTAATGGTGAAATTTGACGACGCTCATCATTGTGGCACTTTGTTGCTTAGGGACACGATGTTATTAGAAGATTCGAGTTGTCTAAAATAATATTCTAGTGACAGAGAATACCTTTTAACAAATTATGTGATAGGAAGCATTTGGTAAGTAGTTTCTTTATACTTTTATTTCCTGCAAGTAGATTAAAATTTCATTTACGTAATTAGGAATATTAGATTGTAAATATTTATCTCCCACAAACTAACTCGTATAAGAAAATGATTGTATTGTTTGATCAAAAAGTTATAATGGTATGAATAAAGAATTTAGATCTGAAATGGTAGAATATGATATTGAATGCGAAGTAGATCCAGTGGATGAAATATCATATGTCATTCTTGATAACCACCACTATTTCCCCTTGTATCATCTAACAACTCGGTGATCTTACTACACATAACCTTAGTAAAAACTGGCTTATCCAGGTTTGTAATAATGAAGTGGTAGCATTTCTAGTTAAATCCATCCATATTCGGGGATTTTATTAGAGCTAAAATAAAAAAATCACTCATAATAAATCCACCCATCCAAATTAGTTTTCATCCCATACTAAAATTCAATCCCTTAACCATATCCATTAGAAAAATTTATTTTCATGTCTTTCAATTTCTTCATTTTTGTATATGCTTGTATAACATGAAGAAGAAATTATTGTGAATATCAAGACAAACACTTTTTTTCGTGCTAATATCCACAGGAATTTCCAAAGTTATTCTTGGTACCAACATGTAGATTTTTGTGCACCAATAGTATCAACCAAGGAGCAGTTTGGAGGGACCCATGGATACATAACACAATCCATCTCCTGAGATCACTAGTTTGGGATTTGAAGATTACTATGGTGATTCCGATTCAAGTTGGGCTTTGAAGACCTAGAAATTGTCTACACAATTTTTAGAAATCTTCTTGAGACATTGCTTCTATTTTACACAAGTTGTACATTGATGAATATAGTCTGATGATGGATCAAATTTTTCTTTAATCCTTCTCATGATATCATTTCAGCAAAAATAAAAAATAAAAATCAAAAAGCTTTGATTGGAAAACCAGCTTGCTAGCCAATCAAACGAAAAAAATAAAAATAAAAAAACTTTGATTGAAAAATCAGCTTGATGGCCAATCAAAGGCAATAAAAAGAAAAAAAATCAAAAAACTTTGATTGAAAAACTAGCTTGCTTTGCCAATCAAAAGAAAAAAAATAACTTTGATTAGAAAACAAACTTGTTGGCCAATTAAAGACAAAAAGGGGCTCTTCTTCAAAAGCAATCAATCATTACTGGTGGCTTCTTTCTCGACACTATTTGACCATGTTAATAATAGGATGACAAGGACAACTAGAGGTATGATCAAGTTATTTTGTTTTATTATCTTATTTTTAAGCTTTCTTGGAAGTTTTTTATTACAGCTAGATCCACTTTTAAGATCTTCAAGGAAGGCAAAATAAAATTCATATATCCCCTATTTATATGAAAAATATGTGCACATCTTTACAATCAAACTTTTGGAGTCTAATTTATGGGCAGCCATGAATAAACAACATGCATGAGGATATGCATGAGCTTAAGTGTGGGAGAGAAAGAGAAGCATGAGGTATGCATTTTGATTTTAAATATGAGACACAATAGAAGGAGCTCCACACAAGAACCTGCTGTAAAAGAAAGGAGATCAAAAGTAGCAGAAGGATATCCACACAAGAACCTACTGTAAAAGAAAGAAAATCAAAAGCGATGAAAGAGATCCACACAAGAACATGTTGTACACGAAAGAAGATCAAAAGCAGCAGAAGGAGATCCACACAAGAACTCACATTGTACAAGAAAGAAAATCAAAAAAAGAAGAAGATCCACACAAGAACCTGCACATGCAAGAAAGAAAATAAAAAACAACGAAGGAGATCCACACAATAACTCGTTTGTACAAGAAAGAAAATAAAAAACAAAAAAGGAGATCCACACAAGAACCTGTTGTAACAAAAAAGAAAATAAAAAACAGCATAAGGATATCCACACAAGAACACATTGTACAAGAAAGAAAATCAAAAACAACGAAGGAGCTCCACACAAGAACCTACCGTAAAAGAAAAGATATCAAAAGCAGTGAGAAGGAGATCCACACAAGAACCTATTGTACAAGAAATAAGATCAAAAGCAACATAAGGAGATCCACATAAGAACCTTTTGTACAAGAAAGAAAATCAAAAACAGTAGAAAGAGATCCACACAAGAACCTGTTGTACAAGAAAGAAAATCAAAAATAACGAAAGAGATCCACACAAAAACACATTTGTACAAGAAAGAAAATCAAAAATAGCAGAAGGAGATTCACACAAGAACCTGTTGTACAAGAAAGAAAATCAAAAATAGCAGAAGGAGATCCACACAAAATATGTTGTATAAGAAAAAAATTAAAAACAACAGAAGGAGATCCACACAAGAACTTGTTGTACAAGAAAGAAAATCAAAAACAGCAAAAGGATCCACACAAGAACCTGCTACAAACGAAAGGAAATTAAAAATAACGAAAAGATCCACTAATACTTGTCTTTGAACTATATATGGAATGCATACATGCATAAGCTCAATGCGGAGAAGACTCTAAGAAGAGGAGATAATAATATAATGCATGAGGACATGCATAAGATTAAGTGTGGGGAAATGATGAGGCCATAAATTGGCCATAAATTACCATTATTTTTTCCTTCTAAGTTATATTTGAAAGTGGATTTAAATATAATCTAGGAACTTATAGTTTTCTTAAGATAGAATATATGATATATATCTTTTTCATTCTTTAGAAATATTTTGTTATCTATTTTGTTGACTAATCCTATTGATTATTTGGAAAAAGATGCAAAGTCTTGTGCATGCAGGCCATAAAGGAAAGATAATGCTAGTATTAGGAAAAGTGGAATTGATCATGGATGGTATATCTAAACTCAAATCTGATTTCATATTCAGATTCCTCTTGAAAAATTATACAAATTCAAAAATAATCATCTCAATCCGAGATCATATGAAAAATTTATATTTGTTTTAAGTTAGCTCTAGAACTCGTAGGCTTAGTTCTGGAACCCACAGGTTTAGTTCCTAACTCGTAGAGTTAGTTCTGGAACTCGCAGGCTTAGTTCCAGAACTCGTAGATTTTGACAATTTTTGAGGAATTGTGAAAGATCAGAGAATCCAATGGAAAATCTGAGAGAGGTTTTTGTTCATAGCAATGTGATTAACAAAAACTTCATTCATATTTGCTATAGGTATTACCAATAAAGAGAGATCTAACTTTTAGTGAGCTACAGTTTGAGGAAAAGTGTATCAGACGAGCGCTAAAAGTTTCATAAACAGAAACAAAAAAATAAAATAGAAAATCTAAGAGATGTTTTTGTTCATAGAAATGTGTTTAACAAAAACCTCATTCATATTTTCTATAGGTTTTACCAATGAAGAGAGATCTAACTTTTAGTGAGCTACAGTCCGAGGAAAAGTGTATCAGACGAGCACTAAAAGTTCCATAAACAAAAACAGAAAAGTCAAATGGAAAATATGAGAGAGGTTTTTGTTCATAGCAATGTGTTTACAAAAATCTCATTCAGATTTGCAATAGGTTTTACCAATGAAGAGAGATCTAACTTTTAGTGAGTTGCAATCTGAGGAAAAATGTATCAAACGAGCACTAAAAGTTCCATAAACAAAAGAAAAGCCAAATGAAAAATGAGAGAGGTTTTTGTTCATAGAAATGTGTTTAACAAAACTTCATTCAGATTTTTAATAGGTTTTACCAATGAAGATAAATCTAACTTTTAGTGAACTGCAGTCCAAGGAAAAAGCGTATCAGACAAGCGTCAAAAGTTCCACAGTCAAAAACAACAAAGTCAAATGGAAAATCCAAGAAAGGTATTTGGTCAAAATCATATTTTGAGGAAAATCCTCCTTCCAATAATGTAGAGGAATAAAATCATTATGATTCTTGTTACCGAAAAGCAAGGAGAAGATTTGGGAGAAAATCTTCCTAAAATAAGTGAGATAAGACTTTGACTCTAATAATATATCTCTCTCCATATTTTGTGGAGATGGAGATCTTAGTTGTTAGGATTGGAATAAAGATAAGATCATATTGTATTTCCTAAAATAAGGAGTTGGTTGGATGCATGAATTATAAATGCAACCTTCCACACTGAGATATGTAATTCTTTTCTCCCAAGAAATAAAGATTTGTTCTTTCTTTCCAATCTTTTGAAGTAAATTTATTTTGCAAGTTCTGAATTAAAAGTATGAATTAAGTCCTCTTCCAAGGAATGAGCTGGCCACTCATTCTAAGGAAGATGGATCAATGTGTTAATTTTTGTTTCTTTATTTCTGCAGTTTTTTCTTTTGTTGTAAACTTCTGATTTCATGTTATGTGATCCTTCTTCAATACAATTTTTGTTGTGAACCTGTAGGTGTCTTTTTATCTTTCAGTTATTTTTAATTCAGAAATTTCATTTATGCAAGTTTCATTTCTTTCATGCAACATTTATTTATGCAAGTGTGATTTCCTTTATGCAAGTGTGCCTTTATATTCCTGCAAGTGTGATTTCCTTTATGCAAGTGTGTTTACATTTCTGTAAGTGTGCCTTTAAATTTTTGCATGTGTGATTTATTTTATGCAAGTTTGGATTGTGTTTAAAGGAGCTTCTTTCCAAGATCTTCTTCTCTTAATGCATATAGCCTTTGGACACCAACCTGGATTGACATTATTAATGATGAGGATTGACGACCCTCATCACCAACATCTCAAGGATGCTTCTTTGGCCCATGTTATTTGTTAAGATTTTGCATCTCATTCTAATCCTATGTCCTCTACATGTGCTCATGTCAATGAACCCCAAGTCTTACCACTACCCACACATCTCAACTTGGATCTCAATGTTAAGAAACATGACACTCTTCCTCGCTCTCCTCACTCACCAATTGATCAACTTGCCAAATACTCATTGATATCCTCTTTATCGGCTACCGCCAAATACCAAGGTCTCCCATTTTGCAATTATCATAGAATTAATGGACATAATGACAATGATTGTTATGATTTAAAATGAAGAATTAAGCACCTTGAGAATCAAGGTTTTATTTCATTTACTTCACAAAATTTTACTGCTTGCTCATCTTCAATTGTTAAATCCCAATGGGCTCCCAAATCCAATCCCTCTATGTCTAATGAGCATCATTCCATAATCACTAATGTTCCTTCTCCATTCAGTCAAGAGCCTCCTATCCAACCCATTCCAACCAAGCAACCACCTCTCAAAATCCATCCTATGTCCCCTCCTCCTATCAAGCATTCTACGGTGTTACCTATTCCAACTAAGTAACCACCTCTCAAAATTTGTCCTTTGTCCCCTCCTCCTATCAAGTCTTCTACAATGTTACCTATTCCAACTAAGCAACCACCTCTCAAAATCCATCCTCCATCCTCTCCTCCTATTAGGTCCTCTACAACATTACCAATTCCAAATCAGCAACCACTCTCTAAGCAAGACCAACAAACTCTAGATAACCTCTTTAAACTTCCTATTGTCAACCCAAAATCCAACCCTAGTTCTACTCTTGCTCCTACCTACCATTGTGACAATAATATGCTTTCTTATGATACATTTCAATCCCTGTCACCATCACAATGTCTTTCTTTCATCGTCACATAGCTCTCCATCATCGACACACTTGGGGGCATTGCGCTCCCCTCGACTTTCATGAATATACTATGTGTGGTTATTTTGTTGCATAATAGGCTCAACCATGTCTCAGTAGTATAGTATATGCTCAACCATATGTTAAGTACATTTCTCAAATCATACACTGAGATTTATCCCATCATATATGTTGAATGTCGATATTAGTCTATGTTGATGATGGTCATAGCTCTATTACTATAAGATGTTTTTAATACTTCTAAAATTCCATTTCGATTAGTATTTTTGGGTTTCAATTTTATTAGTGTTTGAAATATCCTTGTTGGTTATGCAGAATAGAAAGAAAATCTAATCAAGAGGATGTGGCCTATGACATTGTGGAAGAGCCTTTTAACTTGCAAATATGTGTGATGTTTAGGTTGAGTACTGGGTGTAAAGGACGATTTTGGGATCTTCCAAGAACTCAAGCATCCAATTCTATAGCTAAGAGAAAAGTACCCTAGACAAAGGCAATTAGGAAGAGAAAAGTGTGTGAGTGAGAAGAAAATATATTTGTGTGGATCTATTGACTCGTTTTGGATGCATTTTCACCGTGGAAGATCAAAGAATCTAAACAAGAGTGGAATTCCAAACTTAGGAAAAAATATTAGATCTTTGTTTTACCTAAAAATGATACCAAACAAAGTTAATTTTTTAGAGGGAAAATCACCTTACAGAGTCATCAATGTTTGGCAAATGGTAGAGGTTGCAAAAGATCATAATACTAGGATAATTTCAAATTTTATTGATAGTAATATGTTGTTGGCACTTGCAAATAAAAAGGGTGTTTGTAGGGTCATCATTAGGAACGAGATGAATGCCAAGTTATGGAAATATTATTATTTAGAATCTAATATGAGAATTTAGTTACTTCGATTTGAAGTTCAATTCCACAAAACATCACTCTCGCATGTCTACACGAGTTAGGTGCCAATTTTCATAAAAATAAATTTAGTGTGTTTTATGCATCTTATCCAATCTAGCATGGATGTGCTACACATTCAAATAGAATGGTGAGGGAAAGGGAAAGATTAAAAAAAAAAAGAATTGAGAATGACAAAAACAAGCAAGTTGCATTCTATAAAATAAAGAATGACTTGTTCAAGAAAGCTTATATTTTTCATCTATTTTGTGATGGGGAATGGAATAGAATATTTATCATGGTCAAGTGATATTAACTATATTTGTCGCTTCTCCATACGTTGCGATAATCTTAGTAAATCATGTAGAGAGTGGATTTATATATGTCATTTTTATTTATTTAAAAAATTAGTATGTTTCTATTAACAAGATTGCTTCATACATATCCTACATTCAATGCATTCCCTTAAACAATAGTTGGTTGAGTCATTTTGTTGGACAACTTATGAATGTTGTATCTTTAAAAAAATTTAACTTTATATTAATTTTATAAATTTATAACAATTTTATTTCTTTTCAAAATTTTAGTGTCATTTTAAATGTTCAACTCTCTATATCTTAAACATATATACATGTTCTTGAAAATAATTAATTTTTATCATGTTGGATAATACTTTTTCAACATATCTCGTGACTTTTCCTTCACATAATAATAATTATTATCTATATTTTATTATTCCTAACAAGATAAATAATTCCAAAATGAACTATGAAACATAGCCAATGAATAATCTCTTTGTAAGGAATTAAACCATGACACATGATTCACATTTATAATAAAGTTATTTCCATATCATCTGTCGTGATTCACATTTATGTGACAATAAGCATTGGAACCAAGGATGAATTTGACCTCTGATTACACTTGTCAAACCAAAAATATATGACATTAAGAGGTTTTAAATAGTCCATCCATCTCTGTTAAATATTTTTTCTTTATTTAATAATTTAAAAAATACATTTTTTTAGTTGTATTTATAAGTTTTGAGTAAGTTTTAGGGATTATATGCTTGATATAAACACATTTTCAACAAAATATGTTATTTAAATATCTATATAATGTTGCACTTATATTTATATTGAATATGTTCATAATGATAATGACGGTTTTGTCAAATTCTTTCACATCAAATAAAGACGGAGGGACAATTTTTAAAAATGTAAAATACGATTAAAATAGGTTAAAACATCTAAAAGGGGTGTCAATTCTCAAAACCCGTCCCAAATTTTGGCGTATCTAATCAAAGTGGGGCAAATCTATTTGTCGTTTTAGTCGAGATTTGAGACAAACGTTCCTCACATATTTAGACCTACCTATGTTTGACGTAGAAGTCGTTATTCATATCTATATGTGTTTGATTCTCAAAAGTCCCCCTTTTTTCAATACCATCCAAATTATTGATAAGATTTTTATCAAGCGAGGACATAAGGATTTAATTTAGATATTAAGGTTCACTACGCCAGGTGTAAAAGCATTTTCAAAAGGAGGAGAGAGAAACATATGATTTTTTTAAGAAAATGTTTTAGTGTATTGTTTTGTAGATCTGAATTATATTGTTTTGATATTGGTATTTTTACGGTTTTACGAAATTAAAAGTTTAAAAGTATGAATACATAGCGTTGGGTTACCTATTAGTATGTGGAGAATTTAATTTTAGTGCCTCTTGGCCTAGAACTCGTCATTTTAGGGTTTTGTGTTAAGGAATTTAATCTTTTATGCATTGAGTTTTTATTAAGTGTGTATATGAAAGTCTCACACGAAATGTAATATATGTGTCATGATAACCTCGAAGTTGTATAGTAACACAAAAGACATAGCTAAGTGACTCATCGTTAGAAACAAACAACAATACACAACTATAATACTAATTTAGCACATTATCCTCAAAACAATCCACAATTCCCACATAACACATATATAAACCCTTTGATTCTCACTATATCACAAGAAATGAACAATACTATAATGTCACATAGAACTCATATACAAATGCTCTATGTTGGTGCCCAAAATTGTTCAACTCATTTTGGGGCCTTGGAATTAAACTTACAGTTTGAATGGTGATAAAACTATCATTTTTGGCATCCTTATGTTTTTAAACTCGGAAAAAATGGGTGCACTTTCTTACTTTAATGTGTGTAGGTTGTTAAAAAGACTTAGAATATTTTGAGCGGTTTTGACCTCCATACCTTCGGATGACAAAGTTGACCATTCATTTGCATTTGTTAAACAAGTCGTCAAGTTTAATCGGGGTGGAAAATGACACTTGGCGATCATTGGTCATTTGGTTCACTTTTTATCATTTGGGATTAATCGCATGCACACAAGGAGATGGATCGGGATCAGTTTTTGAGCTCATAGCATATTGTATACTCTAGTTACAAGAATTAATGCGGTGTTCGATATTACATAATTAATGTTGGAAGTTAATTAATCATAATAACCTCTTGTAGCTCCCCTTACATCCCTTTAGTGTACGTAACTCACTAGTCGATTAATTTTAAAAAGGGTGTAAACAAAATTTAATTGAGTTGGGTTCTCATGAGAAATGTTAGCGCACAAGACTTGTTTGAATTCAAATAAACAAAGCCCGAGTAACTTAAGAAAAAAGAGGCCAAACTTAACCATTTTAAGTCATAGAACGTAGAGGGAAGGGAGGAAACAAAGCACTCGATAAGCTTAGAAGCCATGATCACAAGAGAAATAGAGTTTGGCTTAGATTTAGACCATTTGCTTATCAAAATATATTGAAAGGAGGTTTAAGATAATTTAACAGAGGATTCTCTTGAATGGTTAAGAAATCCAAAAGGGGTGGAATTTGGCAATAGATGTCGCATGATTACACTAACAATTTTGAAAAGAGGAAAGGGGGAGAGGTATTAATTGAGTTTTTCACACTATTTCATAGTCTATTAACATTTCAAAGTTTAAGAGAGAGAAGGTAGTTTTCAATTTCTTCACACAAGCTTTTATTTTCATTCTGCTGATTAAAGAAGGTTCAAGAGAGGGAACAAAAATTTCACACAATCATAATTTATATTTATTATTTGGTTAGAAGTGTCCAAAGTAGTTATTTATATATACTAAACTTATTCTAACCATTTATTTGATCAAACCCTATAAGGATGTCTCAAAAATCAAAAATTGATTAACATAACTTAGTCTACTACCAAACTAGCTAATCGATTGGCTATGAAATGAGCTCTAAAAAAGGTAATCGAGTCACCGAATACGTATTTCATGATTTCTAACATGTTCATTTATATCCAAAGTGAGAATGCAAGGAAACCAATATGGAGCTGAAAACGAATTAGTAGCACTCACTTTAGAGGTACCTTTTCAAAGCAAGTTGGAAATTTTTGATAATTTACACTCGGTACCGTACACCAAATTGGTTGCAAAACAAGTTCGGAAAAAGTGTTACCCAAGGAGATAAGGTGAAATTGAATATGAATCACCATTTTAAATATGAGATTGAAGAGATTTGAGGTGGTAGGACGTGTTTTCTCTCCCCATAAGTATTTTTCGTAGGGCAATTCCAAATTGATTTCACAACATTGAGTGGTCGCATCTTGCAACAAGTTCATCGAGGTGTCTTTGAAATCCTCTTCGATAAGGTGTCAAAAAAATGACTAAGTGCATTTTAGGGACTATGCGAGATATCACTAAGTATCAAAGAAAGTAATTAAGAGATAAATTGTAAAGGGGTAGGTTGGAGACACTTTCCATGCATCAATTCCGAAGAGGATTTGTAACTTTTACAAGGTTGTTTTTACATTGTAGATTTTTCAAGTTCTAGTGTTTAACTTTCATGGTTGGAAACCAAATCGACAATAATATCCCACTAGAATCTTTCTATAACCGAAGGTGGTATTGAAGATCCATTTAGCCATATAATCTCTAACCCTTCCCTTATCAAATTCAACCCTTCCTTATTCCACGATCCCACAAGTATGATTTCCCTATTGACTACATTGACGATGTCATACGAATCAACTTTAAGAAGCGTAGTTTTGTTGAATGCTATTTTACCGCTAAACCCCTTGAAATTGTTCTCAACTGCTTTCTAAAATAGGGAATTCCCTTCCTGAAATTTAATTGCATCCGTCGAATATTTTCCAAAAGACTTAAATCCGAATGTATGGAAAAAAACAAGAGATCTATGTAAAGTTAGGGAAATTATCTTGGTAGATGAAAGAAACATGACATTTTCCATATTGAAAACATGTGCAACATTGCAAGGCAAGTCCTCCCAACCGACTATGTAAATGTAAGGGTAACTTAGGTCCCACGGGGCTTGAGGATTAGTGCCTGGGTGGGTGACTAGTAAGCAATCGAGCCCCACCATCAAGCCACACCATTGAAAGGAACAATAAGAAGATTTTTCCAAGCCGTGATCTCATATGATAATAACACACCACATTAGATTTATAAAACAGAAGAGCTGAAATACCATACATGGAAATCCATCATAATCCATAATTCTCAATACATTACAATATAATGACTTGAATTATTCAATAAGAAAGATGTACATATAGGAGGAGGGAAGTGCAACTACTACCTAAATCAGTGGTGAAGAACTCCCACTAACTGATAATGGTAGTTAAGTTAACTCCAAAAGACTAGTACACCTAAGCAAGATAACCCAACAAGTGTAGGGCTAACACAAGTGTAAGAATTATCCTAATAAATAAATAAAAGGATAAATAATAACCTACACTAACACCCTCTCGTAAGCATAACTTAGGTGGACGAAAAGAAGGTGGGTCCCGACAACAAGGCTTTATGAGGTACCCACGTCAACAATGGGGAAAAATGGACACTACTGAGGTACCCAAAACCAATAATAACAAAGTAGAGAGAAAATCCCACTGCAAGATATCCTCAGAAGCTCGGCTCCAAAAAATCATACAATGTTGAAGAAGTTTGGTGTGCATTGTGGTCTGAATCCACTGCTCGATCATAGAACTCAAAAACAATTGACACTGGGCTTCACCAAAATAGCTCCATGTAAGGAGACTGTCAATGGAGTGATGTCAAAAGTGTAAAAAAAACACCAAACATAATTTGATCAATTGTTACAAATAGGTGTGCCACGATCCAAGAACAACCAAGGCAACAAGGCAAAGACACGAGATCCAAATAAATAAGAGTGCCACGATCCAAGAAAAGCCAAGGTAACAAGGTAAGGACACAAAACCTGAAGAAGTAGTATCAACATGTAACAATGCAAGGACACGAAACCCAAAGAGTCAGTATCAACACAATACCCTCCCATACTACTAAATGGGTAGAGTGACAACATAGATATGTATGAGTTGTCGAAATCAACTACTCGAACACTGACAAACTAACACTGGGCTTCACCAGAATAGCTCCCCCACAAGAGAGAAGATGGATGTCTACATCATCTATTGCTCTGATACCATGAAAGTAACGATAAGAAGATTATTCCAAGCCACGATCTCAGATGATAATAGCACACCACATTAGATTTGCAAAACATAAGATCTAAAATACCATATATGGAAATCCATCATAATCCATAATGCTCAATACATTACAATACAATGAATTGAATTATTCAATAATAAAGATGTACATATAGGAGGAGGGAAGTGCAACTACTACCTAAATCAGTGGTGAAGAAATCCCACTAACTAATACTGGTAGTTAAGTTAACTCCAAAAGACTAGTAAGTTAACTCCACACAACTAGTACACCTAAGCAAGCTAACCCAACAAGTGTAGGGCTAACACAAGAGTAAGAATTATCCTAATAAATAAATAAAAGGATAAATAATAACCTACACTAACAACCCTTACACCACTCAAGAGATTGAAATTGAGAATAAGATGACTATTGAGAAGGAGATTGAGATCGGAAACAAATGGATTGGCATTTTAGGATTATTTTGAAGTAGTAGAAAGGTGCATTATTATTCAAACTAATTCCACCACAAATGGTAGGCCTACAGACGAGAAATGGGAGGAAAGATTGAGGGTGCAAGTTGGTTTATTCTCTCACGACTAAACTGATAGGGTTGAACACATGTAGTTTACATTTTTTAAAAGTGAGTGGAATTTTTTGTAGGTGTTTTGCAAGTTCACAACCAGATTTGGAAAACTATGTATTCTCTTATGTCATATTCTCATACTTGTGGTGGGTAATGAGAAAAACCAATTAAAAAGCCACTTGGTTGGTGTGAGAGGTGAAGAGTGTGACCCGTGCTAGATTTTGACGTTCAAGGTTAAATATCATGATAAAATTAGGTGTGGGTCCAGAAAATTATGTTATTTGACGTTCAAAATTTAATATGCGTGTCAAAATATATATATAATTTTTAACGAATACATAGATTAGTTTAAATTATATATTTGGGAGATTGAAAATGAATAGTGTTTTATAGTTTATCAAAGTTATAATTATGCTTTAAAAAATCGATTATACATTAATCAATTGGATCTTCATTAATCTAGAAACACTAGTAAATTTTGTGAGAGCATTAAAACAAAGATTTCAATTTACATTTTAAAAACAAAGACATTGCAAAAAATGAAAGAAATGAGTCACTAGTGTGAGTTTGCAATTGTGTAGAAAACGAATTCCAACTTCCAAGTTTAAAGACTCCAATTTAACCTTTCTTACAAAATCCCAAATCAAATGTTTGTAGTTTAATCAATATTTATAAGAAATCAAACACGAGAAAAATCAAAGAAAATTCAATCAAATGAAACTAATTAAAAATCAAAACTAATTGATGTTTATAATTTACTAATAGGATACTAAGAAATTATTATTATTTTAATTCCAACGTTCCCTTTTTTTATATTAATTGTCATAAATCTCACAAATTCATAATATGTACTATAATAGTTAATTTCGTATTTTTCATAATTATTTTAAATTTAGTAATATATATATATATATATATATATATATATATTCATATTGACATTTAAATTATATTTTTGCTTGTCAAACCATAATGGTCATATTTTATAAGTGTTTGTATTTTGACATGTAAAATGACTAAAAACGTCTAAACGCCTTGCAAAATCCAACATTGGGTGTTGTTAACTCACAAAAGTAGCACCCTAGGATGTGACCTTGACGGATCAATACTTTTGACTAACATGGGAATGTCTCCAAGGTGTGGTACCTCCTTCCTTGAGGCGGACCTCCGAGAGAAGGTTGGTTCCTTCTATCCAAGCTTATTATGGGCTAGCCTAAACAACTTCAAAATGCAACTACCTAAATCTAATCTAAAAATTTACCAGGGTCCAGGTTCGAGAGAGAGAATAAATGTTGTAAATGATGGAGGTGATGCACAATTACTAGAATGGGGATCAGTTATGACCTTTAAGAGACACATAGATAACCACACATGCAAGAATATAAGGAAAACATAAAGTTCTGAAGGAGATAAATGAATAAAAATCAAGGAGAACAAGAGGGCAAAGCATCCACATCAAATACAAATGCATTCAAAGGGGAAACCACAATTGTATTGCACTTAGAAAATATTCATTTACATTTACGAGGAGGTCTAGAATTCTTGTAAAATGTGAGTTACAAAGGTCTAAAGGTAAGAAATGTGAGAGCTCCAAGGTAAAGCTTCCAAATCAACATAAAAGAACCCTTTTTCGTGCATAAACACTTACATTTATAGAGAATGAGAGAGGGAGGAAGTGACCAAATATCCATAAATGGCTCATTTTTCACCTAACAAGAACCCATGTCATCATTTTTGTACAACAAAAGCATGAGCACCTGTTGTCCTTCAAATTACATGCCATTTGGGGAAACAGGACAAGATGTGGGCGCTTTTAAGCAATAAATGTGGGTAGGTGAAGTTGAACGCTTGAAGCCAAATAAACTCCACTTTTCCTTTCAATCCCATGTTTTCGTGATTCTCCTCTCGAAACAACATCTTTATTTTTTTTATTTAATGAAAAATGTGGCCCTTAGAGAGAGGAAGCAAGTGCAACAATTATCATGCAATTTGGAGCTTCCGATCGAAATTTATGACGAAAAGACCAAAGTGTGCGAATGAGGAAGGAAATGGCAATAAACTTTGCGGGTCTTTGTTATGCAGCTTTTGAATGTTCTGTGGAATGCTAACCTTTGTCAACCAGCATAATACTACCACCGACCTCCATGAATCAATTTTATCCTTTGCGGTTCTTCTTTGTTGTGCGATTTTTAAAATCTCCCATACCTAGCCATTTCATACTCTTGTTATGCCGTGAAACTCTTCTTTCTTGTTGTGTGGAATTTTTACCTACAAACATGTTTCTTCCTTCCACATACTTTCAAATTTCATGGAACACTATATTTTGGAAATCCACGTGCCACTTCATTAGCATTTCGCAGCTTTCTAACCTTAGTCACTTCATAATATGCTTATCTTTCTCTTGCAGCCCTACACGACACATTCTTCTTGCATCGCGGCTTATCCCAAGCAAACCCATGTTTCATTTCCCACCACGAAGCACTAACTATTTTTACCATTTCCATGGAAGACTAAATTCCTTTGTTTCACACATTTTACATGTAAAATACATGGAACACTAACTTTTTAACCAATCTTTCGTGACTTTATTCCTTAGACAATTTTGAACTTGCAAATGCGAGCTCCAATTCAAATGTTCAAATCCATTAAGGCCCTTGATACACACCTCCATGTGCCAAAAAACCTTCAAATTTGCATTGAAATTCCTTTGATCTTCAAGAATAACTAGCCACCTAAGTCTGAAACTTTGATGAGTTGATCGAAATAGCATGGGGTGTTATTTTAAACAACAATTTGATGATTTCTAGGGGATATCTTCATGCTTGATGGTCGATTAGATCTATTGGGCATGGAGTCAAGTCTATATTTCTAAAATTTTATCCCAACCTTAAAATTTCCTCCTGAACGGTATGAAGTGTAAACTGAACATGGATTTGCATTTGATTTGAAACTTACAAACTATTGTAACCTTCTCAAAACTTTGAAATTAAAAATGCCACCCCAAAACAACTGAACATTGTGCAAAGCACTTAGAGAAATGGAACCTACACTGTCATCCAAACATGTGCTCAATAACATTTGAAGGAAATTGAAAACTAATCCTATTATATACAAGATGAAACCTTCACCTCAATAACAAGTGTTTGAGGTATATCCCATTGACTGGGATAAAGAATCCTTCTCCATCCAACTTTGAAAACTGGAAGGCATTGAGTGGCTTCTGAACTTGAAACAATGTAAGGGCCGCTCCATATTGTATCAAACTTTGAATGTTTACATGGCTTGGCTCTATCTTTATCTCACTTGAGGAAAAGGTATCCTTAATAAAATATTCTAGCCATTTCTTTCTTGTCAAAACACTTCTTTACTTGAGATTGATTAATCTCCATTGTATGTATTACTTGGTCTCTCAATACTTCCCATTCCATTATCTTGGTATACCTAATTTCCATGGCCCCTACCTCAAATATTTTGAGATGATTTATGAGCTCCTAGGCCCCTTTCCATAAAAAAACTTGAAGGGTGAACTACTAGTTGATCTTTTGAGAGTGATTCTATCGGACCATAAAGACAACTATCAAGTTTGTTTGTCAAGCTCTTTGATTCTCCTCCAAGGTTCTTTTGACGATCCTTAGGAGATTCTTATGTTTTGACTCAGTCAATCCCTTTCATTGGGGATAATATTTTGAGGATGTGCTTAAGTGAATTCCATTCTTCATAACTCGGTTAGTAATTTATATTACACAGGAATGCTAAAGCATTATCCAATATGATTGTGGAAGGAACACCAAACCTGGTCACAATACCTTCACTAGGATGTTATTCTCATTTACTTCTTTAAAATAAACTTCCTCTTTCCATTTGGTGAAGTAATTTGTGGATGTTAAAATCCAATTATGCCCCAAACTAGAATGTGGATTGATCAATCCAATGAAATCCAATCCCATTACATGAATGTGTAGTCACAAAATCATGCACTTAATATTACATTAATACCACCGGGTATGTTATTTTATATATGGATCTTGCGTAATAAAATTATTCACTAGTGACCCATCCTTTAGTCTTGTTGTCAGTTAGTCAGGCGTCATTGTTGTTTGTCTAGTTCAGTCGTCATTTGTCTCTACAGTTTTGGGCATCTTTTAGGGTGTCTCAGGTGTCGTAATTTGCTTAGTTGTCGTCTTTAGGTATATGTTGGGGCACCTTGAGGCACCACACCATGATTTTAGGAATTCATTTTGTCATAATTTATGGCCTTAATTTATTTGTTCGAGGTCGGTCCTATCGATTACCCCGTGTATTCCCCTAGGTCATAGTCGGCAGTTTGGGTCACTAGTGTCGAAATTTGAACAAGAGATCCCTATATAAACATAACATACTCACTACATTATGGGCGGACATATTACTATCAAGGGTAGCTATCTACTAAGGCAAGGGACTGCTTTTTGGAATCTTCTACATCTACGTCACACACTGTATAGGGGGAAAGGTTTGTATTCTTTCTATTCCATCCACCATTTTCATTTTTACATCTAGGTATTACCCCTACTACAGTGACATTGGAGTTAGGGCATCCTAGGCGCAAAATTACACACACACGCTCATGGAACTACATGGGGTCTGAAATGTAGTGCAACGCTCAGTTGTAAGACCACTAGGTTGGTAGATGAGGTCAGTCTGACCTATTCATATGCATTTTATTTTTAGGAATTGATGCTTTGGATAGGGTTTTACAGGTAGATCTTCATACAACATTTACAACGACATAGAGAACATTATTGTGAAACCAATGCGACATGAGTGAATGTGTTATAGAGATGTTGCGACATTTTCAAACTCAAGTTTTGAGCTTTCTTGAAGTCTACAATGCCCATATTATAGAGCAAGGTGACCTAGGGCACCTCGGTACCCTCCCAGGCACCTCAATACGTGAAAACACTAAGATCTCGCCCTTCCCGAGGCCGTTTAGTTATAGCCTTCACATTCTACATACCGGTCTACTACATCCAGGACACAATGAGGTAATTATTTTACAAAGTTAGTACCATATGCCTCTTAGTTCCATTATTTTGATATATTCAAATATTAAAAACAAAATAGATCTTGCATTCCAATATAACATTTAGTTTCTATTTATATTAACTTATAAAATAGATTAAAACCCCATAAATCTCTATTTTCAGACAGGTCATTTTGGTGAACCCTATGTTTTGAACATTTTACTTTTGGATCCTCTTTCTTACCTTTCCTCATCATGTCTCATTTTAGTGTCAACCCTATTTATGATGAGGCTGCCATATCTGAGCTTCGGATTTATATAGTGCTCCTATGATCTTACCTAATGATACTCAACAAGCCCTCTTGGAAGGCCAACAATGTGTTCCAACTAATCTTGTCGATTCTCCTATAGGTATATGCCTTGTTGCTTTTATTCATTGTATGCCATGCCATCCGATTGCATATGATCCCTCTTATTTGTCTTCTTATACGCCACCCGATATTTCAGATCCCTATATCATTGATTATCTATTAGGCATTGATTCCCAATCAAGTGTACCTCCTACCTCTCCTCCAGCCACTCCTATAGCTACTCTTATGTCTTCTACCACTTCTGATAGTCCTCCTCACACATCTCCTTCGAGCATGCATTCTCCTTCATATTACATTGATGATCCCATTGATTCTTATGATGACTATATCATTATTTCGGAACCCCATATTCTATTGATCACCATCATGGATCTCCTTTTTCCTTATTGTTGCATGTGACTCTCCCGATCCACTATTATCCTCTCCTAAAGGTTTCCTCTACTATTTTCCATGAGTCACCCCCACCATTGCTTATTCTTCTTATATACTCACATCACCTACCCCTCCTCTTGTATCTTCACCTATTGTGGTTTATTCCTTGCTCACCACCCCTACTAGGGATTGTGTTAATACTTGTCATGTTATCGCGCCTACACCCTCTTCTTACACCGCACCTTTAGTACTCGACTCCACTCTATCGCCTCTTAACATTCCCATACTCACTCATAATGGAAAAATTCAACCACTCAATACTTTATTACCATCTCCTATTGATGGGTCGTTGTATTCTCCAATCATTTAACTAACATGATCTCCTATTAGTGTCATTATAAACCAAGGTTATGTCCTAGGCTATATGCAATGGAGCTTTATGTAACCAGTTCCCGTTGGGATTTCTATTGGGGGGTGTTGTGTTGGTTACTAATCTATGGAAACCTAATGTAAATCTATGGAATTCATCTACTGTAATGAAAGGAATTCTAAAATCTACACTTCTAATTGAAATTGAAATACACACACAATACTCAAACAAATGAAACTACAACTGCACAATTGAAGCTATAACTTAGTAAAAGTAAGATTGCATGTTAACTAGACTTTGCATAAAAGGAAACACATATTCTAGATAAAAGTGTTGGTAAGGAAAACAAATACATTCAACCAAATATTGCATGAAATATACTAAAACAAGGATTGCAGTAAGACTTATCAAAAAACCGTATGCATATGTGAACATAAAACAACCTCTTGTCTCCTTGGTTGAGTGGGCCCTTGCTCTCCCTTGGGACAGAGGAATTACCAACAACTTTAGATCTTCAAAATGACGTTTACTTCTATTAATTTAAACAAGTTCCATATCATGTACAACATATGAAGTTGAAAGTTCTGAATACCACAAACGATATATTGCAAAGTATCTCTAAAACAAATAGTTAATCATGTTCTTAGGAAGGTGTCTTAATATAGACACAAACGGTTATAATATTCACCATAATAGGTGGCACTAACATCTTCCACTAATCAATATTAACTAAAACTCATAAATTCCTATGGGATAGTTAGAAACAAGTCCCATACTAATAGGTTGACTGGTGGAAAAAGTCTTTTGCTCCCGTATTCCAGCTCCAAACTCGGACTTCGTAATTACATCAGCAACAAATGTTCATCATTTCTCTGCACACATCATCACATTTTCCTCACAAATATAGTTAGTAGGAATTTTATACGGTAATCAGTTTTTATGAACAAAAGTAAGGAAAATGCATCAAACTCACTATGATATAACTATACAAAACATCCCCATGCATTAGAAAATCATATCTAAGTGGCAATTTACTGATCATAGGAATGATATAAATGAGCCAAATAATGCACTCATCATTTCCCCCTACTTTACCTATTGCATGTCCCAATGCAACCTATCTACGTCCTGCTCTGCGACCAAGCTGCTGAGCCATGTCATATTCTTCAAACTGATCAGCATATTGCTTCCTCATACCTTTACTTGAAGTAGATTTTGGAGATTCGAGTGAACTTCTGAAGATGTAGGCATGGTTGAAGACTGGGGAAAAGGATGAGCGGCAGTGAAGATGGTGTCTGGTGATTTGTTAGTGGGGACAACCTCGTTGTCTCCCTCATCCCCACTTCCCACACAAGGGCATAATAATCATTGAATCTCTCCGAATTTGAGCTTCCAATTTTATGCAATACACAAGATCGACGTGGTCGGGGCACATAGAAGAAGATGGAGTAGAGGTATTCTTACCCCTAGAACTGGAAGTGGTCAAAGATGGACTTGGGCACCTGATTTGTCCATGTGCTCCAGAGCGCCAAGTTCCTCCTTTTTCTTGTGTGCAAGGCGAGAGGCTGATGCGGGAATGGACCAAGGCATGGAAGATGGCCCTGATTTTAAATGTTTTGGCTTGGAACCCTCCCCCACAATAATCCTTTCGAGCCTCCGCTTTGGCTTACAAAATACTTGATGTGAGCACAATAAATGAATTAGCCCTGGGTGTTTCAACACCGCTTTTCCCCCTCCAGACTTGTATTTTTGGCCAACTTTTATAACGACATCCACCAAGTATTCAGGTAAATTTACCCTAAGGGATGGGTTGATGCATCCTTTCTTCAAATGAATAAGAATCTTGAGTGCATCACCACCCAACATAGAGGGCTAGCCATCACATATAAAATACCTGTTAACCCATTTGGCTATCTCTCTCCAAATGTCGGGTAGGCTATCCCGCTTAACACCTTTCTGAACACCCTGGGGGGTAAGGATAACCTCGGGGAATGCCTCACCCTCCTCATGAAATAGAGAAAGCAAGTCTTTAAGGGGAGCATTTTCATTACTTTCAAACCAACATCCAAAGAAGCTTTATAGTTCGAAACTACCTAGGTTGGTAATCTCAACTCGTTTCCTTCCAACACATGAATAGGTAGCCTCAAAATTTTCCAGAACTCCTCCATGATACCCTCATCAAAACCTTCAAATTTTTGGATGAATTCAAGCCAACCTAAATCATAAAACACCTGTAAAAGTGCAACGTTCTGAGTAATGGGTCTGGAGAATCAGGCTCGGATTTCTTCTTTTGTCCCATGTTGAAGGCGAATGAATCCAGATAGTAGAGAAACAAGAACAAGACGTGCTCGAATTCACTATGTGATGGCAGGTAGAATGATATGCTCAATACTCATGAAGCAATGATAGGAAGTAGCTTGGAACTATTAATTTGAATTACACTGAATCCTTGAATTACGTAAAATTAGAGCGAATTTAACAACGTAAAAGGTGGGAAAGACCAGCCATCCGTGAGATTTTATGATATGTGAGACGGTGCACATCCCATCATTTGAAACCCAATTGACACCTTTCCTTCTTCATAGAATGTGACGCATATGATGTGTGTGAAAATCATGACTCATTACACCCTTATGCCATCATACCGTAGCGTCGATTTGGAAAGATATCCACAATAAATATATTGAACGTTGCATGATGGATGCAATTATGAAAAGTGCACGCATGGGGGATTACTTTATAAGGAAATATCCATAGTGAGTTAGGATGCACTTACCCATGCCAAGTTCAGCGTCCGATATCCATAGATTCCCACATCCTGCAGTTCTGAGATTAAATGTGATTAGTGGTTTCAAAATAATGAATATTTCTACATTTATTGAAAACAAAACAACTAGCTTAAGGGAAGAAGATCAAAGCATGACCATCCTCCTTTATTGAAATTAATAGGCAACAACTACTCCAAGCTCGAGGGAAAAGATTTGCCTCAGCATGCATGTCCTCACTCAACATAATGTCCCTGGTGAAAGTTTCCTTGTCAAGAGGTCGTTGGTAAATCCTGAGTCTATGTCCATTCACAAGAAGATTCTTTTATCGCCATCGATTGGTAATAGCCGCACAGATCCATTATCAAACACTCTGTCGATCTGATAGGGGCCCAACTAGTGTGTCCATAACTTACCTTTAAACTATTGATATCTGGAATCAAAGAGTAAGACCCAGTCCCCTTCATGAAATGTCTTGGATTTGATATGAGCATCGTGTCAGGTCTTCCACTGATATTGAAGAATTTTCGTCTACTACTCGACTCCATCCACATTTCATCCAATTCATTTAGTTGCATCAATCGTTCGTGTTGTGCTTCATCCACATCAATTCTGACTTCTATTGCAATTCTCTAGGTGCACAATTTGAATTCAACAGGTAACAGTGGCTTCTTCCCAAATACCAACTCATAGGGGAAAAACCAGTAGTGGTTTTCCAGGTCGTGTTATAGGCCCAGACTACTTCGGAAGTTTTGGTACCCAATTCTTTCTATCAGCATTGACCACTTTAGTCAGAATATTCTCAAGTTCTCGATTGGTTACTTCCACCTACCCATTGGATTGGGGGTGATAGGGTGACAATTTCTAGTGCTTGATTCGGTAGATTTCCAAAAAATCCTCAATCATGTTTGAAACAAATTGAGGACCTTGATCAAATACAATGGCCCTGGGTGCACCAAATCGTAGCAATATCTGATTATACAAAAAATCAGCAACAACATCCTCATTGGCAGATGTCAATGCTTGAACTTCAGCCCATTTAGTGACGTAGTCCAGTGCATACCAAGAGGTATTCTTTCCTAAAAGATGGGGGATCAAAAGGTCCAATGAAATCAATTCCCCATTTCTCAAATGGTCCTAAGACTAGCTAAGGATTAAGAGGCATTTCCATTGAAAGTGTGGGCTTCCCCATTCGTTGGCATGCATCACACTACCATACATACTTTTTGACAGTCCTATGGAGGGAAGGCCAATAGTACCACCTTGAAGGAATTTGTGAATTTTCTGTTTTATTAAATAATGTCCGCCTCCTGGCTCATCATGACAAGCTCGCAATATGTCATGTACTTCATCTTCTCGAATGCACCTGCGAAGAACCATATCAGGACATCATTTGAATAAAATTCCATTACACCATTTATATGTTGCACTATTTTTAACCAGTCTCCATTTCTCCTTATGAGTGAAATAGGTAGGAAACTTCCTGTTAAATAATTTGTAAGATCGGTGAACCACGAGTCTTAGTTGATATAGAAAACAAATGTTCATCGGGAAATTGATCCTGGACTGCTTCATCATTACCTGAAACATTCAATCTTGAAAGGAAATCAGCAACAACGTTAGATTTTCCTGGCTTATCAATAATGGTAAGATTGAATTCCTGTAACAAGAGTAACCATCGAATAATCCTACCTCCAACCACTAGTTTATTCATCAAATATCGAATGGCAGAGTGGTCAGTGTAAACAAATATTTTATACCTAGTGATGTAATGACGAAATTTATTCAAGGAGTATACCACAACCAAGAATTCCTTTTCCGTAGTAGTGTAATTTCTTTCCGTAGGAGTCAGGTTCTTGTTGATAAAGTAAATGGCATACATGTGATCTTCTGCATCTTTTTGCCCAAGGACAACACCCATGGTTGTATTAGAGGCATCAGTGTGGATATGGAAAGGTTGTCCCCAATCAGGGCCTTGTAAGACTGGGGTAGTGGTCAGCTTCTCTTTGATAGAATCAAATTCTTGTTGGCACTGAGGGGACCATTCAAAAACACAATATTTTGTTAGCAATGAGAACATAGGTGCAACAATTTTACTAAAATATTTTATGAACGCCGATAATACCCTACATGACCAAGGAAAATTTTGATGTCAGTCTGATTAGTTGGTGTAGGTAACTGAGTGATGACTGATATATTTTTGGGGTCAACCTTGTATACCTTTGGTAGAAACATGGTGACCTAAGACAATTCTTGATCAACCATCATCAGACATTTTTCATGACTTAGAGATAATTGGTGTTGCTCACATCTGCTCAATACTTTCTCAAGGTTATTCAGAGATTCATCAAAAGTGGATCCGTGGATAGTGAAGTCATCCATGTAAACTTCAACACAGTCGTTAGTGAGATCTGTAAAGATGGCCAAGACTACTCTCTAAAATGCAGTGGGTACATTAAAAAGTTCAAAAGGTAAGAATCAATAAGAAAATGCACCCCAAGGGAAAATAAAGGTAGTTTTATCTTGATCAATAGGGGAAATACTAATTTGGAATTACCCACTAAACCCATCCAAGAAAGAAAAATATATCTTACCAGCAATATTGTCCAGAACTTGGTCAATAAAAGGTAGGGGAAAATAATCTTTCTTGGTGGCTTTATTAAGTTCCCTGTAATCAACACATATTCACCATTTACCATTTTTCTTAGGAACTATAACTAATGGGGAGACCCACTGACTATCAGATATAGGGTAGATGAATCCTACCTTTAGCAATTTTTCTATCTCACCTTTGACTATGTCTCGAGCGTTGGGTTAATTCTCTGTTGTGGCTACCTTATAGGTTTGACGTCCTCAGTGTAGATATGGTGAGTACAAATGTTAGGATGAATTCCCTTCATATCAGTGTAATCCCAGGAAAAATCATGGGAATTTTTCTTCAAAACTTCAAGAACCCTAGCTTCTTGATTGGCCTCTAAATCATTACCAATGGTCAGCTCTTTTCCTATGCCGACAAGCACCTGTTTGGTATCATTTAAAAGAGTGAGCTCTGCATTGGTGATTAAGGAATTCAATGGGAAAACATGGGGTTGAAGCATGTGCAGAATGGGTATATTGTCAAGAGACAAAATCTTGGTCAAAGGACAATAGAAATCAAGGACTAAATATTCTGAATTATAAGCATAGATTTATTTACAAGAATCGTCAGAAGTATTACTTACCAAGGAAATATCATTGGACATATCTATATCAAATGGGTCTATAGTCAAAATTTTGATTTCCGTATCCAGTGCTGATTTCCATAGTCACAGAGCCCTCTGCATCGCTAGTGTTTGTGATTCAACAAATTACGCTATATGGTTTTTCACTGCAATGGTGGAAAAATAGGAAGAACTCAAAGAGTTAGTGTCCAAAGAATCTACCCATACATGGTCACAAGCACTCACATAAGGCTGGTTACAATGATATAATGAAATATGTTTGGATTTATGCCCATTTAGAATGGTCATTTTGCCTGACCTACAGTCAATATATGTAGCAAAAGTGGCTAACCAGGGTCTCCCTAAGATAACTGGATATCCCAATTTCAGAGATTTAGGTTGTAAGACCATAAAATCTACAAGATACTCCCAGGATTCAACGGTGACCATTATATCCTTGATCACACCATCTGGTACAACAATGGATTGATCTGCTAGTTGAAGAACAATATTGGTAGGTTGTAGTCTTATTAAGGACAATAGATTAAACATTTCTATTGTGATGACATTAATGGCAGCACAAAGATCCACCAAAACATTAGATATTGACTAATTGTTTATACAAATAGTAATAATCTGGACTCTGGGATCCCCATATTTTTGTGAAATAAGGTTGTCAGCTACTAAATCAACCAAATTTCCTTCCACCCAAACAATTTTTGGGTATTTATTTTTCCTCCCTAGTGTTTTTATACACTCATTTATAATGGTTTGGTTTAATTCAGAATGTCCCTTATTTCTCATAGAAGTGGGACCTCAATGTGCACTTTTTCAATTCTTGTACTAGCATTGTGTCATCTACAGTTTGAGTGTCTTATAACCACTCAGGGAAAGGAGCTTGATGGGTATTCTGGTTAAGTTCTTGATTGTTCTGAATGTTTTGTGTCTATAGAGAAGGTGTAGGTCCTGTATTGTCCTCAAGTGTCTCTTCTTTATCAGTGTCTACAAGAATTTCCATGATAACAATAGGAGGATTCAATGTTTTTCTAGACCTCAGTCACAAATTACCAATAGTATTAACCTACATTGTGTTACTTGGTCCTACTTCATCATTTGAAGTTGTCTGCTGATTTTTAGGATTTGCTACCAGGTGGCCGGAAGTTGCATTTGTGTTGCTTGCATTCGAATACCACGAGACGATATATTGCAAATTATCTCAAAAAAAAATAGCTAATCATGTTCTTAGGAAGGTGTCTTAATATAGACACAAACGGTTATAATATTCACCATAATAGGCAGCACTAACATCTTCCACTAATCAATATTAACTAAAACTCATAAATTCCTATGGGATAGTTAGAAACAAGTCCCATACTAATAGGTCAACTGGTGGAAAAAGTCTTCTGCTCCCGTATTCCAGCTCCAAACTCAGACTTCGTAATTACATCAGCAACAAACGTTCATCATTTCTCTGCACACATCATCACATTTTCCTCACAAAGACAATTAGTAGGAAGTTTATACGGTAATCAGTTTTTATGAACAAAAGCAAGGAAAATGCATCAAACTCACTATGATATAACTATACAAAGCATCCCCATGCATTAGCAAATCATATCTAAGTGGCAATTTACTAATCATAGGAATGATATAAATGAGCCAAATAATGCACTCATCACCTACCATCCCTTCACAAGATATTCTATCCCTCATGCATGTTGTAGGATAACTCCAATTGCAAGTCCATACCCTTACTTTAGAAAGTTGAGCCTATTATGCCTCTATCTATAATAATTCCTTACATGGTAATCATGTTCATAAAAAGATCCAATTTTGCTTTCCCTAAATAATTTGTCATGCCTACTTTCACATGCTCCAATAATACCAAAGTGATCCTCACGCTCATATCCTCCATTACCGCACACTTATGACTACTACTCTAATGATCGTTGTAGTCATTTTTACACCCACCAAAGAGCAAGGGAATCCCATGCATGCCGACCTATCACCTAGCGGGTCTTTGGGCGCTCACCCGAGGAATGCATGGGCACTTTGAGTCTCTCTTTTATGTGAGTTGAGTGGGAAAACATCATCTATGATCCAAACTTTAAAGAAAGTGAGTGGAAATGAGACATGCAAACATCAAATAGCTCAAAATGGCTCTAGACCATTGTATTCATTACAGATAGAGATACTTTAACAGACTTAAAGAACTGAATCAAAATAGAAAGGAAAATGCATAGGGATTCATATTCATCTTATAAATATACATGAAAAAGAACTATGAAGAATCATGTATGAATCCGAACCAAGAAGGGTCATATTCAGATAACTTGGTAACCTCATTACATTCATTAGACTCACTAAAAACACCACATTATGGAAGACCGAAGTCATGCATCATAATTGGATCCATATCCTTTAGATCTCAAAAAGAAAGTTTATAACCCTAAGCCCTTGATAAATCCATCTCCTATAGTTTATCTAACCAACCCAATAGAATCCTTGTAGCCATTTCTGAAGATCTCCACTCTCTATTGATCTCTCCCTCTATTCCTTTGTGGGCGCTTGTATTTATAGGTGCCCAGAAGGGCCAACTCATCCTTCGAGGCTTCGGTCCATCGCCAAATGTTTGAATGTGGTCCTCCATGGGCGCATTCTCCTCCGTGCCCGAGTTCTCCACTCTCTACCATGATGACCTTCTAGAATCCTCCTACATAGGGCATATTGCTTCCTAGGCCAGCTTGTTGCCAAGCTGACATCTTATCCACTTCGCATGCGTAGTCGGGTCATGATTTTCTCATGTTCTTCCCAAAATGCCAAATACGGCTAAGTCCTGAGACCTTGTTATGCCGGCGCGTAACACGATCCTTCTAAAACCCTCCTAGGACCTTTCCCTATGCACATTCTTCTTGCGCACCCACCCTTCAACTTAGGCCTTGCACACCCATGCACCTTTTTGTACTTAGTCAATATTTTAGGGGCCCAACATCACCCCACACTTTACCTGTTCTCCACCCATGAGAACATTTCTTCAAAGAAAGAATTACAATAGACTTAACATCTTGGAAAAAGAATAAGGGAATGAAGAATTGGGAAAAATGAAAGAATGGGGAAGTGTTGTCATTACTACAACAAGATGGGAAAATCTCTTTGCAAGTTGGCCTCCAACTTGTTCCAGCATCGAATTCATTTTGCACTCTCTAGAAGAGGTCACCAACTAGGTGCTTACCTCCTCAAAACCCAGTCCATTTCCTCAAGTGTTCAATGTTTCAACCATTCCTTCCAATTCCTTTCCCACATCCTCAAGTGCATCCATCCTTCTTGTAATCTGTGGGTACAACTCCTTTAGCTGGTTTTTAATTTAACCTCATAAGGTTTCAATAGCTTCGACTTTTTCTTGACCTCGGTCAAGATCCTTCTATCTGTTTTGTTCCCTTTGTTCTTCTCTTGGAATTCCTTGAGCTCTACCTCGTGAGTGGCAACCAGAATACTCACCACTTTATCTCTGTCTATGTAATTGTCATATGCGGCCTCAGTAGTATGGGTAGCAATTTTCACATCAGCAAGAACCTTGTTGTACTCGGAAATGATTGCTACAACCTTTAATTTTTCCTCCTTCTCCAGGCACATTGCTATTTCTTCTATGGATTCTAAGGCTAGAGGTTTCCTTTCCATGGTGAGGATGTGTGTTAAGTCTTCAAGGCACTCAAGGGAAGATCCATACTTTTTTGTGGGTGGTGCTAGGTCCGGATGCTTCAAAACAATGACATCTATGATGGATTCTACCTTCTTATATACCTTGTGCACCCTTGCCTTTTCTTCCCTAAGCTCATGCTTTAGTTACACGCTAATTAGTTCCTCCTGCTTCAAGTTCTTGGTGCTCTCTTCTAGCTCTTCTTCCCTCTTTTCTAGCTCTGCCTCTAGAAATTTTACCCTGTCATTCCTTCCGAATAACCTAGCTTCCAGCTCAACCGAGACCTTATTTAAAGCATTGCAGACTTGTTCATCCGAAAGCTATTGAGTGCTCACCAAGGGGTTATCTCCTTTTGACTTAGGCATATTCATTAGTGCTCCTTGGCTTACCTCAAACTCTGGCTCATCGATGTGGGACTCAATTTCCCATGAAAGCATTTTCCTCATCCGAGGGTATGCACCTTCTTCATCAAACAAATTCATTGCCAAGATTTGATCTGTTGGGACTGTGCTTTGAAACACACACGCAACACCTTGTTTGGATCATCAATGTAGCTCATTCTTGGCTTCTAGATCTCCATGCACTTTCCTCTTGTGCACGTGCCCTTAGGAATAGTTACCAATAGACTGGGGCCTCCCACACTACCATGATCTTTCCCTACGCTTTCTTCCCTATCTTCATTCATCACTATATCAGCATTGCATTCCAATTCTTGTTCTACCAAGGCTTCAATGATTTTTTGCTTCTCTTTCTACCGCCTCGTTTACTTCATCCTTAGTGAGGCTTGGATTCTTCTGACGCTTTGTGCTAACCTCTTCACCTCCTCCCATGTCCTGAGCGCCCTCCTCCTCCTGGCTTCCCTTCACACAAAGCGATAGTCATTCTTCTCCTCATTTACTTCTTCTTGAATCATGCATGCTAAAAACAATTGGTTCTTGGTCCCCTTCGAGGTTCATCTTCTTCATCGTCATCCCTCTCACCCCTATATATTTTCCAAGCTCTTAGTTTCCTCTCGAGTCAGCTTCCTCCATCACCTTCTATTTCTTCCTAACTGGGGATTCCAGTATAGGAGACTCTACTTTCTCTCCTCCTCCTCTGGTGATTTCTCCTCTGCGATAAGCTTTCCTTGCTCTGGCACCTCCTCTCTAACTGGTGACCTCTTCCTATGCGTGTAAGTACTTGTTCTAGCGCTTGTTCTGAGGTGCCCACCACTTGAGTATCTTGGACACTTGGTGCCTTCTTCCTTATCTCTTATGTCTCCTTTTTCTTGGGTGTGGTCTTCTTCCTACATGTTAGGTCCTTAGGTATAGCTATCTCATTCTCAAGATAACCACCCTTCTCAAACTTGGGCCTTATGCAAGTTATACACACACCATTGACCTCCTCTGATAGGCGAGTCGGGGTTTCACCATCCCGAACTTCATGCGACATGTAATTTTCCACATACGCATGCTTGTTGGGGTAGACCAATGTCTTTCACTTCTCCATGTGGTCCCTATCCGTACTTCCAAGGTCAAACTTCAGCTTCTTGGATTTCTTGAATCTATTTACCCCTGCCTAGAAGTATTGAGCGGTGAAATAAAATGGAAGTTTACACCATGGGCTCATGCTTTCATCAACCAACCTAAATCTGTCAATGCATAAGTGTTGGTATACTACGAATTCAGCTTCTCCTTCTGTGAGCTTTGGTAGTTGTTATGGGATCCTCCACTCTGCCCCGAATGCATTCCTCAAGTGTGTATACCATTTCTCAAGATGTGCCTTATGAACGGCCGTCATGCTATCGCAAGTATATTTTTTGAATCTCTTTTTGGGCGAGGGGTCTTCCTCTGGGTACTCCCACATGAACTTATCTACCACATCTGGCACTCCGATATCTAAAAATACAATAGTTAAGAGGACATTGCTGAAAATTATCTTGTCACCCTCACGTGCGTTGTTATTGATCTCATCTCATCTGCGATGTATGCGAGACAAGTTGTAGATGGCACCTTTCGATATCCTTCTACAAACATTGAACCATGATTTTTTCACTTGCATCCATCTCTCTTGGTCATTGAGTTTGGTTACCATGTGTGAGGTTATTCTCATCACCGGGTCTTGGATATCCACAATGTCAAAGTTCCTTGACCCCTTCTTGTATGCATATGTGGAGACGGTTTCTTTGTTGGATTCTTTGTCGCATAGGTCATCCTTTATATCTTCTCCTTCATAGATGAGACCTGTGAATTTTGAAATGAGATGAGTATTTATGCGAGATCTTGCACCCCGCAAAGTGAAATTGATCTTCATGTATGTGCAACATCAGCCATTGATAGAGGCACTCGGGATTCCCAAATTAGGTCAACTCATAGAGTTGCAACAATCTCACCTTCTCCACTTCACTTTTACTTCGTCGTTATAAATGGGTAACCCTTACGGTGTCCTCTTGTTTGTCAGTGCACTAACTCAAGCACCATTTCTTTCTTAGTTGTGTTTGCGTGATGGTTATAGTCACTTATTTTCATGTCTCTTAAATGGGACTCCCACTCCTTTCCAAGAAAAACCCCCTCTGGGTATTGCATTTCTGCATACCATTCTTCATTGGTACTTACGGTGGTTTCTTGTAGTTTGCCCTTGCCCTTGCCCTTTTTAGGTGTTACAGATGGTTTCTTGGGTGCCATTGTGTATGTTATCTTTTCACTTCAAATTATTTTGCTCTACTTCTCTACCCTTTCCAAGTTTAAATCTCAAACTTGTAAAGAAACTCCTTTCCAACCCGTGCCACCGCTGCTAAACCCTCACTGGAATATCCCCTTCATAAGATGACGCTTCTCCACAACTCTCTCCATGCTCGTGAACTATACCCCCCTAGTTTATAGATCCAAACTACTCACTCACGTTAAATTTCTCCAATTTTTCTTCTTATGGATCAACTCTGGAAACCCTAGTTCGTAAAAGCTCTTCCTTTTCGTATTCGTAAAGTAAAATAATGAAGTGTCCAACCTTCTATTTATAGTTTTTCCCACTTTTTAACATTAAATGCTACCTTACCTACCACCGTACTTCAACACTTAATGCATATTTTTCAACAAAATCTAAATTTAGTGCTTTAACTCATGTGCCCAATCTTGCGTAGACAATCCCCAACCTTCTAATGCGTAACCAATGCATCTTGATAGGAGACTCTTGCACTGCGTCACATGCACCGAAGGTACTTCATCATGATTTTTTCTCTCACCTACCTCGTGTTGCTTTTGTGCTTCTTCCTCTCTTGTACGTGGATCCACAATGTAGCCTTACCCTAACACCAACCATCCTTTTTCACCTTTCCTCTCATGCACTTCCTTTCCCAGGCCATCCAATCGGTCTTTCTAACACAATCCTTCCTGGCACATCATACTTTGAAATTTCTTCCACCTTACTCCACCCCACACTAAAATGATGTGCAGTCCTCTACGCATTTATAACCTTCAAAAAGTAAAGAGGTTACCGATGCCCAAGGTACAAGACAAAAACAATAACGGGAAAGGGAAACAAAAGAAAAGATAAATGCACTAAAGGAAATCCTAAACTAACTGCGCAATCTTGGGTTATTTACAAACACCAAGAAGACTTATTTATAGTAGGGCTTCAACCTAATCCCATTGAAGTGTCATGGCTATCTTGTCCTATCTAGTGCTTGCAGTGACATGTGCCCAAATCAAGGATGTACAAGATGGTGTAGGGGCCCAACCAATGGACTTTTAACTTCCTGGATGTTGCGAAACTTTGAATCATATAGTAAAACCATCTCGCCCAACCTCAAACTTCTTGTTCTTAATGTGACGATCTGTCATGCCTTTTTTAATATTTTTAGTTATCTGGCTCCACTGGTGAGTGATCATTTTCGTCAAATTACATTAACTTTTCAATTCTTTCTTCCAGAAGTGCTTGTTCATCATCTAATCCTCCTACGTGCTCTATAAGCGAGAGAAGGTAACATGAATTCAACTAGTAGGACAGCCTCGCGCCCAAAGCACCAATTGAATGGTGTGGCCTTATTCAACATCTTGTAGGTTTTCCTTTATGCCCAAAGAAGATGATACTTTGACATCCCAATCATATCTACCAACATCACATATCTTAGTCAATGTGTGACTAAGTATTTTGTTAAACTCCTCAACAGTTTCATTTTCTTGAGGGTGATAGGGAGTAGTTTTGTGATGGGCCACCATGAATTCTGATAATAGAATCCTGACCGTTTCATTGAGGAAGTGCGTACCTCTATCACTTGTTAAACTCAATGGGAATCCATACCTGCTGATTATGTTTTCCCATAAAAATCTAGTAGTTTTAGCCGTTGTAAAATCCTTTGTAGGCACTTTGCCTCTACCCACCTTATCAAATAATCAGTGCAAGTGAGGATATACCACAAACTAGTCCTTCGTGCCGCTAGCGAGATTGGTCGAAAAAGTTGATAGCCCACTTCTCAAATGGTTCCACATCTAGCTATTGGTCACAAGGGAATTTCATCCCTTTTTCCAGGTTTTCCAAGGCATTGGCAATGGTCATAAGCCTTGCAAAACTCAATGCAATCTTGATAAATGGTCTCCCACCAAAGCCTTGTGAGTAGAATCTTCCGCATTGTTACATTTCCCACATAGTGTCCTCCTAAAATCCAACCATGTGTCTCTTCCATAATTACAATGTGCTCATGTTCTAGTACGCATCAACGCAGAATCTCATCACGACCCATTTTGTACAGATCTCCACTAATTAGCATGTAGGGCGCGGCACATATGGCTAACTTCTTCTTCTCCAAGGCCTTCATTCCGACTGGTGCCACACCCATTTTGAGAAATACTGCAATATATTCTAAGTCCGAGGGCATGTGCATCCTACATAGTTGTGCATCTTACATGGTATCCTCACTTTTTTTGCTTTCCTCCCACAATCGTCTCTAGACAAATGATCGGTCCGAATTACTTTTTCCTAGTTTGACAACCACCGTGAACTCGGAATCCTTGGAACAATAGTACCCAGCGATATATGCGCTCTTGTAGGATGGGCTTGTTCACCAAGTATTTTAATGTCATATGGTCAGTGTAAAATATAAATGGAGTTGCTAGAAAATACTGTCTGAACTTGTGTAGCGCGTAGATCATTGATAATGCCTCACGCTCAGCTATAGTATAATTATGCTCCATTGGCATCAACTTCCTACTTGCAAAGCACAAAGGATGATCAACAATCCCTCACCAGGCTATGCAAGTACTACTCCAATGGTGGTTCTTGAGGCATCCACATGAACATGGAAAGGCTTATCCTAAGAAGGGAAACGTAGGATGGGTGTGGTGATAAGCCTATCCTTTAAAGTGTCAAATGCCTTTTGCTGCGCCTCTCCCCAATGAAAGACACTTTTATGTCTAAGAAAATATTCTAAAGGTGCAACAATCTTGGCATATCCCTTGATGAACTTCCTGTAGTACCTCGTATGCCTAATAAATCCATGCACTGTGCTTTGACTAGTAGGCTCCCTCAATCCCACAATTACTGCAACTTTAGCGGGATCTACTAGTAGGCCTTCCTTACATATGATGTGCCCTAATAATGTTCCAAATGGGGTAGAAAGAAACATTTCCTAATATTGATGGATATCCTCAAGTGTCGATACCTTTCAAACATTAACCTTAAGTTGTCACAATGGTCCTTCACTAACCCATATGGTATCCAATCATCTAGGTAGACTTGAAGAAATTTATGGATGAAGTCATGAAAATTTTTTACCATAATGTGTGAGAACATAGTAGGCGCATTCTTCAATCCAAATGGCATGACTGTATAGGAAAAAATTCCCCACTTAGTGGTGAAAGTCATCTTCCTCTATTCCTCCTTCACAATCCTTACCTCGTGATAGCCCAAAATCCATCTATGAAAGAGTAGACCTCGTGTCCTACCACTCCCTCTAAAATTTCTTCAGTAAATGGGGTTGGGAAAGGATCAATGATACACACTACATTCAAGTCCCTGTAATCAACATAGATCCTTATCCTTCCGTCCTTTTTGATGCTAATTACCATTGGACTTATCCATTCTGACTCTTCAACAGCTTCAATGATACTTGATGCTATCATTTTATCTATTTCTTCCTTGACCTTCACGCATGGGTTAGGATTCATCTGAAATGGTCTCTTCTAGATCGGGTGCACACCCTCCTTCAACTTAATTCTCATTTCCCCCAAGGAATAGTGAACACCTTTTAGTTCATGATACATGCGGGGAATACATCCTAAAACTCTCATAAAAGATCAATTAACTTAGAGACTTCTTTCTCCGACCAATAGTCTCTAATGATAACCTCTTTAGGCTTCTCTCTGAGCCGATGTTAACCTTCTTTATCCTTAAAGGTTCATGATAGCACGCACCCGTTCATCGAACTATCTAACACCTTGTGCATCCCCACATAATGGTCAACATCTAAGTTTTTCGCTTCTCCTCCATCAATAACATACACCATATTTCCTTTTTATTTTTCCAAACACACATGCTCAAGCTATATCTCTTCTATTTCTTCTTCCTCAAAGTGCGCCTCCAGGCCAGGTTCACCTAGCAACTCTAGTAGCCTATCTTCTACCATGACACTATCCCCAATGGTAAGGCACTTAATAACCTGCAACACCTTATCCACCAAGGGTTTTGTACTCTGATACTTGAATGCTTGAATGAGATCAGCCACTAACTCTTGCCAATTCCTTATCTAGTGGCGTGTCTCAACATGAATGTACCATGCATGTGCACAACCTTATAGGGTGGAATACAACTTGTGAACCCATAATGAAGGTGGCAATGCTTCTGCGCTTCCCATCCAAGATGTCTCACATTATTGGATATGAAAGGAAGTGGTCTCTTTACCATGGTAGTATTTTATAGTCGTGGGCTCATTGCTCCTAAAAAACCTTATAGAGAAGGAAATTATCACCTCGCGCCATTCCAGTGGTTATCTCGATGTGTCGCCCACCAACGCTGCAGGAGTTCTAAGTAGGACATAACTTAACATTCCTTTTTGTTCATTCTCCGTCTTCCACTTTGAGCTTCCATCTCCTACAAATAGACCTCGGGAATGCTCCTCCTGAGAGTACTTAGGAAGATCCTTTCCCCCTAGGCATCGAATCGTAAGCACATTTGTCACCTTTGTCACTTTGATCCTCTCAAATTTCATCTAATTAACTCATAGGTCACATGCACCCAATTATCGCATGTTATACTGGTGGTGTCAGTTAAGGATTGAGCATCCTCAAATTGGATAACTCCTTCTATGGGATGGATTACCTCTGGATCCCTGATTGAGCGCACATATATTCTATCCAGGACCTCTTCTCCCAAAGGCTTAGTATAGGGTGTTTATTTTCAATCAGCCAAGGGTATGATGACCTGTTCCTCCTCATTTTCAAAGCTTATTTATCCTTTGTTGAACCAAAGATTTGTATTGTTCTTATAGCACCATGGGCACCCAAGTAATGCTGGGAAATTGTCTGCCTCAGTGAGCACCAAGACTTCAAAGTCCCAGTAAACCTATCCCTTGAATGGTGATAGTTTCATCCTTTAAGACACTGATGGGCATTGCCTTCATTTTCTTCACCATATACAACACATTCGAAGATGGCTGTAATACAAGTCTTCCCATCTGATGTCATGCATCCAAGGTGAGAACACTAACCTTTGTGCTTGTGTCATGAGGATATTACTAAGGAGTCATCAATTCATGACCACATTTAACGTGATCTCCTATCATAGTCAAGGTTGTGAGGGGAAGGTTTGCATGCAAGACACCCTCTCGGGATCTTCTCCAACGCATGGTACCTTCTCTCTCAATCATTCCCCTAACAATGGAATAATATTCTCTTCCTTAGCATTTTACATACTTTCTTGACCTCATCTAGGTCATCCTTTGGCGCCTCGACCTTCCTTCTTTGCTCCTCCCTCCTGATTTCTCCTTTAGATCTTTGGATTTATCCTTGTAAACTCGAATGATGTCTATGGTTTCTTGGTATACCTCCTTTTTGATGCGTAGGGTCTGCAGGTACTTCCCATGTACCACTTCTTCCCTTGAAACCGGTTCTTCTGCGTTGGCATTTCCTTTCCACGTGCAGCCTTGGCTCTTATTATTACCATAACAAGTTCCAAGCCTGCATCACGGGTCACCCGTGGCATCCATTATGTGTCAGCCTTCTTAATGCTTACCATTGCAGTGCCCTTGTCTTTCTAGTGCTACTGATTCATATGCTCAAACAACTCAAGGAACTCCTCATACTTGTGTTTGTTCCCGTACCATGATCACTGCAACAAATCTAGGAACTCGCACTTATAGTGGTGCAGCAGACCCACAATTAAATCAGGTCCCATATGGGAACTCACTTCTTCCTCCTTCACAGTTACCACAACCACAAAATCCTCCACAAGATCCCCTTCGCACATGCCTCCATATGCGTGCTCCTAATAATGACAGTCATCACTCTTAGAACTACTTGAAAATGTTGATGCAGTGCACACCATGATCAATGGCCTCATGGATCTGGTCAATAAGCCTGACAATCCTTAGTATCATGGGTCGTAGAGGTGTAGATCTTACAGTAGCAAGATACATTCTTCCAAATTATGTGCTGTAACAAGGGACATCTACTTGCATCATGGTCCCCATGAAAAATCTCACAATCTACTACTATGGTGCATACTGTCTTCCAGGGAAACTATCCTTGGCATGCCCCTCTACCTCATAATTTGTACACCACATTCCACTACGAGTCTCATGAGCTGAGTTTGTAGATAATGTTTCCAGTTGCTTAGCCATAGCAGCAATTTGTGCTTCCAAATGGGCTAACACCAATGTCAACACTCCTAATAGCTTTAGCACACATGGCACTTCCAACACCTCGCGGGTGCAGTGAAAGTCTTATGAGATAAAGCTCTTCTA